>CM019070.1:44827265-45427265 GCA_009667805.1 Leptobrachium leishanense
GACCGCCTGAACTTAGGCTGTCACCCTGCAGCCAATAACGTGTTGTGCATCGGAGGGGCGTGGTCTAATCTGCGCCTTGCGATGGCACCTGTCAGCAAGACATACCTGTACGCCTCACCGGCATTTAGCTAGTCCTGACGGGTGATGCCTGCACGTCGTTAAGGGGTTAATGAAAAATGAAGCAGGTTTGAGAGGTGTCTGTATTACATAATGATGGGGCTCTAAAGTTCTGTATATGTTTAATGCGGGTGCCCTACAATTAAACTTCACTGATAGACCTGAGCTTACAGGAAATAATAGCAAATCCATCCAATTCACGATACTAAGAGAGAGGCTAGACTAAAGGCTGCTGAGGCACTTCACCTGTGTGCGAAGCTCATTTTGACCATTTTGTGCTCATTATGTTTAAACACGATTTGAAGTCATGTATTATTGTAGGACCCAGACAAATTCTATATCCTTATTTTCAGCAGACTGGGCAGATTCATAATATATCATTATTTATACGTCATGTTGTGCCTGAATGCTATAACAAAAAATTTGAATTTCAATTATTTACGTGCAAAATGATTTTTTTCCCCCATTTTATCATCCAAGCCTTTGTGGTGATATGTTCTATGGGGTACACTTGTTAAAATAAATCAGAAATGAGAACCTGCTGTTAGTGTATTTTTCTGAGAAAAAAACACGATTTTAGCTAAAACTGAAAAAACTAAATTTTTCATTGTGGGAAATAAGAAGGTCAGTTAGTGCAACATCATTGTTCACAACATAATTGACAAGTGAACAATAGTGTTGCAATATAAATAAAAAAATAAGACATTTTTATTTTTATTTATATTTAGGTTATGTGTAAAAATAAAATCTCTTTTGGTTTCATTGACCTTTCCAACAATATCAAACATGAACTTCTAGCTTCCACTAATCTCCACTATAGGGAAAACCCTGGACCCTAGGGGTTAATTCCCTTACTGATGTCATCGCGTTTATGCACGATGTCATCAGTGGGCGGGGGAAGTCCCCGGAGGCTGGGCTGGCTTTCAAGATGTCCACCTCCTCAGAGAGAAATCCTCAAACTGGGTCTGATCTGCACTGGATTGTGTGTTTGGCAGATAAGGTGTTAAGAGAGGCATCGCTGGAAAGGTAAGGCCGTTACCTTTCCAGCGACACCTCTATTTTTTCTGTAAGTAATATTGATCGAAAGGGAGAGTGGGCCCACAAGATGCTCACCTCCCTTTCTGGCACTCTCCCGGCTCTGCCGGGGGGGGGACCTGAAACTGACATCAACGTGTGCCGGGAAAGGTCTAAAAGGACGGTCTTACTTTGTGAAAGTCAGCCCACCCGAGCAGGGGCGGATCCAGAGACTAGTCTCGGGAGGGGCACTGACAGAAAATAAGGTGTTTTAGCAGAGAGCCCGACTCACGAGAATTTACAGAGGGCCCGGCTCACAGGAGCTTACAATCTAGAGGAGCAGAGGGCCCGGCTCACAGGAGTTTACAATCTAGAGGAGCAGAGGGCCCGGCTCACAGGAGCTTACAATCTAGAGGAGCAGAGGGTCCGGCTCACAGGAGTTTACAATCTAGAGGAGCAGAGGGCCCGGCTCACAGGAGCGTACAATCTAGAGGAGCAGAGGGTCCGGCTCACAGGAGTTTACAATCTAGAGGAGCAGAGGGTCCGGCTCACAGGAGTTTACAATCTAGAGGAGCAGAGGGTTCGGCTCACAGGAGCTTACAATCTAGAGGAGCAGAGGGCCCGGCTCACAGGAGCTTACAATCTAGAAGAGCAGAGGGCACCCAGGAGCTTACAATCTAGAGGAGCAGAGGGCACCCAGGAGCTTACAATCTAGAGGAGCAGAGGGCACCCAGGAGCTTACAATCTACAGGAGCAGAGGACACCCAGGAGCTTACAATCTAGAGATGCAGAGGGCACCCTGGATTTTACAATCTAGAGGAGCAGAGAGCCCCCAGCTCACACATGGATTTGCCCCCAGCTCATGGATTTGCCCCAGCTCATGGATTTGCCCCAGCTCACACATGGATTTGCCCTAGCTCACACATGGATTTGCCCCAGCTCATGGATTTGCCCAGCTCATGGATTTGCCCCCAGGTCATGGATTTGCCCCAGCTCATGGATTTGCCCCCAGCTCATGGATTTGCCCAGCTCATGGATTTGCCCCCAGCTCATGGATTTGCCCAGCTCATGGATTTGCCCCCAGCTCATGGATTTGCCCCAGCTCATGGATTTGCCCAGCTCATGGATTTGCCCACCTCATGGATTTGCCCCCAGCTCATGGATTTGCCCAGCTCATGGATTTGCCCCCAGCTCATGGATTTGCCCAGCTCATGGATTTGCCCCAGCTCATGGATTTGCCCAGCTCATGGATTTGCCCAGCTCATGGATTTGCCCCCAGGTCATGGATTTGCCCCCAGCTCATGGATTTGCCCCCAGCTCATGGATTTGCCCCCAGCTCATGGATTTGCCCATCTTACACATGGATTTGCCCAGCTCTCACCTGGATATTGCTCCAGCTCCGGCAGGGGTTGAGGGGACCCAGATGCCGGGCAGCGCGGGAGTGCCTGCCCGGTCCTGAAGAGTCCGTCCTGTTGAAGGTGATGCGGCTGCGTGGCGTGCGTGCGCAGGTCACGCGGTCCGGCCAGTCAGGTGGTACAGAGACTCAGTACCACCTGATTAGCCGGACCACGTGACCGGCTGCGCCTGCACGCAGCCGCTTCCCTTTAACAGGACGGACTCTTCAGGACCGGGCAGGCACTCCCGCGCTGCCCGGCATCTGGGTCCCCGGCTCAGAGTCGATTTATCAGAATCTCGGGGGGGGGCAATTGCCCCGTTGCCCCCCCCCTGGATCCGCCCCTGCACCAGAGGACTCCGTCCAAAATGACTGGGGTCTCCCCCTTCGTTGCAGAGACCCCATGACGTGTGGGTGACGTCCTCTGCACACAACAGGGAATCCCCAGAACGTCCCCCACATGTCATCCACAGCGAAAGGGTTAAAAGACATTGTCGAGAACATGAATTATCAGGAAAAATATTCTGTAAAAGAACATTACTGTACTTTGTATTTTTTTATTTATACTTATTCTCAAAGGAGGAACTAAAAAGTACTTTGGACAAAGGTATCTGACCCAAAATCGGACACTTGGGGGTATAAGAAGGATTGGGGAGATCAGTAAAGGGCTTTGTATTTAAACCACCCCATCAATAAGCGTACATGTTCGTCACAGGTACTCAATTTTCTGCTCTGCTGCAATAAATTAAGAAGAATCCTGCACTGCAGAAGAATTTTTTTGTGAATATATATGTTTATTGAAAAAATTAGTCAAGTCAATACAATGTCCAGTAGCAGATAAGAAAAGTGCAAACACAACTTTATCAATGACCAGTTATTCAAATCAATAAAACAAAATATGGTGGGGGAAATTAGAAAGAGGGTAGAAAAAGGAAGAGAAGGGGAGGTTAGAGAGACTTGGATAAGGCGGTAGCAACATTAAAAATAAATTATAGGTAGACATATATGTCAACAGCCATAACAAGTTTAAATCAAAAGCATACTAATAATACGAGGTACATAACCATTAATAGAGATCTATCATACTTAGGGGGCGTGGGAGCATTGGTAAGCAAAGCACGGAATTCTGAGCTCGAAGAGAGGAGAAACCATCTGGACCCAATAGCCGTATATTTAGGGAGCATGTGGTTGGCTGAAAACTATAGGTGTTCTATAGAATGAAGATCCTCCATTTTGGTTAGCCAAAGTCCCAAAGGTGGAACAGTGGAATCAGACCTTTAGCGGTGTTGAGGATTCTTAAGCCAATAGAATTTTTATATGCAGATCTAGAGTATAGTACATGGTGGAACAACATTGGGGCAGGTAAGAAGTCTGGGGGCGCTTCAACAAAAAGACCCAGGAAACCATGTATCTTGGTCCAATAAGCTCTAATTAGGGGACAATCCCACCATATATGCAACAGAGACCCAGGGGCCATTCCGCATCGCCAGCATGCATCCACCACCTCCGGATAGATCCAGTGGAGAACTTGGGGAGTCCTATACCACCTTGAAAGGAGCTTGTAAGCTGATTCTTGAGCTCTAGTGGAAATGGAGCATTGGTGAGTGAGATCACATATACGGTTCCACTGTTCTTCAGACAAAGTAATACCCAATTCGGTCTCCCACCTCCCCATAAAATTCGGAGGCTGGATTTTTGAGGCATGTAAGAGGAGGGAGTAGAGATGGGATACGCCATGTAAAAGTGGGCCTTGGTGATTGCATAGGTCTTCAAATTCAGTGAGCGGGCGTTTCAGGTGTGGTTGTTGTGGAATAGATCTGATGAATCTTAACGTCTGTTGATATAGAAGGTAATGTGCAAGAGACATAGCCACATCGCCCAGCAAGTCCCCCAAGTCAGCAAACCTCCCACCCGGGAAGACATGGTAGACACGCGGCACCGTGTGTTGTATCAAATCTCGTTATGCCCTAGTGTTTCGTCCGGGAGTGAAATCGGGGTGATGGATTAGCGGAGTGAGGGGTGAGGAGTCTGAGGAAAGTCCTAGAGGTTGCCTCAGTCCGGTGACAGATCTGCAGGGATGTAGAGGTGTAAAACAGTGATCGTACTAAACGCCTGCCATGATGTCTAGGCAGCCATGGAAGCCCTGAGATCTTGATTCCCACCTCTACCTCCTCAATTTCTCCCCAGGATTTAGCGGTACCCAGTCTCATCCATTCCGTCACCCTCACTAGATGGCAGGTCGTATAGTAAAGGGAGAAATCCGGGACTGCCAGACCCCCCTCTAGTTTAGGTAAAGTCAAGCAAGAATACCGTTGTCTCGGACGGGCACCACACCATATGTAGGTGGTTGTCAGGGAGCAAAAATATGCATTGGGGATGGGAATGGGGATTGTGTTGGAATAGGTATAGGAGGCGCGGGAGAAGATTCATCTTGAGTATTTGAACTCGACCCAACCATGAAATGTGTGCATAGTCCCTTTGTTTCAAGTCTTTGGTGAATGTGTCTAGGATGGGCAAGAAGTTGTCTTTAAACATGTGGTTGGGAAATGGAGTAATCCAAATGCCAAGGTACCTAATATGCGTGGTGGCCCACTGAAAGGGAAAGTTGGGTATAAGAGAGCGCGCGTGGAGCTATTGATATATTAAGAATGTGTGATTTAGAGAGGTTAATTTTCAAATTTGATAGTTACCATAACATTGGAATACACGTAAAATATTAGGAAGAGTGGTCTCGGGGCTAGCAACATAAAATAAAAGACCATCGGCGTACGCCGCAATCTTATGTTCAGTGGGGCCCGTTTCAGACCCCCTGCAGAAGAATTTGTGAATGTTCTCCGTCACACAGCAATCTGCCACTTCCCTGCATACAGGGGAGGAATAATACGGATTACTGCTCCTACATTCTGACATATCCATATGTACAGTTCCAGAGGAATATATTTTTTATGTAAGTATATTTTATCTTGGTGCTACAGCAGGAAGAATGTACTTTCCAAATGGAAGGCTATATGGCAGATGAGCGGGTTATGTCCTGCTTATAAAGCAGATTTCCTAATATGCGTTTTCTTCTTCTTTAGTTACGGTGTCTATAATTATTTATTTATTTGCAAATATTTTGCCAGGAAGGATACATTTAGATTTCTCTCGTTTTCAACTATGTCCTGAGTTCAACAACATGGAAATTTTACAGTCGTTACAGAAATACAAAGTAATAATGCAAGATATTAAAAACAAAACACAAATATACAGATTAACACAGAAAATAAATATGTAGGAAATAGTCATTATGTTACATGTTTACAGGTGCATTCCGTATCGAAGTATGTTAATATCCTCTTACAGGAAAATTGCTAGAAACAATGCACGCTCCTCTCCCCTATATCTCTAGCTATAATATGGGGTCGAGGCATTAGATCTAGCTTTTTGATTATATTGTATTTACCATGGCTGACATCTTTTATGTCAAGGGCTCCTCTACAAAATCCATAATTACGAGAGCGGAGGACGGCATACTGTAACATTCTGCAATGGAGTTCATAATTTTATTGGGAATGCAACCATCACTTTTACGGTTCCATATTTCTAAACCTGCAACCTCATCTACCAAGAATTAATATACCTTGACTGCTATAATCACAATATAATTACGGTACCGTAAAATTACACAGTGAAGAGGGGTATTTATAGACCCGTATAGATATAGGTTCAGAACTGCTTTGTTTTTCCTCATTTAGAATAATTATGTTGCAAGCTTTGATTGCAAATTGCAGTTATCATAAATCTTTGTCTGCTTTAAAAGTAATAAAAATTGTATGCAGTTCCATCGATATGTTCATGATCTCTCTAATTACATTGTCATTCGCCTAATGGCTAAATATGTTGGTGATTTTTTCTTTTTAGCTTATTTTTTCCTTTACCCGTTTAATAAATTTTATCTGGACCCTCTCCTCTCATTTCTTGCAATTTCTGGTCTGTATTTACATTTTTACTTTATTCCCCTTTCATTCCCCAGGTATTGCATTGGATTGTCAGTGTAGATTGATTGCGGAGAGGAAGGACTTCAAATTCATTTCACATAAAGGATAATGAGTAAAAGTGGTGCTCAAAGCACAGATTCCCTAAAATTACAGTGACAGGTCTTGGAAGACAAGCTATTAACGATGTATTATAAATGAGTAGTAAAATAACCATAGTTAGGCCGACCGTAAAACTCTATTGTTATTTGCGATAGTTAAAAATTTACACCGCTAGGAAGTATTAAATTATATTAACCATGCCTTTATTTTATGGTGTATTCGCAATTCATCACCGGGAACGTGAGCCAGTGTAAATCTGGTTTGCCATTCCTGGCTGAGACAAAAAAGTTTCTGCTTTTTTTACCTGGAATTTGATTCGTTGCTGAAACCAATATAGTAAATCGATGTCAAGAAGGGTAAGGAACTAATTTCCTAGGACACCGTTTGCTTATTCATAAGGGATTTAGTAATGCTGTAATATGTTTGGGTTAGAAGCTGGTTTATAGAGTTAATGCACCAACTGCATGTCGATTTACAATGGAATTGCTTCAGCCTTTAATCTTTTGATTGAATTAAAGTAACTATGCCAAAGGACATATATGAAAACAAATGTGGACCTGGTCGCAGTGGCGTCACTAGGGTTGGTGTCACCCGGTGCGGTAACTTATGGTGTCAACCCCCCCGAGTTTTACGGGTTTTTTTAACTACTTTAACTCATAAGTCAGTACTCCCATATAACACTGAATGCTCATAATACACGGTGCACATTACTGTGAGGTTTATTGCTGTGGAGCTCTCCTATGCTCATACACAAATTTTGGCAAACTGACAGCAAGTACGGTGCCTGTTCAAATGCAGTGAAAGTCCCCATAGAGAAGTAATGGTTAATCTGTTCAGAGACACCAAACAGCAAAGAAATGTCCTGATGTCCGGTGTTTCATTTGGCAGGTTTATTCAGGCGAACAAACACCATAGGTTTCAATGTTAAAAATATTCCTGTTTTTATCCAATATCTAATAAACCGTTTATTCCTTTAATCCATAGTAAAAAATCTATTTATTGATTTTATTTTTTTAGTATCTTTTAGGCAATTTTTTAACAAAAAAAAAATTTTTTTTTTCTAATAGCTGTTTTTCTCTTTTTCTGTAGCAGACCTTTTTATTATCATTCATAGGAACGTATATGTTAATTCCAGACATTTTCTTTCAGTAGTTCTTTTTAAAACAGCAGGCGACGGGTTTGCGGCAGCATTCGGTGGCTGATTCCTTGCACTTCAGGGACCCTGTGGTGAATTCACCGGGGAAATTAGATTTCCCATAGTGCGGGGAACAACAGAACACTGAAATGTCTGTGTCATTTCGGTGCTCTGTGAATATCCTCTTTGTGGTGTTTTTTTTTGGCCATCCCCTGGAAAGTGCCAGCCTAGGCCTTGCCTACCCAGGACATACTTGAAAATACGAGAATTCTCAAATTATCCTTCCTGGTAAAATATTTTTGTGTAAAAATTTTTTTTAGGGTGTCACCCTGTGCAGGTCGCTTCCTACCCCCCCCCCCCCTTGAGATGCCCCTGCCTGGTCATATCCTTCTCAGCACTTTTACTTCTGATAAATGTTTTACCTTTGCATGATTGTGTCATCAGAAAACGAGGCTTTTGATGCCCATTTAAGACAATTTAAAGGGAATATTTGATGTAGTTGTATACATTCTTAAATGTTCTCAATAGAAGTGCCTTCACTACCTCGGCTGTGTATACTCCACCTTCAGAAGAACCTGCTGGTTCATACTCGATTTGATGTAATTCTGGAGCAATGCAAAGGAATTTCTATTGTGGCAAAGGAAATTAATTTGCAAATGGGCTCCAGAATGCATCTCCTACAGGGTTATTCAGAGAAAGGTGAAAATCAGGAGAATTGTCAGGAGAAGGGAACAATCTAGACCAAATAGCTGATTTGGAAAGTGAGAGAAATGGGAGAATTTTTCTTGTTTGGCCATTTTGACCTAGAATTTTCACTTCTCCAGCCACTCTACTGAGTTTGCCCTTTCTTTGAATAGCACTGTTATAGTTTTAGCACTTTGGGCATGACAGATGAGGTGCTAAAATCGATTGAAAGGCTAGGACTCTGTGTGTAAAAGATTACAGACTCCCTGCTGATTCAGCATGGAGCCCAAACCGCAGTAGCCCTTTTTGGCCAGCGGATGGCGATGCCTGCTTGTCAAATAGGGATACTACATAAAAAAAAAGACTTTGTGAATATTTGCAATGGTTTTTTTACTGTATAATTAATGAAAAGTCATTTTACAAAAAATCATCTGTCAGTTGTTTTATGGAAAATCACTTGGTATTGAAGGGGTTAATTCAAATTGTTTTCTCTACCACATTTATTATATCATACCAGTAATTGACACATAGCTAAAATTAATGGCCATATTAATAACGAAACTGAAGCATATTCAAAACCATAAGTAGGTAAATTTTCTATCCCGAATGGATCATGTTCGGATTTTAGGCCAGGGTCACACGTGTGCACTGAGTGCGTCTGTAGTGACCCCACCTCCCAGCGTCCGTTGTAGAATTATGATGGTTTGATTGGGAGGGCCACATGGTGTAATGTACGTACTAGTATCGCACGTTACAATGGGCGCGTTGATTACCTCCCCATCAAAATGCTACAGAGGACGTTGGATGGGTCTATAGGAGGCTCACACTTTGCAGGGCTGAGTGCACTAACACGCACTGAGCGAGGTGGTCACACGGGCTTTCGAGCGGAAAGATCCTCTGTTCTCAAGGACATTCCCTCCATGCTCATGTGACCCTGGCCTTAAAGGTCCACTGGGATGGCATATTTAATTCACTGTTTTGAGCATTTAATATCTGCCATCAGGGACTACATTGCAGTTTCGTGAAATCTTCTGTCTAGTCACATGTAAGGCTAGGGTCAGACGAAAGCATTTTTCCCCGCGAACGTGAAAAAGTGCGTCCGAACGCATTGACGTATTTGTTCACGGAATGCGCAAAAACGGTCAGACGACGCGCATTTTCGGGCGTGATTTTGTACGGATCGTCAATAAAACTCTTTTTGCGTCTGGACGTTATGTTGGCTGGACATTAGCAGCGTCTGACATCTCCTAATCACGCAAACACGCCGCTATGCCGCAGCTGCGCACTCTGTACGTCAGTACTAGCGGTTCAGCGTTCTCAAAAAAATGCGTTCAAATTCCACTTGCGTTGCACGGCCGGACTTTTGTGCGGCCGTACATCGTATATTGGCCGTCATTGCCCGTCATCTGCTGCTAGTGCGGCTGTAATTATGTGCGCCAGAACGCACGTTAAAAGTGCGCTGGTCTGACCCCAGCCTTAATCCTTTGCCCTCCAGCATATCATTAACAGCAAAGATATAAAGTAACAGAGGAGAATGCAAATAATCCTTAGAGAAAGATACAAAATATTTCTGCATGCATGTATACAAACAGATCATTGCAGAATTCTTCCTAGGAATGGCCCATTATCAAAGACCATTTCGATTTTTTTTCTAAGCGAACTATTTTACCTATCCTAGAGACTAAAATCCAACTTCTATTCGGGTTTGGTGTTTCCCTTTCGAACTGAAATGTGAAATCTTCTAAAACAAGCAAGACTTAAAGAATGAGTAGGACTATGCTGTTCTTTTAATATTTTTTTAGAGGCAGAGAGGTTTTTTTGGCACCTCTCTCGTCACTTTGGAACTTACTGTATGTGTTGTGAAATTGACAGATTACAAGAAGCATTTAATATTTAATCAAACTTCTTTATTGTTCAGCACATAATTATAGTCTTGCCTTCAAATCAAGCCATCAGTTGATAAATGATGGCAGGTGTCACATAAATTGCGCTACAGAATAAAAGTATATGCTAAACGTTAAACTGTGAGATTATTTAACTCGTGGCTGGAATGGAAAGCGTGAAAAGGAACAACAAAACATTAAGGGCTCTATTACATTCTCTGCGCAAATTCGTACGCGCAGCGCAACATTTTTTGCGCGCAGCGTCAAGCGTTATCACGCGCAAATTAACAGTGGTATTACAATCCTCGCGCATTTTTTCATCCGTCAAAAAATAACGTTCGTAAAACCGACGCGCAAAGCGAAGATAAATCCGCACGCAGTAACGTACGCACGTAAATCAGTGTGCGGACTGTTTTTTTTTGTGGGATTCAGCCAATGAGAATTAAGAGCCTTAATTGACTCACTTAAGTTTTTGCGCCTGTCAAAATAAATCTGAGTATACATGCTGCAGCAATAATAAAAACACGCCTGAATTCTCAATTTTATTGTTTGGGTATGTGTAGAATGTGTAACTATACTAAGCTGTATTTTTTTTTTTTGTGCTGGTGTATTTCGTTTCAGCCAGGACGTTCGGATTTGACATTAACAGCTGCTTTTCAGAAAAGTTAAAATTATGTGCGCAAACGTTGGCCGTCAAAATTTGCGCATAGATTTTAATACCATCCGCGTATCAGCGCATTAACGCATTTGCGCTCACAATGTTAAGTATAGGAAGCGCGATGTATCGTACGCTCGCGCAGGTTCACCCGCGGTAGACAAAAAACGCGCATTCGTTTCGCAGACATTGTAATACGACATTGTGTGCAAATGTTTTTTCCCCTCGCGTAAATGCGTTTTTGCGCACGCGTTAACGTTTGCGCGAAGAATGTAGTAGAGCCCTAAATATAGCTGAAAATGTACAAGGGTGTAGTTGGTACAGTTAAAAATACAATTACATTACATTGGAAAGACAAGATAACGTTTGAAAGACAACTACAAGGGGGATGGAGCCATGGAGGACTCTATTCCAGTGGGAATTTACAATCTAGAAACGATGAATTTCTCAGATTATGAATCCTATGACATATTTCTTAACAGTTCTCATTTCTGCAATTAGATTGATGCCATTTATGCTCTTGTGTCTTCCCATATGTCTGCTCTTATCTGACTGGTCTTTCTTTGAACATGCGCCAAATTGGCCATCATCTGCAGCTGTATGAAGAATGCCAAATAAGATAAAGTAAACGGTCTTTAGTGGCCAGAATGGCCAACAGTAGCATAATATATGTATGCAGGATTTATGTTACACAACACCAACAGTTTCGGCAGTGCTATAGAATAAAGAAGATTTAGGATTAGTCCACTCTCCCTGTCTATCTCACATAGTTAACTTGGTCCAGCCTTATTTCCTGCTTCAGCAAGCTGCCAATCTCCCAGTCTACCATACAGGCATGTGAGTAAAGATCCTGTTCTGTACTAGGTGATTGCATCCTGTTTTTACCTTCTCCCCATAACAAAGCATACCAAGAGAAGCCCTCTCTTCCCACAAAACACCTTTTATTTGCTGTTACTTTCCCAATAAAGTAAAGAAACTATAAAGGACTTTGTGTGTTTCCAAAAAGGGGATGAGTTAAAGCTATCTGACTTCAATCGTACCCTGCATGTGACATTCACTTCTTGCATATGACCCTGGGGTTCCAGAATATATATATGTGTGTATATGTATATATATATATATATATATATATTAGGATTATTATTTATCTTTCCATAATTTAAATAAAGTATACTAGATAAAATATACAGTATATTTATTATTCAAGCTAATATAAATCTACATTTAACAGTGGCAACAACGTGCTTATAAATGAATTAGGAACTTATTCTTAAAGGACATAACGTGAGTAAAAGTAAACATTGCTGGTGCGTTCTACAGTGTACTTTAATTATAGGATTTGTAAATAATTTATACAAGGGGGATATGTTGGGATCCTTGCTTGCAGATGTTTATCAGCAGGATGTAAGAAAGAGGGAGAAAAACATCTGCTCTTGGTGCGATCCTGCTGCGCCCGAACATTGTATACTGCAAAAGTGGTTTGATGTTGACAGTATCCAAACAAGCCATTTATAAAATTATATTCTCAGCGGCAAATGTTTGTAATTTTGCGTCAGAAAGACCAGATATATTTTTATAGTCTAGAAGCCTCAGCAATTTTTTTAAAGGTAAACTCTTTTTTTTAAAAAAATAAATAAAATATATATATATATATATATTGTAATGTGACAGCACTATTGCTTGCTGGCACTGACGGCACAGATCAACTCTTTAATTTGCTGTAGGGATTGCTATGGTAGACAGATCGGTGCGCAGAGCAATAATAAACTTCGCTTGTTAAAATTTACTCTGTTAAAATCACCAAGCAACTATACTTAAAGTGACTGATGGTCCCAAAGAAATGTTTAAAGAACTTGGGAATGTTTAATTCATTGTTGCATGTGATCAGGAACACAAGCTGTTCAGTGAGAAGCGTATCGCATTTATCTCGTTGCAAATTATATTACAGTTCATTAAAGTGACACTGTGGGCCCTATTACATTCTTCGCGCAATTCTTAACGCGTGCGCAAAAACGCATTAAAGCGAGGGGCAAAACCATTTGCGCACAGCATCGTAATACAATCTATGCGCAACAAATGCGCGTATTCGTCTACCGCGGGTGAACCTGCGCGAGCGTACGATACTTTGCGCGTCCTATACTTAACATTGTGAGCGCAAATGCATTCTTGCGCTGAAACGCGGATGTATTACAATCTGCGCGCATAATTTTAACATTTCGGAAAAGCTGGTGTTAATGTCAAATCCGTATGTCCTGGTCGAAACGAAATACACCAGCACAAAAAAAAATACAGCTGAGTATAGTTACACGTGAATTTGTGCGTGTTTTTATTATTGCTGCAGCATATATACTCAGAATTACTTTGACAGGCGCAAAAACTTAAGTGAGTCAATTAAGGTAAATTGATGTCAATTAAGGTTCTTAATTCTGATTGGCTGAATCCCGCGAAAAAAAACAGACCGCACACTGATTTACTTGCGCTACGTTACTGCGCGCGTATTTCTCTTCGTTTTGCGCGTCGGTTTTACGAACGTTATTTTTTGACGGATGAAAAAATGTGTTCGGATCGTAATAGCACCGTTAATTTTCGTGCGATGACGCTTGACACTGCGTGCAAAAAAAATTCCGCTGCGCGTATGAATTTGCGCAGAGAATGTAATAGAGCCCAGTGTTGGGTAAAACAAGTTTTTCCCTTTTGAAAGGGCTTCAATCCTTTTATATACAGTAGATCATCATTTTTTCACTGCCCTTTTAAATTTTAAATGTATAGATTTCTCGATTTTCAGATTCACAATCCTCCAGTTGAACTTCTGCGGAGCAACATATTGAGTGGGGGCTGCCTTGTAAGATGACTCTCTCTTTACAACAGTCCCTCCCCCTGAAACATGGCACACTACTGTGGGAGATCAGGGATCTTTAAAAGCAAATACCTCCTGTTTTTTGCAATTCTATAGATCGGAGTGATAGTCTTGTGTTCACTTGACAGGTTCATTGAAAGGAACTGATCATAGTCAACGTTGACTATTGACAGAAAGCTGTGGTATTAATGGTGATTTAATAAACCCTTTCAAATGATCCCCTTTGCATTTGTCATGTGGGACCATGAGGACCAGCCTTCTTTTCTACACAGCCACTTCACTGAATAGTTCCAAATGAGCATGTGCTTTGGCGTCATTAAATAGGGCCAATATTTGTTGGATAGGGGTTGTGCTGACTAGAAAAACAAAATGCCAACAAACAAGCTTGAACTCTACAGTCATTAGTGGGTAAATTGTTAGCATCCTCTTATCATGACACGAGAAACATATGATGAGATCTCATCACTGTACAGGATGTTACTGGGAAAGTGAAGCTGTCAATAACAGGTTTTCTTGAATATCTATTCATTAAAAAAGTAGAGATTCCTCTTGGCTTTTTAATACGATGAAGGACATGTAATGTGCATTCATAAGAATATGATATGTTTTTACTGGCAACCAAGGTAGCACATTTTACATAGATTATACCAGGTTCAACTCATTAACTGAACCAATTTTATGACAAAGCTTAAAGGGACATGCACGCTTTGCTAGTGTGCTTTTTCAAAATGTGCAATGCCTCTTGAATGAGCCAGTAGACTCATTTAGCAGACATAAAAAGCAAGTAATAAGAAATAAAGAGAAACGACGGGCAATAATCGTTTCTCCGAACGGGCATAACCCAAACTGGAATAAGAAAGAAAAACAGCACCGAAGTACTGGGAGAAACCAGGCAATATATAGATTACATATGCCTCAGGAGGCACTTTGAGCTAACCAATCAGTGTGTATACCTAGGTATAGGTAAAAAACGCACTGAGCATGTGCGACTGAGTTGCTGTTCCTCCCTCCTGCACTGTGAGCTGAGTGGAGGGCGGGGCTGAATGTCATTCCAATCTGTAACTCTTTCTGCTGTCTTTTTTCTCCATGTGTGTATTGATTTCTGTCCTTCCCAGTCTCTGCAGTAGCTGGGGGTTAGAAAGGTACAGCAAAACAAGCACAGAGAGACACACAGCAAGAAAAGGTACAGCGAAAAAGACTAAGATAAAGCAGAGAAGGCGCAATTGAAGTTGCAGCGAGAGAACGTGCGCACAAGAGATAGACGCAACTTGAAAGAGTGTGAGAGCGAGTGACATGCGTGAGGAAGTTTGAGTGAGACGGCATATAAACCATGAAAGAGCGCAAGTGAGCCTGTCAGGGGGCGGGTGAGTCAGTGTGCGAACAAGTCAACTGGTGAATGTGTTTTGCTTTCACAGTTGCGGAGATGCTAATATTCCGTTCCTCAGTTTCCCTGAGGTCCTGAGCGTGCACAGGGTTTCACCTGCACAGCTTGTGCTAGTTCATGTGAAGCTTTGATGAGTGGAGAAGTGGGCGGAGAGGAGGCGGGGAATATACAGGAAGTGGGAGCTGTAGAAACATCTATAGCTGAGGGGCGTGGCCAGAGAATATGAAATGACAGAGATTAAAGCACGAAAATAATAAAAAAAAATCAATTTTTAGAACTTTTCTAGTTTGTTTATAGGTATAAAAGTGTTTAAATGTCTTTTTTAAAAAAAATAAAAAAATCTACACATGTATATCCCTTTAACTACAGAAAGGAAGAATACACATTAACAACGAGAGGCTTAGTTTTGAAAGCAGTTGGTTTGATTGCAATATTTTTGGTTCCTTATAAATCCAAAACAACAGCTGATATTAATTTAACTCTTTAGGTCAATGAAGGATAACATAGAGTGCACTTTATCTGTTCTTGACGGGCTGACCATGATTCCAAAACTGAAAACTAGCAGGGTTATTCAAAGAGATCCAAATGGCTCCCTAAAGGGAACCAAACGTTGAAATTCAGCTTTCGGTTACCTTTCTTGGCCATTCGGCTATCCAGAGAGCCGGTAATTTGCCAAATCCTGGCAAATTGCCTGCACATACGGTGCCTGTTTGAGGGCAGTGAAATCCCCATAGAGAAGCAATGCTTCGTCTATTCAGAGAACAAAAACCAGCAGTGAAAGGTTCCCGAAATGCCCTGCCATTCAGTGGTTTAATTCGGCAGGTTTATTCAGGCGAATCCCATAGGCTTCAATGTTAAAAATATTCCCGTTTTTTTTTTTGAGAAAGGATTTTACCAGGAAGGATACATTGAGATTTCTCTCGTTTTCAGGTATGTCCTGGGTGGCGAGTATGTACCGTTAGGTGTCTTGCCCAAGTACACTTACTGGAGAGGTGCTCTTACTGGAATTTAACCCATGTCTCCATAGGCTCTCTCCACGCAGAGCAGGGATGTTACCGCTACTCCACCCAGCCGGTATAATTCAATATCTAATAAACCGTTGATTATAATATTCTGCAGTAAAGAGTCTTTATTTATAGATTTTTAGGATATTTTAAGCATTTTTTGGGATTTTTTTTAAGTTTACTTATTTTTTCTGTAACCGCCCTTTTTATTATCATTCCCTGGATCTCATATGTAAATTTCAGACATTTTCGCTCAGTAGTTTCTTTGCAAACAGCGTTTCACTTTCCAAACATTCAAGCAAACTGTTTTTCTAATATATTCACTACATTCGTCTGCGGTGTTGGGTTTTTCTGGCGGCTACGCTGCGTGTGATTGGCTCCTTCTCGGGTTTTTCCCGGGGGGGTTAATCCAGATGTTTTTGCAGGTTTCGGTGTGTGTTTGCCCTCGTTTTGCGGTGAGTTTGACCTTTCCCTGCAATTTGGGGACCCTGTGGTGCTTGCTGAATACACCACAGGTTCGCCGAAATGGGATCGCCAAATCGAACCGAATTGAAGAGAACGAAAAGTCACCGAACGTGCGGTGGCTTTTCGATTCTCTTTGAATAACCCTGTAGGTGACTGAACGTAGGGTAGTGTCATGCGTTCAGACTGGGATTAATGCAGCAGGTGGGGTTGTGAGCCCAGGATGCAGTGAAAAAGGCAGGTATGCAGGGAAACAAAAAGGGTTTATTAAATAATAAACACCAGAACATAAAAGACATGCACTAAAACAATAGATCAGAACTAGACACTGGAGGAGACTGGGCACGATGGGGAAAGAGATGCAGGGGAGGAGAGGAGATGCAAGAAAAGGAGGTAGAAACAACACAGGGATGGCTGAGAGTTATGGGAAGGGAGGTTAAGGAGAACTGAATATGGGAGCGGTTAGGAACAGAAGAAATAAGGGATAGCAAGATGGGAATAAGAGACTAGAGAGTGAGAGTGGAAACACAAAGGGGATTTAACAGCACATGGGGCAAGCAATGAACAAACAATAATACAGATATAAACATATAACACAGAATATTAGAAGCAACGGTATCAGGCAGGGGGCAGGCAATAGAATGGTCGTGGGCAAAGCAGGGAGTCTATGCAAGGCGGCAATCAGGGTGGTCAAAGTCCAAGATCAAGGGGGTCTGGTAGCCAGGGCTTCAAGATGGGGGGGATTCAGGATGCACAGGGGTGTTACCGGCTTGAAGGGAAAATGTACAGGAAATAGAGGGTCCTCAGGAAAGGCTTTGGATCAGGCATTTCTGGGATAAGCTCTGCACTGCAATTCAGTCTGGGACTTCAATGAGGAAGTCCAGGGTAGAGGATGTGACTCCCTTAAATGCAGGACTGATTAGGGAGGATGAAGGGCAGGTGAGGAATCCAGGGTAGAATGTCAGAGTCCAGGAATGTGCATTGTGCAGGTTGCAGGGTTGACGTGGGTGATCCTGACAGGTAGATTGCAGCAATAAGTTCTATGTGAAAGATCATCATCAGGAGAACATAAATTCTCTAGGAATTTTTTTTTACACCTACCATGCACTTCTTGAAAGTTAAAAATACACAGCTATGGAAAAAGCTATTCATGAATAGAGCTGAAACATGACATATGTGATATAATGTGTGACGAAAGTGATGACATTTCACCTCCTACTTTAGGGCAGATCTACAAATAAAGTATGTCCATAACGTTGCCTTCACATCCTCAAGTAATATGGCAAATGTTTTTGTAACGCTAGGAATGATCATATGCTGTATGAAAGGGACAATTTGGGGTTAAAATATGGGAGGTGGTGCATGGAATTAAAACAGAGGCAGGGTTTGGGGGTCAGGAGAAATATTTAACCCTTCTGTGCAGTTTAGTATTTGTGTTGTATTTTAGCACAAAGGCCTCCTTCATGTTGCCGTGGAACCATTGAAGCTGTTAGAGAGACCTCTTGAGAGGCTAGATGATCATTGAGGATCCAGACATTCCAATTTCACTGCACGTTCCAGACCTAAATATCAGAAGGCTGATCAGTAAAAAAATAGAATTGTAGCAGACTGGTGCCATTATGGTTTACATTTACTATATCCATATTAAAAATAAGTATGACCAATGTCATCAGTAACAGCCATAATCCCAAACCATAACAAGGAAAAAAAAGGTGTCATCTGCGCTCGTTTCTATGTGTTCCATGTACAACAAAACACTATGAGGTTTTTGTTTGTTTCAATGGCCATTGCAACGTAAGCTCACTCGCCACTTCAAGGCACCTCTTTACAGAGTGAGTACCTAACAAATGTAACCAAAAGGCCGCTCTACTGAGCAGCTCCAAGCCCCTCCTACTGCTTTTCAGCTAAGGAGAGGCAGAGATATGGTGGGTTTTATTTATACACGCACCAAACACTTCCCATTTGGGATTAAAAACAAAAACGTGGAAAGAGGAACAGCTGCAGAACGACGGACTGGTGTTACAAGCATGATATACATAAATACAGAAAAAATGGCGCCGCGCCCATACTCACCGGAGCGGCAGCAACTGCCAGGAGTAACAGCCCAGTTAATGTATAAAACATAACGAGGAAAAAAACCTCATAGTGTTTTGCTGTACATGGAACACATAGAAACGAGCGCAGATGACACCTTTTTTTTCCTTGTTATGTTTTATACATTAACTGGGCTGTTACTCCTGGCAGTTGCTGCCGCTCCGGTGAGTATGGGCGCGACGCCATTTTTTCTGTATTTATGTATATCATGCTTGTAACACCAGTCCGTTGTTCTGCAGCTGTTCCTCTTTCCATGTTTTTGTTTTTAATCCCAAATGGGAAGTGTTTGGTGCGTGTATAAATAAAACCCACCATATCTCTGCCCCTCCTTAGCTAAAAAGCAGCAGGAGGGGCTTGGAGCTGCTCAGTAGAGCGGCCTTTTGGTTACATTTGTTAGGTACTCACTCTGTAAAGAGGTGCCTTGAAGTGGCGAGTGAGTTTACGTTGCAATGGCCATTGAAACAAACAAAAACCTCATAGTGTTTTGTTGTACATGGAACACATAGAAACGAGCACAGTTGACACCTTTTTTTTCCTTGTTATGTTTTTTACATTAACTGGGCTGTTACTCCTGGCAGTTGCTGCCGCTCGGTGAGTATGGGCGCGACGCCATTTTTTCTGTATTTATGTATAATCCCAAACCAAACTATAATTTATGGACTTTTTCTCTAGTGTCATCACAAGTGGATCATCTGAGAAAACCCGGGACAGAAAGAAAGCATGCCAAAATAGGAACTGCCCCAACAAACCCAAGATTGAGGGCGAGCATAATTTTGTATAACATACAGGAAAACAAATTAGTGAGCGTCCTGCAAAAAATTTATATAAAAGTGAAGGAACCCAGCGCTCCAATCAGGAAAAGGCTAGTTTAGTGGGCTAACAACAATGTTTCTGCTGTAAAAACCTTTCTCAAGCTCAGTACTTGCACAAAATAAGTGTCATGTGACCAAAGGAGCCTGGACATTCCAGACAATCCAGTGGCTTTCAATGCAAGAAGGCTTTGATACCATTTGATGGGGCTGGTTCCGAAGTACTCCCATGCCAGGAAACCTGAGCTGAGGGCTCCCTGAACTGAGGTTCTGAGCAAGACTAAGCCCCTGCATTTGGATGGCTGAGATAGCCCTCTGAGCTTGATAAAAGCAAGTAGACTGAAATGTTGCTAACACATTAGTGTGTAAAAAATCCAATAATAAGACCCTTCAGAGTCCACGAGTGCTTGTACTTTTTCGTGTCTTGTCCTGCATTTCGATGGCTCAGTCAGCTCAAAACAATGTGACGACACAGAGAAGATTGAGTGGTTCCACTGTTCAGCGTGTCCCTTGAAATAATCTGTTTAGTAAAAGTTAAATTGTTTAACTAAATCTTAACCCTTTGCTGGCACGGGACATGCTATGCTGTCCTTGCGGCATGAGGACTTTGAAGACCTGAGCGTACTTGTACACCCTGCTGTCTTCAATGGGCCGCCTCAGCCCCTCCCCACAGCCGGAGGACGCCCCACATGGTTGGCTGCGGAGAGACGGCCTGAACTCAGCGGTTCATGCGGCACCTGTACGCCTCGCCGGTGTTAACTCACCCCTGACGGGCGACACCCGCTCATTGTGAAGGGATTAATTTGCATAAAAGGTTGAATGACTACATAAATTAGAAAAGAATAAAATCACTAATCTTGGCCAACATGAAAAGACTTTTTGAACCTCTTAAAAAAGATGACAATGCCAAAGCATCAATTCTACTTCTTTTCTTGCAAATTAAATCACAGTTGACTTCCTCCCACAAGATACAATTCAATGCATAGGTTTTAGAGTGTGCTAATTCTCATTGCCAGCATCTGCAATAGCAGACTACAACTAAAAGCATTATTTAAAGTGTTTTTTCAATGTAACCAAAATTCCATACGTTGATGTTTTATTTTTGTATCTGAGGCACAACAGTCTTGTTTACAATTACAATTTGGAATAACGCATATGTAACTGTAAAGTCTAACAGAATGAAATTGGCATCAGTAGTAGTATTTGTGAAGTAGAGCACTACTCCCTAGTTAAAGCTATCGTTACCGCTAGGATAAGTGTGTTAACGCATGTCACCCATATTACAATCCTGACGCTACCCTAGTTAGTAATCTGTTAATGCATCGTTTTTTGCGCAAGCTTTCGCAAGCTGACTGTACTTTGCACTCTCCATGATAAGTATAGGATGCACAATCTTTAATTAGCATTTTGATAAGTAAAGTATTACAGTAATTACCGTTGGGAAGTGCCATGCAAAATTTTAGCACCTTCTAAAAGCTGGTGCTAAATGATTCTGCATCATTTAGCACCCCTTAAAAACCCACCCAATAAATCCCATACTCGCCTCTCATCCCACGACGAGAAGGGTGCCCCGATCCACCCCTCCTTCTGGCTAGGAGCAGAGTGAAACTAGGGACAAAAAGTTCCTAGTCTCCCTCCACGATCATGCCACAGTGCTGCTGTTACATTTTCCCTGGTTGTGGCTGTGCCCCCTGTCGGTGAAGGGCCCTCATGTCTGTTTTCCCCTGTGGTATGTTTGGCCATGCTGTTTGGGGCTGTTCTGGGGTCACATGGCCCGATCACACAGACCCACTCCCTATAACTATCCCAGCAGCACAGAGCCTCATTGATGGTGAGATGGATAAGAATCCTTTCTTCGGATGCCAGTCTCTGTTCTAATCGGTGGAGAAATCAGGTAAGTTAAGGTGCGCACTTAAAGAAATCACACAGACAACGAATGGGTCTATGCAGCCTCTCTGGACAAGATCCAGCGAGTTCTCCTTTTACTGATAAATTCTGATACATGTTTTATAGCAGTTTGGTGAGTAACGAGTGGGAGTCAACTTAACATTTTGGTCAACTTCAGCATAAAATTGTACGCATACAGATTATTTTATTAACTATATAAGAATCAAATATCAGCTATTTCTAAAGGTCAAGGTATCATGCGTCATTGACAAGTGTCAGCCGTTTTTCTCCATCATGGGTGTGTGTGGATGTTCTGTTCTAGGATGCAGGATGGCCGACACCCGGCTTGATACCGAAATAAATTCCTCATGACTTTGCGGTTAGCTTATTCTGTCGAAACAGCGGAGTTACTCAAGATACATTTTGGTTTTATCTGAAAAGACAGTTATATTAATCATCTCTTAAAGACATATCAAACTCAAATGAGCATTTTTCTAGGCCTTTGAATATAGTTAAAGCAGATACATATTATTGTCCATAACAACGGTTTGTGGAGTTTCATGGTGGTTCTGTTGAGTTCATGTTCCCTGTGTTGCTGCAAAGCATTCCTGTCTCATTGTATTCTGGTTTTGACCTCGGCTGTGTTTCCTGACTATCCCTTCTGCCCACTCCTGGTACTGTATATGCTGATTTGTTGCCTACCTCTGCCTGTATGACTATTCTTGAATGTTTCATGTTTTATGTACCTTGTCTGTCATAGTTTAGTTTATATTCAGAGGCCGCTTATAAGGACCTCTTTAGTGTAGTCTGTCTGTTTTGTTGACTGCCCTGCAGCCTGCTCAATTCATGGATTGTCAGGCGTATCATTGTGTTTCTGAGCGTGTCCTAAGTGGTCTGTCGGTCTTGAAACCTTCGGAGCTTAGTGGCAATTTAGTTCTGTTTTTTGGTGCTCCTTGGTTTTGGAGAAATTAGTCTGTCCTTGTGTCTAGTCAGTAACTCACCTGTCTTAAGGGCTTCACTCCTTGTTCCTAACCACCACGATGGCCCAAGCAGGGGCCAACCGTTACAGCTGCACGACCTTGTAAGAGCAAGATTACGCAGGGCTCGCAGCCTGGGAGCACAACCCTCCATGGAGTCTTATGGACTTCAGGAGTTGATACTTGAAGTGGTGTGGAAGTATCTCAGCAGCTAGCATTGCGTTCTGGGAGGAGGTGCTGAGGTAGTGCCTGCCGGGGAATATTGCGTTAACATGGGGATGCTACAAGAAAATCTGCAGGCGGATATTTTCCCCGTTACTGTCCCCATGTTAGCGCAAAGAAGGTAATAGGGCCTGAAGTGTCTGATTTTGCAGGAGCATGAGGGCTATGAACATCAGCAGGCCTGCACACCAAGAAGGAAACTGGACTGACTACAGCAGTTGGATGTCGGTGACCTCACCTAGCTTGTAAATTCCAAAGGGAATAGGCTTGAGAAAGGTTGCAAAGTCAGTTGCAACGTTGTTAATATCCTAATAAATGTTGCCTTTGTATGATGGGAGTGCTTGGATACCAAGTTGCTTTCTTGAAAACACATGGGAAAAGAGACATTGTTCCTGAATCTATTGGTGAAATATTGACTTGCCTTTTTTGGTGTATTGTAGAATTGCCTTATCATGCCCGTTGTATTGTACGTACAGCGCTGCAGAATGTTTTGGCACATAAAAGATCAAAATAATAATATTAATAATCACCCCTTAGTCAAATCGAGTCTCTGATTATGTCACTAGTAGTGTTGTCTTCTTGGTGCGCACACACTAGAACGTAAGACAGCAGTGCTGGGCAATGTGCGAAATATAGACGTTTAACAGCATGGTTCCCAATTATCACTGCGGCCACTTACAAAAGAACTACATATCTGTTGGGGCCTTTAAAAAAGATATAAAGACATGTAACAGACACTGAAATTCTAATAGTGATTACTGGTGGTGAAGGAAATAAGGGATTAATAATCTCCTTTTAGATTTTATATACATTTTGGGTATCCGTTGCCACTAGGGATGAGCTGTTTGGGTTCGGATGGTTCGGAGTTCGGCCCGAACTTTGGCAGTTCGAAAGTTCGCGAACTTCGAACTTTTTGGGTGTGTTCGGTTCGAGTTCGAAACAAAAGAAATTTTGAAAAAAGTATAGAAAATGCTTAAAAAAATACTAAAAAATCTAGAAATAAAGAGACTCTTTACTGCAGAATATTATAAGCAATGGTTTATTAGATATTGAATTAAAAACTAATGTATACGTGGAAAGATTCTCAACTCTAAATGACCTCTGTTCACAAACAGGCATAACACCAGGTGTTTTTAGTCTGGTAATCAATTTGATACATTGCACACTATACTGAGGTACTGAGGGGGTGGGGTGGTGTCTGCTTTTGATTGAGATTTGAGAATTAATTTCCCTCCTAAGGCTGGGGTCAGACCAGCGCACTTTTAGGCTAGGGTCAGACTAACGCATTTTTCGCTTTGTCTGTGAAAAAGTGCGTTCGAACGAATGGACGCATTTTTCACGGAATACGCGATAGCGGTCATACGATGCGCCTTTTCGTCCGTGATTTTGTACGGATCATCAATAAAACACTTTTTGTGTCTGGACATTATGTTGGCCGGACATTAGCAGCGTCTGACGTCTCCCAATCACGCACACATGCCTCTAGCGGACGCAGCGCACTCTGTACGTCCGTACTAGAGGTTTGACGTTCTAGAAAAAATGCGTTCGTTTGCCACTTGCGTTGCGCGGACGAACTTTCGTGCGGCCGTACTTCGTGTGTTCCCCGGCATTGGACGTCATTTGCTGCTAGCACGGCCGTGATTTCGTGCGTCTAAACGCACGTTAAAACTGCTTTCGTCTGACCCTAGCCTTAACGTGCGTTCTGGCGCACTTAATCACGGCCACACTAGCAGCAGATGACGGGCAATGACGGCCAATATACGAAGTACGGTCGCACGAAAGTCCGGCCGCGAAACTCAAGTGGAAAATGAACGCATTTTTTGAGAATGCAGAACCGCTAGTACTGACGTACAGAGTGCGCTGCGTCCGCTAGCGGCGTGTGTGCGTGATTTGGAGACGTCAGACCCTGCTCATGTCCGGCCAACATAACGTCCGGACACCCAAAGTTTCCTGGTTTGGATCCGTAAAAAATCACGCACGAAAATGCGCATCGTCTGACCGTTTTCGCGTATTCCGTGAAAAAATATGTCAATGCGTTCGGACGCACTTTTTTACGTTCGCGTGTGAAAATGCTTTCGTTTGACCCTAGCCTTAAACTTCGTAATATGCTGCATTTATTAGGCTGGCGGCACACTAGCAAACATTTTGCGTCCGTCTGACCATACTGTTTGCTGTCCGTCATAGCTTTATAAAGGAGTCAATTAAACACACCACACGTGGCCCCTGCGCACTTGTGCACGGACGGGCAAAGAATAAAGCCACGGACGCAAGAATAACATCGACGTGAAAAAGCTAAACAGACGCAGAAACAACGCTGCCATGTATTTTCCTAGGGTGTGGAGACATCAGACATTACGGACGCACTTTATGCAGTACTCACAATATCTCCCGTGAAAAAGTGCGTCCGTAATGGACGCAGTACAGTATGCTAGTGTGCCGGCTGCCTAACTGGTGTTTGAAAAAAATTCAAAATAACATCTAAAGCAATGTTATTTTTCACCTCGGGATTAAACATTCACAGGGTTATTCAGAGAGCGGTGAAAAGCAGGAGAATAACTGGAGAAGTGAAAATTCTAGGTCAAAATAGCCAAACCAGAAAAATTCTCCCATTTAACTCACTTTCCAAACTGGCTATTTGGTCTAGATTGTTCTCTTCTCTTGCCAGTTCTCCTGGCTTTCACCTCTCTCTCAGGGTTGTTCAGAGAAAAGTGAAAACCAGGAGAATGGCAGGAAAAGAGAACAAACTGGACCAAATAGCCGATTTGGAAAGTGAGATAAGGCTAGGGTCAGACTAACGCATTTTTCGCAGCGACCGTCAAAAAGTGCGTCGAACGCATTGCCGTATTTTATCACGGAATGCGCGAAAACGGTCAGACGATGCGCATTTTTGTGTTTGATTTTTTACGGATCCAAACCAGGTAACTTTGGGTGTCTGGACATTATGTTGGCCGGACATGAGCAGCGTCTGACGTCTCCAAATCACGCACACACGCGCTAGTGGACGCAGCGCACTCTGTACGTCCGTACTAGCGGTTCTGCGTTCTCGAAAAAATGTGTTCATTTTCCACTTGCGTTGCGCAGTCGGACTTTCGTGCGACCGTACTTCGTATATTGGCCGTCATTGCCCGTCATTTGCTGCTAGTGCGGCCGTGACTAAGTGCGCCTAAACGCATGTTAAAAATTCGCTAATCTGACCCTAGCCTAAATGGGAGAATTTTTCTGGTTTGGCTATTTTGACCTAGAATTTTCCATTCTCCAGTCATTCTCCTGCTCTTCACCGCTCTCTGAATAACCATGACAGGGTTATTCAGAGAAAGGTGAAACTCAGGAGAATGACCAAAGAGAAAATTCTAGGTCAAAATAGCCAAACCAGAAAAATTCGCCCATTTATCTCACTTTCCAAATCGGCTATTTGGTCTAGAATTTTCCATTCTCCAGTCATTCTCCTGCTTTTCACCGCCAAAAAATCGGTAAACTTTTTCTGCGTGTCCGAAAATGTCTCCTCTTTTCATACAGACTGCCGCCCCAAGCAGTTGTTTATGGATAGATTAAAGGAAAAGCATTTACCGCCATTTGAAATGTCATTTTTTGGTTTTTACATATTTCTATACATCCTAGAAATCCGCCACTTCACGGGCAGTTTATGGGGACCTCCTAGGCATGATATTTGAAGGAATTTTTCTTTTTTCTTTTTAACCCTTATTTCATGGAAAACTCAATGTCCCTTAAACGTTTTTTTTTTTTTAACTTTTTGTCCTTGTTTTCTGTCCCCCAGGGCACTACCCGGACCCCCATACACTTTTTATGGCAAATATCTAGCATATATGCCCTCTTGGAGGGCACTCTAAAAACCGAATTTTCAGCCCCATTGACTTGTATTGAGTTCATGTTCGGGTTCGTGTTCGGATCCGAACATTTGGAAAGTTTGGGTTTGGCTCCGAACCGAACTCAGGGAGTGTTCGGCTCATCCCTAGTTGCCACCACTTTAAGTTTGCATAGAAGTTTCTAAAACTCAGGAAACAAGAATAGAAATCATTCCCGAGAATATGATTGGGCCGCAACTTTAACTAATGTCACAAAATATTCTGTAACCGAACCACTGTAGGAGTTTCTCATCTTTGAAAGAAAATTCAGTCTGTTTAACTTTGAGAGGGTGACCTCTTCTTTTATGCTGTATGGAGAGTTGGAGACCTTAAACCAATGACTCCGACTAATAGGATATAAAACTGGAAGACTGTAAAGAGAAATGCTTTCACGGTTTCATTCATAGTGAAATATTTTATTAGGAGAGCACTAAAAAAGGTTTCAAATGTTAACATATTTCTGCACATTTTTACTTTAATATATTTCAGCAATTTTGGATCTTTGACTGAGACACAGACTTGCCAACTTACTCCTTGATCATATTTCCAAGTTATGCATCAAGGGCAAGATGATAAAGCATAGATTCTCTAATGGTCGATATGTCCATGATGGGAGTATAACATGTTGCGAGGATTCTCTCCAAAGCCACAATGCATCCCACAGGTTGAGTACATGGTGTGATAGCTAACAAATGTAAGGAATAAAAACATCTGCCGTGAGATAAACCAAACCCCGATACTCATGGTAAGGGTCGTGATGACTATGTGCACAATCTCATGACCTGCAAGATGGGGGGAATGGAGCAATATTGACATTCTCCACAGAGTGCCTTTGTATTTCTAAAGAGCTGGCCACGTGGCTGAACTCAGCCATGACATGTGCTTGGTTGAGCCGCAGGCAAGGGGTACTTAAATGCATGTAAGCAAGACAGATGCTTGGTTGGAACCACGGGCAAGGTGGTTCTTGGGCTGGACATAGGCAAACCAGGTGCTTGGTTGGATCCCTGGGCAAGAAGGGTACTCGGCTGCACATAGGCAAAACAGGTGCTTGGTGGGAACTATAGGCAAGGTGGTTCCTTGGCTGGAAACAGGCAAAACAAGTGCTGGGTTGGAGTCTCGGGCAAAGTGGGGTACTTAAATACAGAAAAAATGGCGTCGCACCCATACTCACCGGAGCGGCAGCAACTGCCAGGAGTAACAGCCCAGTTAATGTATAAAACATAACATGGAAAAAAGGTGTCATCTGCGCTCGTTTCTATGTGTTCCATGTACAACAACTTTGTTTGTTTCAATGGCCATTGCAACGTAAGCTCACTCGCCACTTCACGGCACCTCTTTACAGAGTGAGTACCTAACATGTACCAAAAGGCCGCTCTACTGAGCAGCTCCAAGCCCCTCCTGCTGCTTTTCAGCCAAGGAGAGGCAGAGATGGTGGGTTTTATTTATACACGCACCAAACACTTCCACTACAAAGTGGGGTACTTGGCTGCACATAGGCAACACAGGTGCTTGGTTGGAACCAATGGCAAGGTGGGTGGGTACTCTGCTATATCTAGACATAGGCAAGACAGATTGAGGGTATCTCACCAGTAGGAGTTCCAGGAGCAAGGCAGGAGGATGGAATCCCCTACAGGGCTATTAGGTCTTGGAGCACACCGTAGACAGTACTGTCACTTCAGAAGCCCGGAGGGAAATTACCAACTCTTTTAAGTAGCAGTCTAACACAGGACTGGGTTTAGGAGCACTTGTGGCTACTTGCGGTCAGGGTGAGCAGAAGACCTGGACTGGAACTCCATGAGTATTCGTGAATGATGCTGCCAGGGTTCAAGCCATATTTGGACCGGTGCAGACATGTTTATTGGGGGGGGGGGTGTTTCAGCCCCTATGTTGGATGCCTGATAATTCCAGCACATTTTTGCTTAATTTATAGGCAACAGATTCATGTGTTTCCTTGATACATGAGCATAAGTAAATACAGTATATGCCTGCTGGCACACCCCTCTATTCCACATTTTTCCTCTGTAATCACCTAGGCACTTCTCACTAATCTTGTGCAAATCTTGGTCCGTTCATAACACCAATATCCAAAGCTTCCCTTTATCTTTGCCTGTCCATTCTCAATTCTCAACTCCTCTCTTTACAACATCAGCACTGGCAAGTCGCTCATTACAACACGCTCTGTCAATATTCATCCAGATATCCCCAATCCTCACATTCACATCGCCCCAGCCCTCCGTTCCCTTTACCAGCAACCCTTAATTCACCATCACACAAAGACACTCCTGGATACCGTCACAGAGATCCACACAATAACCTGTTACCTGCACACAATCAATCATACGATTTATGCAGTAATGTAATTATTTCAGTTTAAACCCCCCCCTCGGACCCTCATACTATCCTCTGCTCCTAAGCCTTGTGATCAAGTTCACAGGAGGCATAGGCAAGTTTTACCCCCACATTCACAAGTTTGTACTGTATATCAGGTATGATTGACAAATTAATATAAATGTACTTGATAGGATGTGGGTTCAATTTATGTGCAATGGCGAAGTTAGGTTGCCTGTGATTGGTTGTCTGGTAGTTCACTTGAAAATAATTTCATAGCCACGCTTTCTAAGCTAAGTAAAATACAGTATATTATTACCTTACATAAAGTCTTTATGCATTGCACTCAGGACCAAAGTGTTATGCTCCAACCACTGATTTTTCTCACTTTTGAGACCGGTAGAAGAGGTAATACTTATCGATTTGAGAGAAAGGATTTTTACCAGGAAGGATACATTGAGATTTCTCTCATTTTCAAGTATGTCCTGGGTGGCGAGTATGTACCGTTAGGAGTCTTGTCCAAGGACACTTACTGGAGTGGTGCTCTTGCTGGGATCAAACCCATGACTCCACAGGCTTTCTCCATGCAGAGCAGTGATGTTATCTCTACTCCACCCAGCCGGGACATATACCCTATTAACATACTTCATGGAACCCTCATCATCTCCGCTGTGCCCACATGTCCCCTTACCACTCTTGTGAGCAGTCCAAGGAGGGTGGATCGGCACCATAGACTGCATAGGGAAAAGCATTTTGCAGTTGAGTTCAATTCTATCTGAATATGAAAATCTCATGACCAGGACTGAAGACCGCTACATTCTCTACCTGGTCTATCAGGCATGACATCATCATTTTACGTAGAGACACGTTTTTAGATATGGTACGCAATCTTCCCACCAGCTGTTTAGTTAGAGCTATTGCGCACTACTCAGTAAAGACACCCGGTGGAAGACCCAGCATTTGAATAGATATTTATTATGGATGGATGGATGGATAGATGGAGAGAAAGGATTATTAGCTGCATTGAAGAACAGAAGATGGATGGATAAAAAAGGTATACTTTTCCCCGCATGTCACAGGATTATCAGCACATTTATTTAAAAAAAAAGGTATAAATGATACATTTTCATTAAACAAAACATATACGTGTGTGTGTGTGTATATTTATATATATATATTATATTATACATTTGTACATTGTAGATCTATACATAGAGATGCTGCAGTTAAGATTCTTGTTTCTTTAAAGAATACTATGTAAATCTGTAAGCTTATTGAGCTCAGCTTTCACAATCAGGACAGCAGTGGCTGCGCTCCCCTCGACACAGGGGGAGGATCTGAATCTTTCTGCTGGGGATTTCTCTCACCGAGAGCCAGTCTCGCATTAAAGAGAAAATAGTGGCAAGGAGAAGGATGTCTTTGCAATGGGGCTCACTCACCACTTGAATTTCTTTTTCAGAGGAGGAACTGTGTTGCAAGAAAAAACCTAGATCCGTCTCCCGGTTTACACCACCTGGGAAAGCAGCTGTAACCATGTAAAGCTCTCTTTTGGTGTCGGGGGGGTTATTATGGATCGTTGTTTTATCTGAAACAGAGAGAAAGGGGAGATAATATTATCGTCAGAAGAGAACTCGAGAGACTGGAGCTCTTGAGAAAGAAGAGAGGAAAAAAATAATAAAATAAAGCGTCGACAGACACTGAAGGCAACTTATTACGTGTGGGCATCCGATCTAAATCCTGCCAGTGGATCCAGACAACCATTTTAATTAAGTAGATGATCTCGTTTAGCAGCAGGAGAGGCAGCGACAGCAGCAGCAGATACATTGTGTTCTAACGGAACCCAGAGGGAGAGAATAGCACAGCCCTTGTCGGTGTTTTCTCCGCTATAACGAGGGTTCTAAGGTCTCAGCAGTGAATTGCGTGGACAGCGGTGGAGCTCCACTTGGTGCCTTTGGATGTGTGTGGATGGTCCTTAAATGAGTTTTCAATTTTCTCTGACGATCATGCTTTATTTCCAGATGGTGATTATGGCAGGGACTGTAATGCTGGCTTATTACTTCGAATACACTGACACGTTCACTGTGAATGTCCAAGGATTTTTCTGCTTCGACAGTTCCTACACCAAGCCGTATCCTGGACCCGACGAGAGCAGCGACATCCCACCGGTTCTCCTCTTCTCCTTGGTCGCAGGGGTCCCTGTGCTTGTGGTAAGGTTCATCTCAGCTTGATGCAATGTGTCCTGTGAGTTTCTAGAGTAATGGGCTTCTGAGGTAGTGGAGGGAGGGGGGAAGATATGGAGAACTCTTAAGACGGGTATAAAGAAAGAAATGAATAAAGCACATTTTGCACGAAAACCCAGACTAAATAGCATAGAGATGTGGCAGCTGGACTTTAAATTAAAAAAAAAAAAAAAATACTCTCAATTAAAAAATGTTAACCCATCACTATCTCTAAATATCACATAATGTCAGATACTGACTTCTTTTTTTGCAGATTTCACATTATATATGTATAAATATTTTTTTTTGCAACCCTGCATCATAGTTTGCATTTTTATGAGCTAGATGATCGACACATGACATTACCTGAAAGCAGTCCTTAAATAATGATTCAATATCTAGGTTTCCTCATCCTAGGTTGTTTACAATTTGATATCTTTGTTTTTTTTCTAGGTTTGTTATTATTTTTTGTGATTTCATTTTATTTCTTCCGATCCTCAAATTACCACGAGTGTAAAGATCACTTCTGATTGCTTCTGCAGATTTGCCTCCTCCGCACACAGCCTCCTCTGCAGCTCATTCTTGATTCCCTCTACTTTCTAGTGACTGCCCTCTAGCTCATGGCCACATTGTGCTCATAATTTGCTGCTTTGTGTCAAGCAAATCTGCAGTCCAGTGGCGGACGGTGTCTTGGTTTATAATCAATTTTGATTGTCTAGAGGGTAAGCTGGGCTTTGTAGTTAGAAGAGTCAATCATCATTAAAGCCATTGCACGATAGAGTCTCACATTGGTGATGCCCATCCAGTCTTTGGCAGATGGCCCTGGCTATGACATTAGGACAACAGAACGGCTCACCTTTTAGTTGTACGCAATTAATCACTTGTAATCACTGCATGGCACTGTAATCTGTAGAAATTATGCTTTCTAATTCTGGTTACACTTATGATCTGTTGATCTTTATTTTTACAACAATGGAGCTTTCTTGGAAGAGAATAATTAATGTTTTGTAATAAATAATGAATTAAATGAGCCTTTTTTCACTGATAGCAGAGGAGTTACTCATATTTCAAAACTAGCCACTGAGTGAAGCACACAGGGTGACATTTATTAAAGCAACGATTGGTTCTTGTTGGACCAGGGTGTCGAATATTTTATGCTAAAATAACTCTGGGTGATATTAGGTTTATTTGGTGTGAACTGACCAAGGCAAAAAAAATAGATTGTAGAGTAGACTGTATATGATTTGAAAGTACAGAGCGTTACATTGTACAACAGGGAGAAGATTTAGTATTTTGGCTTTGCATTTTATTTATACCTTTCATTCACACTATTAAAAAAAAAGCATATGATGTGCCAAGGCACCCTGGGAATTCCATTCACACTACAGCAGGATGACTTTGTAAGTTTCGCGACTGGATTAGGGACTGAACTAGAAATCATTTCTGTTTACGAACGTTAGAAAACCTCAAGAAACCTACACCGTGAAAGACCATAGGGGAACTATGAGAGTCATTGAGTGAGTTCAAGCAGAGTGCATCTCTAACTGGTTACTGGGTTTGAGGCCTGGTCCACTCGTTGCCATGGAATGGGTTTAACTTGCTACATCGGGCTAAGTAACGTTGGATTTTAACCAGATATTAAGAAATTGGGGATAGATCAATCAATATAGATCACTTTATTCAGTCCAATATATTTATTTTTTAATAGAAATGTAATTTGTATTTCTCTTGCACGTACTAAACAGGGCAACTTAAATAGATATTTCTGTGATGTTAAAATGTACCCTAAATATCCTAAATTCTACCAAACTGCACCATGATGCTCTTTAAAGTGCACCTGTCCAGGGCAAAAACAAGTATTGTCTATTTGACAGGGCATCACTCCCATAATATAGAGCAGTGTTTATTTACTAACCCATAATTTAATTTAAAAAAGTGTCTCCATCTCCTACAGGATGGCGCCATGTTGCAGGGTGAGGAAAGACTGTGAGCAGAGACCTGTCCTACACTACATCGTTCCGCTCAGTGTGCTGTGCTGGCTGTCACTTTCTTAGTCGAGGGCCATGCAGGATGGCTCTCTGGTCGCAGAGGCCCCTTCCCCTGAGAAATGAACCCAACCTGTGTGAGGGGGGAACTTTAAACTGAACTTTCTCAATTATATAGGTCAGTGAAAAATTGCTGATCTTTATTTAAGGAGTGATGGGCTGTCCGATGGGTAAAACTTTAAGGGCCCTATTCTCTAGTGCGAGCTAAAATGGGGATGCTAACGGGAAAAATCTGCTCCTGTCGGGGTTGCCGTACCATCTCCATTTTAGCACAACGTTTCGGGGCAGGCACTACCATGGCACCTTGCCCCGCAATGCAGCGCTAACAGGTGGGATACTCACGGTAGCACTTCCGCGCTGCCATGAGTATCACCTCCTGGAGTCCATAGGATTCCGTGGAGGTTTGCGTTTCCGGGCCACAAGCCCTGCGCAATCTAGCTCTCACGACATTGCACAGCGCCTTGGAGTGAGACTGAGAACTATTTGCTCCCAGTGTCACTCTGCTGCTTCCGGCAGCAAGAAGTGGCAGATTGGGCCACCATTCTCACTGTGGGATGAGCGGAGAGTATCAGATTTATTGTGAGAAGTTTTAGGGGGTACCAAATGATTTTGCAAATGCGGAATCACTTGGCACCACCTTTTGGGTGTAGCTAAAATTTTGCCTTGTACATCCCTGCGGTAATTGGCGCTAGCACTTTGTAATACCTTACTTATCTTACAGTTAATGCAAATGAATGATTGCGATCCCCATGTTAAGTATAGGATGCGCGAGGTACATTAAGCTCGTGGAAGCCAACCAGGGGCGGATCCGGGGGGGCAACAGGGCAATTGCCCCCCCCCCCCGAGCAGTGCAGATGCCAGGCTGACCTCCAGAACTCAAATCACGATGTGTGCAGTGAATGCAGACATGGTGATTTGCAGAGGCACACACTCTGCAGAAGCACTGTGGATTGTCCCTCCCAGTCATGTGTCAGGGGCGTGTCACGTGGTGATCCTTTTCCCAGTGACCATGTGGCTGAGCCTGTCTCCTTCCATGCCTGCCTGACAGCCACAGGATCAGAGGAGAGAGGGGCTGGAGCCTCCATGCAGGGACACCAGGGAGGTAAGTAATGGGTCCCTGAGAGTTTGATCCTTCCTCCAGAGTGTATAACAAAGCTAGAGCTGCACAGTAATAAACCTCTCAGATATGAGTCTGTAAACTGCTCCTCTAGATTGAAAGCTCCTGGGTGTCCTCTGCTCCTCTAGATTGTAAGCTCCTGGGTGTCCTCTGCTCCTCCAGATTGTAAGCTCCTGGGTGCTCTCTGCTCCTCTAGATTGTAAACTCCTGGGTGCTCTCTGCTCCTCTAGATTGTAAACTCCTGGGTGTCCTCTGCTCCTCTTGATTGTAAGCTCCTGGGTGTCCTCTGCTCCTCTAGATTGTAAGCTCCTGGGTGTCCTCTGCTCCTCCAGATTGTAAGCTCCTGTGTGTCCTCTGCTCCTCCAGATTGTAAACTCCTGGGTGCTCTCTGCTCCTCTAGATTGTAAGCTCCTGGGTGTCTTCTGCTCCTCCAGATTGTAAGCTCCTGGGTGTCCTCTGCTCCTCCAGTTTGTAAACTCCTGGGTGCTCTCTGCTCCTCTAGATTGTAAGCTCCTGGGTGCCCTCTGCTCCTCTAGATTGTAAGCTCCTGGGTGCCTTCTGGTCCTCTAGATTGTAAACTCCTGGGTGCCCTCTGCTCCTCTAGATTGTAAGCTCCTGGGTGCCCTCTGCTCCTCTAGATTGTAAGCTCCTGGGTGTCCTCTGCTCCTCTAGATTGTAAATTCCTGTGTGCCGGGCCCTCTGCTCCTCTAGATTGTAAACTCCTGGGTGTCCTCTGCTCCTCTAGATTGTAAGCTCCTGGGTGTCCTCTGCTCCTCCAGATTGTAAGCTCCTGGGTGCTCTCTGCTCCTCTAGATTGTAAGCTCCTGGGTGCCCTCTGCTCCTCCAGATTGTAAGCTCCTGGGTGCTCTCTGCTCCTCTAGATTGTAAGCTCCTGGGTGCCCTCTGCCCCTCTAGATTGTAAGCTCCTGGGTGCCTTCTGGTCCTCTAGATTGTAAACTCCTGGGTGCCCTCTGCTCCTCTAGATTGTAAGCTCCTGGGTGGCCTCTGCTCCTCTAGATTGTAAACTCCTGGGTGTCCTCTGCTCCTCTAGATTGTAAGATCCTGGGTGTCCTCTGCTCCTCTAGATTGTAAGCTCCTGGGTGTCCTCTGCTCCTCCAGATTGTAAACTCCTGGGTGCTCTCTGCTCCTCTAGATTGTAAAATCCTGGGTGTCCTTTGCTCCTCTAGATTGTAAGCTCCTGTGAGCCGGGCCCTCTGCTCCTCTAGATTGTAAGCTCCTGTGAGCCGGGCCCTTTGTAAATTCTCGTGAGTCGGGCTCTCTGCTGAAAAACCTTATTTTCTGTCAGTGCCCCTCCCGAGACTAGTCTCTGGATCCGCCCCTGAAGCCAACACAATCACATATGCACAAAGTTATTTCTTACAGGTTTAGCACTAAAAGTGATATGGGGGAGCATGTGTTAAAGACACTTATCCTGTCAGTAACACACATCCGAACACTGCAGCTATCGTTCGCTAGGGAATAGTGTCCTAGACCCTTGAAAATATTTGGCAAATATTTACCTTTTTCTTACCTGTTTATTTGAAGGATACAGCAGTTTATAGTTGTTTTTCTGTATCATGTGTTCCTCTATCCCTGTGCAAATAAAAGCTCAGTCCCATCCTCTATTTTTCTCAATGCTGAACAAAACTGCAAAAACTCCCACCACACTGCTGTGAACCAGGAAACTAAGGATTAAAAGAGGATTAATATCTTGTAGGCAGAAAAGAAGTAGAGTGTTTCGAACGTTAAAATGTTTATTCCATTTTTTTTCTTTTACCAAACTGTATTCATTAGTTTAGAAAGCAATAGACTTCCCCTTTATTTTCTTCAGAATACATTTTGTGCATATGGTGAGTACAAAGGTTCTTGAGTTGTGTCATACTTATGCCTACACAGGCCTGTAATGATTGTTTTATATGTAAGATAGAATAAGGAGCTTGATAGAGTTAGGTAGGGATCCATCACTAATATGTAGGCATTTCCTATTCTTTCCTTTTTGTTTTGTGTGAATGTTGTAGTAGTTGGGTTCATGTGTTGTGAAACCTCACTAAACATGGGTGCAGACATTGAGGGAAGAGTCAGACATGAACTTTGAATATATTCTTCCAATATTGAGAATATGGAAAATGAGAAAGTGGTGCCTCAAATGTTTCTGTTTGTACCTTATACCTATATAAAGATAGGTCTTAGGTGTGAAACAAGTCGAGCCTGTATTTGGCTCAGTAACATGTGAGTGGTTCCATTTATATCCATAAATATAAAAAAAACTCCAGCATACTGCAGTATGTAATCAAAGTGGATTTATTTCTTCGCCATAACAGCAACAATATTTCGACCCAGAACAGGTCGTTATCTACATTTCGATGGGATGCAACGGTATGCTGGAGTTTTTTATATTTTTTGCTGCTATTGGTGGCTGGGACTGAAGACTTCCTCCAGATCCTCCTCCTCCTATGTAATGGGTGGTCAATAACAAAGAGCAGAGTCATCATGGGTCTTCTTCTTGCTCCCAGTTCTGATGGTATGAAATTAGTTAAGGCTAGGGTCAGATGAGCGCATTTTGTATGGACTGTGCGTCCGTGCAGTACGGACGTACTTACTTACTTACTTACTGACTGACAACAAGGTAGTGGCCACACAGTCCGTTTTTTTCACTGATGTAGCAGGGAAAAAAAATTACAATGAAAAAACATTCTGTCCGTCAAAAATGCTGGACGTATAAATGCAGTCCATCTGACCTTGTTTCATCACTCACACACAAAGCTACACGGACGTTGCAGACGTGGCGCACTCCGTACGTCCGTTCTAGCAGTATTACGTTCTTGCCTAACCTGCGTCCATTTGCTGCGTCCGCCATGCATCCGCACTTCTGTGCGGAGGTACTTCGTGTGTGGGGCTCCATTGGTCAGAATTCTATGCTGCCACAGACGTACAAATGTGCGGTAACACGGACGTGATACCTGCGCTCGTCTGACCCCAGTCTAACTGTTTACAGCACACTTTTGAAAAGAACTAATGGTGTGATGAAGGAAAAAGGAACCTATTTTGAGCTTTTCTTAAGACCTGGTTGCATTACTGTGGTTAACATTTAGAAGTAAGCCTTTAAGTGTAACTAACCCCCCCCCCCTCGTAAACATTAATGCCTCTCAAGCCAAACTGGAGCAATTCCTGATGCAATTTTTTCTTGGCTGCCAGGTTACTATATATTCGTGCTTCCTATACCTTATATCTGAAGTTAAAATGTGGTGGTAGCTGGTGAATAATGAATGATTCCACAGTTGCTGGTAATTCGTGTCTGGAGTGTTTAATAAATATTAATGGGTAAAGTCACTTAACATTGTAAAAAAGCTTAAAAAAAAAAAATACTACACCTGCCTTTGGTCCCTTGTTGAATAGGAAGGTGTGATCTAGATTAGAAACTGGTCTCTGCATAAAGCAAAGGACAGGGAAAAAAATAGCTCTCCAGTGTCCTTCTGCCAGCATTGTCTGATGTCGCAACATTGGATACCTGTGATGTCCTGCAGCAGATACGCGACTCTTCATGGGCTCCTTTAGACTCCCAAAGAGAATATCAGGGGTGGTTTGCAATATTTACTTATCGAAATGCTAGCAAAAAGGCTGAAGGGGAAAAAAGCAGCACTCACAGACTGGAGCCAGTCTGGTGCATGCTGCTCAGTAGAGGTAGCGGTGGTCAGGCTATGCAGTTTCCCAAAATGAAAAGCATTCCATTGGGAAAGCACCTTATCATTTTTTTTCTTTCAAAATGTATTTCTAGCTGGTTGTATGTATATTAAATTACCAAAAATTAAAAAACTCCACTAGCTCAACAGACCCTTCCACTCGAGCCACTGTGACTGCATCATGCATGATTAAGGTCTGAGGACCGAAACATCGCTTTTTCCTTATGTTTTTTTAGGAATAAATCTCATATTTCTTGTACCTACTCTGGAGCCAGCTCCCTTACTGGTTTACTGTGGCTGCTTGTATATTAAGTGTCAGCTTGAACAAAGGCCTTATAGTGGGCTAAAATGTTGCTAATCATCTGTATTAAATAAAAGACACTTTAGCCGAGGTGCACGCGTGCTGACAAGATTCTTTTCTTTCTGGCTAATAAAGAGGCTGACTCAGAATTGAGCTGGTAATATATTATTATTATTCTGTATTTGTAAAGCGCCAGCATATTCCGCAGCGCTGTACAATGGGGGAGTGCAGACATGAGATGTACTAGAACACATAAGGAACAGATGGCCCTGCCCTTAGGATAACTGTCCTACTGATACAGCACTTTACACAAGTGCTCAGCCAGACATCCCTTGAGCTTACAATCTAAAGGACAGGGTTGAGTGAAACAGAAGGGGAGCTGGGGAGTGTGGATCTGGTGGCCAGAGAGAGAATAGCAAGCTACAGGTTGATTAGAATAAAGTGGCTACAGGTGGAGGGGAATGAATAAGTTTGGGCCTAGGACTGGGTGGGTGGATGGATGGATGGGGCAGGCAGGTGGCACTGCAGAGTCTGGAGTTGTGGCTGTGTGTGATGAGCTGAATGAAGGAAAGGCAGAGCTGTTAGGTAATGAGATGCAAGGGGGAGGAAGGGGAGGAGGAGGTGGAGGAAGGGGAGGAGGAGGTGGGGGAGGGGAGGAAGAATCATGGTGGTGAAACAAAGGATTCGATAGTACCAAAACTAACAGAAATGGAGGGAAGACATTAAAGGGAAAAATAATCAGCATGGGGATTGTACATAAAATGCAGAAAAGTATGCACGCAGCAGGAGTGAAGCAGAGGAATATACTGTAGAGTCAGAAAGACTTGTGCCACTTTTTAGTCTTCGTCTTTGCTGCTCCTTATTCCTGGCGAAACTGAAATTAGGGCCTTGGCTCATAAAATATTCTGGAAATCAAGAGTAGACTTTTGCAAATGGGTCGCACCTCTTTGGACACTTTCTGTAGTCCAAGCATTTATTGTTGTTGCATAGAACTTCACATTGTATCTATCTTCTACAGTAGTGGTTCTCAACCCTGGTTCACAAGTACCCCTAGCAAACCAGGTTTTCCAGATATCTGAAGCACAGCACAGGTGATCTGATTTGCTGCTTAGTGATTGCAGGATTCAGTCTTCATTTCCCCAAGGTGATCCTTAAAATCTGGCCTGGTAGGGGTACTGGAGGGCTCTATAAATAAAGAATAATAATAATAATAAAGCGCCGGCATATTCCACAGCGCTGTACAATAGGCACAGTATAGACAGGGTTACAATACATTGAACAACATTTGACAAACAGTACAGGAGGAGATGAGGGCCCTATTCCGGTAGGAACTCACAATCTAGAAGGGTTGGAAACAGGAGGAGAGGACTAGAAGGGTTGGGGTTGGAAACAGGAGGAGGGGACTGCAAGGTGAGAGTAATTGATGGTTGCCTGGGAATTCAAAGCCTGGGATTAGTAAGAGTAATTAGAGAAAGAAGTGATGACAGCTGGACAGGATGCCTGAAAATAGAGGCGGGCCCTGGGTGGGGGGTGGATGGGAGGGAGAGTGGGACTGCTGAGTGTGTGAATGGATCCTGGCTGTGTGTGTCCCTGTGTGAAGAAGAAATGAGTTCAGGTAAGTGTTAGGCATCAGAGGCCTTTGAAATGGGGGGAGGGGGACAGGGGAGGCACAGGTTAAATTCTATTGAAAAAAGAGAAAATAAAATCAGCCAAAAATTAAGAAATTCAGATACAAAATACAATTGCGAGGATAGCATATTGTGGAGTGCGCTGGTGGCCATCATGTTGAAAACTGGATACCTGGAGTGTTCTTCAGATGCTTGCAGCAGGGAGATCAGTGCGTGAATGGATCCTGGCTGTGTGTGTCCCTGGACTCTAGAGCAATAATTAATTAATATTTGGAAATGCAGCTGTTGCGCTTAAAGCTCAGAATTTTTTGGGGGAGTATTAGGAGTATAAATCAGATTAGCATGCAGTTTATGAAAAAGTAGATATGGAGTTGATCGTTTGCATGCTTTATTAAATTGTGCATTGAACTTGTCTACAAAATGTTTCCTTTTCTCCCATAATTTACAGTGAGCAACATTTTGGTAATTTCATTATGTTTTTAACTAATACTTAAGTGCTTCAACCTTTATCGCTAAAATACAAAACTCGGAATGTTTTGTTCTACAATGTACTTTAAATAAAATGCTTTCTGTACTGTAAAGATTTAAAAGAATAACAAATGAAAATTTACAGAAAGCTAGTTAAAACAATTATATTAAAAAAACACCCATTGTTGGGCCCTATTACATTCTTAACGCAAAAACGCACGCTAAACGCGTGTTTTTTTGCGCGAAGCGTTACACGTTAACGCACGAAAATCACCGCTGGAATTACATTCCTTGCACTTTTTATCATCCGTCGGGAAATTGCGCTCGTAAAACCGACGCGCAAAAATGCGTGCTAGGTACTTTGCGCTCAGAAATCAGTGAGCGCAATGTATTTTTTAACGCGAGTCCGCCAGATGAACGCATTTTTGTGCAGACTGCGCACAACAGACGTACGTTCTGACAGAAGGCAAGGTAGTGGCCGTCATTTTTGACGGATCTAGTAAAAAAAACGTGCGCATCGACGTTCTCCGTTGTGAATCTGCAGTTTGGTACGGTCAGGTTGTTACAATTTGCCGTTACCACCAGCTTTTCAAAGACGTTAAAATTATGCGCGCAAATGTTGTCCATTAAATTTTGCGCTAAGATTGTAATACCATGAGTGCACCAGCGCACAAATGCATTTGCGCTCACAATGTTAAGTATAGGATGTGCGCACTAAATTGCGCTCGCAAAGGGTTCGCTCTGGGTCACTCGCGTTAGAAGTTAACGTGCATTTTGTGCGCGAACGTCGTAATATGACGTTCTGCGTAAGGGGTTTTGCCCCTCGCGTTAATGCGTTTTTGCGCGCCCGCACAATTGTGTGCGAAGAATGTAATAGGGCCCATTAAGTTTTATCATTCTTTATGGTCTACAGAGGACGAGCATGTCCCTTTAATTTTTATTAAGAGCAGGCCTGCCATCATAAATCTTGGTCCCTAACTGAACCACCGGTCAGGGCCCCACTTCTCACAGCTGCCTTTCCAGTTAACTTATTAAAAATAAAACAAATGTCCTTCTCTCCTGCTGACCTTATTTTACAGGGTGTTGTCTAAATCCTTGGTTTTACAGCAAGGGGATAAAAAGTATTGGTGTGTGGTGGGAGAGCTTTGCCTGGTGCGAACCATACAGTGGCAAGAAAAAGTATGTGAACCCTTTGGGATTATGTGTAGTTTTGCATGAATTGGTCATAAAATGTGCTCTGATCTTCATCTAAGTCACAACAATTTGAAAAACACAGTCTGCTTAAAATAATACAACACAAACATTATATGTTTTCATGTGTTTATTGAACATAACATGTAAACATTCACAGTGCAGGGTGGTAAAAGTATGTGCACCCATAGCCTAATGACTTCTCCAAGAGCTAATTGGAGCCAGGAGTGAGCCAACCTTGAGTCCAATTAGTGTGATATTATTGGATGTGTTGCTGAAAGCTGTCCTGCCCTTTAAAAACACACACCAGTTTTGGGTTTACTAGTTTCAAGAAGCACTGCCTGATGTGAATCATGCCTCGCAGAAAAGAGCTCTCAGAAGACTTACGATCAAGAATTGTTGACTTGCATGAAGCTGGAAAGGGTTACAAAAGTATCTCCAAAAGCCTTGATGTTCATGTGTCCACGGTAAGACAGACTGTCTACAAATGGAGAAAGTTCAGCACTGTTGCTACTCTCCCTAGGCATGGTCGTCCTGTAAAGATGACTGCAAGAGCACAGCGCAGAATGCTTAATGAGGTAAAGAAGAATCCTAGAGTGTCCGCTAAAGACTTACAGAAATCTCTGGCACATGCTAACATTTTTGTTGACACATCTACAATAAGGAAAACATTAAACAAGAATGGAGTACATGGGAGGACACCACAGAGGAAGCCATTGCTGTCCAAAAAAGAATATTGCAGCACGTTTGAGGTTTGCAAAAGAGCACCTGGATGTTCCACAGCACTACTGGCAAAATATTCTGTGGACAGATGAAACCAAAATTGAGTTGTTTGGAAAAAACACACAACACTATATGTGGAGAAAAAAAGGCACAGCACACCAACATCAAAACCTCATCCCCACTGTAAATCATGGCGGAGGGAGCATCATGGTTTGGCGCTGCTTTGTTGCCTCAGGGCCTGGACGGATTGTTGTCATTGAGGGAAAAATTAATTCCAGAGTTTATCAAGACATTTTGCAGAAAAACGTAAGACCATCTGTCCGCCAACTGAAGCTCCGCAGAGGATGGGTGATGCAACAGGACAATGACTCAAAGCATACACAAGTAATTCAACAAAAGAATGGCTTCAACAAAACAAAATACGCCTTCTGGAGTGGCCCAGTCAGAGTCCTGACCTCAACCCGATTGAAATGCTGTGGCATGACCTTAAGAGAGCGATTCACACCAGACATCCCAAGTATATTGCTACACTGAAACAGTTTTTTGAAGAGGAGTGGTCCAAAATTACTCCAGATTGTTGTGCAGGTCTGATCTGCAACTATAGGAAACATTTGGTTGAGGTTATTGCTGCCAAAGGAGGGTCAACCAGTTATTAAGTCCAAAGGTTCACATACTTTTTCCACCCTGCACTGTGAATGTTTACATGTTCTGTTCAATTAAAACATGAAAACATATGTTTGTGTTGTATTATTTTAAGCAGACTGTGTTTTCCAATTGTTGTGACTTAGATGCAGATCAGAGCACATTTTATGACCAATTCATGCAAAACTCCACGTAATCCCAAAGGGTTCACATACTTTTTCTTGCCACTGTACGTATCTATTCCTAAATTCTGAGGCAGTGAATCAAAGTGCTTTCACCAGCCCCAGATGCCGTGGCTAACCTGGAAATTTTATTGTATACTACTGGGACAGTCCTGGGTGGCCCTTACATTTGCCTAATGTAGACAACCCGCACAAGATTTGGCAAGGGTTAGGGCCCCCTGCAGCCACTGGGCTCCTGAACATCTCCTGAGCTGTCAGCCCCAACCCTGATTAAGGAATATGTAACTCCCGCTCCAGCAGCAATTCCTTTCCTCAGATTAGATTAATAGAAGTTATTGAAAAAAATCATCTTGTGCGTAACAAAACAATGAGATTCCTGAAGGTCTTGGACACTGTTTTGAGATTGGGGCTGTGCAGTGTGAAATCCCAAGCTGTCAATAGTGCACAGACACAGCCAGAGGTTTGGACTTAAAGGGATATGCATGTCTAGAATATTTTTTTCATTGACATTTAAACACTTTTATACCTATAGATAAACTAAAATAAATCAAAAGTTTTAAAAATGTGTAAAATGTTTTTTTTATTTTCTTGCTTTAAACTGTCATTTCATCTTCTCTGGCCACGCCCCTCAGCTAGGGGTGTTTCTTCAGCTCTCACTTCCTGTATATTCCCCGCCTCCTGACCGCTCACTACTCCAACCATCAAAGCTTCACATGAACTAGCACAAGCTGTGCACGTGGAACCCTGTGCACGCTCAGGACCTCAAACTGGGGAATGTTAGCATCTCTGCAACTGTGAAAGCAAGACTCTCACCAACTGACTCACTTCTACACTCATGCTCGCTCACACAGACTCACTCACCTGCTGACACACTCACTTGCGCTCTTTCATAGTTTACGTACTCACTATCTCACTCAAACTCTCTGTGAGATCATGCAGGGCCGCAGAGTGATTCATGGAGGGAGACTGGGGACTATTTGTCCCCAGTCTCACTCTGCTCCTGGTCACCAGAAGCAGTGGATCAGGCCACCGTTCGTGCCATGGGATGAGAGGGGAGTATCTGGGGTTTTGTTTGGGGGGGTTTCAGCTGGTGCTAGCTGATTCTGCAGAAGCGGTATCCGTTAGCACCAGCTTCGGGCTTTTGTGAACTTACCACAGCAGTGCGTTACTTAGCGTTAGAACTTTGCTATCCTAATGCTAATAACTGATTGCGCTCGCCATGTTATGTATAGCGACGAGAGCAAAGTGCGCACTATCGAGCATAATCACGATACGCTAATGAATTTTTTTAACCCGGAAGCGTTCTAAGGTAATATGGGGGCATGTGTTACAGTCGCTTAACCTAGTGCTGACGCTCACATAGGCTGAGCGCCAACGCTAGTGTTAAGAATGTAATGGCGTCCTAAAAATTCTAGTAAGCCTTTAATAAATATAGATTCGAGAGAACAAAAAACTACAATCCTTCTCTTTGAACACAAGAAAGATGAATATGTACAGTCATGGCCGAAATTGTTGGCACCCCAGACATTTTTACAGAAAATCAAGTATTTCTCACAGAAAAGTAATGCAGTAACACATGTTTTGCTATACACATGTTTATTCCCTTTGTGTGTATTGGAACAAAACAAAAAAGGGAGGAAAAAAAGCAAATTGGACATAATGTCACACAAAACTCCAAAAATGGTCTGGACAAAATTATTGGCACCCTTTGAAAATTGTGGATAATAGGCTTGTGCACCGATTTTTTTTTCGGTTCGATTTGTTCGTATGTTTAAAATTTTCGATTCGGCTCGTTTCGACCGATTTCTGTTTCGATTCGGTTCGGCTCGTTTTTCGTGTACATTTTTTTTTTGGAATATCGACCATTTTTTTGTATTTTCGGGTCACTCGTTTTTTGTATCGACTTTTCGTGATTTCGGAAATTTTCGTTTTTTTCGGAACGTCTGTTCTCCTCGTTTCAAAGTGTCTAACTCTATTCGTTTTGACGTAAACTACTATGGTTTACTTTTTTATACGTTTTATATATTTTTTTATAATAAATTTTTGGTTTGTTTTTCGGATCCGATAATTCATTCTGTCGATACGAAAATTCTGGCGATTCTATCTTGTTTTTTTTTTTATTAAATAAAGATCCTTTTTTTCTTATGAATATACATTTCACAACTTTATTTAATCACATTAAAAAAATGGTATGAAAGCCAAGGAACAAAAAAAAATGAACAAAACGATTTAAAAAACGCTAAACTGACCCGAATGGTCTGACTTTAAAAATAAAAACCAGAACAAAAGGTTTTAAAACGGAAAAATAGTTGATCAAAATGATCTGAAACGAAAAAAATAAAAAAAATAAAATGATTTAGAACCGACAAAAAAAATAATTAACCCTTTCGCTGCTTAGGCATTTCACCGCTTCCCTTCACGCCTGTGTGCGGCACTGCGGTCTGCTGCTGAGCTAATTTTTAACAGTTTCGCTCCTCTTGTTTAAACGCGTTTTTTTGAAGCCTTATTTTATAATATGACCCAGACATGCTATATATCGTTCTTTCCGGCAGTCTCAGCAGATGATTCATAATATATCATTATCATATGTATGCGTCATGTCCTGTCTGTATATTATAACAAAAAATACAATAAAATTACAATTTTCAATGTTTGTTTTACAAGGTGTAAAGTGTTTTTTTCACATTTTAACATGCGAGTGTTTGCGGTTATATTTTATGAGTTGCGTTTGTTAAAAAAAATTGAAATGGGGACTTGTTATATTTTTTTGGGTGAAAATTACACTATTTTTAACAAACGCACCCCATACAAAAATTCTTAGTGCAGCATCATTGTTCACATTTTAATTGAAATGGGAACAATATTGCTGCATTAACAAAACAAAACAAAAAAACTTGGTAATTTTTTTTATATTTTAATTTTTTATAATTTTTAACATTGTCATGTTTGGTATTGTTGGAAAGGCCATGCTCTGGTCGATCCAAAGATACCAAACATTAACCAACCGATAGCTGCCGTGGATCGGGAGATAGGGGGTTCCAATGAACCCCCTATTTCCACCATTGGTCGCAGTTAGGGGTTAACTCCAGAACTGACGTCATTGTGACGAGGTCTTGGGACTGTCGGCAGCTGCCGTTTCCCCACGCTGTTGTCTTCCTGCAAAGACGTGACCATGTTGGCGGGCAGCGTCTTAGCGGGCAGCGGTGGGAGAGAGAGAGCTCATAGCTGGGAGGAGGTGTTGCGTGAAGCTGCAAACCGGGACAAATAAACTAGACCTGAGCCGCACTAAGGATCTTTGGGTTGTGTCGGAGAAGACTTCACGCAGTGCTGCCATCAATATTTTTTGATAAATTCTTGGTTATACAATGAATGTGACTGTGGACAAAAATCCATGTTGTTGTGACATCGCCTAAGCTTTACAAAACCATGCCACGTCGGTAATCAAATCTCAAGGCAGTACAAAAAGGTTGTGTTAGTGTGTGACATTTTTTGGCCAGGCAGGCAGTGTAGAATGTGCACAGTCACATTCATGGCCACAAATATGTTGACAAATTTATGACAAAGGGTCCATAGAAATGTCAATAAATTTATGTACATATAATTTTAACAGTGTGGAAACCAAGCAATACATATTAACTTATTAAGTAAGGAAAAGCAACGCACACAAACAGGAAAATATAGAAAAAATATAAAATTTATTTACAACATGCCACGGATGGCAAACTGCCCAACAGGGGCACAAACATAAGGGAGGAGGAGGCTGGTCTCTACTGCCGCTCCAAGACGTCAAAGCAATTGTTAATATGGTCCCTTAACTCCTGCAGCAACTCCTGGATGGCTTCTATGTTGGTGGCAGCCAGGCGTAGCTCGCCGATCGCCATCCTATTCCTCATCCTGACACTGGACCTGTCCGGTCTGGCTTCTCCTTCTATATATCCAATAAATGAAAGAAGGAAAATACAGTAAGTAAAGCAGGTTTCTATTTTTGACTGAAAGTCTTGAAAAAATATAACAGTAGTATATACCAGAGCTGGCGGCCTCCTGAGGCTCGGACTCCTCCTCCTCCTCCGACTCCTCCACCACCACCGTCAGCATCTCTTCCGGTGCTATATCTAAGAGATTAAAGAAATAAAAAATACAGTAAACAACAAAACTGATTTATTTTTGAACAAAAGTCGATGCAAAATACAACAGTAAAAAACAAACCTGGACTCGCGGCCTCCTGCTGCGGCTCCGGCTCCCTCTCTCCAACATCGCCCTCCTCCTGCTCCTCATCTTCCTCCTCTTCCTCCTCCTGCTCCTCTTGTGCTATATATAAAAAAATTAAATGAAAATACAGTAAACAAAAAATGTTTCTGTTTTTGACCAAAAGTCGTTGCAAAATAAAACAGTATATACCAGCGCTGGTGGTCGCCCGTGGCTCCCCCTTCTCCTCCACTGGGGCACTGGTGCCCGCCGGGGCAGATGCTGCCTTTGCCTTCCTGTCTTCTGCCAAATCCAAAAAATAACACGTAAATAATGCAGACTGGAAAAAATGGTATATCTATTCAATATATTGCCGAAAGTATTGCGACACCCCTCCACTACCAGCTTGACCCACCACTACTCCCATCTCATAGTTCTAAAGTCACAAAATATTTATTTATTTCCTCTGCACATAGACATATATTACCGGTCAATTATATATTTCTTTCAGAAGTAAACATTACGTTTATTCAATAAAAACTATTATTTGTGTTGTGTGCATACAAAACGCATTGTGCCGACTGCTTTTAGTTATTTTATAGATGCCTCAGCCTCAGTTTCACTTTCAGTTTCTGCTACTAAAACTGTGGATATAGCAGAAACAACAGAAATCCGCCATTTTGTTTTGAAATTTGCATCTAAAGCGTTCAATGACACTGCTGTAGCAAACTGAATTGCTACGCTGCAACAATTCAGCAGCTGCTGAGGATGTATTGAACGCGGCTCTGTTTGGATGCACTTTCAGAAGAACTACATGTCCCATCCTACCACAGAGACGCAGAGATTTTTGTTGATGCGCAAGTGGGAGCCAATATTGGGCAAGCTGCGGGTCTTCTCGTATGCATCACTCAATCACAACAACCTCCCCCCAACACACTACAGTACACAGTGCCAAAAGAAATCCAGCATTGTAATTTCATCTACATGCATCAAATGTCACAATTTTCAGGAATACGTAAAATCACAAAAAAGAAGAGCTATTGCAAAAATGCATGTATGACGAGTTGTGAAAACGCAAAGCTATACACAATCACATTGCATGTAAAAAGGACTAGATACATCAACATATTTCTGTGCACATTAGCACATGCAAGCACATTATTATTATTATACAGGATTTATATAGCGCCAACAGTTTGCGCAGCGCTTTACAATATAACATGACACTTACGTTTGGCTATGACGCGACAGATGTGCCTCAGCTTCTCTTCCCGTCCCGGCCACACTACCTCTCACAGCAGGCACGTAGGGCGCGATATACTGATCCCAAGATTGCAACGCAGCACAAGTCTTCTCCTGACGCGCGTACTCACTACGTCTCTCACAATCCTGGAACTCACTTTCTTATTCTATTAGTAACGCTGCCACCAGTCCTCAAAGACACTACGCGCGTCGCAACAGGAGACGCAGGGCTAAGGCTAAGGCTAGGGTCAGACTAACGCATTTTTCGCGTTGTCTGTGAAAAAGTGCGTTCGAACGAATGGACGCATTTTTTCACGGAATACGCGATAGCGGTCATACGATGCGCCTTTTTGTCCGTGATTTTGTACAGATCATCAATAAAACACTTTTTGTGTCTGGACGTTATGTTGGCCGGACATTAGCAGCGTCTGATGTCTCCCAATCACGCACACACGCCTCTAGCGGATGCAGCGCACTCTGTACGTCCGTACTAGAGGTTTGACGTTCTAGAAAAAATGCGTTCGTTTGCCACTTGCGTTGCGCGGACGAACTTTCGTGCGGCCGTACTTCGTGTGTTCCCCGGCATTGGACGTCATTTGCTGCTAGCACGGCCGTGATTTCGTGCGTCTAAACACACGTTAAAACTGCTTTCGTCTGACCCTAGCCTTAGCTGCCGCACTATCCTAGACTCAACAGTGACTACAGATCCCACAATTCCCTGCCGTTTCCTGACGACCGCAACACGCAATTTCTTATATATAACCGAGCTTAAGGCAAATAGCAATACTCCCAATCTCTTAGTTAGCGTGGATTTCGTCAGCCAGAGTCAAACTTAAATACTTTTTGTTTATTTAGGATAGAAAAATCAGTGCTTAGTTACATAAAAAATCATAACTAGAATAAATCAATTACTTATACAATACACAGCAAAATATAAAGAAAAAGGTGTTAATCACAGAGCCTTACTTACGACGGAATACTCAGTAACTGGCATCGGTGCCTCCTGGGATCTGGAGATAGAGCATGGACAAATCAGTCCTCTTTAGAAGGAATCCCAAGTGATCAGCAAAAGCACATGGCCAGTGTTCCGAATTTATAAACTTCCGGATCTTTCCAGCCCCCACCCCCCAATGGCCCAGTGTCCTGGACTTCATTTCCCAGCGTGCAATTCTCGCTCATGCTCAGTAAGCTTGTCAATTAATCTTCAATTGCCTAAAGGCGTCCCTCTTCCCTCCAGACCCCCCTTAGAGATCAAGGATGTGCTTCCTGTCTTTGAAGATTGTGTTCAGCTCTCTTGGTGCCGATTTGTCTGCTAAGGTGCGATTTTCTATGGCAGTGTACAAAGAAATTCCCTTTTTACAGCTACGTGTTACGTCCTCCCCCCAAGGGGAGAAAGCTAAACATATTGATTACATTTCAGCTGAAAACCCAGGGATACACTTACCAAATGGTCAGACACAAATATGAACATAACTCTATATGGAGGAGATAGACACATATATACAGGCAGACCCTTATATAGATAGAAATATAGATCTAGTCTGCCACATCTCCCATACAAAGGAAGACGCAGAAAGGGAGGCTACCATGCCTCTCACGTGCGTCTTAACACATGTCTTCCCCTTGCCGGGAGAGCCCATCCGCATTACCATGCATGCTGCCCTTCTTATGCTGTATGGCGAATTCATATTGCTGGAGGGAAAGGCTCCACCGGAGGAGCTTCCCATTCGTTCCAGCCACCGTATGTAGCCAGTGTAGGGGATTATGGTCAGTTATCACTGTGAACTGGCGCCCATATAGGTAGGGCTGTAGTTTCTGTAGGGCCCAGACAATCGCCAGACACTCTTTCTCTACAGTGGCATAGGCCACTTCCCGGGTCAACAGCTTGTGACTGAGGTATACCACGGGGTGTTCCTCGCCCTTCCCATCCACCTGGCTTAATACGGCTCCCAGGCCATAGTTGGAAGCATCCGTTTGGACTACGAACCGTCGGTTGAAGTCTGGGGCCTGCAGGACTGGTGAGGCCATGAGGGCTTGCTTTAAACTATCAAAGGCTGTTCCACATGCAGGGGTCCATTCCACCACACGGGGAAGAGCCTTTTTGTCAGGTCTGTCAGGGGCTTTGCTAGCGTGCTATAATGGGGCACAAACTTTCGATAATAGCCTGCTGTACCCAGAAAAGACATCACCTGCTTTTTTGTAGTGGGGACTGGCCAGGCCGCTATGGCTTCTACTTTAGTGGGCTCGGGGCGTAGGGTCCCCCCTCCCACCCTATGTCCCAGGTAGTGTACCTCTGCCATGCCCAGCTGGCACTTGTCAGGTCTGATGGTAGCCCAGCTGCTGATATGCGGTCTAGGACCCTGGTCAGGTGACCCAGGTGCTGCTCCCAGCTGTCACTGAACACCACAATATCATCCAGATAGGCCACCACATGCCCCTCCTGCCCCTCTAGGAGGTGATTAACTAGCCGCCGGAAGGTGGCAGGAACATTTTTCATCCCAAAGGGCATGACTTGGAACTCATACAACCCAAAGGGGGTGATAAAGGCAGACCGCTCTTGAGCTTCCGGAGTCATTGGGATCTGCCAGTAGCCCCGGCTCAGATCCATAATGCTGAGGAACTTGGCCCCAGCTAGTTGGTCAAGTAATGCATCAATGCGGGGCATAGGATACGCGTCGAATGCAGTTACTAGATTCAACTGCCGGTAGTCCACACAGAATCGGGTGGTCTTATCCTTCTTGGGGACCAGTACCACGGGAAAGGCCCAGGGGCTGTGCGATTTGCGGATCACGCCTAGCGTTAGCATTTCCTCTATCTCCCTTCTAATGTCCGCCTTCACCTCCAGAGACACCCTGTATGCAGCCTGTCGGAGGGGATGGTGGTCTCCCGTATCCACGTGATGGGCCACCAGAGAGGTTCGGCCCGGTTTTCCCATGAAAATGCTGCGGTAGGGGGCCAGTGTGCGAGATAGCTGCCCCCTCTGACTCTCGCATAAGTCCGCATTGATCTGGGCAGCGTCTAAGTCGTCTGGAGCCCTGGCTGCAGCCAACAGATCAAGGAGGGGGTCAGTTTCTGGCTCATCCCCAGGCAGACTGCACACGGTTAGGACCGCGGGGTCCCTTTCGTAGTAGGCCTTGATCATATTAATGTGATAAACCTTGTTACGCTTTCCCCTCTCATCCAGTGCCACCACATAGTTCACGTCATTCATCCTCTGGAGTATAGTAAATGGGCCCTCCCAGGCCGCCTGCAGTTTGTTCTGCCTCGTGGGAATCAGCACAAGCACCTTCTGGCCCACCTCAAACACTCTCTCCCGGGCACCTCTGTCATACCACTGCTTCTGTTTGGACTGGGCAGCTTTCAGATTGTCATACACCTCTCCCATTATGGCTTGCATTCTCTCTCTGAACTTCAACACATACTTTACTACCGATGTCTTGGGGGACCCCAGTTTTCCCTCCCAACCCTCCCGCATCAGGGCAAGGGGGCCGCGCACTCTCCGCCCATAGAGTAACTCAAATGGGGAGAAGCCCGTGGATTCCTGTGGTACCTCCCGGTAGGCAAAGAGGAGATGGGGTAGGTATCGCTCCCAGTCTCTACCCTGCGACTCCACAAACGTCCGCAGCATTTGTTTCAGGGTTCCGTTGAACCGTTCGCACAAGCCATTGGGCTGCGGGTGGTAGGCACTGGTCACCAAGTGCTCGACTTGTACCTTTTGACATAGGCTCTGCATCAGATCAGAGGTGAACTGGGGGCCCTGGTCGGTGAGCATCTCTCTGGGAAACCCCACGCGTGAGAATATGCCCAACAACGCATCGGCCACCTTGTCAGCCCTGATGGATGAGAGTGCCACGGCCTCCAGGTACCGGGTGGCATAGTCCACCACGGTCAGGATAAAACGCTTCCCTGAGCTACTGGGAATAGCTAAGGGCCCCACTATATCTACGGCCACCCTCCCAAAGGGTTCACTCACTATGGGGAGGGGAATTAAAGGGGCCTTACCCATCTCCCCTGGCTTCCCAACCTTCTGACACTCGGGACACGAGCGACAGTAGTTGGCTACCTCGGTGCCCATCCCAGGCCAGTAGAAGTGATGCGCCAGGCGAGACTTCGTCCGGTGCACCCCTAAATGCCCAGCCATGGGAATAGCATGGGCCACCTTCAGCAACTGGTCCCTATACCTCTGGGGCACCACCAGTTGCCTCTCCGTCACCAAGGGACCTTGCCCGTCTCCCGGTAGAGTCTCTCGATATAACCTCTCTTTATCCCAGTAGACTCGTTCCTTATCCAGGCCAGTGAGGGGTCGCCTAGCCTACTCCCTCAGTTTCTCGAGTGTGGGGTCTGTCTGCTGGGCCTCCTGAAACTCGGGACTCTGCACCTCGGCCTCAGAGTCAGCACCGATCTCAGCGTCAGCCTCAGAGACAGCCTCCTGCGCCACCACTGGGGACTGGGTTAGGTCGGAAGGGGCTTCGGCCCCCCCTCAGCATGCCTGTCAGCCAGCAGCCCCACCGGATCGGCCAGTGGCTCCAAGCCCTGCTGCCGGGCAGACTGCTGGTGGGTAACTACGGCAATGGTGGCCCCCTCGCCCACGGGACCCAGGGGGGTGGATGGTACGGGTACAGGCTGGCATTCACTCACCCCCCGCCCGTCCTCCCAGTCACACCGTCTCCCCTCACTGTCACACAATCCGCAGACACACCTGACTCGGGCGCAGACTGATTCACCACCATCTCACGTCCATCCAACCAGGGGTCCTGTTGTGTACTCTCACACAGAGCCCTCTCCACTGTAGGGCTACGAGGGGGCTTGGGTACCCCCCCGACATCATTTTCCGGCACATATTGCGACAACAATTTACCCAAATCAGTACCGAGTAATACATTTGTAGGAATGTTTTCGGACACCCCCACCTCCCTCAGACCTCTCCCCGCTCCCCAGTCCAGGTAAACGCGTGCCATTGTCACCGCAGGACATACCCCACCAAAACCTTTTACGGCTATAGTCCTGCCAGGAATAAAGTCTGCAGGGCTGACCAATTCGGGGCGCACCAAAGTCATCTCAGCCCCTGTATCTCTTAACCCGAAAGCTACCTTGGATCCAACAGTCACCGTCTGCATATTTACGTTGGCACTGCCCTCCGAGCTGGTCACGAACAAGACGGAGGGTGACCCGGAGGGGCGCCCCCCTCCAGATGTGGGTGCCGGTCTTTTCCTCTCGGGGCATGCTGACCTGAGGTGGCTCCCGCTGTTGCAGATAAAGCACCGGCGTATTTCACTTCTCCCATCCCCAGCAGAGACTGGCACAGAGGGAGGCACCGCCGGCTTGGTGTCAGGGGGTCGGCTGGAGTTGGGCTTCCATCCAGACGATCCTTTGGGGAAACCTCTGCTCCGGTCCACAGGCGCTCTGTTTGCCGCATGGAAATCGGCCAGCTCACCAGCTTCCAGGGCCGTCTCGGGTTTGCGATCCAGAAGCCATTCCTGGATCTCAGGTGGGCACAGCTGCACGAACTGCTCTTTGATTAACAGGTCTTCCAGGGATTCCAAGGTATCAATCTTCAGCCCCCTGACCCATTGTCGAAATAGGGTGGTCAGGTGGCTCACAACTGCAGAGTAGCTCTCCGCGGCCCGTTTCTGCAAGGACCTGAACTTTTTGCGATATACCTCTGGCGTGAGGTTATAATGTCTCTGCAGCGCGGCTTTAATCGCCTCATAGTCCTGGTCGCTCTCAGCTGGTAATTCGGCAAAGGCTTCGAGCGCTGGACCTTTTAGTCAAGGAGTGAGGTACCTGGCCCATTGCTCTTTGGGCAGCTGGTACTGTCGACAAGTCTTTTCAAAACTTCGCAGGAACACATCCAGGTCCCCATCTTTGTCAAGGGTGGGAAAGTTCTCTGCACGAGGTCTGGGCGTAGAGAGCTCTGCAGCGCCCGCAGGGGCAGGAGATAATGGCATTCTGCTTGCCTGTGCCAGAGCGAGCTGATGTGCCCGTTCGGCTTGGCGCTCTGCCGCTTCTCACTCACCCACAGCCCTGCGCTCCGCAGCTTCTCGGTCCGCTTGGTGCGCTGCCGCCTCTTGCTCAGCTCTGCGCTCCGCAGCTTCTCGGTCCGCTTGGCGCGCTGCCGACTCTTGCTCAGCTCTGCGCTCCGCAGCTTCGTGTTCAGCATCAGCTCGGCGCTCCGCAGCTTCGAGTTCGGCTCTGCGCTCCTCTCGCTCTTGGTACTGCAGGATGAGCTGAAGCCGTGTCTGCGAGTCCGCAGAGTCCACATGTTTTAAAACAGTCTGCAAGTAAACATCCAGGGCAGTATCACCCTTAGGCGAAGCACTTGACACTGTTTTTTCCACTGGACTTGCGCTTCCTTCGGCTGGGTCAAGCGTGGTACCCTGCTCTGCTGCATCCTGGACTGCTTGCCTCGCCTCATAATCCTCGAGGGCTTGCAAAAGTTCATCTTTCTTTTTATCCTTCGTCGAAATATTTTTGTCTCAACATAATTGTTCCAAAGTCTTTTTCGATGATTGTTGCGACATTATCACTCCAGCCAAATAAAAGATAGAAAAGAAAAACAAAGAAGGGGAAGGGAACTGCTGTGTATTGTGTAAATTCTAATAAATGCACTGAGTTCTGCTCTGGAAATTGGAAAACCAATTTCTTTAGTATCTGGATCTATGTTGCTTCACAGATCCAAATACTAACCTGATATCCCACCGCTTGCCACCAGTTGTCACGACCCAACTACGCGCGCTGCTTCGCAAAGATGCCGGGTTAAGCCACGCACTATCTGTCTATCCTAGACCCAGTTAATTACGCGTGCTTCTCTACCCGTCCCGTCCACACTACCTCTCACAGCAGGCACGTAGGGCGCGATATACTGATCCCAAGATTGCAACGCAGCACAAGTCTTCTCCTGACGCGCGTACTCACTACGTCTCTCACAATCCTGGAACTCACTTTCTTATTCTATTAGTAACGCTGCCACCAGTCCTCATGGACACTACTCGCGTTGCAACAGGAGACGCATGGCTTAGCCGCCGCACTATCCTAGACTCGACAGTGACTACAGATCCCACAATTCCCTGCCGTTTCCTGACGACCGCAACACGCAATTTCTTATATATAACCGATCTTAAGGCAAATAGCAATACTCCCAATCTCTTAGTTAGCGTGGATTTAATCAGCCAGAGTCAAACTTAAATACTTTTTGTTTATTTAGGATAGAAAAATCAGTGCTTAGTTACATAAAAAATCATAACTAGAATAAATCAATTACTTATACAATACACAGCAAAATATAAAGAAAAAGGTGTTAATCACAGAGCCTTACTTACGACGGAATACTCAGTAACTGGCATCGGTGCCTCCTGGGATCTGGAGATAGAGCATGGACAAATCAGTCCTCTTTAGAAGGAATCCCAAGTGATCAGCAAAAGCACATGGCCAGTGTTCCGAATTTATAAACTTCCTGATCTTTCCAGCCCCCACCCCCCAATGGCCCAGTGTCCTGGACTTCATTTCCCAGCGTGCAATTCTCGCTCATGCTCAGTAAGCTTGTCAATTAATCTTTAATTGCCTAAAGGCGTCCCTCTTCCCTCCAGACCCCCCTTAGAGATCAAGGATGTGCTTCCTGTCTTTGAAGATTGTGTTCAGCTCTCTTGGTGCCGATTTGTCTGCTAAGGTGTGATTTTCTATGGCAGTGTACAAAGAAATTCCCTTTTTACAGCTACGTGTTACGTCCTCCCCCCAAGGGGAGAAAGCTAAACATATTGATTACATTTCAGCTGAAAACCCAGGGATACACTTACCAAATGGTCAGACACAAATATGAACATAACTCTATATGGAGGAGATAGACACATATATACAGGCAGACCCTTATATAGATAGAAATATAGATCTAGTCTGCCACAAGGACGAGGAGGTGTCTGAATGGGACTCTCTTCTTTCAGCCATGATATAAATTATAAATAAATTCAATTGCATGTGCGACCCGCGGACGAATCGGATCCGACCCGATTACGAAGGAATTATCGTATCGACAAAATTATCGGATCATTGGAAACAAAAACAAGTGATACGCATTTACAAATACAAAATTTACAGAATCAGCGATATAATCGATAATAGTTAAATATACGATGTCCAGAATTACCGAAATGGAACCGAAATCACGAATGGAACCGAAATCATGAATAGAGCGAAAATAAATTTCGATTTGACACCTTTCAAGTCCATTCGAAAATTCCGAAAATATTTCGTTTAGGCTCGAAAAACTTTTCGGATCTGTCGGTTTTCGGGTCCGATCCGATTCGGAAAATCGGACGAATCCGAAAGCACGAATCGGGAAATTTCGTGAAAATTCCGAAATTCAGAAACCCGAAACGCACATCCCTAGTGGATAAATAAGATTGTTTCAAGCATGTGATGCTCCTGTAAACTCACCTGGGGCAAGTAACAGGTGTGGGCAATATAAAAATCACACCTGAAAGCAGATAAAAAGGAGAGAAGTTCACTTAGTCTTTGCATTGTGTGTCTGTGTGTGCCACACTGAGAACTGTCTGAGGACTTGAGAACCAAAATTGTGGGAAAATATCAACAATCTCAAGGTTACAAGTCCATCTCCAGAGATCTAGATTTTCCTTTGTCCACAGTGTGCAACATTATCAAGAAGTTTGCAACCCATGGCAATGTAGCTAATCTCTCTGTGGGTGGACGGAAGAGAAAAATTGAAAGGTTGCAACGCAGGATAGTCCGGATGGTGGATAAGCGCCCCCAAACAAGTTCCAAAGAAATTCAAGCTGTCCTGCAGGCTCAGGGAGCATCAGTGTCAGTGCAAACTATCCATCGACATGTAAATGAAATGAAACGCTATGGCAGGAGACCCAGGAGGACCCCACTGCTGACACAGAGACCTAAAAAAGCAAGACAACAGTTTGCCAAAATGTACTTGAGTAAGCCAAAATCCTTCTGGGAAAACGTCTTGTGGACAGATGAGACCGAGATAGAGCTTTTTGGCAAAGCACATCATTCTACTGTTTACCGAAAATGGAATGAGGCCTACAAAGAAAAGAACACAGTACCTACAGTGAAATATGGTGGAGGTTCAATGATGTTATGGGGTTGTTTTGCTGCCTCTGACACTGGGTGCCTTGAATGTGTGCAAGGCATCATGAAATCTGAGGATTACCAAAGGATTTTGGGTCGCACTGTAGAACCCAGTGTCAGAAAGCTGGGTTTGCATCCGAGATCTTGGGTCTTCCAGCAGGACAATGACCACAAACATACGTCAAAAAGCACCCAGAAATGGATGACAACAAAGCGCTGGAGAGTTCTGAAGTGGCCAGCAATGAGTCTAGATCTAAATCCCATTGAACACCTGTGGAGAGATCTTAAAATTGCTGTTGGGAAAAGGCGCCCTTCCAATAAGAGAGACCTGGAGCAGTTTGCAAAGAAAGAGAGGTCCAAAATTCCAGGTGAGAGGTGTAAGAAGCTGATTGATGGTTATAGGAAGCGACTGATTTCAGTTATTTTTTCCAAAGGGTGTGCAACCAAATATTAAGTTAAGGGTGCCAATAATTTTGTCCAGCCCATTTTTGGAGTTTTGTGTGACATTATGTCCAATTTGCTTTTTTTCCTCCCTTTTTTTGTTTTGTTCCAATACACACAAAGGGAATAAACATGTGTATAGCAAAACATGTGTTACTGCAATACTTTTCTGTGAGAAATACTTGATTTTCTGGAAAAATGTCTGGGGTGCCAACAATTTCGGCCATGACTGTACTACATAGGAAATCTGAATTGTATGGTTCCTGCTTACCTGTGCATATATATATATATATATATATATATATATATATATATATGTTAGTTCACACACACCCCCCCCCCCGAGCCAACATGTTAATGAAAAAAAATCTTTGCAATTTTTTTTCTATAAATTCCTCCAAACCTCAGGATCAAAGAGCCTCCCGCGAGCCTTGCTTGCCCTTTCTACATTGTGAATTATTTACACATATTAGCATGTGTGCAGTAGCAGTCCGGCCTCTCATCTACTTAAGACCCAGTATGCAACCTCAAAGTCTCGGCGTCCCTTCTCATGGACTCACACACTGCACATTACTTCCACTGCCTCCGGGCAATATCACAGGAATGAACATTTCATTTACCCTCTTCTATCATATATGCATTTAAATGAATCTTTTTAGAAATATGCAAAGTGTTTAATATCAGCACAGCCTGTTGGAGTGTAGAGAGCCAGGAAAGCTACCCACTAACAGCTGTTTAATCCAAATGGATCTGATCAGTCTGAAGCTGGCCTGCATACGCATAAATATAGGAAAATAATTGCTGTGTAGTGGGTAGAAAAATGTAGGACAACCTCTACTGAATACTGCACAGAAAAGAAATAAACGACTAGCTAATATATAGGGATCTCCAGGGTACAGTAAGCCTGTCAGAAGCAATGTCGTTCCAATGTCTGCCGATACGATGGAATTATAAAAGATACACTGTTTGTTCTTGGGCAATGGATCGTTGTGCACAATTGAACAGTGCGGGAGCTCTGCAAAGCTTCCGACCACATACTGTATAGCGTTACACTTGGCTAGTTTCTCGTCTATAGATTAACATTAAACTATGTTTCAGGAAACATACGTATGTGCATTGTATCTAGAAGAAAGTTTTTGTATTTAAAATGATGTAACACTCTGTCCACCATTCATAGGGGGTTATTCACTAAATGTTGTTATTTAGTGCCGTTGCAACCGCTATAAACTAGGGAAATTCAAACAATGTCCGTCCTCGGGTTGAAACACCGTAAATAATAAAAAAGGCGTGCATTCGTTTCGTAACGAATCTCAATGCGTTTGAAAATTCATTATTTCGTATTTCGGAAGTACTTCCGAATTAACGAATTGGTTTCATCCGAATTGAAATGAAAAAAAAATGGTATATAACGAAATTGATTCGTTATACTGTTTCACAAGAGAACCATTGATTTAATGATTCCTCTAAGCACACTGCAGCAAAATGGTAATTTAACCCTAGCTTGGCTTTTTAACCCTCACGTTTAACTCTCATCTAACAGTAATTGAGCAGAATTAGATTTATTTAGTGATCAGAAATTTTTGAATCGATACCAAATTACAAACGAAGTTATGAAAACGAATCCGTTTCATCTTACTGTTTCACAAAGTACCCCGTCCCTGTCGATTGCCTGTGTTGCTGAATCTGTTGTATTCAGCACCACAGGCCAATAGAGGGCTCAATATTTAACCCTAGCTTGTCTTTTAAACCTCATGTTTAACCCTAATCTATACAATAATACAGTAAGAAGACGGCTTGTCCGTCGCCACGCCGCCATCTTCAAATGTGCACGCAACCAGCGCGGGTATCCAACCGCCGCGGCACAGGCGGCTGGATGCCTTTCACTGCGGATGGCGTGTGGGGCACGTGCCGCACACGTCATCCGCAAGCGGGAACCCCAGCGGAGATACTCACCTCTCGGCCCCGCGGCGTCCTGGCATCAGGAAAGTCAGACGCTGCCTGTAGGCCGGCCCCTGATGGAAATGACGTCATCGCGCCTGCGCTATGATGTCAATTCCAGGTGACCCCCCGGCAATGCCGGGAGATCGCCTGAAAGGGAAGGGGGATCGTTTTGGATCCCTCTCCCTCCCAATCGGGAGGGTTTTCAACAAAAAAACAGACACTGTTTTGAAGGGCAGTGTCTGCTCTTTAAAGCGGTGCCTGTTTTTTATCCCTACAATTTCCAGATCGCAATCGGAACCGCTCAGCAGCCGATCGCAATCTTGCTCCGGTGGGGGCCACCATCGTGGATGGCAGCTCCACCTCTGGGTTCCCCCTTCAGCTCCTGACGTGTCGCGCATTGCACGTTGACGTCAGATAGCTGGGGAACCCCTAGCTGCCCGGGGAAATCCCCTGGTGGAGATAGGGGGTTCATTTGAACACCCGATATCTCCAGAACCGTGGCAGCTAGGGGGTCCTGAGCATGGCCTTTCAAATGATACCAAACATGACCATGTTCAAAGTAAAACAAAATAAAAACAAATAAATGGAGTTTTTTTGTGTGTTGTTTTTATTAATGCAGCAATATTGTTCACATTTCAATTCTAAAGTGAAAAATGATGCTGCACTAATTATTTTTTTCTATGTGGTGCGTTTGCAAAAAATCCCGTAATTCCCCCCCAAAAATGTAACCAGTCCCCATTTCTAATATTTGTACAAACGCACCCCATAGAAAATATAACCGCAAACGCTCATGGGATAAAATGTGAAAAAAAACACTTTACACACTGTAGATGATTAAAAATTCTAATTTTATTGCATTTTTTGTTATAATATACAGGCAGGACATGACGTCGCCAAGCCGTCGTTTACAAATGCTCGCACAACCGGCATACTGCTGGGTGCGCGCGCATCCAACCGTCGCGGCACGCGCACAGCTGGCGTGCGCAAGGGACAACTCTTGCGCAAGCGCCTCTCCAACGGGTCTGCTTTTTTTTTGTCCCTCACGGATCCCCCCTGCCCTGCGTCTCCCCCGGCAGCTGGCGCAGGGGAGGCTCTGGGCGCCGCATGCCGAAACCAGCGTGGCAAAGGCCTGGGGACTTGATCACGGCGCTGGAACAAGGTAAGTATTGGCCTTTCTGCAACTGGGCACCCCACCACCTTGAGCCTGTTCCCATGAGCTTACAATCTAAGGGGGTCCCATGAGTTTACAATCTAAGGGGGTCCCGTGAGTTTACAATCTAAGTGGTCCCATGAGCTTACAATCAATCCCATGATCTTACAATCTAAGTGGTCCCATGAGTTTACAATCTAAGGGGTCCCATGAGTTTACAATCTAAGGGGGTCCCATGAGCTTACAATCTATCCAAAGAGTTTACAATGTAAGGGGTCCCATGAGTTTACATTCTAAGGGGTCCCACGAACTTACAATCTAAGGGGTCCTGTTCCTGTGAGCTTACAATCTAAGAGGGTCCTGTTCCCGTGAGTTTACAATCTGAGGGTCCTGTTCCCGTGAGTTTACAATCTAAGAGGGAAGAGGAACCTGCTCTAATATATAAATGCCTTTGTAATGCGCTGTCAGCTGTGCGCGCACCGATCAGAGCTGCTCAGTTGGCCCTCCTGTTGCGGATGGGACAGCGACAGACGCGTTACAAACGCATTTATATAGAGAGATACTCTTGGATAGGACATTGAAAACCAAATATGTGGACATGAATTCTGAGCTGGCGACAACAACAATAGACTGCCCTCCGGGCAGGCTTAACAACTAGTGTAAAAATAATTGAGCAGGATTTGCTTTTGTTGTTTTTTTATTTTAGTAATCCGAATCGATATCAAATTTGAATCAATCCCAAATTACAAACTATATTAAAAAATGAAACAAAACCGTATTCAAACTAATTCTGTTTGGGAAGAAATTATTTTCAAACGAAACAAAATGAGTTTTTCAGTTGTGCACACCTCTAGTTAATATGAAAAACATAGATAACACGAACAGTCAGATCTCCTGCTTATGAGGGTTTGTAGTGATCATAATGAGATTATTATCAATGCAGCTTCCAAAAAATACCATTAGAATATAAAAATAACATCTGTATGTGACATAATGCCTGTGTATGAAAATTACTGTAACACCTTGTATCAGTACTATACAGGGATTTTCACCAATTATAACCACCTAAATCATCCCTGTACAGCAAAGAGTAACCCCCCAGTGCTCTCCCTGTATTCTGCCCTCTCTCTTGATGCTGAAATGCAGAAGTAAGATTTGTAGAACTGTTAATTACAGTGAAGGTAGCTGGTCTCTCTAGCTTTAATTTAAATAGTAAAACAGGGTAAAATGAGTGAGATCTTGCAAAGAATGTCATTTAATCTTGCAGGCAAAATGAGGCTTTATCTGATCATTTTAATTTTTCACTGCAATTCAATATCAGGTATACTAGACGTGCAATAAGAATTTTTTTTTACTTTAGGACTGCTTTGTTCCGTTTTTCAATTAGTTTCCTGTGCATTCGTTATGTTGCCGTTATTCTTAATTCGGATTGATTTTCTTGGACGATCGGTAAATCGTATTTCGGTTTCGTTCATTTAGTTTTTATTGGCAATTCATTTTTGGATCAATTGGGGTTTTTTTAGTTCATTTTTCATTTTTATTAGTTATTTTGTTTTTATCCGGAATGTGAAACTGATGAATTAATTACTTAGAGTAAAAAAAAAAGCGTAATCCCCCTGTCTTTTGGTGCTGAAACCTATTCAGTACAAGGACAGCAGCTATTCTTGGTGCTGCAACCTATTCAGCACCATGAATAGCAGCTCCGCAGCACCGCGGGGTTGCTGTCCTTGGTACTGAATAAGTTTCAGCACCACGAATAGCAGCTCCGTGGGGCTTTTATGAAATGTTCCAAAATCATAAACAGAATGTGTTGTATTGTGTTTGTATTTACAAATTCAAATGCATAGGTGTGTGTGTTTGTGTGTCAGATCTACTTCTACTTTTTTGCGAGTGTATTGTCATGTATAAAATTTGATTTAGACCAAAGAGCAGATGGGGTTTTTGCAGTGTAAGGACAGCATCTCTGCAATGTCAACATTTTGATTAAGGGCCAGGGAACAATGCCGCTGATGTGATGGTGACTGATTCAAAAAATGCCTTCAGGCTGTGCTTTCAATGCATTTTCACACCTTTGGGATAAACTTTTTTCTGTAATGCTTTCCAAAGAGTTGACCTTGTCAGCCTGAATCTAAATAAATAATTCAGGACACAACACAGTCCTTATTTCTAACTGTTTCTGTTGTTTAAGACCTCTCTCCGAATTAATGTATACTTTTAATACATTTTTTTTTTTTTACAACCTTTTGATTGTCATTTTGGTATATGGAGTGTAAATTTACATATACACAACCACTCACATACACATACATACTTATATGTATATATGCAAATGTATATGGACCTCAGCACCTGGCATTTTGTTCCACAAAGATTTTGATCTCACAAATAATTTGTTCTATGGGAGTGCAAGAGACATCTCTTTTTATATGTGTATATATTTATATACACACACAAATACGTGCGGCACTTAAAGGGACACTACCACTAACATAAGCTGTAACTATATTACTTGTGCATTACATAAAAACACATTATAAACCACATGCTGCTGTTTTTTCCCCGTAGTTTGAATTAATTGCAGATAAAAAGGGTAAAATAAAGTTAGGTTTTTATCTCCCATTTCCATTTTGTTGCTTTTTCCCATGATGCAACATTTACTAAAATCGTATGGCAAGTCTCACTTTGCAGTTGTGTTATAGGATAAAACAGTAGTGGAGAGGCAATGGGGTGGAGGAGGGAATGTTTAGACAAGGCTGCTGAGGATCTATTTTGTTGACTAGACCAGTGTTTCCCAACCCTGTCCTCGGGACACCCAACCAGGCCAGATTTTGCAGATCACCTTGGGAAATGCAAACTGAATCCTGCGATCACTGCGCAGCGAATCATATCACCTGTGCTGCGCTTCAGATATCTGGCAAACCTGACCTGGGTGGAGGTCCCGAGGAGAGTTTTGAGAAACACTGGACTAGACTACCCATGGTGGCAACTGCACTGAGGTCTGATAGTGAGCTTCCAACACTTTATTATACCCCTAGTGATGTCCTTTGCATACATCCCACACACATGCAATTCTTAGGATTTATTTTTATTTTTTGGAGATATGCCGTATAAGGTCCATTCTTTGCCCAATGCCACACAGTATGGAGCAAGCAAATGCTGTAAAAGATGCCGTGGGGGGACAGTTTACAACACACAATTATTGCTCATAGTGACACGTATATAGTAAAATATTTTCTTAACTAAACAAACTTGAGAGAAAGTACATGTTCTTCCGTTTATTTAATGTTGCGGATATCTTACATTTAATTTTCGGTGGTAGTGTCCCTTGAATTGACATAGATTATGTCGTCTTTGATGCCCTGTAAGCCTGTTATCAGGATTGCTTAGTTATGTGATCATGGTTGTTGACCACCATGAGCTGCTACTTACAGCTTCTATCCCTTTGATTCTGTAGAGTCGTTAAGTAGTAATGTTGTAATTAGGGATGAGCTGTTCGGGTTCGGATGGTTCGGATTTCGACCCGAACTTTGGCAGTTTGAAAGTTCGCGAATTTCGAACTTTTTGGGTCTGTTCGGTTCGAGTTCGAAAAACAAATTTTGAAAAAAGTATAGAAAATGCTTAAAAAAATACTAAAAGATCTAGAGATAAAGAGACTCTTTACTGCAGAATATTATAAGCAATGGTTTATTAGATATTGAATTAAAAACTAATGTGTACGTGGAAAGATTATCAACTCTAAATGACCTCTGTTCACAAACGGGCATAACACCAGGTGTTTTTAGTCTGGTAATCAATTTGATACATTATACAACATACTGAGGGTGGGGTGGTGTCTGCTTCTGATTGAGATTTGAGAATTAATTTCCCTAAAACATCCAAATATGCTGCATTTAACCCTTTCGCTGCTGAGGCTTTTCACACCTCTGTGCTGAGGTCATTTTTACCGCTTTCGCTCATCATGATTAACCGTGTTTTGTAGCCATTTTTTGATATATGACCCAGACATATTATATATCGTTCTTTCCGGCAGACTTGGCAGATTCATAATATGTCATTATTATATGTATACGTTATGTCATGTCTGTATATTATAACAAAAATGCAATAAAATTTGAATTTTCAATAATTTATTATGTGTAAAGTGTTTTTTTTCACATTTTAACACGCGATCGTTTGCGGTTATATTTTGTATGGGGTGCGCTTGTTAAAAAAATTAGAAATGGGTCTCGTTACATTTTTGTTTTGGGGAAAATTTTGCTTTTTTTAACAAATGCACCGCATACAAAAATCGTTAGTGCAGCATTATTGTTCACATTATAATTGAAATGGGAACATTATTGCTGCATTAACAAAACAAAAACAAAAAAAACTTGTTTATTTTTTTTTAGAATTTTTTTTAAATATATTTATTTATTTATTTTTATTATTATTATTTTTTAAACCATTTTTCATGCTCATGTTTGGTATCCTTGGAAAGGCCATGCTCTGGCCGATCCAACGATATCAAACATTAACCCCTAGCTGCCACGGATCGGGAGATAGAGGGTTCATTGGAACCCCCTATCCCCACCATTGGTGGCAGCTAGGGGTTAACTCCAGGACTGGCGTCATCGTGCTATGCACGATGCTATGCACGATGACGCCAGTCCTCAGGGGGAGTTCCTGGAGGCTTGGCCGACATCCAAGATGTCGGCCAGCTCCAGGAGAGGATCACAATCTGGTGCTTTTCAGCGCCGATTCGTGATCCGGCTCCCCAGGGGTTAATCACAGCCACCGTTTGGAAGGGCAGGCTGTGCCCTTCCAAACGGTGCCTGGATTAACCCCCTGCCCCCCGGCGATTGGGAGGGAGAGAGGTCCGAAGGACCTCCCCCCTCCCTTTCAGGCGCTTCCTCCGCACATGCGGGGGGGGGCGCCTGAATTAGATGTCATCGCGCCGCCGCGATGACATCTAATTGCTCCGCCGGGGTCCCGGAGCGCTGGGCTGACATCCAAGATGTCAGCCCGCACCGGGGGGTGCAGCAATCCGCCAGAATCAGCGTGTCCATAGCACAGGAGAACCACTTGGCTGGACGCGCTGAGCGCGTCCATAGCAGCCAAGTGGTTAACTTGTGTTTGAAAAAAATTCAAAATAACATCTAAGGCTACGGTCAGATGAGCGCATTTTGTACGGACTGTGCGACAACAAGGTAGTGGCCAAACAGTCTGTTTTTTTGACTGATGTATTTTTTGACTGATGTAGCAGGGAATATAAATTAAAATGAAAAAACATTCTGTCCGTCAAAAATGCTGGACGTATAAATGCAGTCCATCTGACCTCGTTTCATCACTCACATACAAAGCTACACGGACGTTGCGGACGTGGCGCACTCCGCACGTCCATTCTAGCAGTATTACGTTCTTGCCTAACCTGCGTCCGTTTGCTGCGTCCGCCATGCATCCGCACTTCCGTGCGGACGTACTTCGTGTGTGGAGCTCCATTGGTCAGAATGCTATGCTGCCACGGACGTACAAATGTGCGGCAACACGGACGTGATAACTGCGCTCATCTGACCCCAGCCTTAAGCAATGTTATTTTTCACCTCGGGATTAAACATTCACAGGGTTATTCAGAGAGCGGTGAAAAGCAGGAGAATAACTGGAGAAGTGAAAATTCTAGGTCAAAATAGCCAAACCAGAAAAATTCTCCCATTTATCTCACTTTCCAAATCAGCTATTTGGTCTAGAATTTTCCATTCTCCAGTCATTCTCCTACTTTTCACCGCCAAAAAATCAGTAAACTTTTTCTGCGTGTCTGAAAATGTCTCCTCTTTTCATACAGACTGCCGCCCCAAGCAGTTGTTTATGGATAGATTAAAGGAAAAGCATTTACCATCATTTGAAATGTCATTTTTTGTTTTTTACATATTTCTATACATCCTAGAAATCCGCCACTTCACGGGCAGGTTATGGGGACCTCCTAGGCACGATATTTGAAGGAATTTTTCCTTTTTTTTTTAACCCTTATTTCATGGAAAACTCACTGTCCCTTTAAAAACTTTTTTTTTTTTAACTTTTTGTCCTTGTTTCCTGTCCCCCAGGGCACTACCCGGACCCCCATACACCTTTTATGGCAAATATGTAGCATATATGCCCTCTTGGAGGGCACTCTAAAAACCGAATTTTCAGCCCCATTGACTTGTATGGGGTTCGGGTTCGGACCAGAACATTTGGAAAGTTCGGGTTCGGCTTCGAACCGAACTTGGGGAGTGTTCGGCTCATCCCTAGTTGTAATAGCCCTTTATTTCTAAGAAATCTCAAGCCCCTCTTTAGAACCATTTCTGGAACTACCTAATGCATTGTAACACTCACTGCTCCCCCGAAGAGGAAAAAAGGAATGGGGGGCACAAGAAACCCCTATGTAATTTATTTTACAAATGTGAAGTTCAACATACGCAGGAAGGCGCAAGTACTCTCCAACTAAGGAATGGGCACAACACTTCACTTCAAAGTTGGAAATTCATCTGTGCTTCCATTAGTCCATTAAACAGCAACAGAAAACATTATTTTACTGACATTTTTGGCATGTGCACCTTCTTGCAACAATTCATTTAACTTAGAATGTTGTTCTGATGTGAACTTGTGAATGTGAATCTTAAAATTTCTTTGACTAAAACCTAGCAACTTTAAAAACATAAGGGGTTATTCAGAGATCACCGACATGTCAGCGACATTTCAGTGCTCTCTCGATCCCTGCACTTCGGGGAATCAAAGGTCTACGAAGTGCAGGGAACGGATCTGAAAAATCATCAAAAATCCACCGACAACCCTGGTGATGATAAGTCACCGATACGAGCCGAAAAATCGGATCGATCGAAAACGCCGCAGAACACCCGCTGAACGTATCCGATAATCTGCCGCAAAACCGATCCACCAACCAGCCTCCAGAAGAAGCCAACAAGCCGACGAAGGGGGGTAAAACAATAAAAAAAAATTGACCGTTTCAAAATTTGAAATCGCTGTTTCAAAAAACTACTAGATGAAAATGTCTGGAATTAATATAGAAGGTCCTATGAATAATAATAATAAAAAGGTCAGTTACAGAAAAAAGAAAAAACGCTATTTAAAAAAACAATCGGAAAAATGTTTGTGACGAAAAAGGCTTAAAAAATCCAAAAAGATAAAGAAACTTTTTGCAGCAAATTAAAAGATTAAACGGTTTAGGCTAGGGTCAAACAAACGCATTATTCGCAGCGACTGTCAAAAAGTGCGTCCGAACGCATTGACATATTTTTTCACGGAATGCGATGCGCATTTTCGTGCGTGATTTGTTACGGATCCAAACCAGGAAACTTTGGGTGTCTGGACGTTATGTTGGCCGGACATGAGCAGCGACTGACATCTCCTAATCACGCACACACGCCGCTATGCGGACGCAGCGCACTCTGTATGTCAGTACTAGCGGTTCTGCGTTCTCGAAAAAATGCGTTTGTTTGCCACTTGCGTTGCGTGGCCGCACTTTTGTGCGGCCGTACTTCGTATATTGGCCGTCATTGCCCGTCATTTGCTGCTACTGCGGCCGTGATTAAGTGCGCCTAAATGCACTTTAAAAAAGCATTAGTCTGACCCCAGCCTTATTAGATATTGAATAAAAGAGGAATATTTTTAACATTGAAACCTATGGGATTCGCTTGAGTAAACCTGCCGAATGAAACCACCGAACATCAGGGCATTTCACTGGCATTTCTCTGCTGTTCGGTGTCTCTGAATAGGTTATCCATTGCTTCTCTATGGGGGATTCCACTGCTGTTGAACGGGCACTGTATTTTTTTAGCAATTTGTCAAAATTTGGGGAACTGTCTGCTTTCTGAATAGCCTAATGGCCGCGAGATTGCACTGTATGGGGGAATTCACAGTTCGGTGCAATTTCGAGGCAGGTTCGGCTCTCTCCGAATAACCCGGATATTGAGGATAGGCCTGGCAGAGAGAGAGTGCATCCACAGGACAGTTTTATATTCTTTGTTATTTGGGTTGTGAAGTCCTCTGAGACAAACACATCATTGGCCCAGCCATAAGGTATATTTTAGATTCATGCTACAGTGTAGATGTACCCTTCCCTCCTGTTTCTTTTTCCATAGCTCCCATATAGTGCTCATTATAATTATATTGGCAGATTTATTTATTTTTATTTATTTTTATTTATTTTTCAAAATATCGGCTGATTCATTTGGAAAAAAATCATCTGAAGCCGATATTCAAAAATACCGCGAGGCCCAGAAAAAAAAGAAGCTGTCCAGTTGAACTGTTGAAAAAGCATGTTTTCGGACAGCATTGAACAGATTTGTAAGTTTAAACACAACTATTACAAATATCTGACGTTTAAAAAAAAGATTTCAGTCTTATTTCCTCTTTTTCTGCCTGAAAATGCCGTTATCGGCAACTTTTAGCATTTGTAATTCGTATGAAATCAGCATACAGATAAATTCAATTTCAGTCGATTTATAGACAATATTTCCCATGAAAAGTATAATCGTGAGAGCTGATATTCAATCCAATTTTTTTTTACCGAGAATTGAAATGCTGGTGACGCACATTTGAATCTCCTGAATCGAAAAATGGCCGAATTGGCGATTAAAAGGTCCCGATCTCTGCCATCAGGCCAAATTAAATCAAGCCCATAGATTGTAAATTCCTCCGGGAGCAGGGTTCTCAAATCCTACTGTGTCATCTTAGTTAAAGGGACACGTTAGGGTTAATGGGGGAATGGAGGGGGTTACAGTTAGTTAAGGTGATAAAAGGGATGGGGAGGGGGTAAAGAAGGACTGATCTTTAACCATCTACTACATAGAGATTTCTAAAGGGAAACCTTGAAATAGTTCCATAGAATCAGGGATCAAGTCCAGGGGGAACGTGCGGGAATGCACTTTCTGCACTATTTTTGCAGAGGGGACGGAGTTCCATGTGGTCTCACACACTATAACACCTGTATGCAGCTGGTCCATCATATGTTGCTCTGCTAAATCAAGTATTTATTGTGACTTATCATACATTTTTGCTAAAATTCATATGATATATATATATATATGTTACAGGTAAAGCCCGAAGTGCGGTTAATCCTAGGATTACCCGGGTAATCTTGACATTACCAAAAACCGCTGGGTAAGGCTGGGGTCAGTCCAGCGCACTTTTAACGTGCGTTCTGGCGCACTTAATTAAGGCCGCACTAGCAGCAAATGACGGGCAATGACGGCCAATATACGAAGTACAGTCGCACGAAAGTCCGGCCGCACAACACAAGTGGAAAATGAATGCATTTTTTCGAGAACGCAGAACCGCTAGTACGGACGTACAGAGTGCGCTGCGTCCGCTAGCGGTGTGTGTGTGTGATTTGGAGACGTCAGACCCTGCTCGTGTCCGGCCAACATAACGTCCAGACACCCAAAGTTTCCTGGTTTGGATCCGTAAAAAATCACGCACGAAAATGCGCATCGTATGACCGTTTTCGCGAATTCCATGAAAAAATACGTCAATGCGTTCGGACGCACTTTTTTACATTCGCGTGTAAAAATGCTTTCGTTTGACCCCAGCCTAAAGCTGCAAAAAAATGAAAATTTCGAACTTTACCCGGGTAATCTTATGACCACCCAACTGCCCTTGGGTAACAGTCTGGAAGAGCTGAAAAATCCACACTTTACCCGGATAATGTGCAAGTCTGAAGCTTCACCCGGGTAATCTGAGGACTATCCACATCTTCAATTGAGTAATCTGCAGAGCATCCAACCCCGCTTGGGTAACAGTGAATTTTGCTATTATCTATGGATATTATCAATGAAAATGGCAAAAGACAAACATTAAAATGTATTGCAGATATAATGAATATACAGAGTAACAGGATATGTTTCTTATATGAATGTGAAAGAGTTACATGATCTTTATTATGTGTCATATGTTCTTATATATCATTTATAAAACATAATATCATCAGGTTACTCTTTATATAATATCTTTATCTATAAATTAATTTTCAGACAATTAATGCACAGAGTAACATCATGGTTATTTAGTGTGGTTTGTGACTGTGGATACAATTTCATTAAAAATAACAAAAACTCAATTTTGTTATCGGTCAGATAACAGTTTGCAGCTTTACCCGGGTAATCCTCGGAATTCAGTCAACTGTAACCTGTTGAAAACCCAAGAAAAGCGGAGTACCCAGAGGCGTTTGGATACTTTGCAGATTACCCGGATAAAGTCCGATGTTTCGTTGCACATCACACTTTATCCAGCAACACTAGGGTAATGTGCGAATTACCCGGTTAAAACAGAGCAGAAAACCGGAGTACCCAGAGGCCTCTGGGTGCTTTGCAGATTACCCGGGTAAAGTCCGAAATTTCATTTCACTTCAGACTTTTGCTAATGATGCCTGGGTAATGCTAGGATTATCCGGGTAATGCTAGGATTAACCGCACTTTGGGCTTTAACTGTAACATATATATATATATATATATATATATACTAGTTGTAAAGCCTGCCCAGAGGGCAGTCTATTGTGGATATACTGCCCCTGCTCATGGATATTGCCCCAGCACGTGGATACTGCCCCAGCACGTGGATATTGCCCCAGCACGTGGATATTGCCCCAGCACGTGGATACTGCCCCAGCACGTGGATATTGCCCCAGCACGTGGATATTGCCCCAGCTCGTGGATACTGCCCCAGCACATGGATATTGCCCCAGAACGTGGATACTGCCCCAGCACGTGGATATTGCCCCAGCACGTGGATATTGCCCCAGCACGTGGATATTGCCGCAGCACGTGGATACTGCCCCAGCTCGTGGATATTGCCCCAGCACGTGGATACTGCCCCAGCACGTGGATATTGCCCCAGCACGTGGATATTGCCCCAGCTTGTGGATACTGCCCCAGCACGTGGATATTGCCCCAGAACGTGGATACTGCCCCAGCACGTGGATATTGCCCCAGCACGTGGATATTGCCCCAGCACGTGGATATTGCCGCAGCACGTGGATATTGCCCCAGCTCGTGGATACTGCCCCAGCTCGTGGATACTGCCCTAGCACGTGGATATTGCCCCAGCACGTGGATGGATACTGCCCCAGCACGTGGATATTGCCCCAGCTCGTGGATACTGCCCCAGCTCGTGGATACTGCCCCAGCTCCTGGATATTGCCCCAGCACGTGGATACTGCCCCAGCACGTGGATATTGCCCCAGCACGTGGATATTGCCCCAGCACGTGGATATTGCCCCAGCACGTGGATACTGCCCCAGCACGTGGATACTGCCCCAGCACGTGGATATTGCCCCAACACGTGGATATTGCCCCAGCTCGTGGATACTGCCCCAGCTCGTGGATACTGCCCCAGCTCGTGGATATTGCCCCAGCACGTGGATACTGCCCCAGCACGTGGATATTGCCCCAGCACGTGGATGGATACTGCCCCAGCACGTGGATACTGCCCCAGCACGTGGATACTGCCCCAGCACGTGGATGGATACTGCCCCAGCACGTGGATACTGCCCCAGCACGTGGATATTGCCCCAGCTCGTGGATACTGCCCCAGCTCGTGGATACTGCCCAAGCTCGTGGATATTGCCCCAGCACGTGGATATTGCCCCAGCACGTGGATATTGCCCCAGCACGTGGATATTGCCCCAGCTCGTGGATACTGCCCCAGCTCGTGGATACTGCCCTAGCACGTGGATACTGCCCCAGCTCGTGGATACTGCCCCAGCACGTGGATATTGCCCCAGCACGTGGATATCGCCCCAGCTCGTGGATATCGCCCCAGCTCATGGATACTGCCCCAGCTCGTGGATACTGCCCCAGCTCGTGGATATTGCCCCAGCACGTGGATACTGCCCCAGCACGTGGATACTGCCCCAGCACGTGGATATCGCCCCAGCACGTGGATATCGCCCCAGCTCGTGGATACTGCCCCAGCTCGTGGATACTGCCCAAGCTCGTGGATATCGCCCCAGCACGTGGATACTGCCCCAGCTCGTGGATATCGCCCCAGCATGTGGATATTGCCCCAGCACGTGGATACTGCCCCAACTCGTGGATATTGGCCCCCCGCTCGTGGATATGGCCCCCCCGCTCGTGGATATGGCCCCCCCGCTCGTGGATATACTCACCTACATCGGCCCTCCAGCGATGGCGGTCCCGCTTCCAGCGTCCTCTCTCTCTCTCCGTTGGTCGCCGGGATGACGTCACGGAAGCCTTTGACCCCCGGGGTCAAATGCTTTCGTGACGTCATTCCGGCGAACAACGGAGAGAGAGAGGATGCTGCAAGCGGGACCGCCATCGCAGGAGGCCGATGTCGGTGAGTATGTTTTGGGAACCTCGGCCCTGATCCCCAGCGGTGACCTCCTCCGGCTGCCGCTGGCAGCTCGGCGGGCCTCTAGGCTTAGGCGAGTCCCCGGCTCGGCTGGGCCTGTAGGCCCAAACCGAGCCGGGGGCTCGCCTAAGCCTAGAGGCCCGCCGAGCAGCCAGCGGCAGCAGGAGGAGGTCTCCGCTGGAGCTCAGGGCCGATTTTGGGGTGTATTTTTTGGGAACTTCGGCCCCGATCCTCCAGCGGTGACCTTCTCCGGCTGCCGCTGGCTGCTCGGCGGGCCTCTAGGCTTAGGCGAGTCCCCAGCTCGGCTGGGCCTGTAGGCCCAAACTGAGCCGGGGGCTCGCCTAAGCCTAGAGGCCGCCGAGCAGCCAGCGGCAGCCGGAGGAGGTCTCCGCTGGAGCTCAGGGCCGACTTATGGGGTTATGTATGTTTTGGGAACTTCGGCCCCGATCCTCCAGCGGTGACCGGCTGCCGGCGGCCTGCTCGGCGGACCTCTAGGCTTAGGCGAGTCCCCGGCTCGGCTGGGCCTGTAGGCCCAAACCGAGCCGGGGGCTTGCCTGAGCCTGGAGGCCCGCCGGCAGCCGGAGGACGGTCACCGCTGGAGGATCGGGGCATCTGGCCGTGTAAACACACGGGTAGCTGCGCGCGGCTCGTGCCGTTTTTTTTTTTTTCACGCGGCCGGCACGCGCAGCTACCTGTGTGTTTTAACGGCCGCTTTCAAATGTCCGTCGCGCATGCGCAGACGGCTTTTGGCGACGGACAGTTTTTAGCTTACTCAATTATAGTATAGATATATATAAATGTATCATATTTGATTGTGTGTTTGATAATTGCTAATTGCAGGACAGTGTTCTTGGTTAGTTCCCTCATGTCTTTTTTTAGGACTTGACCCCTGCAAGGGATCATTTAGATTGTAAGCTCACTTGGTGTCTGGCTGTATTTGATGGACGGTTATCCCATGGTCCCTTTTTTACTGTCATGTCTTTTGGATGTATTTCTAAATTGCATAGTGTTGGTGCCAGATAAATACTGAAAAATAAAAATAGTAGGAAATTTTCAAAAGCGATGCAGGAAGTGAAAACCGCATTGCCAGAAATAAAACTCTGCAAGGCATCATTAGCATGCGTTTGATTTTTCTACTAGCGGACTCTGCTATATACAGAATTGTATGATTATATAGTTACAGAGAATAAAAAAAACTCTTAAAATTGAGACATAGCTTTTAAGGACATTATTGTGTTTTTAAAGTAAGCCGTAATAAATCCAGTCTGGTAAAATAAGCATTTTAGCAAATGAAAGTGTTACAATGTTTTATGTCGACAAGGAGACAATCCTATGCCTTCGGCGGCCTTCAGATCTCGGATCTAATTCTCATTTTACTTGCTTACAGCAGTGGAATAGGTTTCTGCTGCTTTTCTCAGTCTCGAGGAGGAGGAAGGGAGGGGGATTACGATTAGATTATATAATAGATGACATAAGGATATAATCATAACAGGTAAATAAAAATCCAATCATTTGACGAGGCTTTCAAGATTTAAAGAGATTTGTAATGTAAATGAATATAGCTGGTGAGAAAATATTAACCTCTTCACTACCAAGGAACTGTGTCTTTGAATTCTGGAAAATCAGTTTTAATGAATTATGCAGGAAGAAATATTTGGGCATATTCACAATGTATTTTTACTGTAGTCGCCCTATTTGACGGGCAATAGAGAACATTTGGGAGGCTGCTTTGGGTTCTTGAAGGGCACTGGTGCTGCTCACATTTATTCCCGCTTTAGAGCATAAGACCCGTGTTTCCACTTTGTATATTGATAAAGGAGAGTATCCTGCAGTGTTTGTCTTATGCTCTGAAGTGGGAATAATATATATATATATATATATATATATATATATATAATATTCCAAAAAAGGATGCACTCGAGGACCTACTAAAAAATACTATTTTATTAAATAACCATTAAAAATGACCATTTAGTCATGTGTTCATTAGTAACGGTTATTCAATAAAATATCTTTTTTTTTTTAATTAATCCTCGAGTGCATCCCTTTTTGAAATCTTATATGGGTACTTGGTGTATTTTTCGCCAAGGTCATGGAAATTGTGACTCTATGCTTGAGTGCTGATAAAAAATTTTTTTTTGATATTACAAATTTATATATATATATATGTCGCGCCAGTGCACTCCAAAAACCAAGAGCAGCCTTTCATGCTTTCTTTCTCTATTGTACATCTCCAGAGAGGTTTGCTGTTGGTGAGAATAACACTGAAACACGAGCAGCAAGCTCCCCTTCCACATCACTGCCTGTTGCTATTAGGCATTGCTGCCACCTGCTGGTCAAAAAACGCTACTGAGCCCGGGGCTTCATGCTGAACTAGCAAGCTCTTGTGTGAAGCCTTCTAAGTGAAGCCTTCAAAGTGAGCACTTGGAGATCTTCTGAAGAAGGAAAGCGACAGGCGCTCCGGGTGAGAGAGGTGAGGTACACACCGACCAAAGTGGTACCATATGCTTACAAGCTGAGCCTGAGAAAACCGAGGCTCCAACATTGGTGAGTGAAACTGATCAGCCATCAATTGATTGCCACTTTTACCTAACGTGTTACGCTATGGAAGCGCTGTCTATCTGCTTGTATCTCATTTGAGGCTAGCCGCAGGACAAAGAAGGGACACGCCACCCTATATCTGGTGTAAGGCGCTTCAACCCAGAGCCAGGGATACACTAGGCTCTGTAATCTGTGAGTGAGATTCTTGTTCTATACTCACCATAAATATATGAAACAATCTGCACCATCATTTTTCTCCCCTCTCTTTTCCCCTATATAAACTACCAACTGAGGAGAGAAGCTGAGGCAGCGGACTATCCATCTCTACAAACACGGCTCATACGCTGTGCAACCACTAGTGGCCACAGATTTCCCGGTTTTTCATATTTTTGCACATTACTGTGGTCTAGGACTTATTGACTGTTTAACCTTCCAGAGAACTATCAGCACTTTTGCGCTGTGACGCACAATCTGCATATGCACTTTACTGAGTAACGGTTTTAACACGCACATGCAGTTTATTGCCACATACAATTCTTGCATGTTTTCGGGCTGTGTCATTATCAACTGAACTATGTACCGTGATTTTATGTATTTCATATATTTTTCATATTGATTGCCATTTGCACTTCTTTTGCTAAGTGTATGTATCTCGGGACCTGACGGTTCTTGGCGACACATATAGACCCCAGACTCCCGTACAAGCACTCGAAGGATTTTTTTAAGGCCAGGGTTAATAATATTTATAGTAACACTACTGCGTCTCTAGGACCGTATACTGTTCCCTTCTTGATATCATGCTTGATATCCCACCTGTATAATGCTGATTTGATAGCTCAGTGGGCTGGTGTTCCACCTAAAGTCTAATCCGGATTCCATCTCTTCCCATCCACGGTTCCAATAAAGTGCATGAGATGGAAAATGGTAAGAAGTTGTGACTGGACATGTGATTATGATTTGATGAAACACTAAGCAAATGAGCTTTTATTACTAATAATATTTCTATTGCTTTACATCCCTTTGAACGACGTGCTACCACCTCTTAAGGCTGGGTTCACACCTGCGTGTTTTTTACGTGCGTATCGCGCAAACGTAAAAAACGCGCGAACGCGCATTGCAGCGCGTTCACGCCCATAGACTGCAGAGTGAACACGCTGCAAATACGTCCCAAAGAAGCTCCCATACTTCTTTGTGCGTAGGAAGTTTTACAGCACGTTCCTGCGCGCTGTAAAACGCCCAGGTGTGAACGGGTCCCATAGAAAATCATGGGATTTCCGTGTCTCAGCGTTTTACAGCGCACAGGAACGCGCTGTAAAATGCTGAGGTGTGAACCCAGCCTAAGGGTCTACTCACTAAGAACCGAAATGTGAGGGAAATTTTGGTGTTTTTCACTTCGGTGCACTTTGGCGATTGCATTTTTATGACATTACGGTGAATTCACCGCATGGTCACCGTAGTGCACCGAAGATGGAGTCAACGAAGCCTCAAGAAAAAGTTGGACAACATTGCCGAAGAGCACCCAAGTGGCCTTGACGCATTCCACCGAACTGCAAAAAACAAATGGAACACTCCTTTTCTCCTAATAGGTGTTTAAACCATTAAAAATGTATTAGAATGTGTCTAAATAATAAAAAAGGTCCTTTTAAAATGAATAAAAAGGTCTGTTACAGAATAAAAATAAAAACTGCTGTTTAAAAATTGGGATACAAATTAAACAAAAAATACGAAAAGGTGTTTTTAAAAATAAAAAAAGTCTTTACATTTTTTTAAAAGATATTATGTTTTTATATCCTATGTGATTCGCCTGTTTTAAACCTGTCGATCTGAACCACCGAATATCGGGGCATTTCGGTGCAGTTTAGTGTTCTGTGAAAAGATTAACCATTACTTCTCTGAGACAATTTTGCTGCTGCCAAAGACCATCAAAATGCGGTGAATTGCACTGCGTGTCTCCGTGAATTTGCATTTATTTGGCAAATTGACAATTTAGTGACTAGGCAAATTGCCCTGAAATTTAAAAATTGTGCAATTCGGTGGCATGTTCGGTGCTTTGTGAATAGGCCATTTAATTTCCTCCCAATGGTATACAAATCCAGGCATGAAATAATAATTTGGAATAATTATTTCTGTAGCACTCCCCTTATGTCAGATTTTTTTTTTCCCCCCTCCTATTACAACACGCACCAGCTATTTTATATCGCTCCTATTCAAGCTTGTTTTTCTAATGTGCTCTAAATTAAATATATATATTTTATCTTAATCATTCTATATGCTTTATCTACTTAATTTCTGTTCACGTATTTTACATCCTAATTGCTTTTCTGTTCCTATCGTCATTTTCCCATCTTCAATAGACTTGTGCACCGATTTTTTTTTCGGTTCGGTTCCATTTGTTCGGATGTTTAAAATTTAGATTCGGCTCGTTTCGGCCGATTTCTGTTTCGATTCGGTTCGGTTCGGCTCGTTTTTCGTGTACATTTTTTTTCCGAATATCGACCATTTTTCGTGTTTTCGGGTCACTCTGCTCGTTTTTTGTATCGACTTTTCGTGATTTCGGAAATTTTCGTTTTTTTCGGAACGTCTGTTCTCCTCGTTTCAAAGTGTCTAACTCTATTCGTTTTGACGTAAACTACTATGGTTTACTTTTTTTATACTTTATATATTTTTTTATAATTAATTTTTGGTTTGTTTTTCGGATCCGATAATTCTGGCGATTCTATCGTATTTTTTTTTTTATTGAATAAAGATCCTTTTTTTCTTATGAATATACATTTCACAACTTTATTTAATCATATTAAAATGGTATGAAAGCCAAGGAACAAAAAAAATGAACAAAACGATTTAAAAAACGCTAAACTGACCCGAATGCCACAAGAAACAAGTGATACGCATTTACAAATACAAAATTTACAGAATCAGCGATATAACCGATAATAGTTAAATATACGATGTCCAGAATTACCGAAATGGAACCGAAATCACGAATGGAACCAAAATCATGAATAGAGCAAAAATAAATTTCGATTTGACACATTTCAAGTCCATTCGAAAAATCCTAAAATTTTTCGTTTCGGCTTGGAAAACTTTTCGGATCTGTCGGTTTTCGGGTCCGATCCGATTCGGAAATTCGGCCGAATCCGAAGTCACGAATCGGGAAATTTCGTGAAAATTCCGAAATTCCGAAACCCAAAACGCACATCCCTAATCTTCAAACAGGTGCTCAATCTTTTGCAAATGACTGTCATTTCTCCTTCTATTTCTCTTGAACATCTCTATTGTCTTTAGTGCAATTCATCACAAACACCTGTTAAAGGGATTCTCACACTCATCGTTTGCACTTTAAAATATCCCATTATTATCAATTGCACCATGAATCTCTCTCAATCTTTGACAATGCGTGACGAATGACAACAAGTGTGTTTACCTTTCTAGCTGAATTAACGCCAAATAATGCTTTTTTAGTTTTAATCTTTCTTCCTCTTTCCATCTGTAACCTGATCCAAATCTAATACCTCTTCCTCTTTCATGCATACAGCAAAAAAAATCCTCTGGTCTGCTGTGAACAAGGGAAATCATCATAGAGCTAAGATCCACAGGCCACTGACGGATGCAGAATAAGGATTAACTCTTTGCAAGTAGAAAATAACTAAATCGTTTCAATTGCTAAACTGATTATTTTGCCATAACTAGGGGTGTTTCTTCAGCTCACACTTCCTGTATATTCCCCACCCCCTCCAGTCCCCACCCACTATTCCAACCACCAAAGCTTCACATGAACTAGCACAAGCTGTGCACGTGAAACCCAGTGCACGCTCAGGACCTCAGACTGAGAAAACTGAGGAACGGAATATTAGCATCTCTGCAACTGCGAAAGCAACACTCACTCACCCGCTGAGTGGCTCACACACTCGCCTCCTGACTCGTTTACAAAACACACTCCCACTCACTCACCCACTCACACACTCACCCACTGACACGATCACACACTCACCCACTGACACGATCACACACTCACCCACTGACATGATCACACACTCACCCTGTTTCTCGCTCACACACTCACCCACTGACACGATCACACACTCACCCACTGACACAATAACACAATCACCCGGTTTCTCGCTCACACACTGCTGTCTCTTGTGTGAGCGCTCTCGCTGTTTCTTTAATGTGCTCTCTCGCTGTGCTTTTTCTTGTTGTCCCTCTCTCTGCTGTCTCTTTTTCTCCCTGTGTGTATGGATTTCTGTCCTTCCCTGTCTCTGCAGTAGCTGGGAGTGAAAGAGTTACAGATTGGAATGGACCTCAGCCCCGCCCTCCCCTCAGGTCACAGTGCAGGAGGGAGGAGGAGCAACTCAGTCGCACGTGCTCAGTGCATTTTTTTTAATCTATATCTAGTTATACACACTGATTGGTTTGCTCAATGTGCCTCCTGAGGTGGGCGTGGAAAACGCCAAGAAGGAAAAGCAGGCAAATATGCAAAAATATCATATTTACTTGCTTTTTATGCCTGCAGAATGAGACTACTGACTCATTCAAAAGGCATTGCACATATTTAAAGGCACACTGACGAAGCATGCATGTCCCTTTAATGGATTATTGCTATGTGTGAAACTAGTTCTTGAGCTAGGACTCTTGAGCCATTAGTTCTTGAGCCATGGACTCCTTCACCTTCTAGTAACTTGTCATCTTCCCTTCAACTCTTCGGTGACATTTTACAATCACCAGTTTCCAAAATCAACCATTTCTCATTGCCCGCTACACAACTTCACTTGGCAGATTGAAAATATAATATAGTCATTAATACTACCTATTTTCAGAAGGTACACAAATTTACCTTTTCAGCTCTTTCCTCTCATTTATTCCCAGTTCTATTTGGCAATCTTTAAATTCATCTAGATCAGGGGTCAACAACAGTGGCCCCAAAACTGTTTTGGAACTGCATTTCCCATGCTCGTCATCCATGAGCATCAAGGGAGAGGTAGATCCAAAACATCTGGAGGTCCTAGGACGCTGACCCCTGATCTAGATGTATAGTAGCTACTTTAAATGTGCTTGATATGTAACTAATACAACTGATTTTCTTCAATGTTCTCTATATAGTTTGTGTATCCCTTATCCATGTTTGGAAATCTGAAACGTTTTTGAGTGACTACATATCACCAAAAGGGAAAAATCCCACTCATGTGACAGATGGGAAAGAGAATAAAAATATTGTGTAAAATTACCTTCAGTGTATGTGTATATGGAACAAAAATGACTTTATTAGATTATGCAAATATTCCAGAAATCGAAATCCAAAACACTCCTGCTCCTAAGAATTTCAGATAAAGGATACTCAACTTGTATTTTCTTAAATGTTTCTTAATTAATATGAAAGATATTTCTATATAAACCTATTAAAGTCACCTTTTCCTTGGGCTCTCACAGTCACATCTTACCACAATCGGGGTCTTCAAAATGTACTTCTTTAACCCATTAAGGACCAACAACGTAACGTTTGCGTCATAAATGCATTGACTTTAAAGACCCTTGGTCCTTAAGGGGTTAAAGATTTTTAGAAGGGTTTCCTCTTTTCCCAGCACTCGTATTTCCTGGTTTTAATTGTTGTAATACACTTCTCCTTGCTCTCACCTGTGTCCTTAGCCTCTAGGAGGTGGTGCATCTCTTCCAACTCTATTGTAAAGGATATTTATTTCAAAATAAGTTAATATATTCTGTTTAACTTAGCAGTCTAAAAATATGTTATTTCCATTAAATAAATGATGATAATAATAATCATTATTATTAATAACATGGCTGCAAGGCAAATATGTTTTGTAATCGTATTTTTATGGTAAACAGTTACTTTGAAGACGGTGTGATTGGTAACATTCTACCACGCAAACAAGTTTTACTTTCATCTCACTTTTCTTTACAAATACGCACAAAGGCTTCATGAATATGCAATAGATGTTGTTTTCTGCATTGAGAATGACATAATGATGTATGCGGATAATTGTGATACTCCTTGCGATCCTTAGTATGCACAATATAAGATTATTTTGTTTCCACACGTCAAATACAAGATTTAAATAAATGTCGTTGCTTAATAGATTTTGTTCTTTACAAACTTGGTTATTTTTAGAAGCAGAAATGGAGAAAATCTGATTTATTGGACACTCTTATAGAAAATGTATTATAGGAAAGAACACACTTAACAAATTTGAAGATAATTTTCCAGATGTCAAAATAACGATGTTTTTCAAGCCCATCTGACATAACACAGTGAGCTGAACGTTTATTTTTTCTGTTTCTGATGTTTGCAACTGAACCGTACATTGCATCAGCCCATCGAGGTTATTCAGAGAGTGACAGCGTTTGCTGAATCTGCAATATACAGGCATTTATGCAGTGGCCGTGTATGATCAGCCCTGCTTGGCTTGTTATCTAGTCGCCTTAGTGCCCATGTGTGCCAATATGACATGCCGCCTTTTGTGGTATAGCTGCCAGCCATGACATAAATTGCATTACAGTTACTCACCTTTCCTCCTGATTGCAGATCTGCCAAAGTTAGGTGGATTGTACTTGCTCCAGCTGCAACGAGATTTGATTGATCACAAAATCATGGCTCTCACAAGAATGGCTCTGCAAAACTGGAAATAAATGCCAATAATGCCAGAGACATGCATAGCACACGATTCAGAGCAGAATGAATATTGGGGGGTGTGTTTTGGGGCGGGTTGGTGTGTTTGGGGGGTTATTACTATACATTTGAGTATCTACATTTCGATGTAATATGGATAAAGGGGTTATTGTTACTCTGCAAATAAATGGGTTGCGCGGATGATCCCACATGCAATGTAGTTCTTCCACCTAGGTATTTTTGCTCTCTAGTTATTAGGAACCAATATAACCCCCCAACACCACCACAACAGTTAGTGTGACTTTATTACATCAAGAATGTGTGTTTGCTACTATTACACCCTATCCTACCGCTTGGGAACGCAATGCCAGTCCTCTATATTTTCAAACTCCCTTGCAGAGATAAAAGTCAGCACAAGAAGTGTAATAACAAGACTATTAAGAGGTTATTCAAAGAACTCCGAATTGGCCACCGAATTGCACCGATCTGTGAATTTCACCTTACGGTGCAATTTCGTGGCAATTCGGCTGTTCAGAAAGATGGCAATTCACCAGAATTGACTAATTTCCTGCGAAATACGGTGACCTTCAGTGGCAGTGAAATTCCCAATAGAGAATTAATGGTTAATCTAATCAGAGAACATCGAACAGCAGAAAAAAATTGGGTGAAACGGCCAGATTTTCAGTGCTTTCGTTCGACAGATTTAAACAGGCAAACCCATAGGTTTCAATGTAAAAATAATTTCCCGTTTTTATTCAACCGCTTATTCTTTTCATTTGCAACAAAAAGGTCTTATTAATTAGGCATTTTTCTGGATTTTATCGACATTTTTTATTCCATTTTGTTTTAGATTGTGTTTTTTTTTTTTTACTTCTGTAACAGACCTTTTTATTATTATTTGTAGAACCTTATTTATTATTTCCAGGCATTTTTGTTGTTGTTGTTTTAAACACCTTTTAAAAATTGTGTATTTTTTTTTTTTACCCCTGCATGGCAGTTGTCCGGCTTTTTTCGGTGGTTTGCAGATGCGTTCAACAGCGGGTTTGTCGGCCATGTTTGGTGGATCCCTTAAACACACTTTGGGGGACCTGTGGTGAATACTCAATTCCCCGTATGGTCGACGAACTTCAATTGCCGTAGTGCGCCTAACGAAAGAGCCCTGAAATTTCGGTGCTCTTTGAATAACCCCTTTAGTTACTTATTTATTATTTATTTATTTATAAAGGATTTTACCAGGAAGGATACATTGAGATTTCTCTCGTTTTCCAGTATGTCCTGGGTTCAAGAAACATTGAAATTTTACAGTCGTTACAGAAATACAAAGTAATAAATATTAAATAGGTATCTGGGTTCAAAGAACCCCCTATCTCCACCAGGGGATTTCCTTGGGAAATCCCCAGGCAGCTAGGGGTTCCCCGGCTATCTAACGCCATCACGCTATGCGTGATGATGTCGGGCAGCGAGGGGGCCCAGGGGTGGAGCCTCTATCCAAGATGGTGGCCCCCACCGGAACTAGGCTGGAATTCGGCGCCGCAAGGTGCTTTAGTGCGACCCGGTGCCTGAGGGGTAAAAGCCAGGCACTGCTTAAAAAGGGAGACTCTCCCCTTTTAAGCGGTGCCTGGCTTGTGGCACTGCTCCTTCCTGATCGAGAGGGAGAGGGATCCGAACGGACCCCCCCTCCCTTTCAGGCGATCTCCAGGCATTGCCGGGGGGTCGCCTGGAAATGACATCATAGCGCAAGGCGCGATGACGTCATTGACTTTGGGAGGGGCTCAACTTCAGCATCTGAGGACGCTGAAGTCAGTCCGCTGCGGGACCTCAGACAGAGAGGTGAGTATCTCTGCCGGGGCTCCCGCAAGTGGATGACATGTGGGGCACGTCCTCCGCATATAGCGGGAGTCAATGAAGTGGAAGCAGCGAAGGGGTTAAATATAAACATCACACGATCAACAAAAAGGTTTACAATTGCTTCATGAGGATTCTACTTCTGTAACAGTTGGATTTCTGCATTTAGGCAACTCTCAATGCGGTTGATGCTTTTTCCTGTTGAATCTTTCAAAGCTGTTGTCACTTTACCTAGCGTTACTGTAGTGAACCAAGGTCTTTTTAAATGGTTCACTGTAACCTATCCGTAAAAATAATTACTTTTCTCCTCTGGCCATGTAGACAAAAGCTAAATTATCCAATTTCTATGTCCTTTTAACAAGGAAAGTTGCAAAAAGGTATTTTTCAAGAGTAAAATGTCCACGTGTTATCTGTTGCAGCATCAATTCTCTGATTTATCTGCTCTTGTCATAAGAGGTTATACGTGCTGTACTGCACAATGAGGAATGGTAGATGCCCGTTGTCCATGAAATCTTTAAAAAAACAGAAAAGCAGGGGTTTTGACAATAATATTTAGCACAGAGTTCTGCAATATAGACATCGGTTCAATCCAATGTTAAGATCCTTAACCTCTAGCGGGACTATATCACTAAAGGATCAGGTTTGACATACTCAGATTGATGAAAGGGTTTAGATTCTAAGAAAAGAATGTTTGCACATGGTTTTATTGCATCCAGTGTGCTGTTTTTTTTCCTATCACACACTGAAGCGGAATGGGTCGGTCCGAAGTCATTCCAAACCTGCGAGGGTCTGAGGCTTGCACGCTCCATGAACATGGATGCATTTAATCAAATTAAGCTTTATGTTTGAATCTGACTCTGATTTCACTCAGAATATGCAGTAGAGCATCTAGAAGCTTCCTTTGAATATGTTACTCTACTAGTCCTCAGGGTGATGAATAAAAATCTAGAGATGGAGAAAGAAAAATGAAAAGTAGCAGAGAGATAAAAAGAACGAGAGCTCGAGAGGCAATGTAGCGGCAGAAAGAGACGGCTGAAGGTGAAACTAGAGGTGAACAGAAACGGCCCGCGAGGAAACGTGAAACAATGAAAGACAGAAAAGAGAGTGGACATTAAAAAAGAATGAGTGGAGTCCGTGGAATTGAGGGGGAAAAAGAGGGAGTAAAGGGAATCAAGACTGTAAGTTCGGACCATATATCCACACAGTCTTTGCGTTTTGAAAATTGCAGCTCTTTCTTTGGGTCTGGTATGCAACCGAGGGGAAAAACAAACAAAACAAAAACCCACGCTACAAAAAAGATAAGGGCAGGTACCTTGAGTAGTGATGAGCCAAACACCCCCGTGATCGGTTCGCATTCGAACTCGATCAATTTCAAAAGTTCGAGTTCAAACACGAACCGAACTCAATGCAAGTCAATGGGACTCGAAAGTTCGATTTTTAGAGTGCCCTCCAATAGGGCACATATGCAAGATATTTGCCATAAAAGGTGTATGGGGGTCTGGGTAGTGCCCTGGGGGACAGGAAACAAGGACAAAAAGTTTTAAAAAAACGTTTTTAAAGGAACAGTGAGTTTTCCATGAGATAAAGGTTAAGAATAAAAATGAAAAATTCCTTCAAATATCGTGCCTGGAAGGTCCCCATAACCTGCCCGTGAAGTGGCGGATTTGTAGGATGTATCGGAACATTTAAAAACACAAAAATGACATTTCAAATTACTGTAAATGGTTTTCCTTTAATTTATTCATAAACAACTGCTTGGGGCGGCAGTCTGTATGAAAAGAGGAGACACTTTAGGACAAGCAGAACAAGTTTAGTGATTTTTTTTGGCTAAATTATGGTGAAACTTATGTAGGCTTGCTTTGGATAAAAGTAACAATAGGTGCTTTAAAATTGGGCCTTTAGTGTCGGCAACAGTGCCGTCACACCGTAACCCCTCTGTGGTATTGTGGAAGAGTGCAGGGTTGGATCCTGCGGTCAAATATTAAAATGATATGAATCTGGTATAGGCGTCAGTGGCAGTGCACCTAAAAATTGTGCCTTTTGTGGCAGCAAGTGCCTTCACACCGTAAGTAACCCCTCTGTGGTATTGTGGAAGAGTGCAGTGGTGGAGGTTTTGGTAATGCAGAAGAGATCCCCGATCTATTCAGTTACATCAGCAGCTATAACAAAACCGGGTCAGCAATGTTTAGGCACTTGTACTGCGCTACTGTATATAGTGAGAATCGGCGCACACCAGTAGCAACAGTAAGCAAACAGAACAGGCAGGGAATACACAGAGAGAATAGTCAAATGGCAGGCAAAGTCGGCAACAGATCGGGTCCTCAGAACAAGCAGGGTCAGTAACAAGTATACAAACTGATTCGGTAAGCTAGCGATGCGGGAATAAAGGCTGAGACACACTGAGCGTGTAGTGACCCACACCATAGCGAAGCGAAGAGAAGCAAACATTTTGCAGGCTTGACTTCACTCCGCTCCGCCTTGCAGCGTGTGTACACTACACTACATTACTGAGGAGAAGGGGGGTTTGTGAGGGTCTTTGGCAATCAGCACTGGCCACCCTTTTTGGGTGAGAGCAGGCTGGTTTGCATATGGAGCAATCATCCCTGTAATGGCACATACAAGCTAAAACCTTGTGAGACCTGAGCGGGCCCCCACCGTAGAGCAGGCCACTAGTGCTGTTGCTCGTCCTCAGGATCCTCACACCCCCCCTTTTCTCACTACACTACATTACGTTTGCTTCTCACCGCACTGGACAGGAATCCACTAACTAAATTAAAATGTACACACAAAACCGTTTTATTTTCACAAAGCACATGTTATATAGGCAAAAAAAGTTTCTACTGAATAAAATACATCAAAAATTATGTTAATTTAATAGGAATAGTATAAAAATATAAAAAAAGTAACCCCTGATCATATATATTATAGGGACACAGAGCGCCGTGTATAGAGTAAGGATGCATTGATACCACACGCAGACCTATATATACGTATATATCAACACGCAGATCTATATATACACCCACAGACCTCAGACCATATATACACATACGCACATGGGGGGGGGTGGCATGTGGACAATCTCAACTAAATGCACCCCCCTCCATTTGGCTGATCCCTCCAGAAGAAATGTTGAACCCGACAGAGCAGAGAATATATATATTATTCTCTGCTCTATCGGGTTCAACAATTCTTCTGGAGGGATCAGACAAATGGGGGGGGGGCAATTAGTTGCCAAAATGTGTGTGTAATACAAGTCTGGATATATATATATTTATAAGAATATAGATATATATCTTATATATATATATATCATACCTGCCCTTACCTTCCCCTATAAATTTGCTAAAAATATACACACAAAAAAATAAACCACTGCCTGAGACCCTGCGCAGCCCACATGTCACCCCCCTCTACCTGGCTGAATGTATCTAATATATATAATTAAATACATTCAGCCAGGTAGAGAAAGAAAAAAAAAGTTTTATTTTATGTTCCCTGGGACATTTAAAAATGTCCTCAGATTTTTTTTTTTTTTTAGAAATGTGTTGCCTTCCCTTAGCCTGGTGGTCAGTGGGGGCTCCCTGGATCCTGGTTGTGGGGGGTCTGCTGTGGCCACAGGTGCAGTGGCTCCCTACCTGCATTGTGTGTCTCTGCCACATGCACCTGGGCGGCTAGCTCACACAGTCACAGCTCTGTCATCCGGCGGCCGCATGCTCCTCAAGGGGATCCTTGGGAGGCCCCGGCAGGCTGCCCTCTACAGTGCCTGATTAGAGGGCCGTGTCTGCCTGATGTTTTAGTAAAAAGAATGTTTTATCCCATAGGCTTCAATGTTAAAAATATTCCTGTTTTAATTCAATATCTAATACACCGTTGCTTATAATATTCTGCAGTAAAAAGTCTCTTTATTTCTAGATTTTTTTAAGCATTTTTAATACTTTCTTCAAATTTTTTTTTCCAAACTTTTGGCGAACGTCCCAAAAAGTTTGAAGTTCGCGAACTGTCGAACAGCCGATGTTCGAGGCGAACTCCGAACAGATCGAAATCGAACAGATCATCCCTAACCTTGAGTCTCAGTTAAGGCTTATCCCCGTAGATTCATTTAAAGCACAGAAAAGAAGTAAGAAACACAGCAAGGAAAGTAATGTGAGTAATAATACCCACAAATACTGCCTCACCTAATGAATCAAAATATATTAAGGCTAGGGTCAGACGAGCGTGATTTCTACGGACTGTACGTCCGTGCAGTACAGACATCGTCAGTACGGAAGACACAGTAGTGGTTACACAGTCCGTTTTTTCACTGAAGTTATTTTTGACGGATGTAGGAGGGAAAAATAAATTAAAATGCAAAACCATTTTGGCCGTGAAAAATTCTGGACGTATAAATACAGTCCGTCTGACCACGATCCATCACTCACACACAAAGCTATGCAGACGTTGCGGACGCAGCGCACTTTGTGCGGCCGTTCTAGCGGTTGTACGTTCTTGCCTGCCTTGCGTCCGTGGCCGCGGCCGTTGTGCGTCCGCAGTTCAGTGCGGACGTACTTCGTGTAACGGACTCCGATGGGCTTCCTGTCATGCTATCACGGACGTACTTTTAGGCGCAATCACGGACGTGAACACTACGCTCGTCTGACAGCAGCCTAAGTCAATGAGTCCTTTTATTACAAATATTCTAGAAAAAAACCACAAAATCCACATAAAGGTTAAAAAACATTTATAGTGAAATATATACAAATATTTATGGATTTTGTGTTTTTTGTCTATAATATTTGTAATAAATAAAGGGGTCGTTGGCTTAATGTATTTTAACGGAGTCTCATTAGGTGAGGCGGTATTACTCACATTACTTTCCTTGCTGTTTTTTTTCCACTTGCTTTTTGTGCATGGAAACAAAAATACAGCTTCTTCTGAGCGCTAATGAACAGTTCAGAACTGACAACAGAAATGAGGCTTGGTTGCTGCTAATAAACAAGCAACTGCACAGACCTTTCACAGTTTTTCTCCTTAGAAAATAAACCAGAAATCTCTTGGAGATTGATGCAATTTCCTCTCTCTGCGTGTGCTTTTCACAATTCAATAAATCAAAGTTTGGGAACTTCTAGTAGCCCATGTTGATTACATGCAGGTGAGGAGCTGCCCAGGTGATCCAGAATTCAAATTTTCTACCCACTATGACACATGAAAATTGTGGTGTTGAGCACTGGCCCACCCTACTCTCCTAATGCTCCACCCTAGGGGAACCAAATTGTATCACTTGTACCTACGGTATGTGATCGATTTTTCAATAGAAGACATTCTCCCTGGAGTTAGCAGACCATGCACTTCAGCTCCTTTAGAGGAACATATACACCTCCACCACTATGCCCTGAATTGTGTCACAACTGGTGGAATACTACAGTGGAGAAATGATGCAATGGTAGGAGGGGAAGCTGGGAGAAAGAAGGCAAAGACACTAACAGGGTAATTCAAAGAGAATCGAAAAGTCACCGCACCTTCGGTGACTTTTCGTTCTCTTCAATTCGGTTAGTTTTGCTGATCCCATTTCGGTGACCCTGCAGTGAATTCAGCAAGCACCACAGGGTCCCCAAATTGCAGGGAAAGGTCGCCGCAAACCCGCCGAAAACTAACCGCAAAACCCGGCGAATGCACGCCGAAAACCCGCAAAAACATCTGGATTGACCTGCCGGAAAAAGCCGAGCAGGAGCCGATCACACGCAGCGCAGCCGCCGGAAAAAGCCGACACCGCAGACGAGTGAAGTGAATAAATTCGAAAAACTGTTTGCTTGATTGTTTGAAAAGTGAAACGCTGTTTGCAAAGAAACTCCTGAGCGAAAATGTCTGAAATTTACATATAAGATTCAATGAATGATAATAAAAAGAGCTGTTACAGAAAAAAATAAGTAAACTTAAAAATATATATATAAATAAATAAATAAAATCAACCTTTTTTTAAAAAAAAAAAATCCTGAAAAATGCTTAAAGTATCCAAAAAAATCTATAGATAAAGAGACTCTTTACTGCAGAATAAAATAATAAACGGTTTATTAGATATTGTATTAAACCGGGAATATTTTTAACATTGAAGCCTATGGGATTCGCCTGAATAAATCCGCTGCATGAAACCACCGAATGGCAGGGCATTTCGGGAACCTTTCACTGCTGGTTTGTGTTCTCTGAATAGCCGAAGCATTGCTTTTTTATGGGGATTTCACTGCCCTCCAACAGGCACCAAACAGGCACCGTATATGCAGGCAATTCGCCAGGATTTGGCGAATTACCTGCTCTCTGGATAGCCGAATGGCCAAGAAAGGTAACCGAACGCTGATTCTCAGCATTCGGTTACCTTTCTCAAGCAATTCGGATCTCTTTGAATTACCCTGTAAATAAAGTCGACAAAGAGGAAATAGATGGTAGCGAATTTCAGCGAGGCGATTACTGACAGAAAGAGGGAAAGAGACTTAATGGTAATGAAAAATTTGGGGAAGAAGGGAAGTACCAAAAGGATGAGAAAAGAGATGTAAAAATGGGAAAAAGTGTCCAGAAAGAGTGTGAGAAACAAAAGTCCTGCAAGAACAAGGGGAGGCACAGAAGTGACACCTAGGAAAGAACCAGAGGAGAGTATATTGAAAAGGATGGCAAGAGTGTACAAGAAAGTATATCAAAAGATAGAGAGCTCTCTTACAACCCTGGTGTAAACTTAACCAGAGCCATTCTAGTCTATGAAGTTGTTATGTTACGAAATAGAAGATTTGGGAACTATTGCCCTGAACCTGTTGGGGAGGTATATGCTTCACATGCTTCTAGACTTATTCATTTAGCATCCAGCCAGTTCTTAAAATTCCTAACCTCATAAATAGCAGTTGAGTCGTGACCTACTCCTCTTTCTATTGGTCTTCAATGGAGACCATTCCCAGGTTTCTTTTCTCATGACCTTTGGTCCTTCGTGAAAAGTCACTCTCGATATCTGAAACCTCGTGTGTGAAAGAAATTTTCCTTCTCTGCGTGTGTTTCAGTGTTTCTTAGTTTATATAGCATTCTTTATATAAAGTTATTTAAAAACAACCTAGAATCAATTTTCAACATTCTGAAACTCTGAAGATTTGTGATATTTTTCTTACGATACATGTGAGATACATATGGTTAAAAAAAAATGAATTTCAAGATGGTAAAATTAAGAGTTACTTATTTCATCTTTGAGAAAACAAGACAAGCATTTACCTTTCACACAAGCATAATGGAAATTTAAAGCTGCAATGTGAACAAGCAAACATTGCATACTTAAAAGATAAAGAAGCAACCTGATTAATTGAAGACATACAAAACTGGAGTTTGTCCAAACCCTCTGGGATCTTTTATTGAGTTGCTAATGAAAACTGAGCATCATAAGAGTGAATTAATCTCTCTGCCAGAAACACAAATCAATAGACAGAATGAAGGTTTATTAAAATATCATGCTTTGTTTATAATTTAAAGCTATTTCATTCAACATAGATCCTGCCAATGTTCATATCTGCTGACAAGACAACGTGATGCTTGAATAATTCCATATTTTCAAATAGTATATTTCATATTAAAAAGTGCAAAATCCGTAACAAAAAACAGCTGCAGTATATGCTTATTTTGTTTACGTTTTAAAGAATGTGTTGTAAGATATGTTGTCTGTCCAATGTTTATGCTGTTTTTCCTATGAGTGTGTATACATGTATATATACACCTACATATATACACGTACATATAGATACACACGTGATGTACATATTGCCCTTGTCACACTTCACACACATCAAGCTTGTCACGCACACATTACACAGATGTCACGCACACGTTACACATGTCATGTACACATCACGTCAAGTTGTACAAATTATATAAAGTTAAAATACAGAGTTTATTCACATAATAGAGATTACTTTGTGCAACGACAATAAATTGTGGTATTTTCCAAAGGAGAAACAGGTGCAGGAGAAGCTTTATTGATGAATTTACTCCTGTTGCTGTTTGATTTTTCACTATCTGCATATGTGACGTGTATCTTCATTGCAACGATGGTAAACTACGGTGTTTTGTGAATAACCACATATAATTTCTACAATATACTTGTGTACATGTTATTGGGGGGTGGGAAGGGTCTGCGTCAGGTCTGGTTGAAGGGGAGGTTGCTGGGGGGGGGGGCCCAGGCCGGTGCTTTAGTAAGGGGTCCCCAGATTTCTGATGGCAGCTCTACTAACTGATTTTATTGATAAATCGGCAAAGGTGTATCGACAACAGGGAAATATAAAAGAAAAGGTAAAGCTATATATCAAAGAAACAATGACTTTAGTTTTTTTTTAATCCGCTTGAAAGGCAAGGCTTCTCCTGATGTTGGTATTGATAACAGGCAAAAAATCCAAACATCTATCCAGAAATCATTAGTTGATTTGATCAAATATATAAAATAACTATAAAACATTTGAATTTTAACCGATGGCATCTTGGAAGACTTTGCATGCCATTTCCTTGCACATTCATAATACAACATTGACCATCAAAGATCAATAAATCTGTAAATAACTTTCAGTATGTCGTCGTTTTCTTTTTTAAATGGTTACCTAGTTACTTGTGTTATTCAAGTATCACAGAAAGTAAAACATTCATTGTTATAAAACGTTCATTCATTTAAAAAATCTGTATTAATGTCTACGTTATCTCCACGGCACCACAGTTAATTAAAATTATTTAACAATTCATTACAACCATATGGCCATGGACTGTAATACAACTTTTTTTAGCCTTAAATGTATATTGTTGTATCTTGTACTTTGACACGTAGATCTCAAAGAATTCTGTGTAGTCTTTGCCTCCTTCATGGAAATTCAATATGATTTTAAAGTGTTCCAAGTATATTCCGCACAACATTGCATTGCTCTCAAGAGCCTGTCTCGGTGACAGAAGTCAGGGTGAATCCATAAATTCAGGTTTACACCAAGCTCCAATCTGGTCCTTCTAGCAGAAATATAATAATGTCAAATCAGTCTGCAGTATTCCAAACCACGTAAACATTCATAGTTGTGGACTATTCGGCACTGCTGTTACACATTGTTTGTTGGTTAGTTAATTGTATATTTCTGGTGCTTCCATCACTTTTAGATGACATGATAATTTCTTACTACTTTATTTCTCATATAGCTTTGTCTGTTGTGTTTTAGGCATAATAATTATCTGTAAACTAATGGGACTGTAGTCATGAAGGTCACCAACATAAACTAATACAATGGAACAGCCTTGGAAAGCAGGCGGCTATTGTTTCCAATAGGAGATTCTACACTTCACTAATTGTGTTACTTATCCAAAAAAAGTTACTGCACCCTAGCTTGCCCTGTATCTGTAAGTACTTTTGTACCACCACTCTTTGAAGGACATCATGTAGAGATGGAACAAATGGGACCAGACCTGAGATAGGTGAAGGCCTAAGATAGTGGTTTCTGGTTTGAGGTAGCCTCCTCAAGCAGAACATTGTTGGATTTGCAACGGGATTCCAGTCCAGAAATTAGGTTACTCTGATATTTGGGGCCATTTGTAGACACCCCTGTGCTTGGCTATTATTCATCCTTTGTTTTGGAGATATATTGCTGATAAAGCTCATGCTCTATCTGTGGAATATGTTTACTTCAAGGTTTTTGAAAAGGATAGGTTTGACGTTGTCACACCCAACGATGGGGTTGCCTCACTGTCCAGGTCTAGCGCTGGCCATTCCACCAGTCTTGCCCCCACCTTCTGCTCGTCTCCCACGGCAGTCTCGTCAGGGCTTTCCGAGGTCTGGGACCAGGCTGTGCCCTCGTGTAGGTCAGTGTCTGGCATCCAGGTCCCTGCTGGGAGCCGGTTCCTCCTTCGGAAGGGTCGGCCTTGCTCTCGCTGCGGATTTCCGTGACATTCGTCCTCTGGTTGCACATCCAAAATGGGTGCCCAGACCAGAGTGAAGTCCATGATGTATGGTCCGATTGGGAGAAGAGGGCTGATTGGCCCTCCCTCGTGGCATCCTAGGGTTTTGGTCTCAGGTGTGTTCTCAGAGGTGAGGTGGACATGCCCTGCTGGACTGACCCTTGCCTGACCTGACAGATATAAACACTCCAACTCCTCTCACGCCTTTGTTTCAGTAATGTCCAGCATCTTCCCCAATGGAGTCCTGTGCATAGAATCTCTTCCTTTTTTCTGTTTACTGAACTCTTGTTTCTATTAAGCGCTGTTGAACCTGTTCCACCTACCCTTACCCAGATTTGTCCGACTTCGCCTCTGGATCCCCCCCCCAGTACCACAATTGATCTGCTCCCTGTAGCCTCACTACTGGGCTCTCACCCTTTCCCCTGAACCCTCACCCTGAAGATGCTACAGAAGGGCAGGTGAATGCAGATATGAGCTGTGAGAAATCTGTAAAAAGATGGACCTAATTTTCATGGACATCTATTCTGCAATGGTTTCGTATCATCTATCAGCTCCCCTAATGTCTTTTGAATCATTTGTCTGCTGTTCATCAGGATTTATAGAGCTGAGAAATGCATGAGAGAAGCAGTAAGAATGTTTTTCAATATTCGTATTGCCACAAGTTGGGCTGGAGTAGAGGTAACATCACTGCTCTGCGTGGAGAGAGCAGAGCCTGTGGAGACATGGGTTCGGTCCCAGCAAGAGCACCTCTCCAGTAAGTGTCCTTGGGCAAGACACCTAACGGTACATACTCACCACCCAGGACATACTTGAAAACAAGAGAAATCTCAATGTATCCTTCCTGGTAAAATACTTTCTCTAAAAAAAAAAAAGTTGTCTTTGCCTTGTCCACCATGTGCACTGCTCTAAAAATTCACTTTTCAATAGACAAATGTACCTATAATGAATTTAGTGCATATAGGGTACATATAACATGTATATCTCCTGTCAATCAAATGGAAAATGAGTACAACGTTAACATTTTAAAGACACCTGACTTCATGATGACAAGATACACTATATTGCCAAAAGTATTCGCTCACCTGCCTTGACTCGCATATGGATGGGTGAGTGAATACTTTGGCAATATAGTGTATAATTATAAAATGTAGTCTACATGAGATTAGCCTGTTACATTTGTATCCCATTCTGCAGGTTCAACTCTCCAGGCACCTACAATAGGTTAGGATGCACTCAACCTGGACCTGCATACTAAGACAATGAATATAATAGAAGAAATTGCAGCAAACCCCACTTTAATATAGTTTAATATTTCTAAAAGGTTTGTTTGAAGTCACACAAGCCTCATTTCTGAAACATTGCACTACATGGTGCTCCTGGAAAATGTGTGTCTCATGTTGTGGTTTGATCTCATGGGTGCTGCCATTGGGTGAAGATACAGGAAGACATATATATATATAATGTAATAAGTCAATGTACATTTCATGTAAACAGCTGCATAAACCTGTGGTTCCCAACCGCAGCCCTCAAGTACCCCTAACAGGCCAGGTTTGCAGGATATGTGAAGCACAGCACAGGTGATATGATTTGCTGCTCAGTGATTGCAGGATTCAGTCTGCATTTCCGCAAGGGAATCCTTAAAACCTGACCTGTTTGGGGTACTTGAGGACCACGGTTGGGAACCACTGGCATAAACCATTGAGCCTAAAGCAAACACATGCTCTTACTTTGATTATCTGGACGTATTTTATTCATTCGAAGGACTTTATTAAAAAGGTTACTAATTATCAAAAATAACATTTACAGTCATAACTTGCAGAAAATATAAATCCTACAGAGGAGTTATAGATATTATAAAGTTTTCAGCCTTCCAGTGGCGTAGCGTGGGTTGTCAGCGCCCGGGGCCAGCCAAGAATTATGCGCCCCCCCCAACCTGTGGACACGTTATCGATATTGCCCCAGCTCTCACATGGATATTGCCCCAGCTCACACATGGATATTGCCCCAGCTCACACATGGATATTGCCCCAGCTCACACATGGATATTGCCCCAGCTCACACATGGATATTGCCCCAGCTCACACATGGATATTGCCCCAGCTCACACACGGATTTGCCCCAGCTCACACACGGATTTGCCCCAGCTCACACATTTGCCCCAGCTCACGGATTTGCCCCAGCTCACGGATATGCCCCAGCTCACACATTTGCCCCAGCACCTCATGGATTTGCCCCAGCACATGGATTTACCCCAGCTCACACATTTGCCCCAGCACCTCATGGATTTGCCCCAGCTCATGGATTTGCCCCCAGCACATGGATTTGCCCCAGCACATGGATTTGCCCCCAGCACATGGATTTGCCCCCCAGCACACACATGGATTTGCCCCCCAGCACACACATGGATTTGCCCCAGCTCACACATGGATTTGCCCCAGCTCACGGATTTGCCCCAGCTCACACATTTGCCCCAGCTCACGGATTTGCCCCAGCTCACGGATATGCCCCAGCTCACACATTTGCCCCAGCACCTCATGGATTTGCCCCAGCATATGGATTTGCCCCAGCTCACACATTTGCCCCAGCACCTCATGGATTTGCCCCAGCTCATGGATTTGCCCCCCAGCACATGGATTTGCCCCAGCACATGGATTTGCCCCCCAGCACACACATGGATTTGCCCCAGCTCACGGATTTGCCCCAGCTCACGGATTTGCCCCAGCTCACGGATATGCCCCAGCTCACACATTTGCCCCAGCACCTCATGGATTTGCCCCAGCACATGGATTTGCCCCCCAGCACATGGATTTGCCCCAGCTCACACATTTGCCCCAGCACCTCATGGATTTGCCCCAGCTCATGGATTTGCCCCCAGCACATGGATTTGCCCCCCAGCACATGGATTTGCCCCCCAGCACATGGATTTGCCCCAGCTCATGGATTTTCCCCAGCACATGGATTTGCCCCCCAGCACATGGATTTGCCCCCCAGCACATGGATTTGCCCCCCAGCACATGGATTTGCCCCAGCACATGGATTTGCCCCTCAGCACATGGATTTGCCCCAGCTCATGGATATGCCCCAGCTCTCACCTGGATATTGCCCCAGCTCCCAGGCAGCGGGAGTGCCTGCCGGCTGCCCGGTCTTGAACAGTAAGTCGAGTCCGTCCTGTTGATTGAAGGGGATGCGGCTGCGTGCGTGCGCAGGTCACGCGGTCCGGCCAGTCAGGTGGTACAGAGACTCAGTACCACCTGATTAGACGGACCACGTGACCTGCGCCTGCTCGCAGCCGCCTCCCCTTCAATCAACAGGACGGACTCGACTCACTGTTCAAGACCGGGCAGCCGGCAGGCACTCCCGCTGCCCAGGAGCTGGGTCCCCTCAACCCGCGGGCCCTTGGGCGGCGCCCGAGGGCCCGGCGGGTCAGTCGGGCCACAAGTTTTAGGGGAGCATAATTTCAAAAGAAATTATGCGCCCCTAACAAAACTGCGCCCGGGGCCACGGCCCCCCCTGCCCCCCCACGCTACGCCACTGCAGCCTTCTAACCCAGGACATACTTGAAAACGAGAGAAATCTCAATGTATCCTTCCTGGTAAACCCCTTTATAAATGAATAACCTGAAAGCTGGTCAATTCAGTAAATATCTGGCTCAATCTGAGTCTGGAAGCTAGATAATATTTAGACCTGTGAGCTGCAGCAGGAAAATTTTGTTTATTCTTAATTTGGTTTAACCACTTCACTGCTGAGGACGCGCTCAGCGCGTCCTCAGCAGTCCCGCTGGTATGCGGAGGACGCGCTGAGCGCGTCCTCCCATCGGGGTCAGCGTTCGGCCGGGTTCCGGCCGATCGCTGGCCCCTCCGGTGCGGGCTGACATCCTGGATGTCAGCCCGGCATCCGGACCAGCAGCCGCCAGAATTAGGTGTCATCGCGGGGGCGCGATGACACCTAATTCAGGCGCCCCCCCTGAATGTGCGGAGGAGGCGCCTGAAAGGGAGGGGGGAGGTCCTTCGGACCTCTCTCCCTCCCGATCGGCGGCACACAGGGGGTTAACCCAGGCATCATTTGGAAGGGCACAGCCTGCCCTTCAAATGATGCCTGGCATTAACCCCTGGGGAGCTGGAACGCGAATCGGCGCTGAAAAGCGCCGGTTCGCAATCCTTTCCCGGAGCTGGCCGACATCTTGGATGTCGGCCAAGCCTCCGGGAACTCCCCCAGAGGACTGGCGTCATCGTGCGTAGCACGATGACGCCAGTCCTAGACTTAACCCCTAACTGCCACCAACTGTGGAGATAGGGAGTTCCAATGAACTCCCTATCTCCCGATCTGTGGCAGCTAGGGGTTAAAGTTTGGTATCGTTGGATCGGCCAGAGCATGGCCGTTCCAACGATACCAAACATGAAAGTGAAAAATTTTGTAAAAAAAAAAAAAAAAATGAAAAATAAAAATTAAAAAAAATTAAAAAAAAAATTAAAAAAAAAAAAAATAAACACTTTTTTTTATTTTTTTTTGGTTTGTTAATGCAGCAATATTGTTCCCATTTCAATTATAATGTGAACAATGATGCTGCACTAACGATTTTTGTATGCGGTGCGTTTGTTAAAAATAGTGTCATTTTCCCCAAAAAAAAATGTAACGAGACCCCATCTCTAATTTTTTTAACAAGCGCACCCCATACAAAATATAACCGCAATTGCTCGCATGTTAAAATGTGGAAAAAAACACTTTACACATTGTAAATTATTGAAAATACATATTTTATTGCATTTTTTGTTATAATATACAGACATGACATAACGTATACATATAATAATGACATATTATGAATCTACTGAGTCTGACGGAAAGAACGATATATAATATGTCTGGGTCATATACTAAAATAAGCCTTCAAAACACGTTTAAACATGATGCGCAAAACAGGTAAAAATGACCTCAGCATAGGGGCGGGAAAAGCCTCAGCAGCGAAAGGGTTAATATACATACTAAACTATAAGCAGACCTCGAAAGGCCATCAGGTACACTGGGCCAATGAGTTCAGTTCCTCAGAGGCTGTGGGCCAGGTGTTTTGGCTGAGCATCAGTCCCCACCTATGGTCCATTCAAATCCTTCCAATGGTCACCTAAACACTCAAAGGCTACCCAATCCCTACCCATGTAATGTTGTATAAAACAAGCATTTGTGTACTTTTCTGAGCCACCATATGGTGCAGAGAAATGGTCACCACTCCAAGGGCAGAATGGCACAAGACCTGGAGAAACAGAGCATTCTGAGCTCCAAAAATGATTTTCAGATTGTATTCCACCATCAAAGTGAATCAGCAAGTTTCGACAATTCCTTACAGTCTGAAACTGTATACAATTAATTTTGTAAAGATCATTAATAAAAACCTTAACAGTAGAAACTTTGCCACGTCAATTTGATGATTAAATAAATAACTGAAAATCATTTTGGAAAATCATTCAAGCCCTGTCCAGGTTGGCCCCATACATGATATATGCATGGAGATTTACGCTGTCTGCTCATTTCAAGCCCATGTCACACCCCCTTCTTGGCCCAGTTGTTGGCCCCAGTCCATCCCTGTTCATGAATATTGAAAATGTCTTACAGAGTTATCCAAAGAGATCCGAATTGCTTGAGAAAGGTAACCAAACGCTGAAAGTCATCGTTCGGTTACTTTTCCTGTCCATTCGGCTATCCAGAGAGCAGGCAATTCGCCAAATCCTGGCGAATTGCCTGCACATACGGTGCCTGTTCGGTGCCTGTTCGAGGGCAGTGAAAAACCCATAGAGAAGCAATACTTCGGCTATTCAGCGAACACAAACCAGCAGTGAAAGGTTCCCCTAATGCCCTGCCATTCGGTGGTTTAATTCGGCAAGTTTATTCAGGAGAATCCCATAGACTTCAATGTTAAAAATATTCCGGTTTTAATTCAATATCTAATAAACCGTTCATTATAAAATTCTGCACTAAAGAGTCTCTTTATTTATAGATTTTTTAGGATATTTTAAGCATTTTTGTTAATTTTTTTTTTTTAAAAGTCCGATTTGTTTTTTGATTTTTCTTTTAAGTTTACTTATTTTTTCTGTAACAGCCCTCTTTATTATCATTCCCTGGATCTCATATGCAAAGTTCAGACATTTTCGCTCAGTAGTTTCTTTGCAAACAGCGCTTCATTTTCACAGATTCAGACAAACTATTTTTCTAATTTATTCACCTCCCTCGTCTGCGGTCTCCGCTGCGTTCGGCTCCTGCTCGGGCTTGGTTTTCGGCAGGTTAATCCAGATGTTTTTGCTTGTTTTCGGCATGCATTCGGTGGGTTTTGCGGTTAGTTTTCGTCGGGTTTTCGGCAGCTTTTCCCTGCAATTCGGGGACCCTGTGGTGCTTGCTCAATACACCGCAGGGTCACCGAAATGGAATCGGCAAAAGGAACCAAATTGAAGAGAACGAAAAGTCACCGAACGTGCGGTGACTTTTTGAATCTCTTTGGATAACCCTGTCAGTTTGGATTATCTACCGAAAGCCTTTTGGCCACGGAATGCACTGGCTAGCCCCTTACTAAACAAATGTTATCATTGTGTTCCGTGAAACACATGTGATGCATTTATCTAAGCCTTGTTGTCAATAATTTTGTATACAGTAGTTAATTGATTTTCCCTATTATATGCAATGCAAGCTGCTTATGAAACATGGGGTTCACACCAAATCCCACCACTTAAAATTAACTCAATTTCGACCCTTGCATCTCCATGCTATACACCCAAAAAGGTCACAGGAGGTGTCTTGGACAGGTCAGGGTCGGGCCTTTTTAATGATGCCAAACATAACCATGTAATGTGTACAAATAAAAACTGTAAAAAATGATTGTTTCGTTTGGTTCTAAGACCGCAACATTGTCTGCTTTTTACATATAAAGCAAACAATTCTGATACCCTTCTCATTTCTCCATGCCTAGAGCAAATGTAATGACATACAGGTATCTTGCATCTGCTTAGTTTCCTTAAAAAAAAAAAAAGGATATATACTTTGTCTGGGTTCTACAGTAAAATATGACAGCAAGTACCCTTTCAACATGATGAGCAGAAAAAAATGGTGAAATGAGCTCTGCACAGGGGGGTGAAATGGCTCAGCAGCAAATGGGTTAAGTTACATTTAAAGTTAAAACTTTTTAGAAAGCAATAACAAGTTCCATCGTGCTGTACAATGGGAGGCAGAATAACAAATATACATACAAGTTAAATACACAGAACAGTAGGAGAGAGGACCCTGCTCAAGAGCTTACAATCTAAGAGGAGAGGGGGTGACACACTAGGTGAGGGTAAATAGAGAACATGAAGTAGTGGGACACATGTGGGCTGGGTGGGAAGATGGAGTAAGAGATGGACAGAGGGGGTTTAGGGGGTGCGATGATAGGCTTCTCTAAAGTAATGTGTTTTCAGAGACTTCTTGAAGAACTGGAGAGACGGAGAGTCTAGTGGTGCGGGGGGAGGGAGTTCCATAGAAAGGGGGCAGCTCGGGTTAAGTCCTGAAGGCGAGAGTTGGGGTGCTGGTCCGAGGTGACAATAGCATCAGATCATTGGCAGAACGAAGTGGTCAGGGTAGGATGTACGTATTAATAAGGGAGGAGATGTAGGTAGGGGCGCGGTTATGGAGAGCTTTTTACGTGAGAACCAATATTTTCAATTGAATTCTAAAGGAAACAGGGAGCCAGTGTAGAGATTGGCAAAGGGGTGAGGTGCGGGAGGTGTGGTGGATGAGCCTAGCACAGGCATTCATTAAAGACTGCAGAGGGAGAATCTGGGATCTCTTAAGGCCAGAGAGAAGGCGGTTACAGTAGTCAAGGCAGGAGATAATAAGAGCTTGGATGAGCATTTTAGCAGAGTCCTGATTAAGGCAGGGAAGGGTACGTGCAATGTTTATTAGTTGCATCCACAACAGAAAAAAGGGGGGTGGTTGCTAAAACCACCTATTTGGTCAAATGTTAAAAGTTAGACAGATATAAAACCATGTGTTTTGTTTCACAGATAAAAAAAAATACATAAAAGAATATATCCATATTGTTTAAATCTGGATTGTTTACTTTTTTTGTTGTAATTTGTCTTCTTTGTAATTGATTTATTATATAATTACTCAATACATTCTTTAAATCTCTTTTCCTGGATCCCAGCTGTTTCTAATTAAGATTTCCTTAACAGAAAAATCTAAAAAATTTTACATTGTTTTCTTGGCACATTTAGGTCCTTTACCATGGGTTTATCATTCTGCAGAAGGTGCTAATTATCTGTATTTTCTAAGGGATTTAATCTGTGATTTGAAAAAGGCGCACATACTGGTGATAATAAGAATTTTAACTCCGTGCAAAGTGTGTTTAATATTGATAAGCATCTTTAGCTATGGAATATTCAATTTATTCTAAGGCTCCCTTCAGTATTACCAAGGCAAAACACGCATTCTGCTTTTTTATTATTTTTAATTGACAATTTTGTACAAATTTATGACTACGACAAATAAAAACAATGTAAATCACTCTAAGATTGTTTTCTTCATAAAAAGACTGTGATTATATTGACACTCCAATGGATCGGCATGCAAAAATTCTCTAAACACAAGACAATATTAGCACCGTGACACTTTTGTTTTGGCTTTATATTTTTTAGAGTAACTAAGACCCTGGGGAGGGATTTTGGGGTCTAAATGCCTTTTACTGTAACTGATTTCATGGCTTTTCTATGCCCTTTACCAAAGTCAAGAAGATGTGTAGCCAACCGTAGTGATCTCTAATTGTGATCTCTATCTGTGTTACATGGAGACTTCCCCCTGCCTTGGCTGGACCAACGCATGATGCTTGGATGAGTAGGACTGGGCTATTGTGTGATTGAGATCTTTGTCTCCCGAGGTGGTGCTCGATGTCAGATTGTTGCTCTGGATAGTGAACTTGCAGTCATTCACGCATGTAGGCTGACTTTCAAGGACTGTCACAGGGGCACCAGGCATGAGCTGCGGTGGGACCCATATATGGGTCTAGGAGCCCAAAAGGCAGGAGTGCTGCTGGCTGAATAGCAGGCAGAGAGGAGGTGAAGATAACACACTGCTGGGCAAGGAAAGCGGCAAGAAACAAACAGGACTCTGCACAGACCAGAAGGCAAAGTAAGGGATAGCCAAAAACAGACACATACACACTCAGCCGCACACCAAAGGGAACCCTATTCTAAATACCGGTCCTTTAGATGGCCAGGTCTGTTCTAAGGGTAAATAGAACTGCTGGATGAAGCATAATATAACAAAAAAGTAGAATGTTGTTGTGACAGAACACGCTGTCACTGTGCGACTTGGAGGGGGCTGTGCGCTCGCCCCCTGCCCAGAGACTATGGCCCATGAAAGAGACTATTGGGGAACTGGTGGACCTTTTAAATATATTGTGGTTTTCACTGTTTTATAGATATGCCAGTTAACTAAAGATTTCTGATGTCTGTGTGTTATTCCCTGTATAGTGTAGATCTCTGTATTAGTACCTGCTATTGTGTAAATTCTCTCAGTAAGAAATTCCTTTTGTTCACGTGCTTTCTCCTTCCCCCATTCTCCATAGTTTGAAGGCCCTGTGTAGTTATCTGATCTGTGATGTTGTCTGTTTGATTGTATGCAAATATACTGGTCCTTGACTATCTGTCCTCTCTGTGAATAAACAGTCAGTTCTATTCTGACCAAGTTTGAAGTCACGACTCATGATTTGGGGCACCAGGAATCTTCTGCCCGCTGTGCCAAGGAAAGGCTCCAGGTCTACAGCTTCGGCTGGGGGTGCTAGCCAGGCTCTCTACATGCACTGGGCCTTGAGCTGTAGCTGAGGTACTAGAGAAAATTGTGGGTGTCTAGCGAGGAAGCAGCATTTGGCAGATGTGATCCTGTCCGGGCACAGAGATCTGTTACAGTTGTGAGGTACAAAAAGGGAAAATATAGAGACAGTCAGAGTATAAGCAAGGCACGGAACATGGAAAACAGCACAGAAGGGATAAACCAGAGGGTAGTCAAATCGGAAAGCCAAGGTTGGTACACAGGAAATCAGCACAGCAAGAATAAACCAGAAAATAAAGCACAGAGGAGCAAGGAAGGGAAAACGCAGCAGGAGAAGAAACAAACCACGATACAATTGAACAGCAAGATGTAACAAAAGAAAGGACAAGGCAAACAAAGGAATAATCAAGCAAGGGGAACAGCGAACAAAATAAGTAAAACAAAAATACTAAGGGAAAAATAACAGAGGCAATAACCAAGCAGCAGGAAAACTGGCAAAATCACAGACAGCAGGATAGACCATGTAATAGAGCATTGCAGGATGGGAGAGATGCTCTTACATAGGCTAGTCCTCTGGGACATGTGGTCAGACCTGACAAGCTGCAGGGAAATCCTGGAGCGGAAAGTGCTTACGGATGAAGCAGACAGGGGTAAGAGATGGCCCGATTTGGCTCACCTATAGGGCTCAGTGCTGCAACTTGACAATGACCAACTGTGTCAGATGCCAGAAGCTTGCACCAGTATGTTCTGGACCGTATCTCCAGAAGGATATAGACATCTTAGAGAGAGTTCAGAGAAGGGCTACTAAAATGGTGTACGGCTTGAAGGAGAAAAGTTACCAGGAAAGGCTTAATGATCTTAACATGTACAGCTTGGAAAAAAGACGAGACAGAGGAGATATGATAGAAACATTTAAATACGTAAAGGGAATCCACAAGGTAGAGGAAGGGAGTATATTTAAAAGGAAACAAAGTAGCAAAACAAGAGGACATAGTCTTAGATTAGAGGGGCAAAGGTTTAAAAGTAACAACAGGAAGCATTATTTTACTGAGAGGGTGGTGGATACATGGAACAGTCTTCCAGTAGAAGTGGTAGAGGCCAAAACAGTAATTGAATTTAAGCAGGCATGGGATAGGCATAAGGCTATCCTAAACAAAAGATAAATCCAGGTAAAGTATCCATGTAATTGGGCAGACTAGATGGGCCGAAAGGTTCTTATCTGCCGACGTTTTCTATGTTTCTATGTAATGGTACTGTTCTCTGTCATGTATGTAATTCATTTACTCATTTAATTAGTTATTAGTTAATTATAAGCTATGTTCTTCTATGGCTAATGGTTTCACGCTGGAGAAAGGTCCATGTGACCAAAACATTGCATATCCTTCAATAAATGCCACTATTTTTCCTGGAGTGCCTGGTGCCAATTTTAGTTGATGAGGTGTAATACATCACACTCGAAGGTGCTCATTTGTTTGCATAATTAATAATTTTATTTTTGATTTCCAACATGAGGATTGTTATCCAGTAGCAACAAACTAGGAGGTGAAAGGAAGTCTACAACTGCACCGAACTCAAATGAATCCTTTTGACTGCTGAGTATAATGAACAAGTAGAGACAATACACATTTATTGACTGAGAATTAACAATGACATTCGTAAAATTTGAAAACTCTTTATATTCTTGCCCGTTGAGCAGGGCCACAATCAGGGGCCACTTAGTCTTGGGAAAAGTAGGGGCCACTCACTCTGGGGGCCATGTATAGGGTCCTTGGGAACATAGACATTTCTGTCTTTGAGCCAAAATGGCATAGGGCCTCCTATCTAGGTGACTGGGTGGCACAGAGAAATCTGCTTTGGATCTTGGAGGGCATTGAGTGTGGGAGCATGGCGCCCCCTGTTTTGATGTCTGAAATAGTATTTCTCTGTGTGGCTATGCATGTGCGTGGGCAGTGGAGAGGGGTGTATGGACGATGGGTCTGACTTATGGTTCAGGAAGGTGCTCCAAGATTTCTTGTAGAGGCCCTGCTGTTTATTAATAGATTTTAAGCTCTTCAGTGCAGGCTTTTTAGCATTAATTCCAATTCATGCTCATTTGTAAGTCCAAGTGATTTTTATGGAAATGTTCTTGAGAAAAAAAAAAGGATCAGAGCCTTTCTTCGCAGCCTGAAAAATCCATTTAATGTTGTTAATAAGACAGCAAATTAATGCTCTTCCAATTAATAGAAAGGGCCTTAGGTAACAGTAGTGAAGTAAGGATATGACTTGTCCCTATGTACATATGCTTAATATTTTAAAATATATAATGCTATATAATATATATGGTTCTCTTATGATCACTGAAGCCCCTCAAGTATTCTAATTTTCATAAAAAACATACATTGCACATCAGTTATGCTGTTTTTTCTGATACAAATGATACTTTACTCTCTTTTGCAAAAACTATACACATCGTTTTTGACAATGTTATGGGTGATATGGAAGAAAATACTAAAGTAATAAAATATAATGCTTGAGCAGTGTTTAATGTGATTTGATAATGAAGCCTTGACAGAACACCTTTAAAGGACCACTACCGTCAAAAAAATATATGATTTGTGTTTATTTGATGTTGCTGATATCTTACATGTGATTTGTATTCCCTTGTATGTTTAGTTAAGAAAATATTTTTACTCTGTGTCAATGGGTGCATCCATTGCGTGATCTCTTGTGTTGTAAACTGCCCCCCCCCAGTGGGCCAGATTACATACCGACCGCTAACTGCAGCGTTAATACCAGTATAAGTGACTTTAATGCACGTCTCCCATATTACATCCCTAACGCTATACCCGGTAAAAATCTGTTGGTGCATCAGTGATTGCGCTTGCTTGCATGAGCTTACTGTACTTTGCACATCCTATACTTAACATGGGGAGCACAATCCATAATTACACTGACCAACACCCCGGAACCAGCATAAGGTAGCAGGAATTCAGAATGCCGTCCAACGCTATTCTCCAAAGAACCCCATTCTTGCAACTGTATTTTATTTCTAAATGTATTCATTTCTGTCTGATTCCATGTTTCAATGTTCCCTCCTTTTTACTTAAACTTTTTACCTGGTCTTCACCTCTGCCTCTCCCCTCCCCCTCTTCCTCCCCCCTCCTGCCGTGTAGTTTTTTAAAAGCACACTTAGAATGGATATTTGCTATTTCCTAGCATACACTGACCATCACAGACCACAAGATTCTCCACTCTGCAGTCCCATCCACCCAGGCCTGGTCCTTAATTTAAGGGCTCCTTTACAGCTGTTTCCACTTCTCTCTCTAATTACCTTTACTAAGCCCAAGCTTCTGGTCCGCCCCATGCAACGCTCACAACATTTCTCCTAGCAACCAGCCTCACCTTCCCTCTGCTCCCATCTGTTTCACTTACCCCGTCCCTTAGATTGTAAGCTCACGAGATGTCTGGCCGAGCACTTGGTTAAAGTGCTGTACTTTCTAGACAAGCTATCCTCTGGGCAGGGCTCTCTTTTCCTTATTTATCATGTATGTCTCATGTTTGTGCTTCCCCATTGTACAGCGCTACGGAATATGCTGGTGCTTTATAAATAAAGGATAATAATAATAATTAGCAGTAGGATAAGTAAGGTATTACAAAGTCTTAACACTAATTAGCGCAACGAGGGGCTAAACTGATTTTTAAAGTCACCAAAAAGCTGGTGCTAAATTATTACGATTTTGTAGAATCCTTTAGCACCCCCTACTCACCTCTCCTCCTGCAGCGAGAACGGTGGCCCGACCCGCTGATTCTTGCCCCCGGGAACAGAGTGAGACTGGGGAAAACCCCCGTAAAATGTGTTTTTTTGGTTTTTTGGTTTTTTTTGTAATGCTCTAGTAATCTACCAACAGTTTATGTTAGTGGTAGTGTTTCTTTAGTTTGTATTGTAATACCAAGGCCAGGTCCAGGTTAGATTGTTGTACCACCATAAAAACACAAACTATCCTTGTTTTGCGTTTTTTCTTTCACTGTGTCTCTATGAAATGCACAAAGTAGTCTGTTCTCTGGTGCCGATTTTAGATGGATGTGTTGGTATAGCAACAGGTACGAAATGTTTTCTCTTAAACTAAGGAATCTCTAAGTACCGAGGTGAGGAAAAAACAAAATACGTGCGCTTGGATCTCATGTTATATTTCTATACTACATCTAACACGTTAAAGAGTAGCGACTTTGCATATACAGTAATTGCATCATTTCTTTAAGGAAACAAAATTAAATTTTTAATTTGTGGCTAGAAGCATTGCACGCACTTCTAGTAATGCATTTAACGGCGTCTTTTAATTGCCCGCACTCTCAAGTTCTCACCCTAAAGTCTACACTAACAGGGTTATTCAGAGAAAGGTGAAAACCAGGAGAACTGACAGGAGAAGAGAACAATCTAGACCAATTAGCCCATTTGGAAAGTGAGATAAATGGGGGGATTTTTCTGGTTTGGCTATTTTGACCTAGAATTTTCACTTCTCCAGTCATTCTCCTGAGTTTCACCTTTCTTTGAATAGACCTGCATAGCCACTGAAGGACCAGGACCTACCGTTTGATGGTTGATCCAATTTGACTCTTCTTTTTCTTTAACTTCATTTTCTTTTGCGGACTATTCCCTTTAAGAATACAATTGTATGTTAGGGATCTTCTGATCCAATCCCTAGGATTGGTAACTGATCTTGGAGTTTTAAAGATCGGCTATATATCAAGCCATTCCGAGCCTGAGTCCGACAAATGGGCAGTGTGAATCCCAGCTGGTTCCCCGGAGCCTCTGTATTGACTTGTGGCATCTTCCCTGACTGCTCGCAGTGGGCATTGAGGAGGGAGGAAAGATTTTGCCAATGCAGAGACTCCTGAATTCCCTTTATTGGGTCAGGACTCCCTATTGGCTAATCCCAAATACCACACAACCTGGATCAGATCGGGGAGCTGAAAACCTCGGTTGGACATCCCTAGTCTATATTCGGGAAACACCCATTAACCACAATTCCCTTACACTGCATTGTGATGAAATTTGAGAATTTTATTGCCCAAATTTTTTTTTGGAAAAACTGCTCTAGCAGGGTTATTCAGAGAGAGGTGAAAAGTAGGAGAATGACTGGAGAAGTGAAAATTCCACGTCAAAATAGCCAAACTACAAAAATTCTCCCATTTTTGACCTAGAATTTTCACTTCTCCCAAAGTTCTCCAGAGTTTCACCTTTCTCTGAATAACCCTGTAAATGTCATGGTCTCCCATACCAACGGACAGCGGTCCTGCGGCAGCCAATGACGTGATCAGAATGCTCGCAATGTAGGTGGGCTGATTGTATGTATCTATGGAAAGGCTGCAGGACGTATAGGGCCACCCACCGCGGGGGCGACATAGTACTCCCTGCGGTGTGAAGGGGTTACTCTTCTACCTATCTTTATGCAAAATTTCTATTTTACCCTACACTTAAGCTTTAAGTATGCAATCTATGTTTCAAATAAGGCTAGAGTCAGACGAACGCAGTCTGCGTGCGTGCATAACGGACAGACGTACTGACGGAAGATACTGTAGACACCACACGATCCGTTTTCATTGACGTACGTAAAATAAGAAAGGGAACTATGGGAAATAAAATTAATATGAAAAATGATAAAAAATTTGAAAAGGATATGAAAAGCCATTTTGTGCGTCGAGGTGCTGGATGTCGCAAATGCGCTGTGTCTCACATGTCCTCATCACTCACACAGAACGCTACGTGGACATGGCGCATCTGCGCGTCTGTGGTAGTGGTTTTACTCTCTTGCCTAACTTGCGTCCGTTTGCCACGTGCGTTGTGCGTGCGAAGTTCGGTGCTCACGTACTTAGTGTGTGGGTCTCTATTGCTCATGATTCTATGCTACGAAGGACGTTAAACTGTGCGGCGACACAGACTGATCACTGCATTCGTCTGACATGGGCCTAAATGTTATGAATTTTTTTTTTCAACAGAAAGTACTTGGTAGTAATAGGATTAAGCTGGCTGTGCATCACAAGAAAGGTAGCCCCAAAAATCAGGCTGTCAAGGCTGCTTATACTTGACATGGCCATGTTAACTTACCAGACAAGCATAGCAAGATAATGAACAAGCACATTATATTTCTATACATAATCAGACTTCACTCTCAGTATGAACTTTCCTAAGCATGTAATTATCCAACAAAAATAAACAAAACAATAAAAAAAGGTATTTTTGAACAATACATCTGATAACCGTTTCGCTAATGTAATATAAAAGACAGTTGTTTCCTAAAGTTCATTTCCATGACAATGGCCTCTAAGCAATGCCCTATAATTACCTTTTCTGTTATTTGCTGCGAAAAATAATCCAGCGCTCGTTTTTTTCTCTTTTTTCTTTGTACAATCATAAAAAGTCTTTCCCAGAAAATCCACTTAACTATCCACAGAGATGGTATTTCAGGCACAAACCTGTACTTGTCAGTGAATAATGTGCTCAGTGGGCAAAACTCTAAAAGAGAAAACAACAGCAAAAAAAAGCATTATTAAAAGTGACAAGGAACACATTATTGCGCGCCATATTTCAGTATTTGTAACTGTTTCTAGAAATTTGTACTGACACATCGACATCATTTAATATACTAAAGGCACCTTAGCAATTGTCAACATTCTCTCGCCAGGAAAGCCATTAAGATATGTATTTAGAATTCACCCTAGAGTATAAATAAACTCAGATTTATAAAACACTGAACCTAGCATTGGGAAACTGTTACAATTCTGTAAGATATGTTAGTCTATGAAGTATACTGGTTTACTGGAGATATATTTTCTTTGAAAAAATCTTAACATGACCAGGAAAATGTTACTATAACTAAGGAATATACATACATCGTAGAGATCAATACAAAATGTAATAACTTGAAAAGATATTGCAAACCTCCAACTTATTTTATTATTATTATCCTTTATTTAGGCTGGGGTCAGACTAGCGCAATTTTAACGTGTGTTTAGGCGCACTTAATCACGGCCGCACTAGCAGCAAATGACACGCAATGACGGCCAATATACGAAGTACGGCCGCTCGAAAGTCCGGCCGCGCAACGCAAGTGGAAAATGAACGCATTTTTTCGAGAACGCAGAACCGCTAGTACGGACGCACAGAGTGCGCTGCGTCCGCTAGTGGCGTGTGTGCGTGATTAGGAGACGGCAGATGCTGCTCATGTCCGGCCAACATAACGACCAGACACCCAAAGTTTCCTGGTTTGGATCCATAAAAAATCACGCATAAAAATGTGCATCGTATGTCCGTTTTCGCGCATTCCATGAAAAAATACGGCAATGCGTTCGGACGCACTTTTTGACGGTCGCTGCGAATAATGCGTTAGTCTGACCCTAGCCTTATATAGTGCCACAAACTCCGCAGCGCTTTACAAGATCAGTGTACAAGGTGCTGATACATTGGAATATCACACATGGATGATGACTTGATTTAGGGTGACCCTGTTCCCAAGGGAACTTACAATCTATGAGATGTGCAAGTATTTTGTGAGGTAGGCGCATCCATATCGTTAGGTGTCTTGCCCAAGAACATTCGCTGGTGGCGTCTTTTGAGTGGGATCGGGTTGTCTTTCCATGATTGTAGAGCAGCGACCTACTGGTTAGGTTGATTTCTCATAAAGTCGAGACTTCTCCACAGTTGTATTAGAGGGATGGGCTAAATGTATTTTGACTTGCTTGTCCATGGTCGAAGGGTAGAGATGTTACCACTGGACTCCACAGCCGATATCGTGTGGCAGGCAAGTATGTACCGTTAGGTGTCTTGCTCAAGGACACTTACTGAAGAGGTGCTCTGGCCAGGATTCGAACCTGGGTCTCCTCTGTTATAGAGCAGTGATGGTACCTCTACTAGTCTCAGGTGTCACCATAAGGTGTTGCTATATGGAAGAGGTGCGCAACCTTAGTCCTTTAGATTTTTCAGAAATACATCTCGCATGATACTCAGCACTCATTAGGGCATCAGGGCCTTGTGGGATATGTAGTTCCAAAACATCTGTAGAGTTTAGGTTGAGCAACCCCTGCTACACCTGGAGCAGTGACCTGTACCCAGTAGCATGTGACATGTGTAACTGTACCCAGGGCTGCCATTTCTTCGGCCCCCCTTCCATCAGCTGCCCATTTCAAAAAACTAATTAAAAACTATTTTGGCTCCTATTTCCCTCTTGAAAGGGGATAAGAAGTGTTCTCTGGTGTGATCGCATTCTCTCTGCACCTCTACACGGGGAGGACCATACTAATTGCTCCATCAGTGATGAGTTAGAGTGCTCTTACTGGCCCCAGATGCTGCAGCTCACAGGGAAATTTGTGGATATCTTGTTTGGCCATCCTAGATGGCATGGGGTACCTTTTACATCTGTCGCACTTGGGCAAACTGCTCAGGGTTTGGCCAGTGTTTCATGGAGCCACCGACCTCTGAACATATCATGGGCTAACACCCCGTGATGGTGGCCCTGACTGTACCTTTGCAGTGATACTGCCACACTGACGTCTTGCTAGTGTGTTTAATGGATTTCTATTGTTATTATTTAGTGGAATGGATCAACTGAGAACCCCTTCCTCACTAAAACCAAAAGAACACCCAGGCAGATTAGGGACTCTATTGATTGGGTATCTCGTTTCTGAATTTGGATGTGAAATTGTACCCTTGCTGTTCTGTTGCTGGGCAGAAGGTAGGCAATCTGTGGTCTGAAAATGTGTCAGTGTGCATTTGCCTTACAATGGAACCTGCCTCTTGGCCAATACTTGGCACTTTAGCGTTTGTGATGTGGCCACTTTTTAATGGACTTGCATGTTTTTCTGCACTTTTGGATTTTTGTGTGTGCTTGTAAAAGTGTTTGTGTCATACAGGTTTTTTTTCTCCATGCCTTTATTGCTTTGTTTCAGCTGCATTTGACTAATTTCATTGGTGAGCCTTGACCACAATGGCATTTTGGGTGGTGTGCACATCATTTCACTCCCACCATTGAGTAAGGGTTCCTTTACATATAAAAGGAAAGAGATGGTGGCTCTGACGGGCTGCTGCCTTCCATAATACATTTCAGGTCTTTCAAGCATCAATTTATTCACAGGAACTCGCAGCTCTATCTGCTGTACAGTTACAATTATTTATAAAGCCCCAACAAGTTCCGTAGCGCTGTGCAATGTGAGAAAGATTAACAGACATACATACAAGTTGAACAGGAGGAGAGAGGACCCTGCTCTAGAGCTTACAACCTAAGAGGAGAGAGGTGACACACTAGGTGAGGATAATAGTGGGGTGCACGTGAGCTATGTGGGAAGATGGAGCGAGAAATGTACAGTGGGAAATTATGGAGTGAGCTGATGGGCTTCTCTAAAGTAATGTGTTCTCAGAAACCTTTTGAAGGACTGGTGGGATATATCTGCTGGAAAGGGAGAGGGTTTAGGCAGGGGTGCGGTTATGTAGAGCTTTGTATGTGAACATCAATATTTTGAATTGGATTCTAAAGAAAACAGGGAGCCAGTCCAGAGATTGACAAATGGGTGCAGTTTGAAAGGTGTGGGAGGTGAGTTGTTTGAGCCTGGCACAGGCATTCATATCAGACTGCAAAGGGAGAATCTGGGATTTCTTAAGGCCAGTGAGAAGAAGGTTACAGTAGTCAAGGTGGGAGATAATAAGAGCTTGGATGAGCATTTTAGCAGAGTCCTGATTAAGAAAGGGACGTGTGCGTACAATGTTTATTAGGTGGAAGTAGCAAAATTTGGGTAGTGACTGAATGTGAGGTGTGAAGGCGAGATCAGAGTCTCATCGCGGCAACAAGCTCATCGACATCGAGGTAATAAGCTTGTGAGGTAGAAGTAATGGTGGCGCCATTCAACTGAAGGGAAATGGGTGCAGGAATGTTGGCTTTAGAAAGATGGCAGGCGAGAAGCTCCGTTTTAAAGAGGGTGAGCTTTAGGAAATGCAAAGTCATCCAGTCGGAGACAGGCGGTAACACAATCCAACACAGGAGGAGAGAGATTGGGAGAGGAAAGGTAGGTTTGGGTGATGTCAACATAGAGATGATCTTGGAATCCATAGGAAGAGATGAGGTTTCCAAGAGAGGTGGTATAGATCGAGAATAGTAGGGGACCCAGAACAGAGCCTTGAGATACCCCAACAGAGGTGCACTGAGTGTGAAGCGGCACCAGCGAAGGAGATACTGAAGGAGCAAAAAGAGAATGACCGTTTTGACACCTAGTGAATCTAGTCCACTGACATTGACTTGTTTTAGGTAAAATATGCAATTACATTTTAAGGACCGTTTGATAAAAGGCATGTTAAGCCTGCTCTAGAGGCAACTTTAAATCCTGCACAAACTCCTCCAACCCACAACGCTCCAAGAGGAATATATTCCTCACACTACCAAAGAAAATTATTAAGAGCAGCCTTTGGAACGGACAGCATGTAACAGGCTAAAAATGAAAATAAATGTAAATTATATAAATCTAGTCCTAACTGCTTTTATTCTGGCGAGAGAGGCTTTGTGTCAATCCGCTGACACACCAGGACAAAGCCTTAGGCACAGTGGATTTTACATTACCACAACTTTATGCTAGCAGTAGAACGGAATGTTAAATAAATAAATAGCAAACAAGTCACAGCTTCAGCAGCTTTAAAATCCACAAAGGGGAGCTTTTTTAAAACATTGTCCGAGATGTGGAGTGACAACGAGAAATGTAGAAAGACTTGTCCTCTTCTTAGTGGGACATAATAAAGATAATACATGACAGTGTCAATTCAAGTTCAATAAAAAGAATCAAACCACTGGTTTCACTGAATAAAGAGCAACAAAAGCTTCACGTTTTACAATCTCGAAGAAACCAAGGAGAAAGGGAGGAGATCGGTGTGAGGGACGAAGCCTAGGGTAGTTTTAGAAAATGTTATAAACATTTATTATTGTCTATAATAACACAAGAATAATAGCCCTAAAATTAAATTTTAAAAAAGTCTGCAAATATATATTATTATTTTTATATTTATTCAGTTTTCACCAAACCTCATAGAGTTGTGTTATATGGTGTATATTTTAGGTATTCTATGGTTATTTTTAAACACGGTGAATGTTTTGAGTGGCATGAGCCATATATCAGGTGAGAGGAGTTGCACGTGTGTGGTGAGGACTGTGTTTTAGTCCTTTTGCCCTTGGAGTTCCAATGACAGAATATTTCCATTATAACAATTTTAAAAATACATAATTCAGTTTCTCAAAAATTTAACCCCAAGAGAGTTTCCATAAAAACTCTACTAAAACCCAGTGGTTCTATAGAAAATGACATTCCATTACCCACACAGTAAATATATTTAGAGATGCCGTTCTGCATGTGTTCTCTGCAGGTAAGCCTTTTTGAAATGCAGATTGCTCCCTCTGTTGGCCATGAAGTGCTGCTACATTTCCATTTTTATCTTGCGTTTTGTGACTCATGCAGGAAAAACTGATCTCAAAACTTTTAAAATATTCAACACATAGTCCGCAATGTCTAATGTGTTGAAATTATAGGGGCATGTTCTAGAGTCCATCTGCAAGTTTCATTTGCAATATACGAAACTCCTTCGCATGGTTCCAGAATTATACCACATCAAGGGCACTATTACACTCTTCGCGCAAACGTTAACGCGTGCGCAAAAACGCATTAATGCGAGGGGAAAAATCCTTTGCGCAGAACGTCTACAGAACGTATTACAGAACGTCTACAGAACGTATTACAATGTCCGCGCAAAAAAATGTGCGTTAACGTCTACTGCTGGTGGACCTGTGCGAACCCTTTGCGAGCGTACCGTATTGCGCGTCCTATACTTAACATTGTGAGCGCAAATGCGTTTGTGTGCTGGTACGCGGATGGTATTACAGTCTATGCAAAATTTTAACGGGCAACGTTTGCGCGCATAATTTTAACGTCTTTTAAAAGCTGGTGGTAACGGCAAATCTGAACGTTCTGGCCGAAACTTAATACACCAGCCTGAAAAAAAAAAAAAAATACAGCACAGTATAGTTACACATTCTACACATACCCAAACAATAAAATGGAGAGGTTGTGCGAGTTTTTATTATTGCTGCAGCATATATATAGTCAGATTGATTTTGACAGGCGCAAAAACTGAACGGGAGACAATTGTGGTTCTTAATTCAGATTGGCTGAATTGCGTCAAAAAACAGTCTGCCCACCGATTTCTGCACGCAGCGTTAATTTGCGCGTGGTTTTGCACATATTTTTTCCACGCATTATTTTTTGACGGCTCAAAAAATGCCAGAGGATTGTAATACCAGTGTTAATTTACGAGCGTTAACGCTTAAAAAAAAAAAGTGCTGAGCGTGCGTTTTGCGCTCAGAATGTAATAGAGCACCAGGAGTACTCGATATTGGGGCACCAGTAGGTGCTTTTGAAGATGGCGTATACTCAATAATGGTCGTGAAGGGGTTAAAGACAGATGGCTGCGAGAAAGGATGCTGGGTCTGCATGGACCACACTTGTTTTGTTAGTAAATATAATGAGTATTATTCAACAATGAACAAATGCTGCACATTAATTTCTAGGCATCCTTTTTTATATCATGATTAATTATGCGCGGCAACACTAGCAGATATGCACATCAGCAGCTTGCTATGCCTTCAATGCCTTTACACAGCTAAATACAATACCTTGCCCCTAGACCTTGTCAATGATCAGAACATAACCATGTGCCGTAGATCGCGTTTTTCCAGATAATAAAACTTATGCTCTATCTTTAGTGAAATGATAATTGAGCTGCAGAATTAAATGACATTAGATACATTTACATATGAACTTTACTTCACCTTATAATATCTTTCAAAGATTAATTTGCCCCTTTGAATAATCTTTTCATAATGATTCACCTCAGAATTAACCGATACGAACAATTAGCATACATTTATCTGAACAACCAAAAAAAAAAAAAATGTCAAGGTATCAGAATTTCCGCTAACGAGCTTTTCGGTTCTTGCACCAGCGGAATAATGGAAGCTTCAATTCTAAGTACTAGACTGGTTCATCATTATTTTTCAGATCAATCACGATACATCTAAATTTTATTTTGATTTGAATTGCAAAGCAATGATCCATCACATGGACTGATTTAAAGGGACGCTACCACCTACAGAAACTGTAACTAGATTATAAAATGCATTTTTTTTTTTCGGCATGTAAAAAGGAAAAATAAAGTTAGTTTTTTTTATCTCCTGTTTCCATTTTGTGGGATATATCCATGATGCAACATTTACCAAAATGCAATGGGGTGGAGGAGTGAATGTTTATATAAGACTGCAGGAATTTATTGTGGTGTATAGGCTACCCGAGAAGAGATGTCAGCTGAATGGGATAGGATAGGGGGATTAAAAGACTTCTAATATACCTTCTGGAGAAGTTCATGCTCTTGTTTATTTAATTTAAAGTACTTAACAGTTAATGAGGTGGAAGAAGGAAGCTTTAGAGAAGGAGACGGGGCTATTGTTCTCCAGGCTAATGGAGGTAAAGGATGGCAGCTGAATGAGGGAGCTTAAAACACCTCTAGTTAACCCACCTATTCACTCAATTCTGTGGTCATTGCCACACAGTGAGGAGCAGGTGGTGTAAATATTGTGGGGGGTGAGCGGTTTACAACACAAAAGATCACACAATGGATGCGCCCAGTGACACAAATAGAGTAAAATATTTTCTTAACTAAAACATACAAGAGAAAATCAAAGCACATGTAAGATATCAGCAACATAAAATAAACAATACGGACATTTCATGAATGAAATTTGAGATTGCTCAATAAAAAAAGTGCAACGGTTCGAAAAAAGTAATTTATTGTCATGCACAAGTCCAATAATAAGATGCCCTAAATCAGGGATCACAAACTCTGGCCCCTCAGATGTTTCTAAACTACAACACCTAAGATTCTCTGACCGATGACCGTTGATTGTATTCAAACAATTCTGAGAAATGTAAATCATCAACATCTGTGGGGTAGGAGATCAATAAGGAAAGGCATTTCTCGAGAGGGGAAACCACAAATGGTGTATTCTAGTGCTTCTCAGGGAGTTACGAAGAACGTCTGTGTGGAGTATGTATGGAGGAGTTACAACGAATGTCTGTGTGGAGTATGTATGGAGGAGTTACGAAGAACGTCTGTGTGGAGTATGTATGGAGGAGTTACAACGAATGTCTGTGTGGAGTAGGAGTATGTATGGAGGAGTTACGAAGGACGTTTGTGTGGTATGCAGTGGTAGAGATCCACTAGCGTCAATATGCGCTAAAATGTGAGAGGGACCTGCGAGCTGCCTGTGTTCGCCAGTTTTCTGCTGTGTTGATATTTGCAATCTTCACCCTGGGGGTTAAAGCTACAGCAGCTGCACAGCCCCCTTCCACTTTCCGAGAGACAGTAACTATACCTTTAATGATGAGAAGAACAGGGCTTCAATGTAAATATTGGGTTTTTCAAGCCGAGATCTCTTTGTAGGACATGGCGCTTGCTAATCGATCCACTAGCAGTTGATAGGTAGATTCACTAAGTGTCCAACTCCGTCAATATCAGGAACTAGCCTAGAAGATAAAAAAATAGGGTTCCAGATTAAAGAGGAATATGGCACAATCTGCTTCCTCTTGCTGCTTTTGACAGGACAGTCTTCAGTGACCTTCCACTGCTTGCAACCTGAATATTTCAGACGACTTTGCATCAATATCAAGGCACACATATAACACTTATGAATCTATCCTATTGTGACATTCATTAATGTCCGGTATTAGGAGGGGAATGGGTAATATTTGTTTCCAGATGCCGGGGCGATACCTGAATCCGTAATTCTCAGTAACAAGTAATAATTAATGGCTGACTTAGTAAAGTAAGTTGTCTGTTAGTGTTTCTGATTGGCTTCATAACTACTGCGAGTCCACTCACAAACTTAAAAGACCGACTTTTTTAAAGTCTCTACAAGTGAGTTATTACAAAGTGCTGGCACAAATTACAATCGAGATGCGAAAGCAAACATTTTAACACTTAAAAACGCGAATGCAAAACCATTTCACACGCTGTAAAAAAAAAAAAAAAACATTAAATCCCATACTCGCCTCTAATCCTGCGATGAAATGGGTCGCCCGATCCATTGCTCCTTCTCGACGGGAGCAGCGTGAGACTGGGAACAAATATTTCCTAGGCTCCCTCCACGATCACTCCATGGCTCTGCACGATCTCTTGAGAATGAAGTCAAGAGCTCGCGTTTCAGGAACACAAGCCTCCATGGAGTCCTATGGACTCAAGGAGCTGATACTTGCGGTGGCGTGGAAGCACTACTACAGGAATTAGGGAGGTTAGCGCTGCATTCTGGGGCAAGGGGCTGAGATAGTACCTTCCCTGGAATATGCCATTGACATGTAGACGGTAACAGTGGTCAAGTCCTGGGAAAAAAAGTGAGGGAACTCACCCACGAATTCCACAACCCCCATTACCTGAAGAAAATATATATATATATATCACGAGTATAGCAGTGCGTGCCGGTGATACCATTTTTATTGGGTTAACTTTACATTTAAAAGACAAGCTTTCAAGAGTGTAAACTGGAAACTATACTGATCAGTGAAAGGTATCACTACGTACAGGTATACTCGTTATTGTGGCAACTGGACTAACGCATTTTATATAATATAATATATATATTATATATATATATAAGCAAGGAGGTAATGCACTCACGGTTCACCCTTGTGGAATTTCTCTCCAATACCCGGTGCTCCAGCGATGGCCTTTGGCAAGTATACACAGCAATGGACGCCAGCACTCCAGGGTTTTTTCAAAAATAGTTGATTTATTAAATGGTAATAACCATAAAATCGACGTTTTGGCTCCTAACACGGAGCCTTCATCAGGACAAATCAATACAAAATAAGTACAAAACACCATATAAATAAGCATATCACTTACTCACCAATTAGGGATCACGTTCCAATTAACCTCCCACCGGGTGTGTGTTGATTCCAGCGTGTGATCGTTCCGGCGTGTATGCCCAGCTTGCGCGCCTGCGCCAACGCTTGGCGCCGGACAATGACCTCACACGCGTTGTCACGGTGACCACAACGCTTCCCGGCAATTCCGGCACACCCCCCACACCAATGCGCCTGCGTCAATGTCCGGCGCTGTCAGTGGTTCCAACAAACGTTGTCACGGAAACCCAAAGGAATGCCCGAAACCAAGCGCAAAACGCCGCCAACCTAAAGTTGTGGCCACACCAAACCCGGTGGTTTTTCAACCGGAACTGGCTCCCCAAAGGTACAAGTTATCCCCCACCACCAATGACAAATTTTACTAAAAACAACATAATGTTACTCTGGCTGCAAATCGGCATACTTTAACACAACGCTTAACATACCTACAATGCATAGTTGATCAACTCCCTATGTAATCCTGCCGTAGTGATCATTGGTTGACCCAGATATTTACTCTCAAAGGTCCCATCCTTCAAATGAACGCTGAATATACATTTCTCTCATTGAGACCATAAGGATGTACAGTATTAAGCCTATGAATCCACTGTGACTCCCTCTGAAGAAGAATTAAAGCCCTATCTCCCCCCCGTTTCAATGGTGGAATATGGTCTATGGCCAAGAACTTTAAAGAGGACAACGGGTGGCCCAACTCAAGGAAATGTCTCGCTACTGGCTTGTCTGATGCCCCATCTCTATAGGCCGTTCTTATGTTAGACCTATGATTTCGGATCCTCTCACAGAGTTGGGTGCTGGTCTTGCCTACATATGCAAGGCCACACGGACACAATATTTCATAAATGACATAGTCCGTTTTACACGTAATCACATGTCTAATAAAGAACCGTTTGCCTGTATGGGGATGGTGAAATTCCTTAGAAGGAATCATGTGGCTGCAAGTGACGCACCCCAGGCACCTCTTGCAGCCCCCAATCTGAAGACGTATTGGCTTCTGTTCATAACTTCGAATGGGGTCAGCCCGAACCAATAAGTTCTTTAAATTACGATTATTCTTGTAGCAAAACATAGGCTTATTCCTAAACCCTGCTGGTAAGGTCCGGTCTCTCTCTAACACCGGCCAATTTCTTTTTATGACAGATGTAATCTTATCTGTAGCCGTATCGAACGTAAGGGGAAATTTAAATCTATCAGATGGAGTTTTGGTCTCTTTGGGGGCCCTAGCTCGCGTCAGAGCCTCCGTTAGCACCTCGAGAATAACCACGATCTACGAATTTCTGATACATACTCAGAATCTGTTGTTCCCTTATAGCCTCATCACTATTGTTCCTAAGGACCCTCAAAAATTGTGCATGTGGTAAGGAACGCTTGGAGTGCTCAGGATGTGCACTACTCATATGGAGTAATGTGTTCCGATCAGTTGGTTTAGAAAACAAGGAATAGTGTAACTGATTATCCTTTTTAAATATTTTTACATCCAAGAAATTGATTGACAATTCATCAACTTCACTGGTAACCTTGATCGGAGTATCAAGGCCATTGATGTATGTTTCAATCTCCTGAGCCTCTCCAATAGTCCCCCGCCATATCACAAAAATGTCATCTATAAATCTGACATAAACAATTTTATCCGAGAATCGATCAAGAATATTCTCTTTCTCAAATTTGTACATGAAAGCATTAGCATACATGGGTGCCATCGCGGCACCCATGGAAGTGCCCATGCATTGTAAATACCACTGATTCTCGAATCTGAAATAATTATGTTTCAATGCCATATCAAGGAGCTCCAGAACAAATTCTATACAAGGACCTGTGTATGCATCAGAGTTCACTAATAACTCCCTCATGGCCACTAGGCCCCCCTCATGGGGAATCACTGTATACAGGCTTCTAACATCAAGAGTTATAAACACTACATCATTAACATCAATCTTCACAGCCCTTATTCTTTGTAAAAAATCTCGAGTGTCCTTGATACAAGTTGGAATTTCTTTCACTGGATCTTTGAACAAGTAGTCCAACCACTTAGCGATGGGTTCTATGACCCCACCCACGGCGGATACAATGGGTCTCAATGGTGGAAGCGTCACATTTTTGTGGATTTTAGGAATGCCATAAATGACAGGTGTTCTAGGGCAGGATTTCAACAAATATAAGAACAGATCTTCATCAATGTACCCGCCCAATAGGCCCCGTTTGAGGCTTCTCTCGAATTTAGACATGATGTCAATTGTCGGATCCTTCGGTAACAACATATATGTGGTTCTGTCCATTAATTGTGAATGCATTTCCTGGGCATAATGGGAGTAATTTAAGATGACAATGGCCCCACCTTTATCGGCCTGTCGAATAACTATGGACGGGTCATTAGATAACGACCTAATAGCCTCACGTTCAAGTTTTGAGACATTACTATGTCTGGACTTGTGGGTCTTGATGGTTTGGTTCACCTCCATTTTCACCTGGTGCAAAAAGGTTTTAATCGTAGATTGGGTCGGTAGCGGGTCAAATCGACTTTTACGTCGGAATGCTCATATGGTTTCAGTAGATGTATCATTCTTAAAGAAATCCTTGAGGCGAAGGGTTCGGCCAAATCTGAATAATTCAATGTTCCACTGAAAATCATCCGGTTTAGAAGATGGAATAAATGATAACCCCTTACTCAATAGCCCTATTTCCACTTGTGTGAGGGCTCTATCCGAAAGATTAAATATCGGAATCATCTCCTGAGGGGTGGTTTGGATCTGTGGCCTGTTCGATTTCCCCTTCCGCCCTCTTCTAGGGACTCTCCTTCCTCCACGTTTCTCACACGACTTTGCGTGATGGTGCCCGTTTGATTCTGCGCACCCGGTGTTCCTAAAAAATCTTTCGAAATACCTCTGGCTTCCTCCGATGGTTCTTTCTCAGATGCAGATTCACCTGAAGAAATATCCACTGTCTGAACTCTAGGTTTACGTATGCGGTTTCTGGGGTTCCTAAAAGATCTTTTATTGGATTCCCCGCTCAACCACCTGTAGACTTGATGTTGTGTATAGTCCTGTTTGACCCTCTCAAACTTCTCCATTTTAAATCGAACCAATTCGTTCTTGTATTTTAATACCTCTTGTTGGACCTTAACCATTGACGTTTGACCCTCTTCTGATTCGATCCAAGTGGCATGTTCACTCTCAAATACAGAGATTTTTTGTCGGATTTCTTCAAGTTCATCTTTAACCTCCTTGATAGCAACCAACATGAGGTCCAGAGAGCATTTATTCAAAACACTAGTCCAATCCCTGCACATTTGCGGTTTAAGTCTTCCCAGGGTTGGTACGTTGTTGATTCTAAATCCTCTGGGGATGCGCTTGGCCCTGTGATAATCTGAGAGGAAGAGGCCATGCAGATCCAAGTCAACCTCTTTCTTCCTCAATTTAACCAAAGTAAAAAATAAATCCTTGGGTGACCGTGTATAACTCAATTGAGTACTAGACGTAGCCCATAGGATGGCATTAGCTTCATCGTCAGAAAACTGTAAAGTATGTGCCTGCTCAGCATGAGCTCCAGCCTGTAACAAAAAATCTTCCATTGTTGACACAGCCAATCACCTGTCCGTGCAGCGTGATGGTATAGGTTAGTGTCCTTAGAGGAGCCTCAGATGGCAAGTTGCAGGTGCCGGTGCAATAACCTAGGACTGTGCCACGTCCCACATGTATATAGAAAAAGCAAGGAGGTAATGCACTCACGGTTAACCCTTGTGGAATTTCTCTCCAATACCCGGTGCTCCAGCGATGGCCTTTGGCAAGTATACACAGCAATGGGCGCCAGCACTCCAGGGTTTTTTCAAAAATAGTTGATTTATTAAATGGTAATAACCATAAAATTGACGTTTCGGCTCCTAACACGGAGCCTTCATCAGGACAAATCAATACAAAATAAGTACAAAACACCATATAAATAAGCATATCACTTACTCACCAATTAGGGATCAACGCTTCCCGGCAATTCCTTTGGGTTTCCGTGACAACGTTTGTTGGAACCACTGACAGCGCCGACATTGACGCAGGCGCATTGGTGTGGGGGGTGTGCCAGAATTGCCGGGAAGCGTTGTGGTCACCGTGACAACGCGTGTGAGGTCATTGTCCGGCGACAAGCGTTGGCGCAGGCGCGCAAGCTGGGCATACACGCCGGAACGATCACACGCTGGAATCAACACACACCCGGTGGGAGGTTAATTGGAACGTGATCCCTAATTGGTGAGTAAGTGATATGCTTATTTATATGGTGTTTTGTACTTATTTTGTATTGATTTGTCCTGATGAAGGCTCCGTGTTAGGAGCCGAAACGTCGATTTTATGGTTATTACCATTTAATAAATCAACTATTTTTGAAAAAACCCTGGAGTGCTGGCGTCCATTGCTGTGTATATATATATATATATATCCATCCAGGCACAGACCCCCAGAATAATATACACAACACTGTGCCCCCAGAATAATATACACAGCGCTGAACCCCCAGAATAATATACACAACACTGGTTATATGGATATATTTTCCCCAGTTCACATGGATATAATTGCCCCAGCTCATATGGGTATATATTGCCCCAGCTCTCATGGATAATGCCCCCAGTTCTCATGGATATGCTCCAGGTCTCATGGATATTGCCACCAGGTCTCATGGATATTGCCCCCAGGTCTCATGGATATTGCCCCCAGGTCTCATGGATATGCCCCAGCTCTCATGGATATTGCCCCCAGGTCTCATGGATATGCCCCAGGTCTCATGGATAATGCCCCCAGGTCTCATGGATACTGCCCCCAGGTCTCATGGATATTGCCCCCAGGTCTCATGGATATTGCCCCCAGGTCTCATGGATATTGCCCCAGCTCTCATGGATAATGCCCCCAGGTCTCATGGATACTGCCCCAGGTCTCATGGATATGCCCCAGCTCTCATGGATACTGCCCCCAGGTCTCTTGGATATATGCCCCAGGTCTCATGGATATTGCCCCCAGGTCTCATGGATACTGCCCCCAGGTCTCTTGGATATGCCCCAGCTCTCATGGATACTGCCCCCAGGTCTCTTGGATATGCCCCAGCTCTCATGGATATATGCCCCAGGTCTCATGGATATTGCCCCCAGGTCTCATGGATATTGGCCCCAGGTCTCATGGATATATGCCCCAGGTCTCATGGATATTGCCCCAGGTCTCATGGATATTGGCCCCAGGTCTCATGGATATTGCCCCAGGTCTCATGGATATTGCCCCCAGGTCTCATGGATGCCCCCCAGCTCTCATGGATAATGCCCCCAGCTCTCATGGATAATGCCCCCAGGTCTCATGGATAATGCCCCCAGGTCTCATGGATAATGCCCCCAGGTCTCATGGATAATGCCCCAGGTCTCATGGATATGCCCCAGGTCTCTTGGATATGCCCCAGCTCTCATGGATACTGCCCCCAGGTCTCTTGGATATATGCCCCAGGTCTCATGGATACTGCCCCCAGGTCTCATGGATACTGCCCCCAGGTCTCATGGATACTGCCCCCAGGTCTCTTGGATAATGCCCCCAGGTCTCATGGATATGTCCCAGGTCTCATGGATACTGCCCCCAGGTCTCATGGATACTGCCCCCAGGTCTCATGGATATTGCCCCCAGGTCTCATGGATATTGCCCCCAGGTCTCATGGATATTGCCCCAGCTCTCATGGATAATGCCCCCAGGTCTCATGGATATGCCCCAGCTCTCATGGATACTGCCCCCAGGTCTCTTGGATATATGCCCCAGGTCTCATGGATATTGCCCCCAGGTCTCATGGATACTGCCCCCAGGTCTCATGGATACTGCCCTCAGGTCTCTTGGATATGCCCCAGCTCTCATGGATACTGCCCCCAGGTCTCTTGGATATATGCCCCAGGTCTCATGGATATTGCCCCCAGGTCTCATGGATATGTCCCAGCTCTCATGGATATTGCCCCCCCCAGCTCTCATGGATATTGCCCCCCCAGCTCTCATGGATATTGCCCCCCCAGCTCTCATGGATATTGCCCCCCCCAGCTCTCATGGATATTGCCCCCCCCAGCTCTCATGGATATTGCCCCCAGGTCTCATGGATATGCCCCCCCAGGTCTCATGGATATGCTCCCCCCAGGTCTCATGGATACTGCCCCCCCAGGTCTCATGGATATGCTCCCCCCAGGTCTCATGGATATGCTCCCCCCAGGTCTCATGGATATGCTCCCCCCAGGTCTCATGGATACTGTCCCCAGCAGAGCTCACCTTTGCTGCTCCTGCTTCAGCGGCCGCATGCTTCCTGCCTCAGCGGCCGCTGACAGGAAGTGCAGCCGCTCGCCTGGGATCTATGAAACAGCCAGGCGAGCGGCTCCACCTCCTGTCACCAGCCGTTGTAACAGGAGGCACGCGGCCGCCGGCAATGTGCGGCGGCGGCGTTCGGGCTCGGGCCACAGCGGGAACGCTGCGTTCCCGCAGCGTTCCCGCTGTGGGAGAAGTGCGGGAACGCCGTTCCTGCGCGTTTCCGCTCGACTCGAGCCCTGGACGGTAAGGCGAAAATCTGCAAGTGCACATTATCCTGCTTAACGTCTCCATGTTAGTGTCAAGAATGGAAAAGTGCCTTTAGGATAATAGTGACTTTGAGGCAGAGTTTAATTGGAGCGTCAAAAAATATATAAAAAGGAACAATTAATATATGGCCTAAAAGAGAAACCAGGAGTAAGCAAGCAGAAAGGAAATCCACAACCAGACAGTGAATTGGAAATAAATTGGAGTCTAAGTAATCAAAAAAAATGAAGATTCATAAATGGTTTTATTTTGCGAAGATTTTCAATTTTAATATTCTGGTAATCTATACATTATACACAGGGTTACCCCCTCTTTTTGTACTTTATTATACATGTGCTTTTTATGAATTTATACATGTGACTTGGTTTAAAATTAAAATCTAATTTTGTGTTTTATTTTACCGTGTGAATTATTATGCTTGAAGTTGCTCCAAAACAAATTTTTACCAGAATGCTTCTTCTGTCACAAAAAAATGTATCCCAGAAGGGGGTTCATTCTCATATAGCATCATTTTAATTAGAGATGTAGCCAGAAGGTTTGAAACGCGCTAGAATGCTTTTATTTAGCTGCTTTGTAGTATTTATTTCTGGATGCGATGTGTGTAATGAATATTGTAGAAAATAGATGTTGCAGTTAAAGCATGGTTTTTCTCAGGGCCGAGGTCCCATATTAGCAGCTGTGTTTTGTTATCAGAAACACAGGATTAACATAGATCAGCATAATAAGAATTTAGATGTAATTGAATGAAGCAACGCATGTGGAATTTCATGTGAATAGGCACGGGTATGTTGCTGTGGCAGTTGACCAATTTCTGTTCTAGCCCGTACTACATTTGCTTGTGAATTCAAAAAAATAGTCAATTTTCTCTACAATAAATAATATATTAAAAGCTCTGCAGCGCAGGACCCAATTATAGGAGTCACCGGGTCTTTTCGCCAAAATATTAATTTTACACTTTATATTATTGCGAGGAGGAGGTTTATCCATGACTGTATTTTGACTGGAGGGAAGGTCAACTCACAGCTGCTCGCAGGTTCCAGATCCTATACGTATAATGGACAGGAGATCATGCCTCTACTGGACAGTCACAGTTCTTTAAATGGATACTATCCAAGGTTATTCAAAGAGAATCAAAAAGCCACCGCATGTTCGGTGACTTTTCGTTCTCTTCAATTCGGCTTGATTTGGCGATCCCAATTCGGCGACCCTGCGGTGTATTCAGGCTAGGGACAGATGAGCGCATTTTCTGCAGCCACCGTCAAAATGTACGTCGATGCGTGCGCACGCATTTTTTCACGGAATACGCTTAAGTGGTCAGACGATGCGCAATTCTGGACGTATTTCATGACGGTGGGGTAAAAAGAAGTCTAGGGAAATCCGGCTGTTTGAACGTTATGTTGGCCGCACACTAGCAGCGTCTGACATCTCCTAATCACGCACACACGCTGCTATGCGGCCGCAGCGCACTTTGTACGTCAGTAGCAGCGGTTTCACGTTCTGATAAAAATGCGTTCATTTGCTGGTTGCGTGGTGTCGGCGCACTTTCGTACGCACGTACTGCGTATATTGGCCGTCATTGGCCGTTATGTGCTGCTACTGCCGCCGTGATTTAGTGCGCCTGCACGCGCGTTCCGACTGCCCCACTCTGACCCTAGCCTCAGCAAGCACCACAGGGCCGTCGAAGTGCAGGGAAAAGCCGCCGCAAACCTGCTGAGCACTCCCCGCAAAACATGGCGAATGCACACCGAAAATCCGCAAAAACATCTGGATTAACTCTGCCAAACACGATGGAGAAACCCGAGCAGGAGCCAATCACAGCCGCCGGAAAAACCCGACACCGCAGACGAATGGAATGAAAAAAAGTTTGTTTGTATGTTTGAAAAGTGAAACGCTGTTTGCAAAGAAACTACTGAGCGAAAATGTCTGAAATTTACATATGAGGTCCAGCGAATGATAATAAAAAGGGCGGTTACAGAAAAAATAACTTAAAAAAAAAAAAAAAATAAAAAAAAAAAAAAAAAATCGCCAAAACCTTTTTGGTTCAAAAATCCCCAAGAATGCTTAAAAGATTCTAAAAATCTAACAATAAAGAATCCTTTTTACTGCAGAATATGATTATAAATGGTTTATTAGATATTGGATTAAAACGGGAGTATTTTTAACATTGCAGTCTATGGGATTCGCCTGAATAAATCTGCCGCATGAAGCCACCGAATGGCAGGGCAATTCGGCAACTTTTCACTGCTGGTTTTTGTTCTCTGAATAGACAAAGCTATGGGGATTTCACTGCCCTCGAACAGGCACCGTATGTGCAGGCAATTCGCCAACATTTGGCGAATTGCCTGCTCTCTGAATAGCCGAATGGCCAAGAAAGGTAACCGAACGCTGATTTTCAGCGTTCGGTTACCTTTCGGCAGCCATTCGGATCTCTTTGAATAACCCTGTGTAGGTTTTAAACAGGAGGGTGTAGGAGCTGACATGTTTCCAGCTCTGCATGTCACGTGACCACAGAGGGGGATGAGTACTCCAGCCAATCCTGTACCTTATTGCAGGAAGCCTTTGATATGATTGGATAAGGCTAGTTCCCAAATGTCTCTAGGCCCAGGAAACCTAACCTTAGGGCTCACAGATTTCAGGTTCTGGGCAGAACAAAGCCCATGCATTTGGAATGCTAAATCAGTCCTCCAAGCCCCTTCAGATGGGGAAGAAGGAGAAGGCAGCACACAGCAGTGACCATTCAAACATGATTAAGTGTAGTAGTTTATTCCTTTAATGAATTAATCATGCAAACTTTGAGACCTTGTCTTTTTTTTAATTTGAGGAATAGCGAATGTAGCTTATCCTGTTATATCATGCTTTACTTACTCTAATTTATTGGTAATAGCTTAGCCATTTATAGAAAGCTGAATAGATTAATATTTTTAGGCTGGGGTCAGACGAGCGTAGTGTTCACGTCCGTGATTGCGCCTAAAAGTACGTCCGTGATAGCATGACAGAAAGCCCATCGGAGCCCGTTACACGAAGTACGTCCGCACTGAACTGCGGACGCACAACGGCCGCGGCCCACGGACGCAAGGCAGGCAAGAACGTACAACCCCTAGAACGGCCGCACAAAGTGCGCTGCGTCCACAACGTCCGCATAGCTTTGTGTGTGAGTGATGGAACGTGGTCAGACGGACTGTATTTATACGTCCAGCATTTTTCACGGACAAAATGGTTTTGCTTTCTAATTTATTTTCTCTCCTACATCCGTCAAAATATACGTCAGTGATAAACGGACTGTGTGGCCAGTACTGCGTCTTCCGTACTGACGTCCGTCCGTGTGCACGGACGTACAGTCCGTAGAAATCACGCTCGTCTGACCCCAGCCTTATCTGTAGAGTGTGCACACAGCATGTTATACTTTTTAGGGTTACAATATCTAATCTGTTCCAGACAAGCAAATGTGAGGTTGAAAGGAGATATAATTCTGTTAAGTATTGTTTGTCTGATGTGCGTGCTTCTATTTCTATTCTGTGAAGAAATATTCTGTGTGCTCAAGATGAAAATTAATGTCGCTAAACAGGAAATTTCAGAGAATGAGTGTGTTTTACCTCAAAGAAAAGCATAAATGATAGTATGTGCATATGTATTGTTTCAGAATGGAATTCCTTTTAAAATGCTTGGCGCGATGACGTCATTTACGCCGGGAGGAGCTTGACTTCAGCATCTGAGGATGCTGAAGTCAGAACGCCGAGGGACCCCGAAACAGAGAGGTGAGTATCTCCGCCGGGGGTCCCGCACAGCTGATGACGTGTGGGGCACGTCCTTAGCATGTAACGTGCATCAATGAGGACGTGCCCCACACGTCTTCAGCAGTGAAAGGGTTAAAGCAATATAATGGGGTTAAACAGGAGTGGCTAGGAAACTGGGGGATTAAAATATTAACCCATCATTACCCCCTCTGCACTCGCCTGCATTTTAACCCTTTAGTTTCCTTTAAAAACTCCCCTGAATCTGACACTGGTCTAACTCTGATCCCTGCAGGATATGACATGCTTCCAGCTCCGCTTGCCAAACGACCACAGGGAGCTGGGCACTCCAGTCAATCCAATGGCTCTCGTTGCAGGGAAGCTTTGATATCATTGGATAAAGCTAGCTCCTAAAAGTCCCCAAACCTTGAAACTTTAGCCAGAGCTGCCTGAGCTGAGGTTCTTAGCATGATTAAACCACTGCATTTTGATTCCCGAATTAGCCCTCCAAGCTCCCCTCAGAGGAGGGAAGATGGCACAGGGACTCACAGCAGTGTGACATGCAGATAAGATTGACTGCTGTCTTTGTGCAGCATGGCCCTTACCATTGTACATTCAATAATCCGTAAATAGAAAGAGTATCATAATCAACCTGACCTGATTTTCAGAATTTTGAAAAGTAACATCTTCTGACTCTAAACACCTCAAAACAATGCATTTGCATTCTTTCCAATGTTCCATGCAGTTTCTGTCATGCTTCCGGCCCTGGACCCCGTAGGAGGACTAGATAATCCAGTATTTGCCCTGATTCAGGCTGGTTCTTCCTTACTCTGGTCCAAGAACTTCATCCATTCCAGGGTTTCTGTACACACTGCTTATAGTCACCTGCGGAGCCCTATTATGGACTATTTAAGGGAGTTGCACCCATCAGTCTGGGCTCTAGCATTGAGTCAAAGTGGAGGTACTGGTCCTACTGTCTCCAGTTCCTACACTGCATTCCCTGGATCCAGCCTGGTCTTGCTTTGCCCTGCTTCTGTTTACCTTCAGTCATTCCCTGCTCCTGTTTCTCATCACCCTCAGCCTTGCCTCGCCTTGCTCCTGTGACCTTGTCTAGCTGTGCTCCAGTGATCATCAGACCACCTGATCCTGCTAGGCTGTGAGTCTGCTGCCTTACCACATAGCACTACTAAGCTCATCAGCCACAGCCACAAGCAAGCAGCTTGACTCGTCAGTCCCCAGTCTGGACCAGACTTGTCTAGTTCCTGTCTCCCTACAGCCTTGTCTTTTACCGTGACTTTGTGTACTTATGTCCTGTTTTGTTGTGTCTCTAACCATTTGCTCGCCGTTACCTGATAATGTCCATGGACTTGCCCATTCCCCCCCCATATATATGTCCCACTACCCCCCCTCCTCCCCATATGCTTTGGCAATGCTAAAATGTATTTGGTCCTGCCAATAAAGCTTATTTTGATTTGATTTGATTTGACCTGCAGTATCCCCCCCCCCCCATGCTTAGGACTTCACACTTTATTTTGGTCCCATTGTGGCTGGTGCCGGGTGCTACCTTGACACTTTCTGTTGCACAGGATTAAAGATCACAAATAAAGTAAATGCAATTTGCTTCTGGACTGAATGATATATTTTTAAACATTTACTATTTCAGAAATGAAACAAAGCATTACCGTCTCTTTAATTTGTATGGAAAATATTCTGAGCTACTTGATGAGAATTAAATATTGAATCTTCTGCAGTGACAAGCGATGCTTAGTTGAAACGGTATGATTTCACCGTTAATGTATTATTAATTTCCAAAAACACAATAGAACTTTATTTGACTTACTAATTCTCAATGCATAAATTACATTTTGATTTATGTGGCTGTTAAATATATTAATGCTTTTGTATACAGCTAAAAATGGGCACGTTATTGTTCCCTTAATAATATTCCGTCAGCAGAGTACAGAATAATTGCCTCTGAAATAACTGCATGATCTATTGAACACTCTTTATGCTTCTTTGCTTGAGGAAAATAAGAACTGTCTGTTCAGTGTGCTGAAAATCCGTATCCTAAATAAAACCAAAATACTGAGAGGGGTATGAGGTCATGTAGAGTTATGTAGATGTGACGCTGACAAACCCTGCGGTGTTTGATGTAGCAGTAAACTGTTACACATCCCCTACTGAAATGGAATGTAGTCCCAAGAGATGGAAAATAAATTGGTGCTGAAGCTGCAACTGAGAATTTTGATAGAATTTTGTTTGATTCATTTTTTATTTGTCCTTTGAAAATCCATTCTGAATACTGTAATAATTACATTTCCACCATGGAAGGTTGACGTGCAAAATACCTATCACTTCTCAATGGAAGGTAATATTCGGTGGAGATAATATATTAACAATGGATTTTTTTATCGTCTCACTGTGATTTAATTGGTAAACAATCATCTTGTTATAAACAAAGGCTGTGGATTCCATCCAATAAAATGTCCTTTTCTCGCAGTGTCTATAACATGATTTCATTAAAGACTTTTAGATCCCTATTCCAACCTGGGGTTTAATTCAATCAACTTTTCTTTTATTTTTTTAAAATCTAAATTCTAGAGTTATTCTTTCGAACAGATTTGTCCATAGTCGTAGACTGAAATATGATCTAAACGGGGCTGGTAAAAACCTGAAAAAGCATATGGTTTAATCCACAACATGATCTGCGACATAACTGAATGTGATACATTGTGAATATATTTTAATTTCTTTGTACATTGTGTGTTTTGTTTTGTTCACTTAATTGATGTTAATGATGAATACATTTTTGTAAATGATATTAGCGACGATATGATGTCATAGTTGGCATCTTATTAATTATAAGTACTGGGTATGTGTATTTAGAAACTTAATGGGCTCTATTACATTCCTTGCGCAAAAAAGCTCGCGCAGTGAGTTAATTTGTTTGCGAAGCGCTAAACGTTAACGCGCGTAAATCAACGCTGGTATTACAATCCTCGCGCATTTTTTCATCCGTCAAAAGATAACTCGTGTAAAAAAGACGTGCAAAAACGCGCGCGCATTAACGTTGCCCGCAGAAATCGGTGTGCAGACTGTTTTTTCATGCAATTCAGCCAATCAGAATGAAGAACCATAATTGTCTCCCGTTAAGTTTTTGAGCCTGTCAAAGTCAATCTGCGCATATATGCTGCATCAATAAAAAAGACACGCACAACTTCTCAATTTGATTGTTTGGTATGTGTAACTATACATTGCTGTATTTTTTTTCGGGCTGGTGTATTTGGGTTCGGCCAGGATGTTCAGATTTGCCGTTACCACCAGCTTTTAAAAGACGTTAAAATTATGCGCGCAAACGCTGTGCGTTAAATTTTGCACATAGATTGTAATACCATCTGCATACCAGCGCACAAACGCATTTGCGCTCACAATGTTTAGTATAGGACGCGTGCAGTACATTACGCTCGCGCAACGTTCACCCGCGGTAGACGTTAACACGCATTTTTTGCACGGGCATTGTAATACGACGTTCAGCGCAAAGGGTTTTGCCCCTCCCGATAATGCATTTTGCGCACGCGTTAAAAAGTGCGTCCGTACTGCACGGGCGCACAGTCCGTAGAAAATGCGCTCGTCTGACCCTAGCCTTAGCTGTTCACACATTTCGGATCCTGGAGGACTCCATAGGTGTTAAGTACCAGCGTGGCAGGGCAAGGTTGCAAACCCAAAATGCAATATACTGATTTATTATCAGGTTCAGGTTTAAACGGTAGAAATAAATCCAGATTATGCAAGGTGAAGGGCAGAACTTGAATGAGAGTGACCAGAGGGATATGCAATGCTCAGGAAACAAAGAGATGCAGGAAACAATACAGGTAGACACAGAGGGCAGATACACTTAAGAGACTTACTGGGGATACGAGACAGGACAGGAAAAGGGCTGAATGGAATCTTGATTGCAGGTTAACTCTAGATGCAGATGATCAGAGGGAACGGGAAACCAGGATGCTGGGGTCTTGGAAGTAGTCTCTGGATGACATGGGATACAGGATGCAGAGGGTATACACAGTATAGTCTCTGGATGGCAGAGGATATACACTGGGAACAGGATCACAATCCACTGGGCTTGCTGGCTTAGAAACGAATGCAGAAGCATTGCCTTCTGGGTGCTCCACCCTTAAGTAGCTGAACACAGTCTCTGGTGATTAGAGGCACCTATTGGGCCTGCAGTGCTGTGAGCAAGGTTGGTTCAAGAAAGTGCTGCCCTGCACTCAGGATAACGCAGCACCAGATTTACCCTTCCTGCCACGACTACGGCGGGCTTTACGTGGGGTGCTGGGGGCTCCAGACAGGGGTCCTGACAATAGGGCTTGCACAGAAGCTTTGGAAAAGAATGCTGGGAGCTATTTGTTCCCCGTGATCTGACACTTGTCTGTCAGAGAAAGTCCACACCACGAGATCAGGAGTAAATATATATTTTTAATGTATTAAAAATTATGTCGTATGTGATTTTGCAAACATTGAACAGTTAACATCTGGCTTCTTCTCAGAAATACGGCTCCGAGCCAAGAACTTTGAACTATCTTGGAAAAGTTTGTTGTTCTTGCTCGGAGCCATTATTATTAGACCCTTTGCAAATTATAGGAGCCGTTAATGCACAGAATGGAGCTACTAAATCTCAATTGATATAGTGGTTTGAGCCATTAGCTTAACGACTTGGTTAGAAAAGGGCCATTTATGTATTATCAGTTATGTGATGAATGCAGTGCTAAGACACTGTAACTGTGTGTGTATTAGGATTTTTAGATTTGTTTTCATACTCCTTGGACAATATTCCAAAGTTGGTGCTAACGTAACCAGAGATGTTGTAAACTTAACGACTCCATAGACTATAATGGCTCTTGAAAGTTTTCAACAGCTCTGGTTAAGTTAGTACCAACTATGGAATAGGGCCCCTTGTTTGCACCCATGGGGCCTGTTCCGTTTTGAGCCATTTAAATTAATGAGTGAGCTGTTTAGTATAACGACCACACTCGTTAATGCTAATGACTCCCCTGTTATTCCAGTTGAGCTGTCAAGCTACATAGCGGCTCATTTTAACGGATGTTACTGTACATTTGTGCTTCCTGTACTATGTATAGGAATGCTAACATATTGAGAGCTGAGGAATAAGGATCCAATGTTGCTCGTTATTCTCATCTGCAGCCAGTATTAAAAAAAAAACCACAACACTCCTGGTTTTCAAAAGCTCTTAAATGATTTCTGCATTTGCAAAATCACTCCACAGCAAAAAAATTATTAGATAAAAACAAAAGCCTTACATACCCCTGGTCACTCGATGCAACGGACAACTTTATCCACTGCCTCCTCTTACACAAGCAGAAACACACAGAGTATAACTAATTCCCAGTGTCCTCCTACTGACCTTGCGAGATCACGTATACATGATCTGGTGAAGGGCTCTCTCATCTCCATAGAGCTCTATGTATAACCGGAGAGAATGCCAGTGGAGGTGCCCGGAACGGCAGCCAGTATTTGTTAGTGGTGTCCTAATAATTAAGACAAGCGGTAACTCACTAATTGTTAAAGACCCATGATGAATTTTGTTCTAGGTAATTCGTTGTTATTCGCCGCCGCGATGACATCTATTATTGCCCGTGGCAGTCCCGGATGCTGAGCTGACATCAAGGATGTCAGCCCGCACCGGGGGGCACAGCGATCGGCAGGAATCCGGTTAACAATCGGATCAAACTAAAAACTGTCATTGACTTTATGTTGGTAGATCTTTAAAGATCCTGCCCTTAGGGAATCCAGCTCTTGCGATTTGAACTTTTTAAAGCTGATAGATCCCCATGTTCGCTTCAGACTGGGTTTTTTGCCTTCTTTTGGATCAACAGCAGTAGGTGATGTGTGAGAGGCTGAACCCGATGGACGCACGTCTTTTTTCAGCCTATGTAACTATGAGATCTCACAGCTCATTTCTAGATCTAACGTCTTGCTTTGCCCTTCTTTTCCCCTTTTTCTCTCGTTCGTTCTTTCGAACTTACGTATATCTTTCTGTCTATCTGGAAATATTTGATCAACTTGTACTGTGGCCGAAATGTTTCCTTCGTAGCTTGTGTTGGTTTTTTTTGTTTGTTTTTCTTTACTGGATTTGCGTCATTTACTTCCTCCTATCCTCTTGAACTGAATTTCCTTTTCCTTGTTTGTTGCGCTTTCTCCTATTTGCCTCTTTATGTTTCTTTCTCCAGTTTGGCCTTCCCCTTTAAACACTTAAGCAAATAGATTAATCGCAATTGGTAAAGAGTTCATGATTGCAGAAAATATTTTTGCGATAGCAGATATCGGTATCAACCCACACAACACACTGTTTGTTTCTGCTCCTCACTATGCAATCTTGGCGTATTAAATTTCTGAGCTTACTAAATGCCACAAATCCAATCCATCTGTCATACAGTATAAAGTGATACTTTTTATATATACACTGAATACAACTAGTTTTGTCTCTACTTATTAAGTGAAAGAGGCCATGAACGGTTTCTTTATAGAATATTCTTTGTCTCTCTACATCTTTGGCCGGGGTCAGACGAGCGTCATTGGAGAGCGTAAGGAAAGTCCGTGAGAGTAAATGTTCCTTCCACACGACGCCCGTCTGGCCATCTCGCTGAACGCAGTCAGTGCGCTCAGCGCTGCAAACCGCGATCTTCCTATGGAGGATCGCGCTTTGCAGCCCCATCATTGTGTGTCCTAGTGCATCGACGGGCAGGCTTTGATAACGGACGCTTGTTGCGTGTGCATTTCGTGCACAAGTGTGTGACTGGCCCCGTTGCAGCGTCACATCGCTGCGCCGGTAAGCACGTCAGTACGGGCGCACATAGTGCGCTCGTCTGACGCAGGCCTTAGAGTGTGCATTACTAAAGTAAATATAATGTTTGCATTTCTGTTAAAAAGTTACCCGAAAAATAAATGAATAGCAAATATAAACATCTGTTTGTAAAATGCTAAACATTCCTTGGTCTAAATTTGTAAAATGTTATGATTTCTGGACTGTGCTTTAATAACGCAGTGATTGAGTCCGGTATATTATCTGCATACCATCATGCTCTGTGTGTTCCAAGCACATCACAAAGTGGTGGTAACTGTCAGGGGCTACCGGGATGAGGGTACATGGGCCCAATATACAATGGTCTGCACAGACACAGATATGGGTGGAAGAGGGTGAGCAGATTGAGACTAACCAGTAATTGAGGATGGTGAGGGATGTAGTCGCTGGAACAGGAACCAGAGGATATGGAGGATAAATAGGAATTTGGTGAATATACAGAAGTAGTTATTTTGATAGGGTTCTAGGGGGTTTGGGTCGAAATCCCTACAACCAGGTTCCCTAATGCCAAAATCCCGACGGCCAACTTCCCTACACAGACAACTCCCTGACAGCCAACTTCTATACACTGCCAACTTTCCTACACTGACAACTCCCTGACGGCCAGCTTCCCTACACGGCCAGCTTCCCTACACAGACAACTCCCTGACAGACAACTTCTAGACATCCAAAATCCCTGTGGCTAACACTAACCCTACTCCCTAACCCCATAAACCTATCACTAACCCCCCTAAACCTAGCCCCAACCTCCTAAACCTAGCCCTAACCCACATAAATCTAGCCTTAACCCTAACCCCCATAAATCTAGCCCTAACACCCCAAACCTAGCCATAACCCTAACCCGCCTAAACCTAGCCCTAACCCCCATAAATCTAGCCCTAACCCCCTAAACCTAGCCTTAACCCCCTAAACCTAGCCTTAACGTCCCTAAACCTAGCCCTAACCCCCTAAACCTAGCCATAACCCTAACCCCCCTAAACCTAGCCCTAACCCTAACCCCCTCTAAACCTAGCCCTAACCCCCCCTAAACCTAGGGTTAGGGTGTCAGTATTAGGGTTAGCCGCTAGGATTATGGATGTCTGGAAGTTGGGCGTGTAGGGAACTTGGTATGTCCAGCACTTGTTCTGTCTGGAAGTTGGCCGTTGGGATGTTGGCATTAGGGAACCTGGCTGTAGGGATTTTGTCCGGCACCTGGTTCTAGGTGAGGCTGGGTCAGAGCAGCAGAGCATAGGTCTTCACTCTGTTAGAGAGCTACAATGATGAAGCATTGGTGATCAGGGCCGTAGCCCTTTATTCAGGTGAGTCTGTGGCATGTGGTTTGTGATTAACTGTTTGTGTACAGGGATCCCAGTACTGGTTCTGGAGATGAGCAGTACCTGAAGAGTGCTGCCAGAGGTTCAGAGCATGGGATGTGACCGTAACTGTATAACACTCTGGAGTCTGCGTACTGTGATTGGAATTTTAAATTGAAATTGAAATTGAAAGGAAATTTTGAAATCACGTTAGCTTTGAAAAATATAATCTAAACTTAAAGGGACATTTTAAACCAGTGTTTCCCAAACCTGTCCTTGGGACCATCAACCAGGCCAAATTTTGCAGATCACCTTGGGGAAATGCTGACTGAATCCTGCAATCACTGAGCAGCAAACCATATCACCTGTGCTGTGCTTCAAATATCTGGAAAAGCGAGGGGATCCTGCCGACAGGTTTGGGAAGCACTGCTCTAAACCACTGTTTCCCAAACCTGTGCTCACGTCCCCCTAACAGGTCAGGTTTGCCAGATATCTGAAGCACAGCACAGGTGATATGATTTGCTGCTCAGTGATTGCAGGATTCAGTCTGCATTTCCCCAAGGTGATCTGTAAAACCTGGCCTGTTCGTGGTTATTAGGACAGGTTTGGGAAACGCTGCTGTAGACACTGTGAGCACTCAATGTAAATTAAATGGTCACAGTGAACAGAGTGCCCTCTTCCCTCTCTGGAGGTATGTTGGACAGCTCCTTCAGCCCTCCAACTGCAGGGGTTTAGGCTAATGTCAGACGAACGCAGTGATCAGGTCCGTGTCGCTGCACAGTTTAACGTCCGTCATAGCATAGAATCACGATCAATAGAGACCCACACTAAGTTCCGAACTGCGCTCGCACAACGCACAAGGCAAACGGACGCAAGTTAGGCAAGAACGTAAAACCGCTAGACGGACGCACAGAGTGTGCCACGTCCGCGTAGCGTTCTGTGTGAGTGATGAGATGTCAGACGCAGCGCATTTGCGACGTCCAGCACCTTGACGCACACAATGGCTTTTCAAATCCTTTTCAAAATCTTATCATTTTTCATATTAATTTTATTTCCCATAGTTCCCTTTTTTTTTTCTACGTCCGTCAAAAAACCACGGACCGTTTTTTATATTTTAAAAGCTGGAATTAGTGTAATTAATCAGCTACAAAATATTATTTATATAGTCGAGAGCAAGCGTGGATTAGGGTTATTAGAGTGATTCAATGTGGTATTTAGTTATTTTAACCCCTTCATTGCTGAGGCATTTCACCGCTGTGTGCTGAGCTCATTTTTACCGCTTTCGCTCATCATGTTTAAACGCGATTTGAAGCCACATTTTATTATACGACCCAGACATATTATATATCGTTCTTTCCGGCAGACTCGGCAGATTCATAATATATCATTTTTATATGTTTACGTCATGTCCTGCCTGTATATTATAACAAAAAATGCAATAAAATTAGAATTTTTAATCATCTGCAGCGTGTAAAGTGTTTTTTCACATTTTATCACATGAGCGTTTGCGGTTATGTTTTCTATGGGGTGTGCTTGTACAAAAATTAGAAATGGGGACTTGTTACATTTTTTGGGGGGAATTATGTGATTTTTAGCAAACGCACCCCATAGAAAAAAAACATTAGTGCAGCATCATTGTTCACATTATAATTGAAATGTGAACAAAATTGCTGCATTAATAAAAACAACACCCAAAAAAACCATGTTTTTATTTTTTATTTATTTATTATAACTTTATACCTGGTCATTTTGGGTATCATTCGAAAGGCCATGCTCGGGCCTTTCGAATGACATCCTCCATGACCCCCTAGCTGTCACTGTTCTGGAGATATCAAGGTTCAAAGAACCCCCTATCTCCACCAGGGGATTTCCTTGGGAAATCCCCAGGCAGCTAGGGGTTCCCCGGCTATCTGACATCATCACACTATGCGCGATGATGTCGGGCAGCGAGGGGGGACCCAGGGGTGGAGCCTCCATCCAAGATGGTGGCCCCCACCCGAGCTAAGCCGCACTTCGGCGCCGCAAGGCGCTGAAGTGCGACCCGGTGCCTGAGGGGTTAAAGCCAGGCACCACTTAAAAGGGGAGACGCTTCCCTTTTATGCGGTGCCTGGCTTGTGACACTGCTCCTTCCCAATCGGAAGGGAGAGGGATCTTAACGGATCCCCCCTCCCTTCCAGGCGATCTTTCGGCATTGCCTGGGGGTCGCCTGGAAATTACGTCATTGCGCATGGTGCAATGATGTCCTTTACGTCGGGAGGGGCTTAACTTCAGCGTCCGGGGCTCCCGCAAAGCGGATGACGTGTGGGGCACGTCCTCTGCATATAGCGGGAGTAAATGAGGACGTGTCCCACACCTAATCAGCAGCGAAATGGTTAACTTAAAGTTGTGTGTGTGTGTAACCATGTCACAGTCATTGCCACGCACCTTAACACAACTGAAACAGACCTAATCTCAAGTTGTTCCAATATTAATACGCATGTCCAGTACATTTAAGGCCAGGTGCACACCAGCGTTTTCTTCTGCGCACTAAGGCGCGTTATGACGCTCTTTATGGCATCGTTGTAGCATATAATTAAGCAGATAGAGAAGAACACACGTAGTACGCGCGCAACGCTTAACGCGCGCTGAAGACATCCGTCATGGAAACACCAACAGGGTTATTCAAAGAGAGGTGAAAAGCAGGAGAATGACTGGAGAATGGAAAATTCTTGGGCAAAATAGCCGATTTGGAAAGTGCGATGAATGGGAGAATTTTTCTGGTTTGGTTATTTTGACCTAGAATTTTCCATTCTCCAGTCATTCTCCTGCTTTTCACCTCTCTCTGAATAACCCTGCAAGGCTTTTGCGCTAAGATTGATGCCGTATAAATGACATTGGCCGCATGCTGAATGTCAAATGAGTGCACCAGCGACGGCAGGCACTTTGGGTAGGCCAGTGTGTCTCTGCAGCTATGACAGAATGACAATAAATTGAGTTTTTAAGGCGTGCGTCAAAATTAACGCATCGTCTGGCGTCTACCAATCTCTTCCGTCATAAAGTGCGTCCTTTTTAACGCACGCTAGTGCGCGGAAGAAAACGCTATTGTGCAACCGGCCTAACTGCCGTGTGAAATGGGCCTCTCTTGTACCTAATGCAGTTTTTCCTGTTGCTACAATGTAATTGGGAATATCCTGGATCTAACTAAGCAGAACATATTCCCACTGCGGGGAGATGTTTGAGATACTGGATTGCAGGCACAGAAATGATGCCATCTGTCCCTTTACTTTGACAAGTCATTCTCTATTTGCCATTTATCAAAGCGTTTCAAACACGAGCAGTCATTAAAATTACAATGCTTAAATCCAGATTTTGGCTTTTTTTTTGTGGGTTCCTTAAATCATACAAGTTATTCTGCACAACAGCAGATGAAGAACACCTTATGGTCGGCTCTGACACGAAGACGGTCTGGATTCCGATATCTTTCGCACAAAACCCTAACTCTGCTTTGTGGTTTGAGGATGTGGGAACGTGCACATGATATGCATAATGCATTTTATACACTGAATTGCATATTTTAAATGGAAAATGTTTCAATAATTCCCATTTTCTGCCTGTACTAAATCTTAATGAAATTCTGCAAAGTTACAAACTACCTGCAGGATTGGGTGGAATTACATTTTTTCCTAATAGAACGAGAAAACTATTTTCTACTCTCGGTTCATAACTGGGTGAACGGTGCCTGGGAGCAAACGGACATCTATAACTATGCATCTATACACACTCAGGGCTATTCAGAAAGAGGTGAAAACCAGGAGAATGACTGGAGAATTGAAAATTCTAGGTCAAAATAGTCAAACCAGAAAAATTCTCCCATTTATCTCACTTTCCAAATTGGCTATTTGGTCTAGATTGTTCATTCTCCTGGCAATTCTCAAGGTTTTCACCTCTCTCTGAATAGCCCCTGACAGTGATTAGCCTAGCACAACTGCAAACATGTAACCGTAAGAAGATGACAGGTTGAACACACATGATAGACTGATGGTTTGCCAAGAGGAAATTGTTTCTCCTGTCAACCTGTCTAACGTGTAATTATTTATAATGGTCAATTAAAATGGTTTTTGGAAGCGGTAACAAATAGCAATTATCACCCATTTCCATTGCATAGGAGACCTCTGTTTGCCTGATTTGAAATTGATGACTTTACGTAACGGAATTGAATATTGATATTCTAACATTTCTCATAGAAAACATAGGCGTGTGCAGGGGGTGTGTCTGGTGTGCACTTCCTGCATTCACATTTTATGTCCCTTTTCTGGTTCATGATGAATAACATAGAAACTGACTGTATCTCTGACTACAGGCTCATTATTTCTAATGAAAAATGTGCATTTTGTGCAAAAATCTTCTACACTTAAGTTTTCAACTGATAAATATTCCATGGGTGCGCGCTGTAATGTAACGGGCTGCGCACGCCAGTGCATACAAAATTCTATTTATAAAGATCAGCAAATAAGAACACTTAAATAGGGTCACTAGCTCACACATGCCAGATTTAAATCTGAAAAAAAGAGGTTTGTGAGGGTCCTGAGGACAAGCAGCGGTACTAGTGGCCTGCTCTACGGCGGTGCCCACTCTGGTCTCACAAGGTTTTATCTCTATTGTGCCTTTACAGAGATCACTGCTCCGTATGCAAATTAGACTGCTACACCCAGAAAGGGCGGTCATTATTGAAATTTCAAGGACGTCATCCCTGCAGGAGATGTGCAGTAACCTGCAGGCCACGAACAGGCCACTTGTGCAGCCTCTTTTTCTCAGGACCTTCAAAAACCTCTTTTTTGTTCGCTATAAGTGTACAGGGTCATCCAGACGTGGACCCCTTGCTCGATGTGCCTAGAGGGGTGTCAGCTATACCCTCCTGACGAGGTCTAAGTAGGCCGAAATGATCGTCGGGGTTGCTGCATCTCTCGTGCAGGGATGACGTCTTTGGCAGTCAGTACTGGCCACCCTTTTTGGGTGAGAGCAGTCTGATGTGCATATGGAGCAGTCATCTCTGTAATGGCACAATCGAGCTAAGGCCTTGTGAGACCTAGACAGGGACTCCCCGTAGTGCAGGCCACTAATGCTGTTGCTTGTTCTCAGGATCCTCACAAACCTCTTTCTTCTTCACATATTAAATCACACTTTTCACCCTTTCATGCCACTGGCACACTAATACCTCATACTACGTTCCGGTGGTGGACTGGCAATTCTTGGGTGCCCCCATGCAATAAGATATCATGGGGCCCTCCTATTGTGTCTGCCAACATACAAGCCCCCCCTATATACAACCACCACCCGTATCTACATTATTATTACAAAATTTATTTCTTGGTATTACTTTCAAAATGAAAAAAGTGGGGCTTCACCTAACGGCTGTCAGCACTTAGTCATTTCAGTGAACTGTACAGGAAAGTGTGGTTCAGGGCTCCTCTGGACCTGCTTTCCCTATGCATTCACAAGCCTGGGAGCAACCCTCCTCTGCATCTCTCGTCAGTGTTAACGGTGGCCAGCATTAAATCTGTGTTCCTTTTACTATTTCCCCATGATTTTTTTATCTGCGGTGGCATGGAGCCCCTCTGCAAGGGCAGGCCTGAAGGACCCTTAGTACCTTATTGCTCTAATAGTCCATCCATCCCTGTTCAGTTGTCACGGTCACCTCTTGTATGCACTCCTTATTGGCCTTCCCAACTCCCGTATTTCCCCTTTGCAATCTGTAGTGAATGCAGTGGCCAGGCTTATTTTTCTCACCAGACGCACCTCATGTACCCCCCTCTGCCGGTCCCTCCATTGGCTTCCTATACGTTTCAGGATACAGTTTGAAATACTGACGCTCACGTTCAAATCGCTCAATAACTCAACCCCTCCCTGCATGTCTTGGTCACTTCGCAAGCACGTCCCGTCTAGACAAGTCCGGTTGGTGGGCGATCTCCACTTGTCATCTGTCTACACCCGCACTGCCAACTCTCGCCTCCGAGACTACTCAAGGGCAGCTCCGGTCCTGTGGAATAACTTGCCTCGCCCTATCAAACTCTCCCCTAATCGCCAGGCCTTCAAGAAATCCCTCAACACCCATCTCTTCAGATTAGCATATCACATCCCTGATGCAATTCATTCCTCTGCTCACCTACTCACTCATGATTGAAGCTGCTTCTATGGCCCCACCATTCCCAAACCACTGGCACTAATGATCCTGCTATCTAGTGCAATTCCTCTTGTCTTCCTCGTCCCCAATCCCTCTAGACTGTAAGCTCCTATGAGAAGGGCCCTCTAAACCTCTTGTTTCCATCTTATGTCCGTTTATCTGTATCTCTTTCCCTTTGGTTATTGTAAAGCGCTGCGGAAACTGTTGGCGCTATATAAATGATGACAATAATAATGTGACTAATCCTTATTCCAATATACTCATTCCTCCCTCCCATGATGGTAATCTCTCACTGTGCCCGTATAAATCACTAGTATCATGAAGTGGGCTTTTCTGCCAAATAAACTACATTAAAATATTGTTTATAAATAGTGATTTTAATATCTCCCGAAACAATTTTAATATATAAATATGCAACATCAATCGGTTGGCAGAAAGTGAGAAATGAAAGGGAGAACCCTTTCCTCTGATTGCTTCAGACTTTTTCAAGCAGGATGATACAACAAGCAAGAACAAAAGTGTTTTCTGACATCAGAATGCCCTGGCTCGGGTTACCTGAAATTGGATGCAGGACTTGATTTATATCCAGAAACAAGAATTTAAAAAAACAATTCCAGGAACTTTTTTAAACTTCATCAAATTGCCTTATAATATTCAGCAAAAAAACCTCCCAGGCTGTTTCCTTGGGCCTCTGCAATATTAAAAAGAAAAGATCTGTCATTTCTGTGACAGGAGACACTGAAGGCAACTCTCTGGAAACATAAAGTATCCAAAAATAAGATTAAAAGGCCCTTCTGAGCTCAGACTAGTTCGCATATTGTGGTAGGAAAGTCATTACCGGATTGATTCTGAGTAGGTGTTGTGTAGGAATGTTCTGAATAGTTTCACATTTCCACTAGTCTGTTCGGTTTTGCTGGTTATATAAGCCCAGGATTTCTAATTTCTAAAGAATAAATCCTTATTTATAGATATTATGTGCATATTTATTGATATTGTTATTTTTCTAGGTATCTGATAACTGGTTGGTTGGGGCAGCAATTAATTACATTGTTAATGTAATATGAAATATGACAATTCTGCAGAAGTGACGGAGTGTGCATTTTACTTGTTCAAGAACCTTTTGCCAGCCTGACAACGATCCATACACGAAATCCAGCTTATTTAAATCCAATTCAGCACTAAATGTCCTAATTATTGCATAAACTTTATTATTAATTAAATAATTAGGGTTTGATGATGTAAATGTGTCATTACTGCAAAGTACGCAATTATCTGGACCTCTGTAAAAAAAAACAAAAAAAAAAAAAACAACTTGTTCATTTATTGCCGTTCACATTCTAGCAGCGACCGGCTGAGTCAAGAGAAATAAATAGAAATCTATCGAAATGATTTGATTTTCCTATTTTTAACTTTCAGTCTTACAGACCAAACGGCTTTTTCATTTTTTAGCCATTTACAAGCTTCCAGTCAACATCATCAGTTGTTTGGAAATATTGGATTTGTGCCATTCATTGCCTTTTGCACTAAGGCAAAAAGTTCAGGTTCCAAAAGATGTGAAATCCCCCAAATCGTTATCAATGTGCTTGCTGTCTGATTAATTTTTTCCCCCAACAATGATACCTATTCCATTCCTAATGCTAACATGGAGATGGTAAGCAGGATAATGCACTCGTGCATATTTTCCCTTACCACCTCCATGTTAACATCGTATTCCGAAGAAGGCGCTCTCTCAGCACCTCGCCCGGAACGCAGCACTAGCCTCCCTGATACCCGCTGTAGTGCTTCTGTGCGTGAGTATCAGCTCCTGGAGTTCATAGGACTGAAAGGTATTTTAATATGATAGGTAGTTTTTTAATTTAGCATTAGTGTGAAATCCACCCCCCCCCCATTATAAGTGTCAAACCCTGCAAGTCTTTTACTTGCATAGGATGTTAGCCTGTGGAATTTAGCCATTTCCTTTGTGTGCAGGAAAGGGTGTGTGAACAGACCATAAGCTAGAAAAAAAAGCCATCCCTGAATCAAATGTAGTAATTTTGTCTAACTGTTAGTTAAACTCTGATGTAGAAATGTATCTGCTCTGATTGGTTGTTGTATCACATTCCTATGTTGGGAGTGAACAATGCAGGAAGTTTTTATATAACGAACATTTCTATTGGATGTTGAACCAATAAACGAATCTGACAGACCACGGACTGATCAGATGATAATCTGCCATATCTCGGTGTGGTTGTGTCTATCGTCTCCTCTGGTCAGAGTCGCGCAGCGCCTTACTTCGATCTTGATATATAAGAAGAAACTTGAAAAAGGTTTATGGTAATTATAATGAAAAATAGAATTTTTCAAGGACTCCATGGACCCTTGCATTTCTGGGCTGCGAGGTCGCACAGTGCCGCAGAATGATTACAGAGGGACGCTAGGAACTATCCGTTCCCAATCTCACTCTGTTCCCAGCGAGAATAAGCGGTGGATCGGGCCATCATTTTCACTGTGAGATATGGGGGAGTATGGGATTCAATGGGGGGTTTTGCAGTGTGATAAATAATTTTACATTTGCAGAGCTATTTAACACCAGCCTTTAGGAGTTGTTAAAGTTTGTCATTTTGGGTCCTGACAGTAATTTGCGTCGGCACTTTGGAATACCTCACTTACCGAGACACTAAAAATAAATTGCGCTCCCCATATTGAGGTTAGGAGAGGCAAAGTACAGTAAACGTGCGCAAGCTGCGAGGCGCAAACTGATTTCACCCCAGTGTAGCGTCAACTATAGAATATCGATGCCAGACGTTAAATTTACTAATCCAAGCGCTAGCGATTACATGGCGAGATGTTACATTAGCAACAACTATGGAATAGAACCCAATGGGTTTAATCTCATTCAAATCAAAGGACCCAGGTTTGTGAGACAGTCAAAATATTGCTGTCCTATGGACAGCATCTTCTATCTGAGATCTAGAAAGCTCCAGGTTCTTCAAAGTTACCTTTGTTTTGACAGCTTTAAAGTTGAGCCACATTTGCTGAAATAAGAAATATTTTAATGATGGTTTGAGTGTATGTTCAAGATATGGTATGAAATTACCAGTTCGTATTGATACCTCGTGTTTATCTCAGTTTTCATTTCTTTTTTTAGTCGCCATGATCTGTTCTACTCTTTATAAAACTATTAAATTGGAAACATGTTAGTATGAGTTCTTATAATACTTTAACAAAGGTGGACTGTATTTATCCAATTAAATGATCATTGAAGGTGATTGGTTTTGGGGTTTTTTCCTTTTAGGATACATGAACAGTCTGTTTTGTCAGACTAACCCCTTTGCTGTGGTTGATGTGTTGGACACATCATTGGGGTGTCCCTTGTATTGCAGACAGCTCATCCAGTCCTTTGTCTCTTCCTCGGAGCACTGAACTGGTCTGTCACCATTTGGGGTGGTCACCCACAGCGGGATTACATCTTGGATGTTAGTCCTTGCTCTGGTAATGCACTGGCACTGGTGTCATCATGCATGGTCGCTCAAAACATGGGAGTACAATGGCTCAGCAGCGAAGAGGTTACGTTATCAGACATAGCTAAAATGCCAATAATTGGCCCTTGATCAATAGTAACTTTTCACCACTTTAAATTGACACATTGAATAAATATAAGGTCCTATTCCAGCTGATCAATAGGGAGACGAATGGGCAAATTCAGAGTGGGCCACTTACCATTTGCAGCTCCGTATTACCGGTGCTATTGAGTGAGAACATGTACGATTTCATTTTGTACATATTACGCTCTGGGCACCATCATTCAGCACACAGTTGCTGCTGAAAAGTGCAACTCGGCTGTAATTGCCAAGGTGAATGTTCCAACATCAACTCTGCCAAGTGCATAAGGAAATGTCAGCTGTTGCTGCTGATTTAGCCAACATTTCTTTCCATGATTAGCCAACACAAAGTACAGCTAGGCTTGTAGAGTTGTTGCACTTGACGGAAACACCTCTGTGATTGCTGCCCCATGTATGTACATGGGTTTGTAATACCCTGGCATACCCAGAATCACCGATACACCAGGCAATGCACGATATTTACAATGAAACCTTTGATGCTCTACTAATTTTGTTACATTTCGATTGCTTGTATGAATGTTATTTCAAACGACAATTTAGATTTTATGTTTAATATATCTCTTTTTCTGCCACATCTTTTTATAGGAAAGCCAATATAATAGCTTGAACCAGAGTTTCACTTCGAATCTAATACCTGATCGCTACTTTTAGCTTACACAAAATGTATTGCATAAAAAAAAAACTTTAAAAAAATGATGTATGCTTTCTTATAATATATTGCTTTTTTCTGTTTCCCATGTAGATAATCGTTGGAGAGACTGTAGTCTTTTGCCTACAGGTAGCAACCAGAGATTTTGAGAACCAGGAAAAAACTCTTTTAACTGGGGACTGTTGCTATATAAATCCTCTGGTGCGGAGAACTGTGAGATTTCTTGGTGAGAATATATATATTTTACGTGTTTATGTTGTGGTGTATTTTAAATAAATGGGATACATGATAAATACAGAAATTTAGGTGGTGCAGGAGCATTCTTCTGGGCAGTTCCCGCATGATATTCTTCGCTCTCATTCTATTTTAGGTCCTGCAGAACTCCAAAGCCAACTTTGCTAATATTGTCCTCCACCCTTGCAGAAAATGCCTTTGTATATTGATGGCAACTGGAAATAGGATTTTCCATGTGTATATAAAATGATGGCTACATATTCCTCTGGTCCTATAATTGATTAACCATATCAGCCCACCAATGCAATTGATCATCTAACACAAAACACCGAAATAAATAAAATCCCTAACTATCCAACCACACATATTATATTATACCAATATAAATCCTTCAGACTCTATTGCATAAAGAAACTAGTGTGTGCTTTTTTTTCTCTTTTATTTTTATTTCTTATTCTTCTCTTTTTGGTCTATTGTATATTATGGACCCTTTAGTAACCTAAAATGTTAACATACAGGGTTATTCAAATAGATTCGAAAAGTCACCGCACGTTCGGTGACTTTTCGTTCTCTTCAATTCGGTTTGTTTTGCCGATCCCATTTCGGTGACCCTGCGGTGTATTCAGCAAGCACCACAGGGTCCCCAAATTGCAGGGACAAGCTGCCGCAAACCTGACGAAAACTAACCGCAAAACCCAGCGAATGCACGCCGAAAACCCTCAAAAACATCTGGATTAACCTGCCGAAAACCACAGAAAAACCCGAACAGGAGCCGATCGCAGCCTTCGACACCGCAGAAGAGGCAGTGAATAAATTAACAAAACAGTTTGTATGAATGATTTGAAAAGTGAAACGCTGTTTGCAAAGAAACTACTGAGCGAAAATGTCTGAAATTTACATATGAGGTCCAGGGAATGATAATAAAGAGGGCTGTTACAGAAAAAATAAGTAAACTTAAAAACAAAAAATCTGACTTTTAAAAAGAAAATTCAGAAAAATGCTTCAAATATCCTAAAAAATCTATAAATAAAGAGACTCTTTACTGCAGAATTTTATAATGAATGGTTTATTAGATATTGAATTAAAACAGGAATATTTTTAAAATTGAAGCCTATGGGATTCTCCTGAATTAACCTGCCGAATTAAACCACCGAATGGCAGGGCATTTCGGGAACCTTTCACTGCTGGTTTGTGTTCTCTGAATAGCCGAAGCAGTGCTTTTTCATGGGGTTTTCACTGCCCTCGAACAGGCACCGAACAGGCACCGTATGTTCAGGCAATTCGCCAGGATTTGGCGAATTGCCTGCTCTCTGGATAGCCGAATGGCCAAGAAAGGTAACCGAACGCTGATTTTCAGCGTTCGGTAACCTTTCTCAAGCAATTCGGATCTCTTTGAATAACCCTGATAGTGTTATATAATATGAAACTTCAATTTACTATATACTATTGCACAAATTAAAATAACATTTTAAAAAAAATTATTGTATGCTTTTGTCCAAAAATGACCATAAATTTCATATGTACAGTAACCTATTAACATATTAAAGGGACACTAACACTTACATAAGCTGTAACTAGATTACTTGTGCGTTAAAACAAAACCACATTATAAAACACATGCTGCTGTTTTTTTCTTCTTCTTTGAAGTAATTACATGAAAAAGGGAACAATAAAGTAAAGTTTCGATCTTGTTTCATTTTTTGGTATTTTTTCCCCTGATGCAGCATTTAGAAAAATATTTGCTTTGTGGCTTTTGTTTATTCAATCTGCATTATCTAACAGATAATGAGGTGGAGGACGGAATATTTAGATAAGGCCGTATGCGGTCTACTGTTCCTCAGGCTAACTGATAAGGGATGGCAGCTGGATGGCATAAAACAGGGATCTTAAAAGACTTCTAATCTACCCCATTGTGATGTCCTTTGAATACATCACACACAATACAATGATTTGAGTCAGTGATCGACCAATAGAAACATAGAAACATAGAAAATGTTGGCAGATAAGAACCTTTCGGCCCATCTAGTCTGCCCAATTACATGGATACTTTACCTGGATTTATCTTTTGTTTAGGATAGCCTTATGCCTATCCCATGCCTGCTTAAATTCAATTACTGTTTTGGCCTCTACCACTTCTACTGGAAGGCTGTTCCATGTATCCACCACCCTCTCAGTAAAATAATGCTTCCTGATGTTACTTTTAAAACTTTGCCCCTCTAATCTAAGACTATGTCCTCTTGTTTTGCTATTTTGTTTCCTTTTAAATATACTCCCTTCCTCTACCTTGTGGATTCCCTTTACGTATTTAAATGTTTCTATCATATCTCCTCTGTCTCGTCTTTTTTCCAAGCTGTACATGTTAAGATCATTAAGCCTTTCCTGGTAACTTTTCTCCTTCAAGCCGTACACCATTTTAGTAGCCCTTCTCTGAACTCTCTCTAAGATGTCTATATCCTTCTGGAGATACGGTCTCCAGTACTGCACACAGTACTCCAAGTGAGGTCTCACCAGTGCTCTGTACAGTGGCATGAGCACTTCCCTTTTCCTACTGCTAATACCTCTCCCTACACAACCAAGCATTCTGCCAGCATTTCCTGCTGCTCTATTACATTGACTACTTACCCTTAGATCCTCTGAAATAATAACCCCTAAATCCCTTTCCTCAGATGTTGAGGTTAGCACTGTATCAAATATTCTAAATTCAGCCCCTGGGGCTTTTACATCCCAGGTGCATTATCTTGCACTTATCCACATTAAAACTCAATTGCCACAACTCCGACCATTTTTTTAGTTTACCTAAATCATTTGTCATTTGGCTGATCCCTCCAGGAACGTCAACCCTGTTGCAAATCTTTGTGTCATCAGCAAAAAGACATACTTTTCCATTAATACCTTCTGCAATATCACTAATAAAAATATTAAATAGAATGGGTCCAAGTACTGACCCCTGAGGTACCCCACTGGTAACAAGACCTTGCGCCAAATAAACTCCATTTACCACAACCCTCTGTTGCCTGTCACTCAGCCACTGCCTAATCTATTCAACAATATTGGAATCCAAGCTCAAAGATTGCAATTTATTGATAAGCCTTCTATGCGGAACAGTATCAAAAGCCTTACTGAAATCTAAATTAGCAATGTCTACTGCACCACCTGTGTCTCTGCACCACTCTATTATATGGCCAATGACAAACAGTGTGGACCAAGTGATGTAAAGATACTATTGTGTTGTCTAAGCTAACAGAGATAAGAGACGGCAGCTGAATGAGATCTGATTTCAACACTTTAGTCTACCCCCTGGTGATGTTCTTTGCATACATCCCACACAATCCATTCCTTATGAGTCAGATTTTTGAATTTCTGACTCATCGACTCCATTCTAGGCCTAACGCCACACAGTGAGGAGCAAGTGCTATCAGGACAATGTTTGGGGGGTGGGGTTTACGATACAAAAGATCACAGAGTGGAGGCATCCAGTGACACATATAGAGTAAAATATTTTATTAACTAAACATCTAAAGAGAAAAATAAAGCACATGTAATATATCAGCAACATAAAATACAATAAGGACATTTCATTTTTGGTGGCAGATCCCTTTAAGCAGGAAAATATCTGATACAATAAACACCAATATATCACTTTGAGCTTTTTACTCTAAAATTCTGCATCATCATTAGTGTGATATGTTAGTAAAATTCTAAATGTTATGTTTAGTTGAACAAAAAATTGTAAGATGTAAACAATTAAAATAGATCTTTTAAGTCAATATAACAGATTTTTTTTGGGGGGGGTCTACCTATGTTTTTTTTCTGTTTTTGCTATCTTGTTCTATCATTGATATTTCCCACATTAGCCAGTGTCCACACCAGTGGTGTAAAGTGGAAAGCAGACCTGTACTGACATTAAAGCATGCACGTGTGACTTTTACAAGTATAATATTTATATTTCAGGACATTATGGCCTGTCTTTGGATGTAAGTGCGTCATTATAGTTTTCATGTCTTGAATTCAGAGTCCTATTGATTGCTCAATTACTGCAATACAGCAGCAACAGAGATGGGAACGGTTGAACACAATTGACCTGCCTTTTGGTCATTTATTCACAAATAGTAAAAGGGCTTTTGCAATTCAGAATTGTCAAAAGGTGTAATTTGAACTTTCAGACCTGTACAAACTATAAATGCATACTACATCGTTTCAGTTTATATTTCACCGCTTGTTTATCACGGCAAACTGTAACCTTTTTGCCAGGTCACAAACTGTGTCAGAGGAACAGCTGGAACATACAAAGTATGGAGAAGGAGGACTATCCAACTTTTAAAAAATACAGGGCGACTGAATTAATCCCTTTAGGACTCTTTTAGTGGTTCCCAGAAAAGCTTAAACATATTTTTTCCAATATGTAAAAGTCACATTGGTCCCATTTTTATTACTTTGTATTTCTGTACCTACTGTAACAATTCAATGTTCTTAAACCCAGGACATACTTGATAATGAGAGAAATCTCAATGTATCCTTCCTAGTAAAATACTTTATAAATAAATAACTACAACCCTTACTGTTCCAACTTTATACACTGATATATTCCATCCTATATGACAGCAGTAAAGAACATGAGGATAATAGCATAATAAGGCTGGTCGTCCATTGGTCCGCAGCCTTATGACTAACTGGTTGTGCATAGTCTTCCGTATAGGTTAGACCAGTGGTTCCCAAACGTGGCTCTCAAATACCCCTAACAGGCCAGGTTTGCCAGATATCTGAAGTACAGCACAGGGGATATGATTTGCTGCTCAGTAATTGCAGGATTCAGTCTGCATTTCTCCAAGGGAATCCTTTAAAGCCTGTTAGGGGTACTTGAGGACAGCGGTTGAGAACCACTGGGTTAGACTAATCCCCCAACATGGGGAGCGGTTGATCGGTGCCATTGTATCCAGCTAGGTTTTATGACTTCAGCAGACTACATACGACTTGCGACTGATCCCATTTGTACGGGATTTTCTGCTTCAAATTGGACAACCTGGACCAGTTGTCACTATACATAGTACACACAACACATGTGTATAATATATACACAGCACACACACAAACAAGTCAGGGCTGTCAAAAACATGGATTATGGCAGCGTCTGTAGCTCTGTTCATTTGGGGTTTAAATTTTAAAGTACAAGTCACTCAACTGCATCTGATGAAATTGCCTCCAGTGTACGATACTCGTCCATAGTCTGATGACCAGTCAGTTGTTCGGCTACTCAGCCAGTGGATGACCAGCCTAATATTTCGATTATGAGAAAATAGGGATAAGGGGCAGGAGGAAATACGGGTTTAAAGTGATAGTTTTTGATAACCTAAATAGTGACACATGTATCTATATCTAATCCATCATATCTCTATCCGAAACTGGAAATGAACATTGGGCTACATTCACTAAAAACCGGTTTGGGAGTAAGGTTATTCAATATCCGCCAGTGTTTGCCAAAGTTGCAAACACTGATGAATATGGCTGTTGTATCGCTGACACACACGTCTACGTTTCACAATAGTAAAATTCAGCAGCAAAAGCTTCACAACAACTATGATTTTCACCGGTGGTTGCAAATTTGTCAGGCAATGAACTTATTGATTTACCTCCTATGTTTCTATCATGTACCAATATCAGAGTTTGACTGTTTTCTTAAACATTTTTTTCTTGTTTATTTTACAGGAATTTATACTTTTGGACTATTTGCCACAGATATATTTGTAAATGCGGGACAGGTTGTGACTGGAAATTTGGCACCACACTTTCTTACAGTTTGTAAACCCAACTACACAGCACTTGGTTGTCATCAGTTTACACAGTTCATCACCGATGTCCATGCTTGCACTGGAAATCCAGACCTTGTTACCAAAGCCAGGAGAACATTTCCGTCCAAAGACGCTGCCCTCAGTATATATGCCGCTATGTACCTGGCTGTGAGTAATTCTTTATTGTGTGTTTTGTCCGGTGGAGTAATGTATAAAGACATAGCCCTTATGGTTGATTTTATGTGGTCTTTCTAATCTACTACTTTTTGCTACTGGAACATGAGGACATAATATTGTGGAGGCAGGGCCTGGATTTGCCGATGTTATTCTCGTCCTATGAAATATATATTTTTTTAATAAAATACTTTGTAGGTATTTAAAACAGGATTAAAACCATCCAATTCACAATATGCAGAATGGTAAAAAATACTATGTGAAAGGTATTACCTTGATGGACAAGCCAGAGACTTGCTTTCCCACAATGTTCCTGTTATGGGCTCTGATCTGCAGTCAGGAATCCTGGGTAAGACACGGAGACGAGATTTAAAACCTCACAGGTTATTTTCTCGAGCCCGATGAGGGAACTCAAACTCTAAAGAGTTTTCCATGAGAGGCTTGGTATTGAGTATGATAATAATTTAATGTTATTGATTGTTACTATTGATAAGCATCTATTTCCCCTATTTACGCAAAATAAGTTCTGGCACTAATTGTATTTCTAAAGTGTTTAAAATGGACAGATATATCAAAAAATATACATACATATAGAAAAAGCGGTGCCTCGCCCATGCCCACCAGGGCTGCTGCAACCACCATGAGTAACAACCCAGTTCATGTATAAAACATAACAAGAAAAAAATGTGTCATCTGCGCTCAGTTCTATATAATTCCTTGTGAAACAAAAACACAATCAGAGGTTTTGGTTTACTTGAATGGCCATTGAAGTGTAAGCTCACCTGCCACGTCAGCACCTCTTGGTAAAGTGAGTCCTACCTAATGAAACCAGAAGCTGCTCCTCTGAGATAACCGCACACTTTCTTGCTGCTTCCCAGCTAAGAGGCAAAATGGTGGGTTTTATTTAAACACTCACCAAATACTCTCACTTTGGGGTTAAGAACAAAAACATGTAAAAAGAAACAGCTGCAAAAATGACCTAACTGGTGTTACACCTCATAGGCTGGTGTCAGACTAACGCATTTTTAACGTGCGTTTAGGCGCACTTAATCACGGCCGCAGTAGCAGAAAATGACGGGCAATGACGGCCAATATACGAAGTACGGCCGCACAACGCAAGCGGCAAACAAACACATTTTTTAGAGAACGTAGAACCGCTAGTACTGACGTACAGAGTGCGCTGCGTCCGCTAGCGGCGTGTGTGCCTGATTAGGAGACATCAGACGCAGCTAATGTCCGGCCAACATAACGTCCAGACGCAAAAAGTGTTTTATTGACGATCCGTAAAAAAATCACACACGAAAATGCGCATTGTATGACCGTTTTCGCGCATTCTGTGAAAAAATACGTCAATGTGTTCGGACGCACTTTTTGCCGGTCGCTGCGAATAATGCGTTCGTTTGGCCCTAGCCTAAGCTGGGAAGCAGCAAGAGAGTATGTAGTTGCTCAGAAGAGCAGCTTATGGTTTCATTAGGTACTCACCTTACAAAGAGGTGCCTTGACGGGGCAGGGGAGCTTAAACTTTCAATGGCCATTCAAGCAAACGAAAACTTCTGTGTTTTGTTTCACAAGGAATTCTATAGAAATGAGCACATATGGCACTTTTTTCTTGTTCTATCAAAAAATATGCATTAAAAAAAGTAATATAAATAAATATGCAAAGTCCAGCAGATGAATGTCCGTTAAAATAATTTTAGTTCTTCTTCACCTATTTGTTGTTTGTGGTGGTTTTTTCCATCTGTTGGACTCTGCATATTTATTTATTCATTTTACATTTATTTTTTATGCATAGGTTTATTTTTTGATACATTTTAGAAACACAACTAACGCCAGAACTAATTTTGTGTAAATAGAGGAAATATTTGTATGATCTGAGGAGTTGGTGCAAGAAGTTCAAGGCATCTGGGTTTATATAAATGTTTTCCTCCATTAGAGCCTTTTTCTGTGCGTCGTGTTTAGAGGTCACAACTGTTATATATTTGCAATTGATATGCATCTATGTTGAGTCTGATTATATTTTTGTGTCTTGTAAATGCAGTGTACCCACTGAACCCTGATAAATAGAGTAAAGAATACGGTTTATACAGGTATTAATCGAGCTTGGATATGTGAAAAGAATGCAGGTGATATCAGTGGCGTCACTAGGGTTGGCGTCACCCGGTGCGGTAATCTATGGTGTCACCCCCCACCCCCCTGAGTTTTACGGGGTTTTTTTTAACTACTTTTACTCATAAATCAGTACTCCCATATAACACTGAATGCTCATAATAGACGGCGCACATTACTGTGAGGTTTATTGCTGTGGAGCTCTCTCATATGCTCATACACAAATTTTGGCAAACTGACAGCAAGTACGGTGCCTGTTCAAATGCAGTGAAAGTCCCCAAAGAGAAGTAATGGTTAATCTGTTCAGAGACACCGAACAGCAGAGAAATGTCCTGATGTCCAGTGTTTTCATTTGGCAGGTTTATTCAGGGCGAACGAACACCATAGGTTTCAATGTTAAAAATATTCCTGTTTTTATCCAATATCTAATAAACCGTTTATTCCTTTAATCCATAGTAAAAAATCTCTTTATCTATTGATTTTATTTTTTTAGTATCTTTAAGGCATTTTTCAAAAAAAAAATCTATTTTTTTTTCTTCTAATAGCAATTTTTCTTTTTTTTCTGTAACATACCTTTTTATTATCATTCATAGGAACGTATATGTTAATTCCAGACATTTTCTTTCAGTAGTTCTTTTTAAAACAGCAGGCGACGGGTATGCGGCAGCATTCGGTGACTGATTCCCTGCACTTCAGGGACCCTGTGGTGAATTCACCGGGGAAATTTGATTCCCCAAAGTGCGGGGAACAACAGAACACTGAAATGTCTGTGTCATTTCGGTGCTCTGTGAATATCCTCTTTGTAGTGTTTTTTTGCCACCCCCTGGAAAGTGCCAGCCTAGGCCTTGCCTACCCAGGACATACTTGAAAATGAGAGAATTCTCAATGTATCCTTCCTGGTAAAATCTTTTTGTGTCACCCTAGGAGGTGGGGTCACCTGGTGCGGGCCGCACCCCGGCCCCCCCTAGCGACGCCCCTGGGTTATATATGGTTTAGTGCATTAGTATAGTTATTACTTTATTGTGGTCATGTTACAATGTGCATAATTATTTCCTTTTTTTTTAATGTATATTGATTTTAAAGCTAGAGATACAACAATGTTCTAATCCCTCTTCTTTATTCGTGTAGTTCCTTTATATAACTCGTAACATTTTAAATCGTGCTGACCCTTTAGCGTTGACCAGTGATACTGCAAATTAACTGTTGAACTGTCATTTTCTTGGCCTCGGCTACCCTCCTGATAACGTGTGATTATATTAAAGTAGTGTAATTATATTATGCATTGGTATTATAAGCCAAAGTATTTAGAAATTTGTCTCTGCATAGCCACAAGTTAATTGGCTGTGCAGAATAATTGATAGTAATCTAGGGTTTCATATTTAGATACTTTTTTTTAGGTTTACTAACTGGGTTATTCAAAGAGATCCGAATTGCTTGAGAAAGGTAACCGAACGCTGAAAATCAGCGTTCGGTTACCTTTCTTGGCCATTCGGCTATTCAGAGAGCAGGCAATTCGCCAAATCCTGGCGAATTGCCTGAACATACGATGCCTGTTCGGTGTCTGTTCGAGGGCAGTGAAAACCCCATGAAAAAGCACTGCTTCGGCTATTCAGAGAACGCAAACCAGCAGTGAAAGGTTCCCGAAATGTCCTGCCATTCGGTGGTTTAATTCGGCAAATTTATTCAGGAGAATTCCATAGGCTTCAATGTTAAAAATATTCCCGTTTTAATTCAATATCTAATAAACCGTTCATTATAAAATTCTGCAGTAAAGAGTCTCTTTATTTATAGATTTTTTAGGATATTTTAAGCATTTTTCAGATTTTTTTTTTCTTTTAAAAGTCCTTTTTTTTTCAAGTTTACTTATTTTTTTCTGTAACAGCCCTCTTTATTATCATTCCCTGGACCTCATATGTAAATTTCAGACATTTTCGCTCAGTAGTTTCTTTGCAAACAGTGTTTCACTTTTCAAACATTCATGCAAACTGTTTTCCCTTATTTATTCACTTCGCTCTGTCTGCGGTGTCGGCTTTCTCCGGCAGCTTCGCTGCGGGTGATCGGTTCCTGCTTGGGTTTTTCCGTGGTTTTCGGCAGGTTAATCCAGATGTTTTTGAGGGTTTTCGGAGTGCATTCGCTGGGTTTTGCGGTTCGTTTTCGTTGGGTTTGCGGTAGCTTTTCCCTGCAATTCAGGGACCCTGTGGTGTTTGCTGAATACACAGCAGGGTCACCGAAATGGGATCGGCAAAAGGAACCGAATTGAAGAGAATGAAAAGTCACCGAACGTGCGGTGACTTTTCGAATCTCTTTGATTAACCCTGTAAGTGAACCAAAAAGTTGGTACTCCTTCCTTGTACTCCTCATGACAAAAACAGTCAGTATTATAGAGCAAATAGTTCAAAAATATAGACAATGACAGCCAATGGTACTGCTATACATTGAAAGGCGCCTTCTAGGTTCATCAGCCATAACTAGAGCCAAAGGAAGCTCAAAAGGAGGAAAAGTGTTGAAAAGGGACTTGAATATACTACACTTGGTTTTGTTTTGACTTTTTTTGTGAAGTATGTATAGGGATACTGTAGCCGCCATGGCCACTTTACCTTAATTAACAACCTTTTGCAGCAGGAGTATGTTTGTCCTTCTCCCACTTCATGTATATCACTGGCTGATGTGACACATCATCAAAGGACAGATTGTCATTACAGCATGTACCCATTCTACTCCAAATGCATGACTACAATGGAAATATGGAAGATCGGAATGGGTATTGACAACTACATAACTATCACCAGGCAATCTAGATATACTATATTGCCAAAAGTATTTGCTCACCTGCCTTGACTCGCATATGACCTTAAGTGACATCCCTTTCCTAATCCATAGGGTTCAATATGACGTCGCTCCACCCTTTGCAGCTGTAACAGCTTCAGTTCTTCTGGGAAGGCTGTCCACAAGGTTTAGCAGTGTGTTTATGTGAATTTTTGACCCTTCTTCCAGAAGCGCATTTGTGAGGTCACACACTGATGTTGGACAAGAAGGCCTGGCTCTCAGTCTCCGCTCTAATTCATCCCAAAGGTGTTCTATCAGGATGAGATCAGGACTCTGTGTAGGCCAGTCAATTTCCTCCACACCAGACTGTGTCATCCATGTCTTTATGGCCCTTGCTTTGTGCAGTGGTGCACAGTCATGTTGGAAGAGGAAGGGGCCAGCTCCAAACTGTTCCCGCAAAGTTGGGAGCATGGAATTGTCCAAAATGTCTTGGTATGCTGAAGCATCCAGAGTTCCTTTCACTCCTAAAAAACAACCCCACACCATAATCCCCCCTCCACCAAACTTTACACTTGGCACAATGCAGTCAGACAAGTACCGTTCTCCTGGCAATCCAGAGAATACGTCTCCACTGCTCTAGAGTCCAGTGACGCGTGCTTTACACCACTGCATCCGACGCTTTGCATTGCACTTGGTGATGTATGGCTTGGATGCAGCTGCTCGGCCATGGAAACCCATTCCATGAAGCTCTCTGCGCACTGTTCTTGAGCTAATCTGAAGGCCACATGAAGTTTGGAGGTCTGTAGCAATTGACTCTGCAGAAAGTTGGCGACCTCTTCGCACTATGCACCTCAGCATCCACTGACCCCGCTCCATCAGTTTATGTGGCCTGCCACTTCGTGGCTGAGTTGCTGTCGTTCCCAAACACTTCCACGTTCTTATAAAACAGCTGAAAGTTGACTGTTGTAGGGATTATTATCTCTGCACGTGACTACAACATGTCGAGATTTATATTCAATAAGAAACTTCTACGAGACACAAATATCAATCGTTTAAATTTCCTAGTAATTCTCCTAAATTCTTTTAATTGTCTGTGTTTTGCTTTGAAGAATACTCTAATCAATAATCGGATAAAAATATATATATTTATTACGTATACAAAAAAGTTTCAAATCTCATATCATAAACAAAGATTTATAAACAACCACAAAATCCATCCATCAGCACATAGACACTAGCTTCCCAATATATATGTATCACCTGTTAGTAACTGCATATATGATTAATATCATTTACCTTATCAGTTAGTATCAACTATACACAAATGGATAATAAACATTTCTGCTTAACAAAAATTTAACATATATTTCCCAGCAAACCAATGTTTAACAAGCTAGATCTTGTAGAGATCTATGTATCTCTCTATGCTACGTGGATTAACAAAAGATGAGCTATCACTTATTCTATTTTTAGAATGATAAGTAATAAAAACTTATTTAGTGAATCCTCCCCTAATATCAAGAATTAAGCTTCTAATCTTCTGCTTTTTATTTTGTAGTTATATAATTCCTTGCTTATTAATTTCAATCACAGTAATTTCCAAATTCAATATATATATATCTGTATATCAATCTTACAACAATTTCTTTAGGATAAATCCTTATATCTGATTCTTCTTCATATCTCTATCTGCAGATATAGAAATATTTTGAAGACTTTAGATCTAACAGTAATCTGAGAAATCTCAGTCTATCTGTTGCAAGAAATACTCCAAATATATATAATTTATTAACCTTAAATTTGCTCTCTCATACATTACCTCCAATCTGGATTATATGAGTTACTGCCTTGGAATATTCTTTGATTGTTTTGGAATATGTGAAAATTATCAATGTCAGATAATCAATGCATGTGAGTTAGAGATGTGGTGTGAAATCTTGAGTGCATTGTGTCCTGGGATGGTCTGCTAGCAATGGTCTGCCTGCGATGGTCTGTTTGCGTGAATGCAACCAACAGTGCGGCTCCAATTATAGTCAATTTGACGTCACCGGCAATCTACCTCTTTCCATTTACTATATTAAATATAACATTTACTTTACCTCAAGAGGGCAGTGTTGCACTTCTAATTATTTCCACCATTTAATTTTAATATCTCTTATTTCAGGTCAAAGGTCAATCTGTCTTAACAAAGACCCTCTATTTTCAGTTGTAGACACTGAGTCTTTCCTGTCCAAAATTAGATTAATAATCTCCACTCCTCTCAAAATTTTTACTAAGTAAATTCCTTTCTCTGGCACTTAGCTCGGCATTATATCAAATAAAGACATTTTAAGGTTCCCTCATATCTGGCATTTAAAAAAAACAGTTTTTAAAGTTTCACCTAGCCGTGAACTATGTAAAAAAAAATCTCTGTTCATATCTAAAACTAGGGAAAATTGAAAAAGAAAGACTTTTCATTTAAAGAAGATGGCTACTGGCATCCATTTTATTTTTTCCTTCTAATATAAATGATATCACCCCCCTTTGGTTTCATCTGTTCCTTTTGCAAGAGAACTTGATGGAAGCATGCAATATTTCCACCTTTTACCAATTAGGCTAGGTTTCCACTTTCGCAACAAGTCTTTCTTCTTTCATCCATTTAATAATTGAAGATGCAGTGTTTTTAAACTTCAATGTACGTACTTTCTTTGTTAGTACAATCATCCAGACAGTTAGAAACATAATTACTATACAAATCACAATCTCTGTAATTTGTGGCCCGTTATAAGCAGATAGCAATTGATGATCAAGCTGTGAATACATTGGAGCATAAATCGTTAGATTATCTTTCTTTATTAGAAGTTCAATGGTATGATCAGGCTTGTTCTCTAGCAGAATTTTCAAATCCGGATTCATAGGTATCTCTCGCCCCTGGAAGGCGTCGACAATTTGTATCTCGTCATACCAGACTTAATTTCCGACCGGATAAAGAGTAATGTCTCCGATAACAACTCTTGATTCTTTAGGAACTTTCACGAGAATCACTGGTGTAGGTATCAACACTTCCTGGTTTTGTACCAGATCCTTCCGGTAAACATTTGCTTCTTTTTCTGTGTAAAACAGCGGTTGCAATAAAATATGCGGCAAATCTTTTCTTCCGGTGGTTCTTATACATAGCAATCAACGGTATCCTGGCTTTATCCAGCATGTCTGTCACGCTTGCATGAGCTTGATTCACATGGGACTTAAGCATTGGATCTACTCGGAATTGTGCGGAAAGCAATAGAATTGTCCAGATAATCGCAATATCCTTGGTGGTCCGACTCATCTTTGCAGATTAGCGTTGCAGTTCGCATTAACCACTTTTCTCTATTTCTGTTGAAAGAAAGAGTATAAATAACCATTCATAGATTTCAATCTATACACCCTCCGTTTTCCTTAAACACAACTAGCGATTTCACTCAAATTCCCTATAGAGCCTCTGATCTCTGATTAATTTTAATTAACTGTACGGATCTAGTCTGAGTTAAACATCTGAATGCTGGGAAGAAGAGTCACATGTTAATTAAAACATCACTTCACATGATACCAGTTAAGTGTCTTCTGCTGGTCCATTTTCACATTCTTGAGGTGAGATCTAGGATGACAATCATGCAATTGAGCTTAGCAGTTTTATTTCTTCTAGAAATACATAACATACATTTTCCAATAACACTATGACTGTCTCCATCATTATCTAGATCTGTTATCCACTCATCTTGAGGATTAGGGTATCTGATCACGTTAACTTTAGCCATCCTATTCAACAGCTTCCTGCTAATGTAGCCATTTTCCTGGCGCAAATCTAGCTTAGCCATTTTTTCTCTAGCTAAACTATTTACACGTATAGGGAAAAATACCTCTTTATTTATCTTCTCTATTTCAGTTAAGAACTGAGAATGGTCACTATGCCTATTTGGATCTGTCTCCCTCTTGTGGAGGTGAATAATTAGCACGTCATTTTCCAGACATATATCTCGAATTCTCTCATGGGGAACACATATGGTGTTATCCTCCTGCTCTCCTGGAGTCAGGGGCTTTGGCCTTAAGAAAGAGATATCAGGTGTCTGGCTATTTCTGAAGTGGACTTCAATAGAATCCAGCCTTTCCTCAATCACGTGGCAGTTATGCTGAGCGTGATGGGATTGGGATCTATCGTAGCTAATTGGAACATTTACTTGGGACCAAATGACCTCATTGATAAAATCAATGATTGGATTTAACCTTTTGAGAAGGTCCATTCCAATAATTAGGCGATTTTGGGGCAGATCCACGATAAGCGTTGGATGACGAATTACTTTATTCCCCAATTTAAATTTCAATTTAGCTGTGCCCAGAACTTTCAGAGATGTGCCACTCACACTCACTAGATTAGCATTAGATTTATGTAATCTAGGCTTCCTGGCGGACAGTTCTTGAACCTGGTCAAAATAATTAGCTGATATTAATGTAACTTGGCTTCCAGTGTCTAGCAAAGACGTGATATGTGATAAATTATCTTATAATTCTACATTCACATAATATCGGTCTTCAATGCTATGCAATATACAGAGAAATTTAGAGTGAGATATGAAATTAGGTTTTGTACAGATTTTACCGACAGAATTTCCTCTCTCAGGCATGCTCTTGGCAACTGTGCTGTTCTTCTCGGATTCAGTCTTCTCAGCTTGCTCGCACTTCGCCTGGAGAGATAAAATACATTTTCCTTCTCTTGGCAGGGAAGGGATTAAATCATCAACCATACAAACATTTGTATTAACCATTTCATCATCACTTTCTGGTAAATTGTCATGGACACTGGTTACTTCATCAGAATCATCATCTAGTCACTGGTTGAGCGGGGCTGCAGGTGTTGCATCACTTACAACCTGACCAAGGTTATTCCCAGTCATTAACTGAGTGATCTTATCCATTTTTTCTGTCAGCAATCGGAAATTTTCCTGCATTTGGACAATACGCTGGCGTACATTATATCTCCGCTTTCTATTTGAACTTGGGGACGAAGCTTGCGCATTCTCAGACTCATCAGATTCAGTTTTACCTCTGGTCGCTTCCTGTCTAGGCACATTTTCCCTTGATTTAGGCTAGGGTCAGACGAAAGCATTTTTCCCCGCTAACGTGAAAAAGTGCGTCCGAACGCAGTGACGTATTTTTTCACGGAATGCGCAAAAACGGTCAGACGACGCGCATTTTCGGTCGTGATTTTGTGCGGATCGTCAATAAAACTCTTTTTGCATCTGGACGTTATGTAGGCTGGACATTAGCAGTGTCTGACATCTCCTAATCACGCAAACACGCCGCTATGCCGCAGCTGCACACTCAGTACGTCAGTACTAGCGGTTCAGCGTTCTCAGAAAAATGCATTCAAATTCCACTTGCGTTGCACGGCCGGACTTTTGTGTGGCCGTACATCGTATATTGGCCGTCATTGCCCGTCATCTGCTGCTAGTGCGGCCGTAATTATGTGTGCCAGAACGCATGTTAAAAGTGCGCTGGTCTGACCCCAGCCTTAACCCACTGACTTCTAGGTACCCATTGCTTCCTAGATTGAAATTTACTTCCTGAATTTTCTCTGGCAAACCCTCTTTCCTGATCTGGCTTGGATTTCTCCCTTTTAGGTATGGAGTCACGCAAAATTTCCACATAGCTCTTTTTCTGGGACTAAAATTTCATATCACCCTTTTTAACGTGTGTTTCCGCTATTTCCTCAGGTGAGTTCTTCACTCTTTTCCCCTGAGTTTCTTCACTATATTCAAATACAGTAAATAGGGTCATACTCTCTTTTAGTACCCAATCCAAACCATTTCTCGGGTCATAATCTCTTGCCAAGATAACCTTTATTTTATTTGGCAATGCGTCATAAAATAATTGGATAAATTCAAGGTTTTCAAAATTTGGGTTTCTTTCAGCCAAGCTGTACGCATTTTTAAGGACTGAAAGAAATTCACGGGGGCTTTGATTAGGGCTACATTTTAGAGTTAAAATTGCTCTTTTCGCAGCTAAACTGGTGCGGTGAGGCCCAAATTCAGATTTGACCTCGGAGACTATTTTACTCCAGTTACGTATACCAGATTCTTTCAAAGACTGAAAAAAATACCTATGTTTGCCTCTAAAGACCCATGGGATAAACTCAATTTTCTGAGCATCTGAAGTGATACCTAAAACTAATAATGCTTCTTCAAACACCTCTAAGGCTGGGGTCAGACCAGCGCACTTTTAACGTGTGTTCTGGCACACATAATTACGGCCGCACTAGCAGCAGATGACGGGCAATGACGGCCAATATACGATGTACGGCCGCACAAAAGTCCGGCCGTGCAACGCAAGTGGAATTTGAACGCATTTTTCTGAGAACGCTGAACCGCTAGTACTGACGTACTGAGTGCGCAGCTGTGGCATAGCGGCGTGTGTGTGTGATTAGGAGATGTCAGACACTGCTAATGTCCAGCCTACATAACGTCCAGACGCAAAAAGAGTTTTATTGACGATCCGTACAAAATCATGCCCGAAACTGCGCGTCGTCTGACCGTTTTTGCGCATTCCGTTAAAAAATACGTCAATGCGTTCAGACGCACTTTTTCACGTTTGCGGGGAAAAATGCTTTCGTCTGACCCTAGCCTAAATGGTTTATGATCTTTGGAGAGCTCTTTTGGTCCCATATCCCCACTGAGTTTTTTAAGAAATGGACGATTCTAGTTAAATCCTGCACTTTATAAGATTTCTTAATAGGCTGTGGCTGGCTAGAGTGATGTGATTTGAAATACTCCTGTGTAAGAGGCTTCGCTCTTTTTTCATCATGAGATTTAGTTTCACTTTCGCTATCACTCTGGCTCTGCAGAAAAACAGAGCTGTCAGGCTGTAATTTATAGCTCACAGCTTTCAAAGGGAACTTCTCTAAGGAAGGGGTTTTAACCCTTTGAGCATCAGCTTCAACCTGACGTAATTCATCAGTGAATTTTTCATGTTCGCGTTCCATTCTCGCTAATTGTGCACTCAGTTCCTTATTTGAATTTGATAACTGATCAATCTCCTTTTGCAATTGAGTTTTTACTTTTTTATAAACAGTCAATTCTTTAATCATACATTCTGATTCCTGAGTTATATGATTTACAGTAACATACAATTCGCTGTTTCTTTTTTCTACACTTTGTATAGTCTCATTTGTATCATTCCATCTTTGGTTTAATTCTACAATCAAATATATACATTCAGGCAAAAATTGAAAAGCCAAAATTTCCTTCTCTCTTTTTGTCTTTGCGGTACAGATTTGTCGCAAATAATCAAGTAACATTGAATGATCAGACCAGAGTGCATCAGCATATTTAGAAACACTTGATTGTAATACTTTTGTCCAATCAAATAATTCATCTGTGACGTGTTACTTGTCTTTTAAATAAGACATCACATCTATCAAAATTATTTGATTTGTACGTACATCATCTTCATTAGTGTTGTCACAAATCTCAGATTCTGATTCAGACATTGTTTACTAAACAATCCTAAAACCACAATCAATATACAACAACAAATCAGAACATATATATATATTTTACCTCTGTCTAATCAGACAATACTGACAGTTGTATTCCATACAAAAACTACAATCTCAGCAGTGCCTCCAATATGTAGGGATTATTATCTCTGCACGTGACTACAACATGTCTAGATTTATATTCAATAAGAAACTTATACGAGACACAAATATCAATTGTTTATATTTCCTAGAAATTCTCCTAAATTCTTTTAATTGTCTGTGTTTTGCTTTGAAGAATACACTAATCAATAATCGGATAAAAATATATATATTTATTACGTATACGAAAAAGTTTCAAATCTCATATCATAAAAAAAGATTTATAAACAACCACAAAATCCATCCATCAGCACATAGACACTAGCTTCCCAATATATATGTATCACCTGTTAGTAACTGCATATATGATTAATATCATTTACCTTATCAGTTAGTAACAACTATACACAAATGGATAATAAACATTTCTGCTTAACAAAAATTTAACATATATTTCCCAGCAAACCAATGTTTAACAAGCTAGATCTTGTAGAGATATATGTATCTCTCTATGCTGCATGGATTAACAAAAGATGAGCTATCACTTATTCTATTTTTAGAATGATAAGTAATAAAAACTTATTTAGTGAATCCTCCCATAATATCAAGAATTAAGCTTCTAATCTTCTGCTTTTTATTTTGTAGTTATATAATTCCTTGCTTATTAATTTCAATCACAGTAATTTCCAAATTCAATATATATATATCTGTATATCAATCTTACAACAATTTCTTTAGGATAAATCCTTATATCTGATTCTTCTTCATATCTCTATCTGCAGATATAGAAATATTTTGAAGACTTTAGATCTAACAGTAATCTGAGAAATCTCAGTCTATCTGTTGCAAGAAATACTCCAAATATATATAATTTATTAACCTTAAATTTGCTCTCTCATACATTACCTCCAATCTGGATTATATGAGTGACTGCCTTGGAATATTCTTTGATTGTTTTGGAATATGTGAAAATTACCAATGTCAGATAATGCACGTGAGTTAGAGATGTGGTGTGAAATCTTGAGTGCATTGTGTCCTGGGATGGTCTGCTAGCGATGGTCTGCTTGCATGAATGCCCCTGCAACGAACAGTGCGGCTCCAATTATAGTCAATTTGACGTCACTGGCAATCTACCTCTTTCCATTTACTATATTAAATATGACATTTACTATACCTCAAGAGGGCAGTGTTGCACTTCTAATTATTTCCACCATTTAATTTTAATATCTCTTATCTCAGGTCAAAGGTCAATCTGTTTTAACAAAGACCCTCTATTTTCAGTTGTAGACACTGAGTCTTTCCTGTCCAAAATTAGATTAATAATCTCCACTCCTCTCAAAATTTTTACTAAGTAAATCTGGCACTTAGCTTGGCATTATATCAAATAAAGACATTTTAAGGTTACCTCATATCTGGCATTTAAAAAAAACAGCTTTTAAAGTTTCACCTAGCCGTGAACTATTTAAAAAAAATCTCTGTTCATTTCTAAAACTAGGGAAAATTGAAAAAGAAAGACTTTCCATTTAAAACAAGATGGCTACAGGCATCCATTTTAATTTTTCCTTCTAATATACCCGACACTGTGGAATATTTAGGAGCGAGAAAATTTTACGACTGGATTTGTTGCACAGGTGGCATCCTATCACAGTTCCATGCTGGAATTCAATGAGCTCCTGAGAGCGACCCATTCTTTTACAAATGTTTGTAAAAACAGTCTGCATGACTAGGTGCTTGATTTTATATATCTGTGGCCATGGATGTGATTGGAACACCTGATTCTGATTATTTGGATGGGTGAGCGAATACTTTTGGCAATATAGTGTATATTTTAAAAGTCAATGAAAAAAAAAATCTTTATTAGGGAGAATAGGGGAGCAGTCACTCAGTGAGGGATCTAGTACGGAGGGGGGATAATAGTGGTAAATCTCTATACACAGCCTGTACCCTGATGGACTGAAGATTTCCTGGATCCCATTCTTTCTTGAGAAACTCATGGTGAATTCTGGACCATTTTGGTAATCCTCCATCTTTTACTGCAGGATAGTCAGAGTTTTTCAGTGAAAGGTGAAACACTGTAGAAGTGAAAATTCTAGGTCGAAATAGCTGATTTGGAAAGTGAGATAACTGGGAGACTTTTTCTGGTTTGGCTATTTTGATCTAGAATTTTCTCCAAAAGTTCTCCAGAGTTTCACTTTTCTCTGAATAACCCTGTACGTTTAAATGAAACAGAACTTAAAGCACTTCAAACATATTACAAAGGGCTTGATTCGAGTGGAGATGCTAACATTAAAACTGAGTGAAATTAACAAGAAAAAAAGGATTCTTGTTATGTTTTATACATGAACTGGGTTGTTACTCCTGGATGTTGAGGCCGCTCTGGTGAGTACAGGCGCGACACCCTTTTTTCAGTATGTATATTAAAACTGAGCTGTTGGGTATAATTGCTCCTTTTGTGGCCTGGCTTATGTCACAGGATACTGAACACTGACACAGTGAATAGCAAGTGATGCCCATTCATTCCCTTTTCCTGTGTTTATCCATAAAGCTACCGGCTTCCGTGAGATAGCCTTACGTGATTTCACAATTCTCTGAACACTATGAAAAAGAAACCCCATACATATAGATACAGTTACAAACAAGTCACGTAGCGCTTTTCAATGGGAGGCAGAATAACAAATATACATACAACTTAAACCCACAGAACAGTAGGAGAGGGGACCCTGCTCAAGAGCTTACAATCTAAGAGGAGAGGGGTGAAACACTAGTTCAGGGTAAATAGAGAACATGAAGTAGCGGGCTGCATGTGGGCTGTGTGGGAAGATGGAAGAAGAGATGAGCAGAGGAGGATTAGGGTGTGCAATGATAAGATTCTCTAAAGTAATGTGGTTTCAGAGACTTATTGAAGGACTGGAGACACAGGGAGAGTTTAGTGGTATGGGGGATGAGGGAGTTCCATAAAAAGGGGGCAGCTCGGGAGAAGTCCTGAAGGCGAGTTGGGGGTGTGGGTCTGAGGAGATGATAGCAACAGAGCATTGGCAGAGCGAAGTGGTCGGGATAGGATGTACCTGCTAATAAGGGAGGAGATGTAGGCAGGGACATGGTTATGGAGAGCTTTGTACGTGAGGACCAATATTTTGATTGGATTCTAATGGAAACAGGGAGCCAGTGCAGAGATTGACAAAGGGACAAGGTGTGGGAGGTGAGGTGGATGAGCCTGGCACAGGCATTCGTGACAGACTGCAGAGGGAGAATCTGGGATCTCTTAAGGCCAGAGATAAGAAGGTTACAGTAGTCAAGGCGGGAAATATAAGACTCACTTCTAGTCTCTCTTTGAAGAGGAATGTATAAACCAGTGCCTCCTCTCAGCTAATTAATGAAAACCATGAGCAGGTTGTACCCCATTGTCTTTCCGATATAGATAGAGCACGACCATGTAAGAAAGCACAAGGTTTGCTCAGCTCTCCATGAAGTCCTCTGGATGAGGTGTTGCTACCGGTATTCGTTCACCAGCCTGAAAAATACAGATATATTTTTGGCTTGGAGTTTTTTTTTTTATCTAATTACTAATTTTTGACTTTCTGTTAATAATTGCAACTTGACTGTCTTTGTTACTGTACATTATGACTGTTTTGCTAAATTAGGTTACATTGCATTTAATAGAGGCTCACTTTGGAGGTTTTCTCCACTTTGCATGATTGCTTTTGAGACCATGCTCTAGATGAAATTCTCAGACTCATTCACACAACAGGTGTCCCATAAAATCGTGAAATGTAAATTAAATCAATGTATGCTGCCATTTGCTCAATATTTCAGTGGCACGCATGCTCTTCTTATTTAGGCACAGACAATTCACAAAATGACTTGATACTAGCAGTAGGGTCTGTATACATGTTGCCATATTCATGAACATAATAAAATGTGCCAGTGTATGGAACTCTGTAAATTTGTTGGTAACCATGACAATTTGGATGGAGACCTACTAAGCCATCTCCCTGGTTACACTAAGAGCCTGCGGGAGATCCACATAAGGAAGAAATGATCGTTTTTGGATGAAGTTAGGATCTCTGCACCATTCTGGAAGAAAAGAGAAGCAGAATCTGGAAAATGATTAGGCTCAAAACCCAAGATCTGGGTCAGGGTAGGAGAAAATAACTGAAAAGAACAAAGTCGTCTGTGCTCTCATTTATTTTAGAAAGAGAAAGACTTTGGTGGATGAAGGCCATTTGTAAGCACACTAGCTGTGTCAGAGACCATACGGGTTATGCAAAGAGCACCGAACTGCACCAAACGGTGATATTTGCCATGCGGTGCAATTACGTGGCAGTTCGGCTAGTCAAAGTGCTGTCAATCCGCCAAATGCTGGTAAATTGACAGTGAAATACAGCGCAGTTTGCCACAATTTGGCGATCTTCAGCCGCAGTGAAATTATCCCATAGAGAAGTAATGGTTAATTTATTCAGAGAACGCCAAACAGCACCGAAATGTCAGTGAAATGCCCTGATTTCCAGTTGTTCATTTGGACAGGTTTTTGAAGGTGAATCCCATAGGATTCAATGTAGAGAAATATTATCGTTTTATTCGACTGGTTTTTTTTTTCAGTTTCATCAAAAATCCTTTTTAGCATTTTTTAGCATTTTTGTTTTGGTATTTTATTTTTTTAGGTGACATTTTTGATTCCCTTTTTTTTTTAAATACTGTAACAGGCCCTGTCATTAATTTTTATGAGACCGTTTATTATTTCCACACATTTTCATATCAGCCATCAGTGGGTGACAGCCTATGATACGTTCAGGCAGCCTTGGCTAAACCCTGTGCAGTTTGTCTTGGTGCCCATGCCACCCAGGACTGGCCCACCAAGATGACAACAAATTTCCCAGTGGGGTACAGCATCAAGGGCCAGTAAGAGCACTCTGACTCATCATTGATGGAGTGATTAGTATGGTCTCTGCTAGGTAGAGGTGCAGAGTGAATGCTTTCCTACCAAGGAGCACATTTTATCGCCTTATTGGAGTGAAAGTGGAGCCAAAATTATTAAAATTTTAATTAGTTTTACTGAAATGGTCAGCCGATGGAACGGGGGCCCCGACCAATGGTTTAGTAAGGGGTCCCAAGAATTCTGATGGTAGCCCTGACTATAGTCACAAATTTACTCTGGCTAGACGGTGTTTTGTCCTCTGTGGGTTCAGGAACGACATGATTTCAAGGTGTTGCCTTGGCCTCCAGATTCCAAATACCGCAATTAAATTGAGTATCTGTGGGATGTGTTGGAACAATAAATCCTATCCATGGAGGCTCCACCTTGCAGGACTTAAAGGATCTGCAGCTAATGTCTTGGTGCCAGATCCAGCAGGACACGTTCAGAGATCTTATGGAGTTCAGGTCTAGATGCACTAGCTCGGTTTTGGCAGCATGAGAGGGGGTAAAACCCTCTTTTCTTATGCCACTCACAGCATTTATTTTATTTCGTTACATATTTTCAATTTTAATTTGTGCTGTACATTTTATAAAACGTTCCATAGCTTCCTAACTCATCTGGTGGACCTGGTCCTTTCTAGGTGGTGCGGTGCTGCCGGGAGTAGTAGAGGAGAGGAGACAACCGCACTGATCCTGCACATATATTCAATGACCTATTATATCTAAGTTTGTGAGTGTACAACTTGTTTCAAATAAATTGGTGTTGATGGCAGTGCTTTTTTTCTGGAAAAATAGGTGGTGGTGCTCTCACATCCGGGGAAAAACTGATTATTATGACTATTTTCATGTCCTTATAAACAATATGGGCTACATTACATCCTGGGTGTTAACGTTAGCGCTCACCTGAGTGAGCGTTAACGTTAGCCCAGGTAGCCAACGCAAACTACAATCCAAACGCTAACGGGTTAAGAAACCCGTTAGCATTTGGTACCTTGCGCTTTTCAGCGCAAGGTTACTGTACTTTTGAGCTCCCTATACTTAACATGGGGAGTGCAAAGCGTTAATCAGTGTTAGGATTACAAAGTTCTAACGCTGATTAACGTCCGGCTGCAGTTGGCACCAAGTCCAGGCTGTGGTTAACTTTTTGCTAACGGATTCCGCTGCTGCAGAATCTGTTAGCACCAGCCAAAACCCCCCCCCAAAAAATTCCAGATACTCACCTACTATCCCGCAGTGAAGACTGCGGCTCCGTCTGCCTCCTCCGTCCGGCGGGAGCAGGGAAAGACTGGGGGAAAAAGTCCCTGTACCACCTTACAGTGCCAGCTCCTCTGATCACACCGCTTGCCTGACAATTCGCAACTCTGGCAGATGTGTGTAAATTTTCTATACCCCCCCTCCCCATGCTGTTCAAAGTTTCAGCGTCTGCAGAGAGAGGGGGGGTGCAACATGTTTACACACATCTGCCAGAGCTGGGGCACTGAAGAAACAGAGGTGAGATTTTATTTAACCAGCCCTCCGTTGTCACTTACTGGAGCATTCAGGAGCAATATGAGCTGCCGAGCACTTCCGATTCTCTGCCTGCCACTGCAGGAGGAGAGAGGAGCCTCATGCTCTCTCCTGTTCGGGCTGGTGGTGAGGTACCGGTACTGAGTGGTGAGGTGCCGGTACTCTACCCCCTGAAAAAAAGCCCTGGTTGATGGTAATATTGTCACTTATTGTATTATTAGTAGTACTGGACTCTCTAATTTTGTCTTTTTATAACCTATATTTTAAAGTAACTAAAGGAGACGTTGCCAGAGAGAATATTCTCTGGACGATAAATATCGTCAACTGTTAATTTGAGTTGGAGGACCACGTGTGCAGTTTGAGTGGTGTATATAACATGAAATTATTTTTTCCCCTAGCTTATATTTATTCATTCACAAATAAAAATAATAGTTTTAATAATTTGTTTGTCACATCTATTTTTTACCTGGTTTTGATATATTTTCTGTTGTTATTTCGCCTGTAAATCTTAGTCTCATAGTTCAGCGGCATGGCAGTTCAGGTGTCTGAAATGTATGAAATTGAATGTCAAGTAGGAAATATAATGTTCTCAACAGACCACAATAAAAAATAAATTGAGGTGTATTTGGCACGTAGACCTGTTAAAGCCCTTTGAGTGAATCATGGCGCTGCAGTAAATTGTTAATGTCATTGGCTTTGGCTTTTTCAATCTGAAGTGTTTGTAAAAGGTACAGCCCGGTCATACATTGCTTTGCTGGCATTTAATTCCAATTAGCAGACTCGCAGATTGAAGACGCCAAACGAAATCTTCAATTTTTAAAAGTGCGAAGCTGGTAATGGCGAATGATTTGAGTGACAGGTTTCGAAATTAAGAAAAGGCTTCAAATAAACAGACAAGCATTTTCACCCCGTTTTAACCCCTTTGCTTCTGTAATTGTGGAATTCCCTGTTCCAAACAAATTTCCTTTTCATTGGGTCCACAGAACATGCTCCTAAAGGTTTGGCACTGTAGCCATGATGTGCGAGGTGGTAACACTTTTTAAGTCCAGCTGGAGAATGTTTCTAACGGACATCTCCCCAGCTAATCCTGCACAGAGCTCAGAACGGCAGTAACTCTATTTGGCCAACAGATGGTGACTAGGGATGAGCTGTTCGGTTCGATGTGTTCGGAGTTCGATTCGAACATCTCCCGTTCGCATGTTCGCGAACTACGAACATTTCCACGTGTTCGCCGCATGTTCACCCACAATGCACCACAATGGACCACAATGCACTTTTCCACTGGCCTGAAGTTTGTAATTGGCTACAGCCTGCACCTGACCACAGTTTAGGTGCAAGACTATGCCAATCATGGCTCAGAGTCCTGATTGGGCAAATTTTGCCCAATCATGGGCTCACAGATTTAAGTCCCGCAGCACACTATATAAGGCGTCCCTTGCAGCCCCAGCACGTGTTTTTTGAGAGGAGATTGTTAGTGTGTGTTCTCACTGCCAGCAGCTATGGGGGGGGGGTCTAATTTCTACAAAATATCTGGGAATTGTTGTAATCTTTGTGTTCTCACTACCAGCAACTATTGTGGAGGTCTCATTTTTACAAAATATCTGGGAATTGTTCTAATCTTTGTGTTCTCACTGCCACCAGCAATTTTGGGGGTCAGTCATTTATACAAATTATCTGGGAATTGTTCTAATCTTCATGTTCTGTCACGGATCCCCCTGATTACTATAGTGTTGGTCCCTATACGCAGGTCTTCTCTCTAACTTCCGATCCTTAGAGTTGGTCGGCACGTCTAGACAGACTACTAGGATGGCAGTTACAGAGCACATACAAAAAGAGACGTCACGAATCCCTCTACTCTCTGACTAGTAGTCCCTTGAGACAGGACACTCTCTACCCTTCCGATCCTTAGAGTGGTCGGCACGTTCTAGACAGATTGCTAGGATGGTAGTACAGAGCACATACAAAATACAAGGGGTGGTCTGATGTGCCTAGGGTGCCACACAGACTGACCTCCGCACCAGAATAGAGGAGTGATACAAATGCCAGGGGTCGAGACACAGAATGGTCGCTTGCGAATGCCAGGGGTCAATACACGGAATGGTTCGTTCGCCAAAGCCAGCCAGGGGTCAAATACACAGAATAGTCGTTTTGCCAATGCCAGGGGTCGATACACAGAATAGTCGATTTGCCAATGCAGGGGTCGATACACAGAATAGTCGTTTTGCCAATGCCAGGGGTCGATACACAGAATAGTCGTTTTGCCAATGCCAGGGGTCGATACACAGAATAATTCTTAGCCAGAAACGCACAAGAGCTCTGCGGGAAGTAACTACCACGTCAGGGCACTGGCATAGTGGAGAAGCTGGGTTTTAAACCCGACGGGTCCGCGTCATCACGCGAGGCCCCGCCTCCCGGCTTCCCACGTGTGCGGAAGCGACCGGCTCTATTTACTCGGCGCCTGGCCAGCGAGCAGCGAGGACGCTGCTGCCAGGCGCCGCCGGAACGGGGGTACGTGACATGTTCTCACTGCCAGCAACTATTTTGGGGGTCAGTCATTGCTACAAAATATCTGGGAATTGTTGTAATCTTTGTGTTCTCACTGCCAGCAATTATTGTGGGGGTCTCATTTCTACAAAATATCTGGGAATTGTTGTAATCTTTGTGTTCTCACTGCCAGCAACTATTTTGGGGGTCTCATTTCTACAAAATATCTGGGAATTGTTCTAATCTTTGTGTTCTCACTGACACCCATCAGGGGGTCTCACTGATTTATAGGAGGTTTCTGGGAATTGTAATCTGTGTCTTCTCACTGCCAGCTATCAGGGGGTCCCACATACCTCTAGCAGATTTCTGTGAATTGTAATCTGTGTCTTGTCACTGTTGCCAGCTATCAGGGGGTCCTATCAGGGGGTCTCACTGACGTGTAGGTAGTTTCTGGGAATTGTAGTTTGTGTCTTGTCACTGCCACCCATCAGGGGGTCTCACTGATTTATAGGAGGTTTCTGGGAATTGTAATCTGTGTCTTGTCACTGGCTGCCAGCCATCAGGGTGTCTCACTGAGTTATACCAGAGTTCTGGAAATCTTTAATCTTTATACAAGAGTTGAATCAGAGTTCTGTATATCTTTAATCTATATATCACTCACCATGTCAGAAAGAACAAAAAGGACAGGCAGACGCTCACAGGCACAGATAAGGGGGCAAGCAGACTCTGTGTCTGGAGGCTGTGTCTCTGGACGTTGTGGACGTGGTGCATCCTCTGCAGGGGCACGCTTGTCCTTTCTAACTGGTGCTGGCCGTCTTAAGCAGCAGCAACATACAGAGGATTTGGTGGATTGGCTAACCAGGCCATCCTCAAACTCCGAGTCCTCTGCCAGCCAGGCTTCTAGTGCTTTACAGTCCACCTCAGCTGCCAAAGCATCTAATGCAGCCTCCATGTCCACAGCTACTCCTGCCGTAGCCTCACTATCACACACAGAGGAGTCAGCTGAATTGTTTGACTACAATGACAGTGACATGCTGCTTGAGGATGCGCAGCAACTACAGTACTCTGATTCAATCTCTGAGGTTGAGGAAGGGAGTATAATCAACCTAGAGGAAGGGGGTGCCAGTGACACACAAATAACTGGCACTCATGTTGCCCCAGCAGCTGCAGCATACTGCCAAGTTGGCTCCAGTGACGAGGAGATAGGGGGTGATGATAATGATGATGAGGTCACTGACTCCACCTGGGTGCCTGATCGAACAGAGGAGTCAAGTGAGGAGGAGGAGGCACAACAAACACGAGGCACAACGTCCTCTATGACCAACCGTAGCACTAGCCAGTCCAAGGCATCAGATGTCAGAGCTGCTCAGGTGCAGAGTGCTGTTGTCTCAAAGCACACATCCGGGAACTCTGCTGTCTGGGAGTTCTTTAAGAAATGTGCAGCAGACCGCACCATTGCTATTTGTAATCTATGTCAGATGAGGCTCAAGCGTGGGAAAGACACCGGACGCTTGGGTACCACGTGCTTGAGGCGACATATGAACAAGTGCCCATTGGCGCAAAACTTTGCGTAGGTCCTCCTCACCTGTCTCTACCCCCACTATATGTCCTGCCATGTCGTTGACTGCAACCTCCACTGACAGGGATGATGCTACAGTAATACAGTGGCAAGAAAAAGTATGTGAACCCTTTGGGATTACGTGGAGTTTTGCATGAATTGGTCATAAAATGTGCTCTGATCTTTATCTAAGTCACAACAATTTGAAAAACAGTCTGCTTAAAATAATACAACACAAACATTATATGTTTTCATGTTTTTATTGAACAGAACATGTAAACATTCACAGTGCAGGGTGGAAAAAGTATGTGAACCCCTAGCTTAATGACTTCTCCAAGAGCTAATTGGAGCCAGGAGTGAGCCAACTTTGAGTCCAATCAGTGTGATATTATTGGATGTGTTGCTGAAAGCTGTCCTGCCCTTTAAAAACACACACCAGTTTTGGGTTTACTGGTTTCAAGAAGCACTGCCTGATGTGAACCATGCCTCGCAGAAAAGAGCTCTCAGAAGACCTACGATCAAGAATTGCTGACTTGCATGAAGCTGGAAAGGGTTACAAAAGTATCTCAAAGCCTTGATGTTCATGTGTCCACGGTAAGACAGACTGTCTACAAATGGAGAAAGTTCAGCACTGTTGCTACTCTCTCTAGACGTGGCCGAAACGTTACGTTTTCTACTGGAGAGATTTGCTCCCATGAATAAAATTTCATCATCTAGCCGCCTGAGACCCGTATTCTTTGATTTACTAGACAAAAGAGTGCGTCTGTCCACCGACTCTGTAGACCGGCTGACATTTATAAAAATGAATCAGTCCTGGAACAGCAGCTATCAATCCCCTGATGCTGACGTAACGGAATAGATCAGGGATCTCTTCTGCATTCACAAAACCTCCACCACTGCACTCTTCCACAATACCACAAAAGGGTTACAGTGTGAAGGCACTTTCTGCCACCAAATGCGCAATATTTGGCTGCATTGACACTGACGCCTATATTACCAGATTTTTATCATTTAAATTTTTTGGACCGCAGGGTCCAACCTTGCACTCTTCCACAATACCACAAAAGGGTTACGGTGTGAAAGCACTTTCTGCCACCAAAGGCACGATATTTGGCTGCACTGACACTGACACCTATATTACCAGATTTATATCATTTAAATTTTTTGGACCGCAGGGTCCAACCCTGCACTCTTCCACAATACCACAGAGGGGTTACGTGTGACGGCACTGTTGCGGACACTAAAAGCCCGATTTTAAAGCACCTATTGTTACTTTCATCCAAAGCCTGCATAAGTTTCACCATAATTTTGCCAAAAAATCACTAAACTTGTTCTGCGTATCCTAAAATGTCTCCTTTTTTAATACAGACTTCCGCCCCAAGCAGTTGCTTATGAATAGATTAAAGGAAAACCGTTTACCATAATTTGAAACGTCATTTTTTTGTTTTTAAATGCTTCTATACATCTATACATCTTACAAATCTGCCACTTCACGGGCAGGTTATGGGGACCTCCTAGGCACGATACTTGAAGGAATTTTTTGTTTTTATTTTTAACCCTTACTTCATGGAAAACTCACTGTTCCTTTAAAAAAGTTTTTTTTTTTTACTTTTTTTCCTTGTTTCCTGTCCCCCAGGGCAAATATCTAGCATATATGCCCTCTTGCAGGGCACTCTAAAAATCGAACTTTTGAATCCCATTGACTTGCATTGAGTTCGGTTTGTGTTCGCGTTCGAACTCAAACTTTTGAAATTGTTCGAGTTCGAATGCGAAACGAACACGGGGGTGTTCGGCTCATCCCTAATGGTGACATCTACCTGCCAAATAGGTTATTATAGTAGGAAATCTATTGGGGATATTCCCAAATCTTTCTTATTGTTCAATTAATTAAAAAATGATTTTCCAAAAACACAGCTGATTACTGACAGGTTCTTTCAAAAAGTCTATACCAAATGGGCAACAATAATTAATAATTTTATATTTATTCCTTTTAAAATGCGCATGCAGACTTGATGGTCATGATCCCAGTGCTTCAAGTTTTGAGTATGGACCCCCTGCAGGATCATGAAGATGAAGATACCATATTCATGATGTTGCTTGTTTCTTTTTTTCTCTCTGTCTGACCCTTCCTTTCCTTGTTACTGTTTCCGCCCAACTAACCTACTCCTTTTCTTTCTTCTTTATCTTTTCCTTTTCCTATACCTTGTCCCTCCTCCCCACCCTCCCTTTCCTTTTTTTCTTCTTAATTTTTCATCCTCTCTGACAGGAGGATGTCCATCTTGTCATGGCTGGGTGTAGATAGAGGAGAATCCTGGATGCCTGATTTTGCATTCCTTGGCATATATAACTGTCGACTCCACATGAGACATGAGTGAATGTTTGCTCTACTATAGCTATTTTTATTGGCTGGTTATGTTTATTTCTTTGTTTTATTTCCCAATGTTTGTCCTTTTCCCCTTCTGAAATTCCATAAACATTTACTACATTAAAATATTCATGCTTGACCAGATTCGACCCGAAGGTCCCCTTGGCTGCATGTAAAGGTGATCCACCTTACAAAATGTTATACCTCTCCCATTTCAGTGGAAGCATCTCCGTTGTATTTTTATACATTTTCTGCCCTTTTGCTATTTTGCTATACTGAAAACATCTGTGGTTGTTAATATTTTTGAAAGGGGCACTTAGGGACTGTGTCTCACTGGATGAGAGAGTCTTGAAGTGTAGAAGAAGACGTCTCACATTGATTTCTTCTTTTTTCTGTATACTTCCTAATTCCTTGTGACAATGGAAGGATTTGTGATCCTAGCACCTACATAGAAGTACAAATATGAGAAGGTCTGGAGAAGATCATTCAACTCCCCAGGATCCTTGCCATGTTTTCAAGCACACGGTTATAGAGAGAGATGCCACCAGCCTTTAGTGCACCATATGGGAATAAATTAGAGATGTGCATTCGTTTCGGAAAAATTAGGAATTTGGGACGAAATTTGATAATTCGTATTTCAGAAGTACTTCCGAATAACGAATCGATACGATATGAATTTGAAACAAAACAAAATGGTATATAACAAATTTATTTTGTTTTACACTGTGTCATCATCATAAAAGAAAAATTTGAATAACTGATATCAACTATTGAATTTGAAATGAACTATCAAATTGATATCAACTACCGAATTGATCTTACAATAAAAGTAATAGTCAGCAAAGGACTTTAGGGAACAAATTCATTTTGCTTCACTGTTTGACTCAAATACTAAATCTGTGACACAGCTTAAAATTGAACCCTAGCTTTTCTTTTAACAGCAAAAGTGATTAAGTGTGGTTTTATTTAGTGATCCAAAATTCGAATTGATATCAACTATCGAATTGATATATGAAATTCGAATCGATTCGAAATTTCAAATCGATTCGAAACGAAACACGAAACGAAATTAGTTACGAAATTCCGAAAACTAAATGATTTAAAAACATAACGAAATGTAACTAAAATAAACAAATTTTCAGCCATGCACATCCCTATGACACGCTTCCCTCATCTGCATCTCCATTTTGTTAAAAATGTATGACCGTAAATTAAAATTAAGATTATATTTGTTCTTGTGATAAAATATGTTTTATTTTTTGACTGAAATTTTTGTGACTCAAAGAAACTCATAACCTTTTCTTTTGCATGTGTGTTAGTTTTGTGACGGTAGGTTATGCTGTACTGAAGTCACCTTACTTAATGGATGCCGTACGTTAGCATGTATAAAAAAACAAACCCTAATTTCTGTAAATCCTCTATATTGAGGCCAAATATCCTCTATGTCTGCAAATATTTTCTATTGTGTTTCTGTAACGTATCGATCCGTTGGGCGCCTGGCAGCGGCTTCCACGCTGCTCGCTGGCCAGGCGCCGATTGAAATTGCAGCCGGTTGTGCTCACGTGGGACGCCGGGGGGCGGGGCCTGGCGTGATGACGCGGACCCGCCGGTTTTAAAACCCGGCTTCACTGTTTTACCCGTGCCCTGACGTGGTATTGCATTCCCGCAGAGCTCTTGCGATTTTTGGTACTGTCCGTGTCTGACCTTTGTTTCTGGCTGCATAATATTCTCTGTGAATGATTCCTGGCCTTGGCAACGAACCACCTCTGTGTATGACCCCTGGCATTGGCAAAGAACCACCCCTGTGTATGACCCCTGGCATTGGCAAAGAACCACCTCTGTGTATGACCCCTGGCATTGGCAAAGAACCACCTCTGTGTATGACTCCTGATTTTGGCAACGACTTCTCTAACGGTTCTGCTCCTAACTTTGGTACCGGTGTTAGTCTGTGTGTAACCCTAAGCATACAGCAGACTACCTCTTATATTACTAAAGTCCTGGGGAGAACAAACTATCTAAAGGCCTTGTATATCTGTCTGATATTAACCCTTGTGGGTACTCTGTCTTGTGAACCGAAATATCTATCTAGACGTGCCGACCACTTAAGGATCGGAAGGCTAGAGAGCGTCTTGCGTATAGGGACCAATATTCTGGTATTCAGGGGGATACGTGACATTACGTCAGGGCCAATGGATCCCGCAGACCTCTCTATACAGTTGGCACGTATCGCAGCCAGACAAGAAGAGCAGGACCATAGAATGGACCAGTTTGCTCTTGCTCTTCAGACCTTGTTGAATCGGTCCAGTGGAGGAACCACAACCTCCCCGGACCCTGTATTGCCTATTGTTAGTCCGGCCTCTCCCGAAAAAATAGGCTTAGTATGAAGGCGCCGTTACGGTATGATGGTACCCCAAGTTTGTGCCGGGTTTTTTGACTCAACTGGAGATTTTGTTTGAGAATAACCCAGGGTCATGTATGACGGATAAAGCCAAGGTGGGTTATCTGATCAACCATCTGACAGAGAAAGCTTTGTTGTGGGCTACACCCTTGTGGGAAAACAAGAAACCTATCATTTATGACTACGAGGGTTTTACTTCAGAGCTAAAACGGACCTTTGACCCCTCTAGAAGGGCTACTAATGCGGGTAGGTCTTTGTTGCATATAAAACAAGGGAATAGGAGAGTCTCTGATTACGCTATAGACTTCAAAACTCTGACTTCAGAGGTTCTCTGGCCTAACGATGTCTTAACATTAGCCTTTACTGAAGGCCTAAACGATACTTTTATGTTCGAGTTGGCTCCATTAAAATTGCCAGAGACACTTGATCAACTTATTGATTTTTGTATTGCCATGGATGATCAAATTAGGGAAAGGAGACATCCTAGAGATAGACCCAGAAGGGTCTTGCCTCCTTTACCTCTATTGTCTAGAAATACCAGTACATCCAGTAACCAGGAAAATGTAAGAGGGGAAATGCCAGGTGCAGAACCTATGCAGATAGGAAAAACTGGTATTTCGGACGCAGAAAGAGCTCACAGAAGGGAAAAGGGCTATTTTCTATTGTGCAGGGGCAGACCATTTTCGCCTTCAATGTCCTCAAAGACCTAGGGGTAGCAGGGGTGACAGTGGTACATCAAGCCAAAGAACAGCTAACACCCAGGTTATTGGTTCTCTTTATGCCTCCTTTGTGGATAATGAAAAAAAAAAATCCAGGATTCTGTTACCAATCTCTCTAACCTGGGAAAGGGTTCACCTCAAGACTGAGGCGTTTTTGGACTCTGGGGCCTCAGGTAATTTCATGGATAAACATTTTGCTGCAAAAAACCTCATACCTCTGGTTCTCAAAGAAAAACCTCTAATGGTAGAAGCCATAGATGGGAACCCGCTATCCTGTCCACGTATTACTCACGACACTATTCATGTATGTATGGTAACAGGAGTATTGCACCATGAAACAATATGTTTTCAGATCATTGAATCTCCTTCATGTCCTGTCGTTCTTGGGTTTCCATGGTTGGTAGAACACAACCCAGTTATTGATTGGGTCCAGAGAGACATAAAATATTGGAGTCCTCATTGTCAGTCAAAATGTCTGGGTAGGGTCAATGTGATCGGTAGCCTCAACATTGCCACAGCTCCTCCTTTATCCACAGAGGTCCCTGAATGTTATCAAGAATTAAAGGAGGTGTTTTCTAAATCCAGGACTGAGGTCCTACCACCACACCGCCCATACGACTGTGCAATAAATTTACTCCCCGGTACTATGCCTCCTAGGGGACACGTATACCCCTTGTCGCAAAAGGAAAACGACATTATGGAGGAGTACATAAGGGAGAATCTAGAGCGAGGATTTATCAGACGGTCCTCCTCTCCAGCAGGAGCAGGTTTCTTTTTTGTCTCCAAAAAAGAGGGAGATCTGCGACCTTGCATTGATTATAGAGGTTTGAATAGGATAACCATAAGGAACGCATATCCCATACCTCTTATCACGGAACTATTCGACCGACTAAAAGGGGCCAGAATTTATACTAAGCTCGATTTACGCGGAGCTTACAACCTGGTAAGGGTCAAAAAAGACCATGAATGGAAAACGGCTTTTAATACACGAAGTGGACATTATGAATACCTAGTGATGCCCTTTGGTTTATGTAATGCGCCAGCCGTTTTTCAGGACCTCATAAACGATACCCTAAGAGAATTTCTACAAGTTTTTGTCATTGTATATCGATGATATCCTGATATACTCCCCTGATATTGAAACCCATCATGTCCATGTGAAACAAGTATTGAAAAAACTGTTGGAGGCTGGGTTGTTTTGTAAACTGGAAAAATGTTTATTTGACATAAAAACAGTACATTTCCTTGGCTACATAATAACTCCTGACGGTTTTCAGATGGATCCTAAGAAGCTCTCAGCAATCATTGACTGGCCTCTGCCCCAAGGGCTGAAAGCCATCCAGAGGTTTCTGGGGTTTACTAATTATTATAGGAGATTCATTAAAGACTTTTCAGCTTTGGTATCTCCTCTCACGGCTATGACAAAGAAAGGGGTGGGAAATCAGAAATGGACACCCCAAGCCAGTCAAGCCTTTGAGGCGCTCAAACAAGCATTCACTACTGCCCCTGTTCTCAGACATCCAGATCCGACTCTGCCATTTCAAGTAGAAGTTGACGCCTCCGAAATAGGTCTTGGTGCAGTCTTGTCCCAAAGGGAGGCACCCGATAAACCCTTGCATCCATGCGGCTTCTATTCCCGGAAACTGTCCCCGGCAGAGAGGAACTATGACATAGGAAACCGAGAGTTGTTAGCAGTCGTTTCAGCCTTGGCAGAATGGAGATACTTACTGGAAGGGTCTAGTGATCCCATCATTATCATAACTGATCATAAAAATCTCACATACATTGGAGATGCTAAACGTCTAAATTCCAGGCAAGCGAGATGGTCGTTGTTCCTTTCGAGTTTTAATTATGTCCTGACCTATAGACCTGGATCCAGAAACATCAAAGCAGACGCACTATCAAGACAGTATGAATCTTACGAGCATAATATCCAAGATCAGCATCCCATTGTACCCCAAGAACGGATAATAGCCTCTACCACGATTAATGTCTCGTCCCTTTGATGAAAAGGTTGCAAACCGTTCAGGGCACAGCTCCTGAGGGGAGACCTCCCGCGAAACTCTTTGTACCTGAAAATGAAAGAGAGGAATTACTAAACATTTACCATGACAATAAAACTTCTGGGCATATGGGAATCACCAAAACGGTGTCCAGCATCAGTAAAATCTTCTGGTGGCCCTCGTTACGCCAAGATGTAAAAGATTACATAGCTGTATGCGAGGTGTGCACAAGACATAAAAGTCCCAAAACAGTACCCATTGGTTTACTCCAGCCTCTGCCAATCCCAGAACGACCATGGTCGCATTTGGCAATGGATTTTATAGTGGAGTTACCTGTTTCAAGAGGTAATACAGTAATACTTACTATCATAGATCGGTTCTCCAAGATGGGCCACTATGTTCCTCTTCGTAAACTACCTTCGGCACTCGAACTGGTGCCCATATTCATAAACAACGTGGTCCGCATACATGGTATTCCTCTTGGGATTGTCTCCGATAGGGGTACCCAATTTGTCTCCAGATTCTGGAAGGGTTTTTGTAAGAATGTGGGGATAGACTTATCTTTCTCCTCGGCCTATCACCCCCAGACTAACGGAGCAGCAGAACGCGCTAATCAGAATATAGAAAAGTATCTAAGATGTTTTATATCTGACAAACAGGATAACTGGTCTGATCTTCTACCATGGGCAGAGTATGCTTTGAACAATGCAGTGAGTGAATCCACAGGACATTCACCTTTCTTCACTGTTTACGGTTTCGATCCTCCCGTGCTCCCCGCTACGTTTCCGGATACCACAATACCTGCTTTAGACGAGCATTTGGCATCCTTGAAGGAGACTTGGGGGAGAGTTAAGGAGGCACTGGAGAAAAGCAGTGCCATCCAGAAGATTAAGGCAGACAGACACAGGAGGCAAGCACCTGTGTATCAGGTTGGAGACATGGTTTGGCTTTCCTCGCGGAATATCAAACTCTTAGTGCCCTCCATGAAGTTGGCACCTAGATACATAGGCCCCTATAAAGTTCTGAGGCGACTCAATCCGGTCTCCTATGCTTTGGCATTGCCTCCTCATATCAGGATACACAATGTATTTCACGTGAGCCTCTTGAAGCCATTGTTATGCAACCGGTATACCAAGGTCCATGCTCCGCCTCCTCCTGTCTCCGTGGAGGGTGCGGAGGAGTTTGAGGTTAAGGCCATTCTGAATGCCAGGATATCTAGGGGGACTTTACAGTACTTGATTGACTGGGAGGGCTACGGTCCAGAAGATCGTTCTTGGCTCCCGGCTACGGAAGTCCATGCTCCTAGGTTGGTGAAAGCCTTCTATTTGGCTCATCCTCGTGCCCCTGGGGGTCGTCCAGTGGCCGCCCTTTGAGGGGGGGGTTCTGTAACGTATCGATCCGTTGGGCGCCTGGCAGCGGCTTCCACGCTGCTCGCTGGCCAGGCGCCGATTGAAATTGCAGCCGGTTGCGCTCACGTGGGACGCCGGGGGCGGGGCCTGGCGTGATGACGCGGACCCGCCGGTTTTAAAACCCGGCTTCACTGTTTTACCCGTGCCCTGACGTGGTATTGCATTCCCGCAGAGCTCTTGCGATTTTTGGTACTGTCCGTGTCTGACCTTTGTTTCTGGCTGCATAATATTCTCTGTGAATGATTCCTGGCCTTGGCAACGAACCACCTCTGTGTATGACCCCTGGCATTGGCAAAGAACCACCCCTGTGTATGACCCCTGGCATTGGCAAAGAACCACCTCTGTGTATGACCCCTGGCATTGGCAAAGAACCACCTCTGTGTATGACTCCTGATTTTGGCAACGACTTCTCTAACGGTTCTGCTCCTAACTTTGGTACCGGTGTTAGTCTGTGTGTAACCCTAAGCATACAGCAGACTACCTCTTATATTACTAAAGTCCTGGGGAGAACAAACTATCTAAAGGCCTTGTATATCTGTCTGATATTAACCCTTGTGGGTACTCTGTCTTGTGAACCGAAATATCTATCTAGACGTGCCGACCACTTAAGGATCGGAAGGCTAGAGAGCGTCTTGCGTATAGGGACCAATATTCTGGTATTCAGGGGGATACGTGACAGTTTCATTCCAGCAGTACCTTTGAGTACTGACAGTAGACATTTTTAGAGTTTGCCAAGCTAACCCCTATAGGAAAATCATAACTTTCCAGACGCGTTTCACCAGAAAACATCAAAAGGAATGTCATGCTTCCAAGCGATGACCTCTGGAATAAATAAACCGAGCTTCAAAACACACAATTTCAAAAGTCAGTGACTTGTTTCTATGTATAGTGTCCCAGAATTCTGTGTCAGAAAATCTTCACAAACATCGTTGTTATTGGCACCGTAGAACAGAAAGTGTCATCAAATAAAGGGCAATGCTCTATTGAGTCTTACGATTCATTGTCCTACTGCATTACTTTCAACGAAGTATATAATTACAAAACATAACATGTATATGTCTGCAAATACAACGCTTTACTTTTTTAGTGATATGGAATTAAGCACCTTAACACACTCTCCCAAACATAGCACATATAGAAAGATCACATTTTAAACCCTCGACTAGCACTCAATCCTCAAGTCCCATTCATTAACACTCATGTGTAGTGTTGAAAATGTTATTGTAGCTAAATCTGGAATAATTGTAGAATGTTTTCACCGTTTTTTAAATCCACTGCTGTCCAGGCATCTATTGCACAATGTTTTTGTGCTCTTTGATCTCAAGCATTAAATCAATTTGATGATGGTACAAATTGATGCTGTTTATATTGCTTCAGCTGTAAATTGAGCACTGCATAACAACTCAAAGCACAATGGGGGAAATGCACACATAAGTAGTTTTTAAATGTTTATGTCATCTTCTGTGATGGATTTTCACTGTTTCTGCATCTTCTTGACAATCAATTTGAATTTAAAATGCACCTGAGCTGACCAGGTGCACTGTTGATATGATTTCCTATCAGGGGAAGGGTATCACATTGGATCAATGCAATTTCTGACTTCTTCAGAAGAAATACATGTTTGCACTTATGTCAATTGAGTGACAGGCAATGTACCACCCTCTGTTGGCAGCTAACTGGGGGCTGTCACACTGCAATGTGTGATTGGCCCTTTGCAGTGACGTCGGCATGCTGACTTGTCAATCATTGTGCCAACAGTCAATGGTGTGCACCGACAGCAGAGGGCTGTCCTCTAGGAAGGCTCTCCACTCAGAGCTATCCCACCCCCTTGTGGCATGCCGCAGTGACGTCGGGCACAGGGGAACTTTAAAAGAAGAAAAATTGTAATACTCTTTGATTCCCTTTTAAATGAACCCGCCTTGTTTTGGACATAGCAGGCTCCCTTTTTAAGAAAATTTAATTAGTATCCTTTAGTTGTGTAGTTGTATAGAAGAGACACTTAATTGTACTTGAATTCCCTTGTGAACATTTACTTGTAATCAGTTCCAGACTAGAACTGAAAATAGACGCAGCATTTTAAAGTCAGCGGCCCACTTTTGTCTACCACTATACAGAAACACAAATATATAAATTCGCACCACTATAAACACCCACATATATTTATACACATTTCTATATGTACCCCAATACACATCCCTGTACATGCACTTACTCACCCCTATTATATACCTATATGTGCATCTACACACCCACCCACCTACACCTAAACACACACAAACCTATCCACCCCCAAACACATAACCACTCCCAAAACCCTGAAAACACACACACCCAAACACACCTAACCAAACCCATACACCAAAACACACACATCCTCTTCCATATACCTAAACACATACACCCTTCCTCTCCCATACACCTAAACACTCACCGATCCACTCCCATACACACGTTACCTCCAATACACCTACACACACACACAAATCCACTCCCATTCACCTAAACACACACACACACATACCTTCACACACACATAAATCCACTCCGAATTCATCTAAACACACACACACACACCCTCTCCCACACACCTAAATACACACACACCAAATTAATCAATAGTTAAAAGATATATAAACATTGCCACCTCTCCTGCTTACCTTTTCTGCAGGATGGGGGCTGAATTCCTGGTGGGCCAGTGACAGGGGAAGGAGGGGGTAGTGGGCCATTGATGCTGGATTGAGCCCTTTTAATCCAGTATGAAATCACCCTGGTGGTCTGAGTGGCTGTGCTTCCAGCACAGACTGCTAAGAATCCCACACTGGATTCCATTGCCGGCACTCTCTGATGACACGGCAGCTGAGCACCAGCACTCTCTGACACGGCCACTGAGCAGTAGCACCAGCACTCTCTGATGACACGGCAGCTGAGCACCAGAGGCCTGTTCAATACCTCAGCAGCTGCTGAATTGCTGCAGCGCAGCAATTCAGTTTGCTGCGGCAGTGTCGTTGAACCCTTTGGATGCGAATTTTGAATCCAAAATGGCCGACAATTTCTTAATGAAAAATTCAGATTGTTTTTCGGATCACTCGGACAAAATATAATAAAGAAAAGCAGTCAGCACAATTCCGTTTTGTCTGCACACACCACAAATGATAGTTTTTAATGAATAAACGTTATGTTTACTTCTGAAACAATATATAAATTGAACTGTAATATATGTCTATGTGCAGGGGGAAATAATAAATAAATATTTTGTGCTTTGGTGAACAAAAACCTCAAAATTAACATTGCTGTAGGGAATTATTACTTGCTTCGAGGCGGCGGCCATCTTGCTGTAGGGCATTGTTACTGGCTTCATGCGGCGGCCATCTTTAATACGTCACACGAAGCATCTCCTCGGGTCGCTGCAAGTGCTAGGTTAGCACTGCTGAGCGCTGAGCGGTTGAACGGCGTTCAATGCAAGTTGCTAACTTAGCACTTGCAGCGGCTGAGGTATTGAACAGGCCTCAGCACTCTCTGATGACACGGCAGCTGAGCACCAGCACTCTCTGATGACACAGCAGCTGAGCACCAGCACTCTCTGATGACACAGCAGCTGAGCACCGGCACTCTCTGATGACACGGCAGCTGAGCACCAGCACTCTCTGATGACACGGCAGCTGAGCACTCTCTAGCATGTCATCTGAACATCGCTGATGCAGTCAATGAGTGTCGGAGTCCAGCATGGGACACGCTTTGTAGTCTGTGCTGGGATCATAGATCGCATTGCACATCCACGGTCACTCCACCAGGGATTAATAAAAGATCTTCAAAAACAATGAAGGAGCCTGGCGCTGTATGAGAGATACGGCCAGTCGAGCCCCAGCCAACTGGCCCTAAAGGCCACTGGGCAAATGCCCAATGGCCAGTTCAGGCCTGCTTATAATCCATCACTATTATTACTTTCAATGTCTAATCTCATTCTCCTGAACACATACAGTATCCTCTATATTTGGATTTAATTTACAATTTGGGAATCATTTCTTGTTAACATTTATAGTTATGGGTGGCATTTTCCTTCCAAATATCTCATTTATTTTCATTTACAGAATAGTTTTAAATGCTTTAAGTCATCACTGTGTTTTCTCTTCAGTTTTCACAAGCTACTGTTGAGTCATTTCCACACATGGGGCCCTATTACATTCTTAACAAACAATTGTGCGCACGCAAAAACGCATTAACGCGATGGCCAAAACCCTTTGCGCTGAAGTCTAACGCGAGTGACCCTGCGCAAACCCTTTGCGAACACAATTTAGTGCGTGCATCCTATACTTAACATTGTGAGCGAAAATGCGTTTGTGCACTTGTGCGCGCATGGTTTTACAATCTTAGCACAAAATTTAACAGACAACGTTTGCGCGCATAATTTTAACGTCTTTGAAAAGCTGGTGGTAACGGCAAATTGTAACAACCTGACCGTACCAAACTGCGGATTTCGTCAAAAATGACGGCCACTACCTTGTCTTGCGTCAGAACGTATGTCTGTTGTGCGCAGTCCGCACAAAAATGCATTCATCTGACGGACTCGCGTTAAAGATTACATTGCGCTCACTGATTTCTGCGCGCAACGGTACTTTGCGTGCATTTTTGCATGTCGGTTTTACGAGTGCAATTTCCCAACGGATGAAAAAATGCACAAGGAATGTAATTCCAGCGGTGATTTTCGTGTGTTATCGTTTAACGCTTTGCACAAAAAAAACACACGTTTAGCGTGCGTTTTTGCGTTAAGAATGTAATGGGGCCCATGGTGGGCAATGGAGGACCCCTACAAACTCCAGTGGTGGGTTTACCCTTTTAATTTCAAGGAAGTGTAAAGGCAAAATTTAATTAAAAATCTGCAGTCTAACGAGCTCATTTTATTAATTCACTGCATTTACCTTCATGACATATAAATTGGGGAAATCCAGTAGCATTAGGGTGGTAAAATGAAGTATAAACAAAACAAACCCTCGTTCCCTGAGGTGCACTGCTTACAAGTCAATGACCGATATTCTCAATGGATCTACAGGAGTATGATGGAGGTTGCCCCTGGTGCATTACAGAAAAATATGTGCTAATTGCTATCGGGCATAACTGCCAGCATAAAAGCCAATTGTGGGTAGCTCACTAAACACTAAAGTCGGCACTTGACATCAGAATAACTGTGTCCACAATCGATGTCACAGCCACAGCCACAAAATCAACATTATTTGTTTGATCATTATGCTAAATCCACTTGTATGAGTACGGCTGGGTGGAGTATTTATTTTATTATTCTTTATTTATAAAGCGCCAGCATATTCCGCAGCGCTGTACAATAAGCACAGTATAGACAGGGTTACAATACATTGAACAACATTTGACAAACAGTACAGGAGGAGATGAGGCCCTATTCCCGTAGGAACTCACAATCTGGGAGGGTTGGGGTTGGAAACAGGAGGAGAGGACTGTAAGGTGAGAGTGATTGATGGTTGTGTCAGTGAGTTGGGTGGTAGGCTTCCCTAAATAGGAATGTTTTCAGGGAGCGTTTGAAGGAAGAGAAGTTAGGGGAAAGTCTGACAGTACGATGGAGAGCGTTCCAGAGATGGGGGCTGCGCGTGAGAAATCCTGCAGTCTATCATGGGAAGAGGTGATGCGGGGAGTAGCTAGGCGCAGGTCACTGTTTGACCTTAGGGAGCGGGCTGGGTGTATTAGTGATTAGTGAGGACAGGTAGTGGGGCGCTGAGTTAGTGAGGGTTTTGTAGGTAAGGATAAGGATTTTGAACTTAATTCTGCAGTGGATGGGGAGCCAGTGAAGGGACTCGCAGAGGGGAGTGGCAGAGACAGAGCGGCGGGTGAGGTGAATTAGCCTGGCGGAGGCGTTCAGGAGTAGAGGTAACGTCACTGCTCTGCATGGAGAGAGCCTGTGGAGTCATGGGTTCGACCCCAGCGAGCACCTCTCCAGTAAGTGTCCTTGGGCAAGACACCTAACGTTACATACTCGCCACCCAGGACATACTTGAAAACGAGAGAAATGTCAATGTATCCTACCTGGTAAAATCCTTTCTCCAAAAAAAAAAAAAATGTTGTCTCAGACAGGTAGTTTTGTGACTTTGTGCAGTATATGTAGCTTGCTCGGGACGGATGTATCAGTTTTGTTTCTTGCACTAGGTGTCTAAGTCTTCTTCATGGATGCCTCAGAGGGTACAAAGTAGGCGATGCATGAGTCTTCCTCAGTTTTCAGATTCCCATTTGGACCGCTATCTATATTCACTGTAGCATGCCCCATCACATATGATGGGAGCATTTCACGGTCGATGTGCGGCCCTTTGCATTGGTTACGCAGCCAGTTTTTAGTGGACTTGCATGTTTTTCTGCATTCTTTTAAATGTTGGGGTCTTTGGAAAGAAAGCCTTAAGGTCTCCAACAAATTTGCATGTGTTTTAGTTTATTTTTAGCATAATTTCATGTTTTGTCTCGGCTCTGTTTCGGATGGGGACATTTTAATTCTCGCCCTCCGGTGACTGTTGAATCCTGTGCTTATGATGGCGAAGATACTGTGGCTCTGCTCTGATGCCAAAGATCATAGGGACTTTCGGGTTTTTCAAGTGCCGATTTACACATGGGAACTCTCAGCACTGCCATCATTACACTATTGATGCTTAGTGATTCTATGCCATTGGTTACAACTAAGGAATGTGTTCCCCAAATCCCCCAAGTTCCTATGCCCATGAAAGTAGATGTGCTATAATGACACTAGAATAGTAGTATCAAATATACTTGCAGTACAATGCACATTATGATGCTTATTGCTGTTGATTTAGGGTGCCATTGGGCTTATGTTAAGACTGTTTTTGGTTTATGTGGGCATAGAGTTAAGGGGATGAAGATTTGAGTGGCTACAGCTGATGGAGAACTAAAGGGGTTATTCAGAAAGCAATGAACTTGCCACCAAATTGCACCGAATGGTGAAATATTGTGACAGTTCATTTACTCGGAAAGCTGTCGAATACTGGTGAATTGCCAGCAAAATACAGTGCAGATGACTGCAATTCGGCGATCTTCGGCTGCAGCAAAATTGTCAGTGATCTGCCCTGATTTTCGGTGCTTCAGTTCGACAGGTTTTTAATTTCTTCAACCATTGATTCTTTTCATTTATAGTAAACCATTTTTTTATTTATTCTTTGGAACACCTTTATTGTTATTATTTAGAATTCTATCCTTTTTATTATTTTTATAAAATTGAATTTAAAGAAATCCTTTTTTATTATTTAGACACATTTTAATGCATTTCTATTGGTTTAAACACTTATTCGAAGAATAGCAGAGTTCTGTTTTTTCTTTCTTTTCTGCGGTTCGGCGGTCTGTTCGGCGGCATTCAGTGACTCCAGCCTCGGCGCACTTCGGGAACCATGAGGTGAATTTACCGCAGGGTCAGTGAAATGGATACCCCGAAGTGCTGCAAATGAGAAAGCCCTGAAATTTCACTGAAATTTGGTGCTATCATGGTAACCCCTTTAGGCTAGGGTCAGACTAACGCATTTTTCACGTTGTCCGTGAAAATGTGCGTTCGAAGAATGGACGTATTTTTTCACGGAATACGCGATAGCGGTCATACGATGCGCAGTTTCATCCGTGATTTTGTAAAACACTTTGTAAAACACTTTTTGTATCTGGACGTTATGTTGGCCGGACATTAGCAGCGTCTGACATCTCCTAATCACGCACACACGCCTCTAGCCGACGCAGCGCACTCTGTACGTCAGTACTAGTGGTTTAACGTTCTCGAAAAAATGCGTTCGTTTTCCACTTGCGTTGCTCAGCCGGACTTTTGTGCGACCGTACATCGTATATTGGCCGTCATTGCCTGTCATTTGCTGCTAGTGCGGCCGTGATTAAGTGCGCCTGCACGCGCGTTTGCACTGCCTCAGTCTGACCCTAGCCTTAGTGTTAAGGAATGGCTGCCTAGTCTACAAAGTGTTGTCATCCATAACTCTATTCATCTTCAGCCAGGCTCCACCATCTCCTCATCCTCATGCACGTTATGCTAAAATTGGAAAGACCATAAAAATGTCTGAGTTATTATTATTTTTTAAATATTCTCAAAACAGGTTAAGTAGGTATCAATGTATTAAAGTTGTATGAAAATACAAATATATTTGACAAATCTTAAATTTTAGGGATGGTTATAACTATTTCGGAAGGATAAAACATTTGCATATGTTTTATGTATATTATGTATAAGGAAATCTGTAATTAAGTTTCTAATTAACCCCTTAATGACAAGCAGGCGTCGCTCGTCAGGCACGGGTTAACACCGGCGAGGCATACAGGTACGCCTCGCCGACAGGTGCCGCCACCAAGCCTCTAATTTGGTCCACCCATGCCACCGATGTGCAATACTCGTCACTGGCTGCAGGGCGACAGCCTGAGTTCAAGCCGTCTCTATGCAGCCAACGGAACATGCCGACTGCGAGGAAGGGCTAAGACGGGGAGGGCTACTGCGTCTTCAAGGCCCACCCACCTCGTGGACATCAAAGCACATCCCGTGGCGTTAATGGGTTAAGCCTATGTGCTGAGCCTGTAGAGATATGCTATAAAACCAATGTGAGGACTACTTTGTGTCACGTTGAAAATTAAGGACTTCCGGCTTTGACATACAGGGTTATTCAGAGAGAGGTGAAAACCAGGAGAATGAACAATCTAGACAAATTGCCGATTTAAAAAGTGAGATAAATGGGAGAATTTTTCTGGTTTGGCTATTTTGACCTAGAATTTTCACTTAAAACGTTCTCCTGGTTTTCACCTCTCTCTGAATAACCCTTCTGGTATTTTGTCATTGACTTAGAGGCCACCTGTGACAACTGTGTAGTGTGTACAAAGAAAGTATTAGTTTATACACTCCCTTTGTACAATAGAGGTTCTATATAAGCCTCATAAAAATTCAGCAGGTCAGACCCCCACTAGCAGAATTCAATTTCATAAAGCCGTAGGACACGTCTACTTTATCAGTAAGGGATCTAGTATCAAAAATATTGGACACAGCATGAGGTAGGCCTTCACGAACAGATAACATATTCCGATATACAACATAAATGGGACCTTGGCAATGATATGCTTCTTGGACTCATATTTAATAATCTTAAATTCCCTCCTGGCTGAATATAAACATTAAAAGAGAATACATCACATATACAGGGTTATTCAGAGAAAGGTGAAAACCCGGAGAACTGACAGGAGAAGAGAACAATCTAGACCAAATAGACGATTTGGAAAGTGAGATAAATGTGAAAAATGTTCTGGTTTGGTGATTTTGACCTAGAATTTTAACTTCTCCAGTCATTCTCCTGAGTTTCACCTTTCTTTGAATAGACCCGATAGTATTTAGTGTTTACACTGAGAAATGTGCTTAACTCTTAATGTAGGATGTACATGGCACATCTATTGCATATTCATAGCTTTAATTAAGGATTCCGCTGCACATTCCTAATATACCGCTGTCAGAGGATTATGTGAGAACATTTTTAAGCAATCATGTCCTGAAAATAGCACTCAAATCTATATTTTCCCTGCAAACCACCCAGAGCTGTGCTTGGGATTGCAGCTGCCCTAGGCTCTACAAATCCTGCTGCCCTTTCATCCCTGCATCAAACAAATTTATCAACATGAACAATATTGCCATTTACCTCAATAAAAACGGAATTTAAACAAAAGCAACTTATTTTATTGACATTAAATAATATCTAGAACATTTATCATAGTTTAGACGCCGATCGAAGGAAATTTTATTGATTTGCAGTTCAGTTATACTGTACATCTGCAAACCACAAATTTAGAAGATCTCCATAAAATAGGAGATTAGGAAGAGAAATTGACTCCCTCCCTCAGTGTCTGCTGTCCTAGACTCAGGTATTAATTGGCCTATTTAAGAACTCAACCTTGAAACTGCCATTCAAATGACAAAGGCTAACTTTGATTACCTAGAGAAAGGAGATGGTAGCCAGACACAGTCCAGTTATAAAGGCACTTTTTTATTTGGAGAGAATCGTCAATGTTTGCTTGAAATTGTAATTTCAGTGTATGTTGATACCAAATTATTCCTCTATAACTATATACACTGTGGGCACCATTACATTCAAAGCGGTAACGTTAGCATTGGTGGTCCTAGCACGGGCCGACCATATAGGCTAGGGTCAGACTGAGGCAGTGCGAACGCGCGTGCAGCCGCACTTAATCACGGCCGTGCTAGCAGCAGATGCCGGGCAATGACGGCCAATATACGAAGTACGGTCGCACAAAAGTCCGGCTGCGCAACGCAAGTGGAAAATGAACGCATTTTTTCGAGAACGTGAAACCGCAGGTACTGACGTACAGAGTGCGCTGCGTCTGCTAGCGGCGTGTGTGTGTGATTAGGAGACGTCAGACGCTGCTAATGTCCGGCCAACATAACGTCCAGACGCAAAAAGAGTTTTATTGATGATCCGTACAAAATCACGGACGAAAATGCGCATCGTATGACCACTATCACGTATTCTGTGAAAAAATGCGTCCATTCGTTCGAACGCACTTTTTCACAGACAACATAAAAATGCGTTCGTCTGACCCTAGCCATAACCATCTGAACGTTAACGGGTTAAAAAATCATTTTCTGAGCTAGCGCTCCCTTGCCAGCAATAATTCACCATGATGTGTTTTCTATTTAATATGTTGTCCCATTCCAGATAGAATAATCAAGTCATTAGGGTTTGTATTGTTCCTTTGCACTTGCTGTTCAGGTTCTATAACATAAAAAAAAATTACACAAGAAAAACAAGATACTAAGGCTAGGGTCAGACGAACGCATTTTTCACGTTGTCCGTGAAAAAGTGCGTTCGAACGAATGGACGTATTTTTTCACCGAATACGCGATAGTGGTCATACGATGCGCATTTTCGTACGTGATTTTGTACGGATCATCAATAAAACCCTTTTGCGTCTGGACGTTATGTTGGCCGGACGTGTGCAGCGTCTGACGTCTCCCAATCACGCAAACATGCCGCTATGCAGCCGCAGCGCACTCTGTATGTCAGTAGTAGCGGTTTGACGTTCTCTAAAAAATGCATTCGTTGGCCACTTGCGTTGCAGGGATGAACTTTCGTGCGGCCGTTCGTCGTATGTTCCCCGGCATTGGACGTCATTTGCTGGTAGCACGGCCGTGATTTCGTGCGGCTAAACGCACGTGAAAAATGCGTTCGTCTGACCTTAGCCTAAATGAGTTTTATTTTAGCCCAACAAAAGACAGTTCTATATTTTTATTTCTCATTGTGTTATTTTAAAAATACTAAATAATTAGGCTGAAAATAAGGTTACAAGAGGACTCTGATTGTATTTTTATTTACAGGAAAGCTTTTAATGATATTTTGATCGTTTTTAAGCATTTAGAATTGATGTATTTTTCCTTTTATTCTTTCAATGTTTTGTTATTTGAAAACATGTTTAATTTCATTGGTTATAAAAATAATTTTTCTTCCTGGCCCTTGTTTCTGACACTGAAATGTGACCAGTTTTCTGGTATGTTAGAAAGTCACAGTTTATGACTATGAGTGTCCTTTGTGGTCTGAGGCTCGGGTCAGACGAGCGCAGTGTTCACGTCCGCGTTGCCGCACATTTTAACATCCCTGGTAGCATACAATTCTGATCAATAGAGACCCACACACGAAGTACATCCACACAGTAGTGCGGACGCACAACGGACGCGGCAAACGGACGCAAGTTAGGCAAGAACGTAAAACCGCTAGAACGGACGTGCGGAGTGCGCCATGTCCGCATAGCTTTGTGTGTGAGTGATGAACGAGGACAGACGGACTGCATTTTTGACGGACAAAATGGTTTTGCATTTTAATTTATTTTCCCTTCTACATCAGTCAAAAATAACGTCAGTGGAAAAAACGGACTGTGTGGCCACTACCTTGTCGTCAGTCAGAAAGTACGTCAGTTGAGCACGGACGCACATTACGTACAAAATGCGCTCGTTTGACATTAGCCTGACACTTTCAAGTGAAGCAGCATTTCTATATGACCAACATTGGATCGTATTTGACCACTTTGGTCAGTGCAATGATTTAAGAGAACTTAATGACATAACATTATGTTGAAAATTACCCTGAAATATGGAAATTACTCTAAATATATGCGTGGCGGTTAACAGCAATATTTTTTTCAACCAAATACTCCCATGGCTTTTACGTTTCTCTTTGCTTGTAGTCAAAGGCATTCATGGGAGGGCTGCCAGGTGGGTGGAATGGTCTTGATTCTTCACCTCTTAGATCCTTGATATACTTTAGTAGTTTCTAATCTACTTCTTGATAAGAAATATGGAAACCTATTGTTTTTAACCCCTTTAACTACTGTAAGGCACCTCCTGCTGCCCTCATATAGAGTCCAGTCAATATGTCGTTCCACAGCAGCAACGCAAAGAAATTTTGTTTATTGTGTAGCGATGTGTTAAAGTTTACTGTGGCAGTACCCATTTTTGGCCACAAGATGGAGACTATCACGATTTAAGACCCTGGACACTTGAACTACATATCCATGCATGCTTTGCGAAGAAACAGGAAGTGGGTGGGGTTGTGGAGAGGCTGTACATCCTGCACCTCGTGGAGAGCAGGCAGAACGCGCCAGAGAGCTGAGGAGAGCGGATGCACAGAGACACACACACAGAAGGAGAGATCAAGAGCTAGGCCGGAGCGCAGACAGAGTGGATTGGGCCTCACAATCGGCCACCCAGCCTTGCGGGAGAGAGACATCACCAGCTGTATTCCGAGTGCAGTGCTGAGGAGAGAAGATCCCTCGAGTAAGGAGTACCGCGGTCGATGAAGCGGGGAGCAGGCGGTAAGCTGGCTGAGTTGCGGGCTGACAGACAGAAGGCCAGACAACAGATCCGGTGGTCGGCGTCCCCAGTCAATATCGAGCGGAGAGACGTCCTGGGTCAGCGGAACCTCAAGCTTGCGCCGGATGGGTGAGAGGCCCCCAAGGCCGTGTGTAAATTTAAGCGTACACTGCTGTTTTCTTCTAAAACCCACAGGGCCCCAACTGACTAGTCGAAGACATCGTTAAAGCAAACTCACTGGCCAGTAGAAAAAGTACCCGGGTACCCTACATATATAAATATATATCACTTCAAGTTCTGGGACTTAACCTGTGCAGGACTCTGTTTTCCTTTTTTCAAAATCCATACAAGGGGGCAAAGAAAAAGCTACATTCTGAACGATTTTTCCTTTTTTTGTTCCCGCTGCGCGTCTATCGTAATACAAGAACTGTGTATTTTATTGTGTCCCGCTACGCGGTTTTTCCTCGAATTTCGTATCTTTTAATTTTCTGCTCGGTCGGGGGGTTTTTCCGAAAATACGAAGCCCTCGTGTTTTCGTTTCTTTTACCGCTACGCGTTTATTGTGTTACGAAAGTACTGTAAATCTTCCTGCATATACCGTGTCTTAATAGCTGCAAACTTTTTAGTAAACCTTTTAAATTATAAAACTGTTCAGCGTGTTGGAGTATATTTATTCCCTAGTGCGGGGAGACTGACCCGTGGTTCATTTTCAGCGGCTCCTCCGGGAGTGAGCGCTACACGTGGGGGCTCGTCCGGGATTCAGTCTCTGGAAAAACCGCATCTAAAGGGTTAAATATGGATCCAGACACTGCTGCCGAATGGTGGGGGAGTATAGTAGTCAGTTAGCATGTTGCATAGTCATGGATATTCCCGCAGACACTTGGGCCGAAGATCAGATTCGCCAGGCCGTGGCCACGCTAGCACCAGATCATCGGGGGTTAATTCTGGACATTAAGAAAAACCCAGATACCTCTCACACGCATGTTCTTCTTGAATGGAGAAAAGGTATTCCAGCATGTTTTCAGGGCGCGAGCGTGAAGCTGACCGGTGAGGTGGAAGTCCAACTGATACAGCCAAGTACGCCACGTGGTGATCACGAGAATGTTCCCGATGTTACCCCAACTACAGGGTTCCCTCCTGCTACATTTTTCACCACTATGGGGAAACTGGTGGAAATACTAGCGAAAAACTCTACTGCGTCTCCAAATTACGGATATCGCAAGTTACGGTTTTATTCTGGTAAGGTCCCCGTGCCAACTGGAGAAGAGGACTTTGAGACCTGGATAGATCAGGCAGTGCAGGCAGTGGAAGAATGGGAAGTGGCTGACACCGTGAAGAGACAAAGGCTGATCGAGAGCCTAAGAGGTCCTGCTTCAGAGGTCATTCGAAATCTGAAAAGGGACAAGCCCGGCTGTACTGCTGCGGAGTATCTAGAAGCTTTACAGGAAAATTTCGGGGGAGTGGAGGATTGTGCCGAGCTTATTCACAAGTTCTCTCACACCTATCAAAAGGAAGGAGAAGAATTGTCCACATATGTCTGGCGGCTGGATAAAATCATCCATCAGGTCATTCTTAAAAGAGGCATGGAGCCGAGTCGTGCAAGCAAAGCGTTGCTGGATCAAGTTTTCAAAGGTGCACTCCCACTGGATCCCATAATGTTGAAGTTTCAGACTAGATACCAGAACACAAGGCTGACCTATTCCAAACTAATCAAAGCTATCCGAGAAGAAGAGGCCTTGATTCAGGCTAAAAAGGTTGCAAATGCTTCGCACACAGTTTTCACCGCAGAAGTAGGAACTCTCTCGGTAGCCGATGCAGCAAACATACAGACTGAAGTGCTGGCCTTAAAAACTCAGATGTTGCAAATGATGGAGTTAATGACGTCATGTTGGCTGAGGACCCCAGAACTGAAGGGGTTGTTGTAGCCTCGAACAGGGGGTCTCCAAGGAACTGCAAGAAGGAAATATGCCCACACTCCCGAGGAAGAAATGTTTTGGCTGTGGGGAAATCGGCCCATTTCAGGGCTCAGTGCCCACAAGGGAGGGTTGAAAAGAAACCGGTTGAAGAACTTCTAAAAGCTGTGGAGAAACTGTTGTCCGCCCTGCAGGCGGGAAACTCCAGAGGGTCCTGGTAAGGGAGCAAACCAGGGCCCGAAGATTGAAACCCGCTCCAAAAATCAAGCCAGGACTAGGAGGGCGAGGGGCCCAAAGTCCGACCAACTGCTGAGCCTGCCAGGACTGAAAGAGTCATTCTCCCTTAGCGTCCGGGTCTACGTCATGGGAAGCAATGCACACCCAAAACCTGCACGGGCCAAGAAAAAGGCCAGGGTCCAGCAAACTGGGTCTAAGCGTCCGGATACCTCCACCAAGTTTCCTGACCAGCTGATAGGCCCTTCTCCGATTGTGCCAATCCAAGTGGAGGGAGTCTATACTAAAGCCCTGTTGGATTCAGGGGCCCAAGTGACCTTGATCTACCGAGATTTCTATGAGAAACACTTGAAACACATTCCTTTGCAAGAGCTGAAGGATTTGGAAATCTGGGGTATCGGCACTGAGAAACTCCCTTATGACGGGTATCTGCAAGTAAGGTTGGAGATCGGATCTGAAGTCATCGGACAGTCCGGAGGCTGTGACGCCTTAGCCATTGTGTGCCCCCGACCCTCGGGTGCGAACAGAAGCTCTCTGATAGTGGGGACGAATACGGACCTAGTAAGGCGTCTCCTGACCCCCATCGTAGTGGAAGAAGGGTCAACTCAAGGAGTGCACCCCATGTTACGACCGGTCTATCAGAGGATGGTGGAAGAACGGAAAGCACCTGCTGAGGTGGGAAGACTGTGGAGACTGGGAGGGACAGAGAAGGTTCTGCAAGCAGGAGAAGTAGCGAGCTTCCGGGTTTCAGTTAAGTTGAACGGATCGCAACCAGGTCCCTATGTGGTGCTGGGAACCGATGTCAGTCATGGGAGTGAAACCGGAGTCGAAGTAATTCCTGAAATAATCTCCACAAAAGCCTTGAAGAGGACACGAGGAAGAGTCTCGGTCAGTGTGTGCAATGTGACAGATTCTCCAGTAGTCCTTAAAGCACGAATGCCTATCGGGCAAGTAGAGTCTGCTACACCCCTCTCACCGATTTAGGAGGGGGAGTGGATAAAGAGATCCCAGATGAAAGATTCTACCCTAAGGACGCCCCATTTCACCTGAGTGGAAGAAACGTCTTCAGTGTCAAGTTCTAAAGTGGAAAGAATTATTCTCGAAAGATGAGTTCGATGTGGGCCTGGCTAAGAGTACGGAACATCGCATTCGGTTGCAAGAAGACAAGCCGTTTCGTGAAAGGTCAAGGCGAGTTCCGCTGGGAGACTTGGATGATCTGCGAGAACAGCTAAATGAGTTGCAGAGAACCAATGTGATTCAAGAATCCAGGAGCCCATATGCATCTCCAATAGTGCTGGTCAGGAAGAAGAATGGTTCTGTCCGCTTGTGCATAGACTATCGCACCCTGAACCGAAGAACCATCCCCGACCAATATGCCACTCCTCGGATTGAAGACGCCTTACAGTGTTTGTCTGGAGCAAAGTGGTTCAGTGTGTTAGACCTGCGAAGCGGATATCATCAGATACCGATGCACCCTGAAGACAAAGAGAAAACTGCGTTCATTTGCCCACTGGGGTTCTTTGAGTTTAATAGAATGCCTCAAGGTCTGACGGGAGCTCCCGCCACGTTTCAACGGTTGATGGAGAAGACAGTCGGGGATATGAATCTAATCGAAGTGTTAGTGTACCTGGATGACATAATTGTGTTCGGGAAGACTCTGGAAGAGCATGAGCAACGTTTGGAGAAGGTCTTGAAGAGGCTCCATGAAGAGGGGTTGAAATTGTCTCTGGGGAAATGCCAGTTCTGTTTGCCGTCAGTCACCTATCTGGGACACGTGGTGTCTCGGCAGAAGGTGTTTCGACAGATCCTCGAAAGTTGGAGGCCGTAGCTTCTTGGCCTAGACCTCGAAACGTCACTGAACTTAGATCTTTCTTGGGATTCTGCTCGTATTATCGAAGATTTGTGGGAGGATTTGCAAAGATAGCTCAGCCGCTGAACAAACTCCTGCAGAAAGAGACCACCGAAGAAGGCTGTAAGGTCTCTGACCGAAACCCTTCCGCTCCGGGACCAAGGAAGCTAAAGAGTCCATACAAGGTGAATGGACTAGTCAATGTGAAGGTGCGTTTATGAAGCTGAAAGAGAATCTAACCCGAGCTCCTGTTCTGGCCTACGCGGACCCTCACGAGCCATATGAACTACATGTGGATGCCAGCCGAGAAGGTCTGGGAGGAGTCCTATATCAGGAGTATGATGGATTGCTGAGGCCGTAGCGTATGTGAGCCGGAGCCTTTCGCCTTCTGAGAAGAACTATCCTACTCACAAACTGGAGTTCCTGGCCTTGAAGTGGGCAGTGGTGGATAAGTTGAAAGACTATCTGTATGGAGCTGAGTTCGTGATCAAGACGGATAATAATCCTCTCACCTATATCCTTACTACTGCGAAACTGGACGCAACGGGACATCGGTGGTTGGCCGCTCTATCAGGGTTTCGGTTCAGCCTGAAGTATCGCCCTGGGGTGAACAATCGAGATGCTGATGCTTTATCAAGAAGACCCTACACTACAGAATGGACTCAGTTAACTCCAGATGGGGTGCAAGCTTTGTGTCAAGGAACAGAGCGCCGGTCAAGGGAGGAGTTGAAGCGGAGGCCATAGGAGTCATGGCCGCGGCTGTCCCTGAGTTCTACTGTAATCCTACACAATTGAGAGATGAAAATCTACCTACCTTTTCCAAGCAGGATCTGAAAGCGGATCAAGCTAGAGACCCTTTGATTGCATTGACTATAAAGGCCCTGACTGCAAACCAGCGAGAGATTCTGCTAACCAATTCCCCGGATGGAGCCAGATTGGTCTACAAAGAGTGGGAGCGGTTGAAGATGTTGGATGGTGTGGTCTACCGAAGGGGCCCCTCGACCAATTCCGAAGAGATTCAACAGTTATTTCTCCCCACCAAACACAGGGAGAGTGTGTTGCGATCACTACATGATGAGCATGGACATTTGGGTGCTGAGAGAACTTTTAAATTGTGCGAGATAGGTTTTATTGGCCTTGCATGAGGGCTGAAGTCGAGAGTTACTGCCATTCCTGTCTGAGGTGCATTCAGAGGAAAACTCTACCAACCCGAGCTGCTCCAATGAGCCATCTACAGAGTCAGGGACCCATGGATTTGGTGTGCATTGACTTCCTGTGCTTAGAGCCGGATGCTAGTGGGCAAGGGAACATTCTGATAGTGACTGATCATTTCACCCGTTATGCCCAAGCTTTTTCTACAAAAGACCAACGCGCTCCGACAGTGGCGAAGGTGCTGATGGAAAAGTTCTTTGTTCATTACGGCCTGCCAAGAAGAATACACTCTGATCAGGGAAGAGACTTTGAAAGTAGATTGGTCGGGCAATTGCTGGAGTTGTTTGGAATTCAAAAGACTCGAACTACGCCATACCACCCTCAGGGTGATGCTCAGCCTGAAAGGTTCAATCGCACGCTGCTAAATATGCTGGGGACCTTGTCTAATGTGGAGAAGCAGAGTTGGAGTCGTCACATAGCTACTCTGGTGCATGCATATAACAGTACGGAGAGTGATGCCACTGGATATTCACCGTACCGTCTTATGTTCGGAAGAGAAGCTCGACTGCCGGTTGATTTGGCATTTGGGTTATCTCTAGACCAGACGTCGGTAGCTTCTCATAGAAACTATGTGGATAGACTTCGGAAGAATCTGGCTTCTGCGTTTGAACAGGCCCGTTTGACTTCAGGTAACAGGGAACAGAGGAATAAGAAGAACTATGATTTGAAGGTTCGGATACAAGATCTACAACCCGGTGATAGGGTTCTGTTGAAGAACTTGGGTGCTGCTGCAAGACACAAGTTGGCGGATAGATGGAGCTCCCAGGTTTACATTGTCTGCAAGCAACTGCCGGGTCTGCCGGTGTATCAAATCCGCCCAGATGGAAAGGCTGGGCCTCTTAAGAACTGGCACCGAAATCAATTTGTTACCTTTGAGAGAGGCTGTGAGGATACCAGTTGGGGATGAACTCCCTCCGCCGAATCTGCCTGTTCCACGTTTACCTCCTGTTACTCGGTCTCAACAGACTCGGGTAGTTGACCCTCCGCCGAATCCGCCTGTTCCATGTTTACCTCCTGTTACTCGGTCTCAACAGACTCGGGCTGTCGAAGAGAGCGAAAGGGACAGTGAGGAAGAAAGTTTCTGTCTGGACTGGATACGTTCACCGGAGCCTGAAGAGATTACCTCAGTTCCTGAACGATGGGAGAGTAATTTGAGGCCTGAAGCTCCTGAATCTTGTTGGAAGTCCCTGAGACTGTTGATATCCCTGAGCCGCTTGAATTTCAGGGGAGCCCCTGAGGCTGTGGGAATCCCGGTAGCTCCGGAAGCTATTCAGGTGATTACGGTTCTATGCTTCCTGGAAGGGCTCTGAAGGTTGCAGTAGGTATACTAATGAGCGTGGATGAGATATCAGAAAAGACGTAGCTCCAGTGATAGAGAGAGAAATTGAGCCAACGCCCATAGTACTTCCACCTGAAGAGGAACAGAGGGAGCCTGAACAAAAAAGCTCTATTCGGCCGCCCCAGCGACTTACTTATGACTCACCTGGACATAGCACTGAAGAGGCCATCACCACTGTGCAGAGATTGCCCGAAGTGTCTGCTATGTTAGCTGAGGTAGCCCAGACCATGAGTCAGCTTGAGAAAGTGTTTCTAACCCACTGCATGTATGCTGCTGAACCTGTATATACCGTATAAACTGTGTGCAAATTGTAAAAGGATAATGTAACTGTTGTACCTCCTTGGAGAGACCCAAGAGTTCTAGGAGGGGGAGAGTGTAGCGATGTGTTAAAGTTTACTGTGGCAGTACCCATTTTTGGCCACAAGATGGAGACTATCACGATTTAAGACCCTGGACACTTGAACTACATATCCATGCATGCTTTGCGAAGAAACAGGAAGTGGGTGGGGTTGTGGAGAGGCTGTACATCCTGCACCTCGTGGAGAGCAGGCAGAATGCGCCAGAGAGCTGAGGAGAGCGGATGCACAGAGACACACACAGAAGGAGAGATCAAGAGCTAGGCCGGAGCGCAGACAGAGTGGATTGGGCCTCACAATCGGGCCACCCAGCCTTGCGGGAGAGAGACATCACCAGCTGTATTCCGAGTGCAGTGCTGAGGAGAGAAGATCCCTCGAGTAAGGAGTACCGCGGTCGATTGAAGCAGGGAGCAGGCGGTAAGCTGGCTGAGTTGCGGGCTGACAGACAGAAGGCCAGACAACAGATCCGGTGGTCGGCGTCCCCAGTCAATATCGAGCGGAGAGACGTCCTGGGTCAGCGGAACCTCAAGCTTGCGCCGGATGGGTGAGAGGCCCCCAAGGCCGTGTGTAAATTTAAGCGTACACTGCTGTTTTCTTCTAAAACCCACAGGGCCCCAACTGACTAGTCGAAGACATCGTTAAAGCAAACTCACTGGCCAGTAGAAAAAGTACCCGGGTACCCTACATATATAAATATATATCACTTCAAGTTCTGGGACTTAACCTGTGCAGGACTCTGTTTTCCTTTTTTCAAAATCCATAGCTACATTCTGAACGTTTTTCCTTTTTTTGTTCCCGCTGCGCGTATCGTAATACAAGAACTGTATATTTATTGTGTCCCGCTACGCGGTTTTTCTCGAATTTCGTATCTTTTAATTTTCTGCTCGGTCGGGGGTTTTTCCGAAAATACGAAGCCCTCGTGTTTTCGTTTCTTTTACCGCTACGCGTTTATTTGTTACGAAGTACTGTAAATCTTCCTGCATATACCGTGTCTTAATAGCTGCAAACTTTTTAGTAAACCTTTTAAATTATAAAACTGTTCAGCGTGTTGGAGTATATTTATTCCCTAGTGCGGGGAGACTGACCCGTGGTTCATTTTCAGCGGCTCCTCCGGGAGTGAGCGCTACAATTGCATATGAAATTAGTCTGCTCGTTTGCATTTGGGCTACAGTCCAATGTGCTAACACTGTGCAACATGTCCAATGTGCTAACACTTTTTAAAACCAATCGGGAATATGTCTACATCACATCTCTCCATCTGATCCTGCACAGAGCCCAGGAACTGCAGGAACTGCTTTTGGCCAGTAGATGGAGACATCTGCCTGCCAGGTTACTACAGTAAGGAATACACTGGGAATATTCCCAAATATTTATTACTGTATAATTAGCTAAAAATGATTTTCCAAAAACAAACACTAGTTCCTGTCAGTGGTTTTCTGGAACCACTTTAATTATTAGCTATCCTCACCGGCATGATATCAGCAGCTGCTGTGATGGCTAAAATTTAACAAGTGTTATTGCAACACACTTTATTTATATTTCTGTGTAATGGCATACATTATACATAAATTCTATTTAACATGTATCTCCAACTTCCTCAGTTACATCAGATTTTTCAGGCCTGCGTTTTGTTTTTAGCAAGTTCACATGAGGAAGAATTAGCACATGCATAGCTCTTGTTCCAGCGACACTATTCTCATTAATTACGCTGAAGACGCCAGCTGTGTACTTTTGTTCTGAAATCATAGCACATACCTCAGTAGGTGATTAAAAATGTAGGTATAACTCCTGCAAATATAATCAACCTTTTCTAATCTGCTGCCGTTCTGTGTAATGTCGAATAACAGCATTACGTTTTGTTTCCTCGTTGACAAATAAAATTCCATTTCTGCGTTTTTTTTCTTTTAAATGTGGGTGGCTGCTATGACAACGACAGTTGCCTCTCCGAGAAAATGAGCTTTTTTTAAAACGTTCCTTTTTTTTTCCCTTTTATTGAATTGTGTCTTCCTGCATATTATCACAGTCATTGTAAGCAAATCTACAAAGATCAAATGGTGCAGATTGCTGCAATGAACACATAAATGTGTTCTAATTTAGACAAGTCGCCTTTGAAAGGCAGAGACAAACCGACTGTTTGCTTAGACATGTCTGCAAGGAAATGTAAGCGAGATTAAGCAGAGCCGTGAAAATTTGAGAAGGTATTACTGAACAAAATATAGTTGGCAGATGATGAAAAATAAAAAATTAAATGATTAATTTAAGTAGAAACATGAGAGCCTAGTGCATCCTATGTATATATACATCGTTCAAAACAGTATGTCATCACTAAACTATCAATATCAACAAATTGCCCACATTCAATACTGTACACGTTTTTGTCTGCTTATTGTCATTTTGTCTTGGTGGCCTTATAAATTGGAAAAAAGAGTTTGATTCAATGGATCGTTGACTTAATGTGAAGAATATGGAGCATCGTAACCTGCCTTCATGGTGTTAGCCTCCCTGGCGGTCTAATTTTTTTAAAAATTTGTGTCTAAAAGCGTCTCAATTTTTTTTTAAAGGAAACGTGTTTTTGTACATAGTTAGCCTGTAATACTTAGGAATCACGCACTGAAATCCGTGCAATCAAGAGTCCTTACTGCTAAAATCCTTTATAAATAAATAAATAGTAAATACACTGAGTCCGATAAAGTTTGAAACACGAAATAATAATTTATTATCCCAAAAATAATTATCCAAAATAATGCAAATAAATGATATTCAATAAAATAAAAAACAAAAAACACTGAAATCGGTCTGAAAACAAGAGTAAGAGGATGTATGGTCTATTTCTTATACTGTAGTGCCACCCAGTGGCCGTTCATAAACATTACACTTTGGAGTACAGTATTTTATGAATTGTTTATAAGTTTGCTGATGGTTCCCGCCCACCCTGCACCATGTGACTCTCAGGGAGCCTTCCAGGAAGCAGCTCGCCGCGATCACACTGCGGGGGACAGCGAGGGAGCCAGGAGGAGGTGAGTAAACATCCAGCCCGAGTGTGGCTCGGGGTTACCGTTCGCAGTAGCGAAATTTAACCCTGAGTCACACTTGGGAATACCAGCAGGGAGGTTAACCCCTTCACTATTACTTGATTTTCCAGAAATCCACTGCGAGAAACCAGTGGATTTATGAAAAATCAGTTTTTATTAAGAATAATGAAGTGGGAATAGCCCAAAAATGTAATTAATGCATGATTTACTGTACTAGTCCCATTTGACAGGCAGAGGTCGCCATCTGCTGGTCAAAAGGAGCTATTGCAGCTGGGGCTGTGCTGCAGCAAGTGATTATCTCCATCTTGCACAGAGATATTCACTTGTAAAAACTATTGTAGCACCTCTGGTGTCAGGACTGAAGTTTTAAATTTGTGACGAGCAATTTCATTTGCAGCGATACAGTATAACCCCAGATTGTGTTAACATGATCTCTGGCTGTTGTGTCGGCTACTGCTGACAGTATAAATACAGTTTTGGTAGTGAATGGGGTAAATGTGAAGGATATGGATTATTGTAACCTATCTTCATGAATTTAAGGGCTGCATTATCATTCACAAAATATTAAGTATGCAGCATCCTGAAGGCAGGAATCCCCTGTCCCCGGATCCCACACCCCTATAATAGCAAGACACATGAAGTAACTGTTAACCCCAAACAAAATCCAGTTCAAAGTTAGGCCTGGGTCAGACGACATACTAACACGCCTCCCGGCGTCCGTCGCAGCGCTGTGACACTTCGAAGGGGCCGGCAACACACTGTAGCGCACGCACGAATTGCGTACACTACAGCGGATGTGCTAAAAGCCTCCTTGTCGAAACGCTAGTTCGTGTGTTCAACGGGGCTGCAAAGCATGATTCTCTCCATAGTAGGATTGAGCCTTCCAGCGCTGAGTGCACTAACTGCGCTCAGCGAGGTGGCCAGATGGGTGTCGAGTGGAAGGAACGTCCTCTCTCACAGACATTCCTTCCGCTCTGAAAAACGCTGGTCTGACCCCAGCCTAAACTAAATCTCCCAAAAATGTTATTTTGAATAGAATTGCCTATATCTTTAGAAATTTTGAATAGTACCAAGAAAACATAACGTACTTATATAATCAGACTTTAACGGATACACGCATGCTGCTTACAGATGCTCTTTAGTCTTTGTGTTTAGATTCAATGTTACATATAATACAAAAGGGGCCCTATTACATTCTTCCCGCAAACGTTTGCGCGGGCGCAAAAACGCATTAACGTGAGGGGTAAAACCCTTTGCGCAGAACATCGTATTACAATCTCAGCGCAACAAACGCACGTATACATCTACCGCGGGTGAACCTGCGCTAACGCTGCGCAAACTTACTGTACTTCGCGCGTCCTATACTTAACATTGTGAGCACAAATGCGTTTGTGTGCTGGTACGCGGATTACTGCATAGACGTTGCGCGCATAATTTTAGCAACTCCTAAAAGCTGGTGTTAATGGCAAATTCTATCAACCTGCCGAAACCAAATACACCAGCCCAAAAAAATAAAATACAGCAAAGTATAGTTACACATTCTACACATACCCAAACCAATATATTTGAGAAGTTGTGTTTTTTTTTTTGATACAGCATATATGCGCAGATTGACTTAGACAGGCGCAAAAACTTAACGTGAGACAATTAAGGTTCTTAATTCTGATTGGCTGAATTGCGTGAAAAAAAACCAGTCCGCACACTGGTTTCTGCACGCAATGTTACTGCGCGTCCGTTTTACACGCGTTATTTTTTGACAGATGAAAAAATGCGCGAGGATTGTAATAGCAGCGTTGATTGATGCGCGTTAACGTTTGATGCTTCGGCGTGTGTGTGCATATATATATATACACACCCCTTATCTTAAATTATAGCATTCATAGTTTGAACTCCCAAACTCCCATTACACTGTTTTTAATAGTACATAATTGTAATTTATTGGATCACTACAGGTTTCTTTGTATGTGAATTATTAAATAATTAGGCTAGGGTCAGACTAACGCATCTTTTGCGTTGTCCGTGAAACAGTGCGTTCGAATGAATGGACGCATTTTTTCACGGAATACGCGATAGCAGTCATATGATGCGCATTTTCGTCCGTGATTTTGTACGGATCATCAATAAAACACTTTTTGTGTCTGGACGTTATGTTGGCCGGACATTAGCAGCGTCTGACGTCTCCTAATCACACACACATGCCTCTAGCGGACGCAGCGCACTCTGTACGTCAGTACTAGCGGTTTGACGTTCTCGAAAAAATGCGTTCGTTTGCCACTTGTGTTGCGCGGCCGCACTTTTGTGCGGCCGTTCTTCATATGCAGCCCGGCATTGGACATCATTTGCTGCTAGCACGGCCGTGATTTAGTGCGGCTAAACGCACGTTAAAACTGCTTTCGTCTGACCTTAGCCTTAGATATTTATTTCTGACACAATGATGCGTAAAATGATGAGTTTACACTTTATAGACAATGGCATTTCCGATTCATTCTGCGTTAGCATAATAATTCACAAATCTGTGCATACAATTGTGGAGTTCTAAACATTAAAAGTGAATTACATTTATTTCTATATGAATTACTGATAATATCTGTTAATTATTACAGAGAAACACAATCCGACTAAACTAAGTGCACACAAAGAATTGAACGTTTTCGATTCTTATTGAAGACTATTCTAGTTTAATTAATCTCTGTGCAGGTTAAAGTGTGAGTGAACCCTTAAATTCAGTAACTGGTAGACCCTTCTATAGCAGCAATGAACTCCAGCAAACATGTTCCTTAGTCGCTAATGAGACTCACACAACATTTAGGAGGATGTTCGGACCATCCATTACTGCAAATCTGTTTCAGTTCATTCATGTTTCTTTTGAGAAAGGATTTTACCAGGAAGGATACATTGAGATTTCTCTCGTTTTCAAGTATGTCCTGGGTGGCGAGTATGTACCGTTAGGTGTCTTGCCCAAGCACACTTACTGGAGAGGTGCTCTTGGCAGGACCGAACCGGTGTCAACACAGTTTCGCTCCACGGTTATAAAGCAGTGATGTTACCTCTACTCCACCCAGCCGGTACTCAGTCCATTCCAAAACACAAACAGGGTTATTCAAAGAGAATCGAAAAGTCACCGCATGTTCGGTGGCTTTTGTTCTCTTCAATTCGGCGCGATTTGGTGATCCCATTTTGGCGACCCTGCAGTGTGTTCAGCAAGCACCACAGCGCCGTCGTAGTACAGGGAAAGCCGCCGCAAACCCGACGAATGCTCACCGCAAAACCCGGTGAAGGCACACCGAAACCCGCAAAACCATCTGGATTAACCCCGCCAAACACACTGGAGAAACCCGAGCAGCCGCCGATCACAGAGCAGCCGCCAGAAAAAGCCGACACCACAGACGTATGGAGTGAACAAAAAAAAAAAAACAGTACGCTTGAAAGTTTGAAAAGTGAAACGCTGTTTGCAAAGAAACTACTGAACGAAAATGTCTGAAATTTACAAATAAGGTCCAATGAATGATAATAAAAAGGGCTGTTACAGAAAAAAGCAAAAATGATTTAAAAAAACGGGAAAAAAAAATTCGCTGAAAAATGCCTAAAAGATCCTGAAAAATCTATAAATAAAGAGACTTTATACTGCAGAATATTATAATGAACGGTTTATTAGATATTGAATTAAATCGGGAATATTTTTAACATTGAAGCCTATGGGATTCACCTGAATAAACTTGCTGAATTAAATCACCGAACAGCAGGGCATTTCGGGAACCTTTCACTGCTGGTTTGTGTTCTCTGAATAGCCGAAGCAGTGCTTTTTTATGGGGTTTTTACTGCCCTCGAACAGGCACCGAACAGGCACCGTATGTGCAGGCAATTCGCCAGGATTTGGTGAATTGCCTGCTCTCTGAATAGCCGAATGGCCAGGAAAGGTAACACACGCTGATTTTCAGCGTTTGGTTACCTTTCTCCAGCCATTCGGATCTCTTTGGATAACCCTGTATGTTTATAATTCAGAGGTGCAGCAACCTTGGCCATCCAGTTGTTTTTGAACTACATTTCCCATGAGTCTCGACTAACCCAAATAGTGGCTGAGTATTGTGGCCGATTGTGTTTTATGACTATCAGGGTTATTCAGAGAGAGGTGAAACTCAGGAGAATGACTGGAGAAGTGAAAATTCTAGGTCAAAATAGCCAAACAAGAAAAATTCTCCCATTTATCTCACTTTCCAAATCGGCTATTTGGTCCAGATTGTTCTCTTTTCCTGCCATTCTCCTGGTTTTCACCTTTCTCTGAACAACCCTTAAAGAGAGGTGAAAGCCAGGAGAACTGGCAGGAGAAGAGAACAATCTAGACCAAATAGCCAATTTGGAAAGTGAGATAAATGGGAGAATTTTTATGGTTTGGCTATTTTAACCTAGAATTTTCACTTCTCCAGTTATTCTCCTGCTTTTCACCGCTCTCTGAATAACCCTGTGAATGTTTAATCCCGAGGTGAGAAATAACATTGGTTTAGATGTTAAAAGCGGGCAATGAGGAAATTTTGTATTTTTTCTACATGATCGTGTTTGGTCTCATTAGAAAGGCCGGGCTCTGACCTCTCCAATGACACCTAACTTAACATTGTGGACTGTAAAGAGAGTTTCATGGCAGTGGATTCTGTGATATGCTTATATGCACCGCACATTACAGAGAGTTTCATGGCAGTGGATTCTGTGATATGCTTATATGCACCGCACGTTACAGAGAGTTTCATGGCAGTGGATTCTGTGATATGCTTATATGCACCGCACGTTACAGAGAGTTTCATGGCAGTGGATTCTGTGATATGCTTATATGCACCGCACGTTACAGAGAGTTTCATGGCAGTGGATTCTGTGATATGCTTATATGCACCGCACATTACAGAGAGTTTCATGGCAGTGGATTCTGTGATATGCTTATATGCACCGCACATTACAGAGAGTTTCATGGCAGTGGATTCTGTGATAAGCTTATATGCACCGCACATTACAGAGAGTTTCATGGCAGTGGATTCTGTGATAAGCTTATATGCACCGCACATTACAGAGAGTTTCATGGCAGTGGATTCTGTAATATGCTTATATGCACCGCACATTACAGAGAGTTTCATGGCAGTGGATTCTGTGATATGCTTATATGCACCGCACATTACAGAGAGTTTACATGGCAGTGGATTCTGTGATAAGCTTATATGCACCGCACATTACAGAGAGTTTCATGGCAGTGGATTCTGTGATACGCTTATATGCACCGCACATTACAGAGAGTTTCATGGCAGTGGATTCTGTGATATTCTTATATGCACCGCACATTACAGGAGTTCATGGCAGTGGATTCTGTGATAAGCTTATATGCACCGCACATTACAGAGAGTTTCATGGCAGTGGATTCTGTGATATGCTTATATGCACCGCACATTACAGAGAGTTTCATGGCAGTGGATTCTGTGATATGCTTATATGCACCGCACATTACAGAGAGTTTCATGGCAGTGGATTCTGTGATATGCTTATATGCACCGCACATTACAGAGAGTTTCATGGCAGTGGATTCTGTGATATGCCTATATGAACCGCACATTACAGAGAGTTTCATGGCAGTGGATTCTGTGATATGCTTATATGCACCGCACATTACAGAGAGTTTCATGGCAGTGGATTCTGTGATATGCTTATATGCACCGCACATTACAGAGAGTTTCATGGCAGTGGATTATGTGATATGCTTATATGCACCGCACATTACAGAGAGTTTCATGGCAGTGGATTATGTGATATGCTTACATGCACCGCACATTACAGAGAGTTTCATGGCAGTGGATTATGTGATATGCTTATATGCACCGCACATTACAGAATCCACTACCATGAATCTGATCGCATTGCAGAGCCCACAGCCACCAGGGAAGTACAGGCTTGCAGAGGCAAAGGGTCCCGGCAGCTATCCGTGGGATGCGGCCAGCCGGGACTCAGAGTGTGCCGTGGGTGGGATTAGGGTGTGCCTAGGCACACCCGGCACACCCCGTGCGCACGCCTATGTAAGAGTCATATTATTCTTTTTTAATATATTGTGTATCATTTTGCACATGATATATGATTACGCAGTTATGATCCTGGTATAAATTCTGCCAAACCTAACAATATCCTTTTAATCTTGGCCAGTCTTTTGGAAAATCATAAGGTTCTAGATTACTCAATTATGCTTATAGTTTCCAAATCTAGAAACACACTGGGCCCTATTAGAATCTTCGCGTTAAACGTTCACGCAACGTGTGAATTTGTGCGCCCAGCATTAAATGTTAACGCGCTTAAATCAATGCTGGAATTACAATCCTCACGCATTTTTTCATCCGTCGAGCAATAACACGTGTTAAACAGACGCGCACAAATGCGCGCGCAGTAACGTTGCACGCATAAATCAGTGTGCGGACTGTTTTTTTCTCGCGATTCAGCCAATCAGAATTAAGAACCACAATTATCTCACGTTAAGTTTTTCGCTTGTCAAAGTCAATCTGAGCATATATGCTGCATCAATAATAAAAGCACACACAACTTCTCCATTTTATTGGTTTGGTATGAGTAGAATGTGTAACTATACTTTGCTGCGTGTTTTTTTTGGGCTGGTGTATTTGGGTTTGGTCAGGTTGATAGAACACCAGCTTTTAGGAGTTGCTAAATTTATGCGCGCAACGTCTATGCGTTAATTCATGCGCATAGATTATAATACCATCCGCGTACCAGCGCACAAACGCATTTGTGCTCACAATGTTAAGTATAGGACGCGCAACGTACAGTAAGCTCGCGCAGCGTTCGCACAGGTTCACCCGCTGTAGACATATACACGCGTTTATTATGCTGACATTGGAATATGACGTTCAGCGCAAAGGTTTTTAATGCATTTTTGCCCAGGCGCAAAAGTTTGCGCGAAGATTGTAATAGGGCCCAGTTTATTTTACGTGAGGCTTTTTGACTTGTTTTAAATGAAGTCTTTCTGATAGTTTTTGTATGTTTACTTTGGCTGACTTCAAACTGTGTCAGTGTTATTATGAAACGGCATGAGACTCATCTGTGGGGAAAAAACATACGGAGTATTAAACACAAAAGTGTAACTTCTTAACTCCTTTAATTTTGTTGTTTTTGTTCCTAATATATGTTATTGCACTGCAGATCTGCTTTAGCGGAGTGCAACCTTATGTAATTACACAATAGCTCCTTCGGGGTCGCAAACACAGTTCTTCAGAATGATGAAAAAAATATTAAAAGATGAACAGAAATCCTAAATGTAAATAACTAAACGAATGGGTTATTGAGTCACGTGTATAACTATTCTTCAGTGCAATGAAGGAGCAAATTCCAATTATAAAACATATATATTTTCATCAAAATATGTACCACAGATTTTTTTCAATGGTATATTTATTCACAGCACATATGTATCCAAACATTGGCAGCCTCCATTTTTACCCATTTCTTGGAAGCAGTGAGCATGATCATAGTAGCTCATCAGGAATATGTTCCAAGGAAAAAAAACGTGTTGTTAACGAGGCCACTCTATATAAGACCAATTTTTTAAATGTTCTCTATTCTGTAAAACAGCAAAACAGTTTTTCTGTCTGTTATTAAAGCAAAAAGAATAAAAATCTCCGGTGCTTAGACTTGGTGAAAACATGTAATAATGTGCTCATGCATGTGGAACAACTAACGAAGGCCTAATTAACCCAATAAACCCCTTTTAAGTTAACACCTTGGTAAGTTAATAAAAAGAGGAATAAAGCTAAATTGATACAGACCATTTTGATACATAAACAAAATAACTCTTTATACTCCAACCCTGCACAGAGGGTGCCCCGCTCTTTGGAGTCTAGCATTCTATAATGAAGCTAATGATCACTAGCACATACATGATGGATCTCTCAGGTTCCCCTATGCCAGTGGTTCCCAACCGCGGTCCTCAAGTACCCCTAACAGATCAGGTTTTCCAGATATCTGAAGCACAGCACAGTAGGGATGTGCATGGCTGAAAAATTCATTTTGTTTAGTTTCGTTTCGATACATTTTTAAATTATTTACAGGGTTATTCAGAGAGTGTGAAAAGCAGGAGAATGACTGGAGAATGAAAAATTCTAGGTCACAATTTCCAATTTGGAAAGTGAGATGAAAGGGAGAATTTTTCTGGTTTGGCTATTTTGACCTAGAATTTTTCATTCTCCAGTCATTCTCCAGGCATTCTCCAGTCATTCGACAAGAATAAGTGTCTGTGGAGGCGCTTAATCAATATTTAGGTTATCGGGGTTGCTGCCTACAAGGTATTGCACAAAAATCTCAACTTAAATGTGCAAATGGATTATATGGAAAAGTTGGGGTCCTAGAGGCGCACTTAATAGTTCCCAAAAATAGGAGATTCTTATTGTGTAGTTGATATATGTCAATTATCGTTGGGTGTATGACAAGGAGAATATTACAGTGAATCAATCTTTCACTGATAAAAAGTGCAAATAACAATCTTGTGCAATTCGCAATAAAGTGTCAATAAATTACAACAACGTTATTGATAACCCCTTGTATCATACATGTGAGTCCGTCTCAAAATGCAAGGTGAATAAAATCACGTGCAGGGATGCGTATAATGTGCAAAATCACAATATTAGAGTGCAAACTTACAATAGTAGTGCTATCTCCTATTATCATACGTGTGAATCAATCTCACAATGCAAATCGTAAGTGCAAATTGCATATAAAGTGCATATACTTGTATTATTCTTCTATTAGTAAAGTGCAAACACAAAAAGTGTTGGTGTGAATCCTAAGGGGTCCACAATCTCACAATGCAAATCGTAAGTGCAAATTGCATATAAAGTGCATATACTCGTATTATTCCTCTATTAGTAGAGTGCAAACACAAAAAGTGTTGGTGTAAATTCTAAGGAGTCCGTAATTGCGTCCAGTGGTGTTGCCAGTCTCTAAATAGTCTATCGCCACAAAAAGTGCATGTGCAGAGAGTTACCCAATGGGTAAATAAACCAAAACCAGGGTTGTTGGTCGCCGAATGGTTTGTAGAATCAAATGTCCCAGCGTTGTACTTCCTTCCCTCAATTGGTAGATTCCATAACATGGGGAGGAGAGAAGAAGGATAATAGTGCAGACTGCTGGAATTGATTTAGGTGGATATATATAAATATATATTACACTCACAAATTTAAGAGCCTAATGGGTCCCGGCTCTGGATTAGAATGCCTCACGCCAAATACAGGATGACGTTCCCCCTTTTATCCGGGAGTCTTCTAGTTGTCCTCAAATAAAACACATATGGAGAGGGAATGCTCCCATAGCATAACACAGTTTGTGTATCTAAATGGTTACAGTTGTTGTTCAACTCACCAATGATGGAGCCTCGATTGTCTCAGGCTCAGCGTAAGGGCGAGTGGTGCTTCTCAGTCAGGTGAGCACCTAACCCCTTTCTCCTGTGGTGTCTTCCCGTTCCGGTCTCTAATCCTGGGTCGACCTCCAGATGGGAGAAGGGGTAAAGGGATGTGAAGGAAAGGTGAAGAGACTTGCTACTTCTACCTGTCACCTTCAATCCAGGGGGATAGGATGGCAAGATGTCCTCATCAGAAAATAGATTAAAATAAATCAAAATGGATCAGAAAAAAGATGAAAACTGGATAAAATAACAGAATGGTTTTATTCCATAAAAGGGGGGGGGGAGAATAATTACTGTAATCTCCCCCCCCTTTTATGGAATAAAACCATTCTGTTATTTTATCCAGTTTTCATCTTTTTTCTGATCCATTTTGATTTATTTTAATCTATTTTCTGATGAGGACATTTTGCCATCTGGATTGAAGGTGACAGGTAGAAGTAGCAAGTCTCTTCACCTTTCCTTCACATCCCTTTACCCCTTCTCCCATCTGGAGGTCGACCCAGGATTAGAGACCGGAACGAGAAGACACCACAGGAGAAAGGGGTTAGGTGCTCACCTGACTGAGAAGCACCACTCGCCCTTACGCTGAGCTTGAGACAATTGAGGCTCCATCATTGGTGAGTTGAACGACAACTGTAACCATTTAGATACACAAACTGTGTTATGCTATGGGAGCATTCCCTCTCCATATGTGTTTTATTTGAGGATAACTAGAAGACTCCCGGTTAAAAGGGGGAACGTCACCCTGTATTTGGCGTGAGGCATTCTAATCCAGAGCCGGGACCCATTAGGCTCTTAAATTTGTGAGTGTAATATATATTTATATATACCCACCTAAATCAATTCCAGCAGTCTGCACTATTATCCTTCTTCTCTCCTCCCCATGTTATGGAATCTACCAATTGAGGGAAGGAAGTACAATGCTGGGACATTTGATTCTACAAACCATTCGGCGACCAACAACCCTGGTTTTGGTTTATTTACCCATTGGGTAACTCTCTGCACATGCACTTTTTGTGGCGATAGACTATTTAGAGACTGGCAACACCACTGGACGCAATTACGGACTCCTTAGAATTTACACCAACACTTTTTGTGTTTGCACTCTACTAATAGAGGAATAATGCGAGTATATGCACTTTATATGCAATTTGCACTTACGATTTGCATTGTGAGATTGTGGACCCCTTAGGATTCACACCAACACTTTTTGTGTTTGCACTTTACTAATAGAAGAATAATACAAGTATATGCACTTTATATGCAATTTGCACTTACGATTTGCATTGTGAGATTGATTCACACGTATGATAATAGGAGATAGCACTACTATTGTAAGTTTGCACTCTAATATTGTGATTTTGCACATTATGCGCATCCCTGCACGTGATTTTATTCACCTTGCATTTTGAGACGGACTCACATGTATGATACAAGGGGTTATCAATAACGTTGTTGTAATTTATTGACACTTTATTGCGAATTGCACAAGATTGTTATTTGCACTTTTTATCAGTGAAAGATTGATTCACTGTAATATTCTCCTTGTCATACACCCAACAATAATTGACATATATCAACTACACAATAAGAATCTCCCATTTTTGGGAAGTATTAAGTGCGCCATTAGGACCCCAACTTTTCCATATTCTCCAGTCATTCTCCTGCTTTTCACGCTCTCTGAATAACCCTGTTAGTGTTCGGAATTTCATAACTAATTTGTTTCATGTTTCGTTTCGTATTTCGTTTAATTTCGGATTGATTTGTATCGTATCGTATCGGATTTGTATTGAATCAAATTAGATAGTTGATAGATATCCATTTGATAGTTCATTTCAATTTCGATAGTTGATATCCAATAGTTGATATCCATTTGATAGTTCATTTCAATTTCTATCATATTGGATTTGTATCGTATCGAATTAGATAGTTGAAATCCATTTGATAGTTCATTTCAATTTCGATAGTTGATATCCATTTGATAATTATTTTCAATTTCTATCGTATCGGATTCGTATCATATCTGTCATGATCCACCTGGGGTACTGTCAGGGATCGCATATTTTAACCCTGGCAGCCCCTTTAAACCATGCGTTCCACAGGTTCCCATAGACTTGCCTGTAACCTGTGCACACACAGAGGCTACAGGTTCATGTTAATGAGGCCTCCTTAAAAGGAGGTCACACCCTCTGATCTGGACTTCCTCATTTGAAGTTAAAACCCTGAACCATACAGACCTGTATCCAACTTGCTCCTTGTTCCTGTACCCCTTGGATCCCTATCTGCTGGACTACCTTCTGCATACCCCTCGAGTTACCATCAGATCCGCTACCCTTCTGGACTCCTTCTGCCTCACTGGTAAACTCCATCCATTGCTTCCCATTCTTCCCTCTATCTGGACTTTTCGTGTATGACCCCTGGCTATGGACATTGGAGTATTCTGATATCTGTGTACCTCGACCTCGGCCTGAAACCTGACCACGATTATTTGTCTAGCCCCTTATCTGTATTCCTTGCCTCAGACTTCAGTTTAGTTTTCTCTGTTTTCATTTCTGTTTATATCAGTTATTCCTTATTCAGTTTCCTCCTGTGTCTCCTATTTTCTTCCTGTTTAATCCTTTCTCCTTTTCATTCTGCTCTTTGCTTCCCTCATCATTCTCAGCCTACCTATTTATTTACTTCTGCTGTTTTATGTTTATTATAAATAAACATCTTGTTTGACCCCACAACCTGCATACTTCATTATGGCTCACTGCACATTGGGCTCACACCCGCACTCCATGCAGGGTTCTCATGACAACATTGAATCGAATAAAATTCGATAGTTGATATCCATTTGATAGTTCATTTCAATTTCGATAGTTGACATCCAATAGTTGATATCCATTTGATAATTAATTTCAAATTCGATAGTTGATATCAACTAATCAAATTTTTCTTTGATGACACAGTGTAAAACGAGATAAATTAGTTATATACCATTTCATTCAGTTTCGTATCATATCGTTTCGTTTTTGTTTCATATTCATATCGTATCAATTCGTTATTCGGAAGTACTTCCAGATACAAATTATCAAATTTCGTTCCGAATTAAAAAAAAATCCGAAATGAATGCCCATCTCTACAGCACAGGTGATATGATTTGCTGCTCAGTAATTGCAGGATTCAGTCTGCATTTCCCCAAGGGAATCCTTAAAACCTGGACTGTTAGGGGGACCTGAGGACTACGGTTGGGAGCCACTGCCCTATGCCTTAAACATGTAACTGTGGAAAACTGCATCTTACAGACAATACTAGCCCCTGACATGAACCATTAGAACATTTTAATAGTATATTACCATTCTATCAACCTAACGTGATATTTACCATTATCCATCAAGCACCATTTGATGTCTTTATGAACACACATTCTTGGCCACACATATGTGCATGCGTGTGAGAAGGATAATAATTTGTCTAGGCAATACACGACAAAGACACTATAATTGTACATTACATTTTCAACATGATTAAAAACACAGACTACAAACACAATAAATGAATTAATATGTGCGTCCAAGAATGCTGGTAAGCAGATGAGTTGGAAGAGGTGCCATTCTTTATGGAATTAACCATAAAGGAGGAGCAAAGGTTTGATGGCCTGTTATGGCCATCACGTGTTAAAAGCCTTGTCAGTCCATTACCGGCTAATTACCAGCATTTAGTCTATCCAACTTACCGGGCTGGCCAGGAGGGCTCTCTGTGTCTCTTAATATTATCTATATGAATTTATTGTATGGTTGCATGGTTTGGGCAAACCATTTGAAGGCACTCAGTCGTCAGCTTATTCTGTTAACAACTTGACTCACTAGCTGGAGGTTAACAAACTCTGTGGATGTTGGGTGGTGTAGACCAGTGGTTCTCAACCCTGTATTCAAGTACCCCTAACAGGCCATATTTTAAGGATTACCTTGGGGAAAGGCAGACTAAACACTGCAATCGCTGAGCAGTAAATCCTATCACTTGTGCTGTGCTTCAGAAATCTGGCAAACCTGGCCTGTTAGGGGTACTTGAGGACAAGGTTGAGAATCACTGGTCTACACCACCCAACAATCACAGAGTCTGTTATCCTCCAATTGGGTGGTGTAGATCTGTGGTTCTCAACCCTGAATCTTTTCATGGATATTCAAAAAACAAATTGGCCTTTCATAATGAAATGAATGCCAGGAAGGTGTGGAATGATGTTTGTTGTGATGCCTTTGATTAGGTCATGTGGATTCACCAGGTATTATATTTCTGGATTGATAAATATATAGCGTTCTATGCCAGTCAGGGTACAGTGCATGCTGCTGTTTGATTGGTGTTTTTTTTAATGTGATGTTGCTATAATAGGGGCACGGGCAATGGCGTGCACAGTCCATTTCATTTGGGTGTGTACGCATTGAATATTTATTAGCTACATATCTATGCTTGTATAATTCTGGACAGAACAGTTATTTTTAGATGGGAATAACCAATGTTTATGCATTGATAAATTGCATGAATATTAACTGTAACACAAACCAGATAAGGAACATCAAAAATATTTATGTAGGGGGTCAAAGATTAACCCTTCGCCCAACATTAGGGTGTGCCTGGGCACACCTATGGTCATGAGGCATTATCTTTAATTGTGTTGGTACAAAAAATGCTTAGAAAATAGACATGTCTGACTAAAATTACTGTTTTAATCATGGCTGATACGTGCCTTTGTTTATACTCATGCCTCTTTTTCCGTGATGACTTATTTGTCCTTTGTTACATAAATGAAAACCATTAAAACAAAAGATAAACGTTTATGTATTCAACTTCCTGGCTTTGGGCTCTCATGATGGTCAGAGAAGTTCCCTAAGAACCATTGTTTACTTAGGTGTCGTAAATTAAGTCTCACAAGCCTATAGCATTCATGGCAGAGGTGGAATTATTTTGCAATACTTTTGTACTATGTGTCAAGTACTTCGTTTGCATTTTTAATTCTTGAATAAGTAATGATGCCTCAAAACGTTTGGCAGCGAAAAAATTATATTTCATCGTGCCTTCTAAAAAAACAAAAATAGATTATTCCCTTAATGGTTTCCCTTCACTGTGTGATTTACACTAATGCTATTTCCGGATATTAAAACTAACATTTTAATATTTACTGCTGTTTAGCATCTAGGTATCATATTGTAATTTTTTTTTAAAAATGCCCCAGACACACAATTCCTAAGACACAAATGTGTTACTTAATAGGGCTGAAAATTTCGTTTAGTTTAGTTTTGTTTTTAAATTATTTCGTAACTAATTTCGTTTTGGATCGATTCAAAATTTTGTATCGATTTGAAATTTCGATTCGAATTTCATATATCAATTCGATAGTTGAGATCAATTCGAATTTTGGATCACTAAATAAAACTCCAGTTAAACAAATTTTGCTGTAAAAAGAAAAGCTAGAGTTAAATATTAAGCTGTGTCACAGATTTAGTATTTGAGTCAAATTAAACAGTGAAATCTTTTTTTATTTGTTTCATAAAGTCCTTTGCTGACTATTACTTGTATTGCAAGTTAAGATCAATTCGATAGTTGATATCAATTTGATAGTTCATTTCAAATTTGATAGTTGATATCAATTTGAATTTCGGATCACTAAATAAAACCCCAATTGATCAAATTTTGCTGTTAAAAGACAAGCTAAGGTTAATTAAGCTGTCTCACAGATTTAATATTTGAGTCAATTTAACAGGGACAGGTGTTTGTGAAACTGTGAAACAAAATTAATTTGTTTCATAAAGTTGTTTGCTGACTGCAATACTTGTATGTATTTTCATTTAAGATCAATTCGATAGTTGATATGGATTCGAATTCCGGAACACCAAAAAAAATTATTCCAATTTTTCTTTTATAATGATGACACAGTGTAAAACTAAATAAATTCATTATATACTGTTTTGTTCTGTTTCGAATTTGTATCATATCGAATCGTTATTCGGAAGTACTTCTGAATACGAATTAATGGATTTCGCTCCAAATTCAGAATTTTTCCGAAACGAATGTACATCTCTATTACTTAAGACTTTTTAAATGGCAATGGAAAAAGCTAGTGCGATATCAATGCCATCACTCGTATAGATTTAAACACAATATTCCATTTTTACTTTTGCATAATATGTTGTATGCAATAGGTCTGTGTCTGAACCTTTTCAGCTTTCATGGGTGCTAGAGGATCTGGAATTAAGTTGTGAGTGAAACTGCAGATCGAAAAAAAATTGCAATATTTTCCATCATCCACTGCTTAAATCGAAAATCTCAGCATGGGAAAAAAAAATGTGAGAACAATTCTACAGCACTTAAGGCACCTCTAAATCTCTGAAAGTGGAGACTACATAACATGCATTTGAGCTGCTCAGATGTAAGGTCGGGCAATTCGTAAGCACTGCCAGATGTCTTATGAATATTGACAGATTGTCCTTGCTCATAAATCAAAGATATATCCAGCACCCGGGTCTGGCTCCATGCAAAACCAATTAGAGAGACAATGACATTCTAGGGTTTCTTTTTTTCTTTTTAACGTTCCTTATATCAGTTAAGCATGTTTAAACAATCATTTTCTTACTCTACAATTATTTTTTACCTTTATTGAGTTATTCCTATTTGAAAGCAGACTCTGTGAACTTCTCACCCTTGGCTTAAATGCATAAACTATACTTACTAACCAGGTTCCTGTGCCTCAGATGATGTACATTATGGGGCTTATATGTTAATTGTGGAACATACATTTTGGTCTGGGAGAGATTTCCAGACTTCTGTTTTACTATACTGCAATTCAATCAGAATACACACGGGATGTGTGACACAGAAATTCAGCTTCTCAATATTACTAGGATGGAGCAACAAGAAGCACAGATAAATTGCTATTGGTCAATATCATTGGCATGGATTAATTTCCTTTGCATCACCTATTTATTTCCACCAGTTTCGTTTCCGTCCAGGTAGTATTCTACGAAGGTAATATAGCCATATTCTGAATCACTGACCATCATCAATTCCTTGATATGATCATCAACTGCAATTAGACTAAACCAGGTCAGAAATCTGATACAATCTAGCGTCTACCTTGTTTATCTGCATAAGGTTCCATCGATTCATCCTTCCAATTATTTCTGATGCCTGCAATCAGTGTCCTTTCTGAATCCACCACCATATTAAAAGCAAGCACATCTATCTTAAGGATAGGTAACCGTTGACAATGTGTTTTCTCAATTACTTTATGTGGTGACATTGATTGTTCTTTCACAAAACTTGTTTCTGGAAATTCCCCATCACTTGTGAAAGAAGTAGAGCAAAGCCGTAAAACAGACAATATAATATTTGATAAGGAGGATGGATCATGGGACAACTGTTTTTAGGAATGGCGTAAGATAAAATTGTGTCTACACATACCTGCACAAACTTTTCTTGGATCGCTTGCAAACCTTATATTGTTGCCCACACTCAGGTTCCTCACAAACCTTGTTTTTGCACCCTCATATTGTACAGGGTAATCCAGACGTGGTCCCCTTGCTCGAAGTTACTAGAGGGGATCCGTTATAACCTCCTGGGGAGGTCTTAGAAGGCCGAAACGATCATCGAGGGTTACTGCACCTCTCATGCACAGACGAGGCTGCCTTGGCATTTCAGTAATGGCCTCCCTTTCTGAGTGAAAGCAGTCGGATTTGTATATGGTTTAGTCTCCTTTGTAATGGCGCCATCAAGCTAAACCATTGTGAGATCTGAGTGGGACCCACCGTAGGGCAGGCAACTTGTGTTCATGTCCATTCTCAGGGCCCTGACAAACCCTGCTTTTCTTGACTTAAATACCATATAGATAGATAATATCTTGTTTTCAAAGGAGCCTCAATAAACTGTTTAATTATGGTAAGCTGCAGATCTAGGGTCATTCTATCAAAATAATCAACAAGGCTAAGCCTAAACATTCATATATTCCCATTGTTTAAGTCCCCTGTTCCACTTTCTCCAATATAATTTTTGCAGTGTTACTGTCAGTTGTCCTGAGTCTGACCTCATCTGTCAATCAAATTACAAAGCAGGGACAGCCTATTCGCAATCAGATAATTCAAACTGAAAATGAATTAAAATAAAACAGCCTCTACAATTATAAGGCTGTGGCTCCAAAACAGGACACATTATGGCTAAAAACTGGGAAGCACGGAGTCATATTTGATTAGCAAATAGTGTCATACGCGAATCAAAAGCATAGCAGTGCCCCATTTAATCTCTGCATAAGGCCAATACCGATAACTGAAACACATGTCTTATGGGAATATTCTACAGAGCTGCTTTCTACTGTTGCCAAGTCCAAAGAATGGCTTAGCATAAGTTAAAGATTTATATCTATGTTGTAAGTGACGAGATAATTCTTGACTCCATTCCTTGTTTTTATGCTTTTTTTTTTTGATTTTTAAAATAATATGCTTAAAGGGCAACTACCACAAAAAAATGAAATGTCCTTATGGTGTTTATTTTATGTTGCTGGTATCTTACATGTGTTTTGTTTCATGCAATTCGCCAAAATCTCAAATTATTTCATGCAGAAAGCAATAGAATTGCATGAAATAATTTGAGATTTTGGCAAGTTCTTGAACCGAAGACCTTCAAAATTGTTTAGACAGCTTGAGGCTGAACTGTTGGGTTTCTAAACCTCTTTTAAGGCTGTACTCTGGGTTTTCCCCATCTATGAATGGTATAAGAGATGAGTTGGTGGTTGTAGTGCAAAAGCAAGCTCTATCTAAGGCTTGAATGTAGATTTTATCTGCTACACACACACACCAGGTGCTTGCCTTAACCCCATAATCATAGAAAATGCACCCAACATTTGCTTTAATTTGCTAAATAGCAACAGTAAACTTATTTTTTTTCCTTTCATACAATGAAGTTTTGTATACGCAGTCATTTAAAATAAAATGGGTGGGATCAGCGTTCAGTTTTTATTTTTACCATATAATAGTAAAATACCTTTATTTCATTTCTGATTTTTTTATACTGAATAATGTTTTATGTATACATCGTGTGCCTAGTTTGTTGATCAAACTTGTAATTTGTGGATTACACATTTTATTTGCCTCATTAATTGGAATATGTCTATAAAGTTTATTCCCTATATATAGGATCGTCCACATATTTTGGAGGTAGTAGTGCCATATAGACATATTTCTGTTAATGATTAAAAACATTCATGTTTCCAGTTTGGCGCCCCACCACTGATTTAGATTTATGGTGTGAAACAAAAAAGAAAACCTCAACTAGTAAATAAAACATATTCTTTAATTCTTTAAAATCTCTCTCTCTTTTTGGAAGAAAGTAGGTGAAAAGTAACAAAAACATTTCCCTCGCATAGATGTTTTATACAAATATGATAAAAATATTTTTAAGCTTTAACATTTTAGCCATTGTGAATAGATCTGTTTTCTGTGTTTGTCTCCTTATCAGATGTATATTACCAACACTATCAAAGCCAAAGGGACGCGACTTGCCAAACCAGTCCTATGCCTGGGCTTAATGTGTCTGGCTTTTCTCACTGGAATAAACAGGGTGGCAGAATATCGCAATCACTGGTCAGATGTCATAGCAGGGTTTTTCATTGGAATTTCAATAGCTGTTTTTCTGGTATGTATTATACATTGGATCTATGGATATGAATTTGTAATATTTCTCACTGGCGTTATTATGGTGTAAATGTTATAAAAATCCACTGCGGATACACCATTACTCAATATTTAGTGAAGATGTCTGTGTTTTCCCAAAACACCATTATGTTTCCAGACAGCAGAAAATATGAATACGTAAAATCCTATTACCTGATATATCATTGTTTACTTAGACGATAAGAATAATGTGACGTATATAGCAACATTCCAATTTGAGAATGAAGCACATTAAAGATTCGAAATTCCCTGTTCAGCAATTAATTAATCATCATTATGCATACCAAAGGAATTGAAAGTTGTTTTGCAAATCCACTGGTGTATAATTTTGATAAATTAGTATGCAAAATACATCATTCAGGTGAAATGTATATAAACTGTAGACCTAATACACTGTTAAATACAAACATTGTATGTACTACAATATAGGAACCAAATGAAGCACACTCAAGGAGAATCAATGTTTCAGTCTTGAAAGACATTCATCAAAATAGGTAGATATCTACCTATATATCTACCTAATTTAACCCCTTAGTGACCGGGCGGTTTTACACAAATCTGTCCTTTAGTGACCGCTGCTGTTTTTACGTTTCTGCTCTGTTTGTGTTTAGGTCAAATTTTCCTCTTACTCGTTTATGCAACCCAAACATATTATACACCGTTTTTCCTGCCATTAAATGGACTTTCTAAAAATACCATTATTTCCATCATCTCTTATAATTTACTATAAAAATAAATATGAAATATGATGAAAAAATGGTAAAAACACTCTTTATCGTAATTTAATCCCCAAAATCTACAACCACCAAAAAATGACCCCAGCTAAATAGTTTCAGAATTTTGTCCCGAGAATAGAAATACTCAATTTTTACATGTTTTTGCTTTTTAACCCCTTCACTGCTGAGCCAGTTCACCTATGTGTGCTGAGTTCATTCTGACTGTTTTATGCTCATTATTTTTAGATGACAGCCTAGGTCCTATTTAACTAACCCCCCCCCCCGGACATAAAAAAAGTAAAAAAAAATAATATTTTTTTTTATTTATTTATTTTTAGCTTTTTCTTTACTCCGAACCTAGTCATGTGTGGTATCATTGGAAAGATCATGATCATGACCCTCTAGCTGCCACAGATTGGGAGATAACGGGATCCAAGAGATGCCCCTATCTCCCCTTGGCAGCTAGGGGGTTAACTGGCCCGCTGACATCCTCACACATATGGTGGGGATATCAGTGGGTGGGGGTGACCTGGAGGCTTGGCTGACATCCACGATGTCAGCCTCCTCCAGGTTTGAATCGCGATTTGGTGCAAATTTGCGCCGAATCGCGATCTGGCAGCAAAATAGTTAATGCTGCACACCGCTGAAAAGGGGAGACTCTCATCTTTCCAGTGGTGCAACTTGCAGCGCTCTATATTCAATGGTTGGGGAGATAGAGGGCTCCGAAGGAGGTTAGGAGCCGCTGAAGTACTATGTATGTCCGCGGGTCTAAGGGAGACCCGTGGGCAGGACATACATGGTACGTCAGTGGTCCCAAAGGGTTTTTAACCCCTTCAGTACCAAGTGATTTCCCACAAAATGCCGTCAAGAACCAATGCTTTTTTATTTTAAAAATCATTTTCTTTACCCATACTGTAAGAAATATTTGGGAATATTCTCATTTATTCTTACTTTAATAACCTATTTGGCAAGCAGATGTTACCGTGTACTGGCCAAACTAAGTTACTACAGTTGCAACTGCAGCTCACGGCTCTATGTTTTATATGCTTGGAAAGGTCTATAAGACACATTCCTAGCGGATTTTAAACCATTTTAGCACCTTAGACATCATGAACATGCTGCTAAAAGCTTAGGGGCATGCTTTGGAGCCCAAAAATTCTAATTTTCAACAAATTTCATTTGCATGTGCCCTGCTCAGCTGCGATCGAGATAACTCGATATCGGGCACTTGATGGTGTGTTTGAAGAACTGAGTTATTTCAATCTTGGGAGTGAAGGGGTTAGAAATCACTATAAAAGATGTCAAGTAACTTAAAATAAAGTTAAATTGCTGCATTGTCTCAATTATTTTCTATTATTCTTTATTAAATGCATTTTAAATGTATTTCTAATGTATATGCATGTCTGTGGTTACAATATAAAAATATTAGCTATCATATTAATAATGTATAATCCATATTAAAACTATCACTCTCATAAAGTGGAGATGAAGGCTCGTGTCAGATAAGCGCACCGATCACGTCCGTGTTGCCGCACATTTGTACGTCCGTTATTGCATATAATTATGACCAATGGAGCCCCACACACAAAGTACGTCCGCACCGAACTGCGGACGCATAACGGACGCGGAAAACGGATGCAGGTTAGGCAAGAACGTAAATCCGCTAGAACGGACGCACAGAGTACGCCGCGTCCGCATCGTCCACATAGCTTTGTGTGTGAGTGATGGAATGAAATCAGACGGACTGCATTTTTGACGTTCAGCATTTTGACAGACAAAATGTTTTTCATATTCATTTATTTTTCCTTCTGCATCAGTCAAAAAATATGTCAGTCACAAAAACAGACTCTTTGGCCACTACCTTGTCGTCAGTCAGAAAGTACGTCCGTTGTGCACAGACGCACAGTCCGCACAGAATGCGTTCGTCTGACCCTAACTAATACTAGGCGTCTATTTACTAGTATTGATGAATGTGACCGGTTCAGGTTGGAATGAAATCTCTTCCATCACTTCCCTTCCTTAATTTTGATCCACAACATTATAGACAGGATATCAAATAACATACACAGTATTGTATTACTGCACATTGTTTTCTGATTATGTTTCACTGTTTTTATTTAAGGTACGTGCTAAAAATACATTTTTGGAGCCAGTACTGTGCACTGGGCTATATAAATTTATTAAATCCAAGCCTATATTTGTCGCTAAATGCATAAAATTAAGTTAATTAGTAGGTTATATTAGTTATATCTGCAGCAGTAATCTTTGTCCCATTAACCACTTGAATGCTAAGGACGCGCTCAGCGCGTCCTCAGCATTCCCCCTGGTATGCGGAGGACGCGCTGAGCGCGTCCTCGCATTGGGGTCAGCGTTCGGCCGGGTTCCGGCCGATCGCTGGCCCCTCCGGTGCGGGCTGACATCCTGGATGTCAGCCCGGCATCCGGAGCAGTGGCCGCCATTATTATGTGTCATCGCGCCCCCGCGATGACACATAATTCAGGCGCCCCCCCCGCATGTGCGGAGGAGGCGCCTGAAAGGGAGGGGGGGGAGGTCCTTCGGACCTCTCTCCCTCCCGATCGGCGGCTCACAGGGGCTTAACCCAGGCATCATTTGGAAGGGCACAGCCTGCCCTTCCAAATGATGCCTGCATTAACCCCTGGGGAGCTGGATCGCAAATCGGCGCTGAAAAGCGCCGATTTGCGATCCTTCCCGGGAGCTGGCCGACATCTTGGATGTCGGCCAAGCTTCCGGGAACTCCCCCAGAGGACTGGCGTCATCGTGCGCAGCACGATGACGCCAGTCCTAGCATTAACCCCTAACTGCCCTAACTGCCACAATGAACTCCCTATCTCCCGATCCGTGGCAGTTAGGGGTTAAATTTTGATATCGTTGGATCGGCCAGAGCATGGCCGTTCCAACGATACCAAACATGAAAGTAAAAAAAATTGTAAAAAAAAAAAAAAAAAGAAAAATAAAAATAAAAAAAAATTAAAAAAAAAAAATAATAAAAAAAAAAATAAACACTTTTTTTTTTTTTTTTTTGTTTTGTTAATGCAGCAATATTGTTCCCATTTCAATTATAATGTGAACAATGATGCTGCATTAACGATTTTTGTATGCGGTGCGTTTGTTAAAAATGGTGTCATTTTCCCCAAACAAAATGTAACGAGACCCCATCTCTAATTTTTTTAACAAGCGCACCCCATACAAAATATAACCGCAATTGCTCGCATGTTAAAATGTGGAAAAAAACACTTTACACGCTGTAAATTATTGAAAATACATATTTTATTGCATTTTTTGTTATAATATACAAACATGACATAACGTATACATATAATAATGACATATTATGAATCTACCGAGTCTGACGGAAAGAACGATATATAATATGTCGATGTCATATACTAAAATAAGCCTTCAAAACACGTTTAAACATGATGCGCAAAACAGGTAAAAAATGACCTCAGCACAGGGGCGGGAAAAGCCTCAGCAGCGAAAGGGTTAACATATTAAAAGATCATCCCTTAAAATAGTCCAAATATGTTGCATAGTTACAGTCTGAAAAAAAGACATGCCTGTTACACGATCAGCTACTGCTGTTGATCCAAAAGAAGGCAGAAAAAAAATGAAGAGCTCTGCAAACACGCAACGAACTGGGGAAAAAAAATTCTTCTTGACCTCAGATGGCAACCAGATGTGTCCTTGGATCAAGCATCTCTTACCATAATATTAAATCTTCTAAACCTTATTATTATGTTTTTGCAGGAAGTCTGCTGGTTTCTGTTTAAAATGTCGGTGCGGACTCTGACCCAACCACCTCTACAGGCAGAGAATTCCACAGCTTTACTGATCACATTGTAAAAAAATAATAATAAAAAATAACCTTTTAATATGCTTTAGGTTGAATTTATTTTTGTCCAATCTAAATGTTGTAAAACATCTCTTTCTTCTGCACTCCAGGTTGTATGTGTGGTAAACAATTTTAAAGGAAGGCAAGCGGAGCAAGAAAAATCTCCCATTGATAACTTGGCCCAGATGCCGATGATCAGCATTCCTCGCGTAGAGAGTCCATTAGAGAAGGTAAGTCCTCTCTTAGAAGTGACTTTGCGTTCAACCTTGAGAGTTTACAATATGCCATGAATAGTTTCTGTTAAAAATGTTTAATCTTCTGTAAAAATATGCATTTTTCACTGTGGATATTTCATTATTTATACCTTTTATATTAAACCTTTTTGAAATGCGTCTGTCATACTCACCTGCTGTGTTTCACCGCATTATTACCAGTGGACTGAAAAAAGAGTATACAGCAGAACATCCTTTTTTCAGAGAACTGTCAAAAATGAAAAAAGTATCCATACTATATTTATTCACTTTGACTTTGAGGCATCTGAAAACCCGAGTGAGCCACAGAGTGATTGTGTGGCTGACGGATCTTGTTATCATTGATATACTACAAACTTAAGAGAAGTGGCATGTCCAAGAAACATCTAAGTAGTCAACCTTCTGTCCTTCTATTTTTTACTTGCAGCTCTCAGATTTAATTCATGTAAAATTCTCATTGAGTTTCACGCGTCGCACATTTAATTCAAAGTATTAAAACCCTGTACTGCAAATGAGTCTGACAATCATTTGAAGAGGTTCCACAGGAAATACGCCAAGCAGATATCTCTAGAGGGCAACAACATTAAAAAGAGAATTTTAAAAAAGCTGTTCAATGCAAACACGACACAGAGCGACGTCTACTTCATTTAAATTAAATATAACTATTTGATGGGAAATTTATGTAAATGGTATAATTAGGAATGTGTAAATGGATTCACGCTTTTTACATATCCCGATCACATCACAACAAATTCCAGCCAAGATAAAAGCGAGAAATCCGATTACAGCAATAGAGATATTCTTAAAAAGGGACGTAGAATAAGCAAGCTTTTATTTAATTTGTTTAATATTCCTTTTATAAAACATAATATAGTATGGGTCACAAGGAGTACATCTGTAACTACATATACGTTTGGATAAAGAGTTGTGAAGTTTGTGTATCGGTTTATTATGTCTAGTTTTAGTGGCAGCTTATTACGAAGAGCTAAGGAAGGTGGCCAATGCGACTACAACCTAAAGATGTTGTTTAAATTGAGACAAATGGTAATATTGGGCACTATTGAATAACATATACTGGAAGAGAAAGTCGATAGAGGCGTTTCAGGAACATTGGCCGCTAAGAAGTAATTTAGAAAGAACTAAAAGGGGAGAGTCTTCTGACATGCCCATGAATTCTGTCCATAAAACTCCTCTCATAATTACGGGTATATGTCATTATATTTACAATACAGGCCAGACCATAAAGAAACAACACATTGGCTATATATACTGTATATATAACTAAAAGAGTAGCTAAAGTGCCTAAATGCTTCAATATTCAAAATTAAAACGAAATACCCTACAGCTCTTATGTAACATCTAATTTATACACTGCCTGGCGAAAACAAAAGTCACCACCTGGATTTAACTAAGCAAAGGGGTAAAAGCCTTCCAATGGATAATAACTGCAGTGATTAAATATGTTTCAGCCGGCAAAAAAATGAGGTCATGCGACTCCCTGAATATACTGACTGAGCAGGTTTTTCCATGAATGGAGTTTTTCTTCCCTGATGCCACAGCGGGCACAATCCAAGATTGCAATGCCAGGATTCATCAGGCTCAAATTATGCAAGAGTGGTTCAGGGAGCAGGAGACATCATTCAAACACATGGGGCACTATCACTTCCTTAACTCTAGCACTCACATAAATGAGCATCAGCACTAGGTTAATTGAGGTGATAGCGTGCCTGGAGCCTAGCAGCCGCTACGGGGCAGGCTGCTGACTCAGCATTCGTTAATCTCCCCTTAGCATCCCATTTACCTGTAGATTACGGGGCAGATGCTAAATTTTCCCCTTAGCGTCCCCATTTTAACTGTAGGCAGCTGATAGTGCCCATTGATTAGCCACAACACAGTCCAGACCTTAACCCCATTGAGAATCTTTGGGATAATGTGTCAGAGAAGACTTTACAAAGCGCCGCGACTCTCCCATCATCAATACAAGATCTTGGTCCTAAATTAATGTGACTCTGGATGGAAATAAATGTTGTGACATTGCACGAGCTTATCGAAACGATGCCACAGCAAATGTGTGCCGTAATCAAAGCAAACGGTGGTCTAATGAAATACTAGTGTATGTGTGTGACGATTTGTGGCCAGACAGTGTAACTAGTATGCAGTATTTAAAAGCCAAATCTATTAAATTCAAAGAAAATATGTTTGGCTTTATCTCGTGAGAGACATGGTCAATATGTTTATCCATAAAGATACCAAAAATACCTAATTGCTTCCAGCTTGCAGTTTCTTTTTTTGGCGTTTGTATAGCACTTTTGATTTTTTTTTCAAATGTTGACTTGTGTCTTAATCAATGAATGGATATCTGATCGAATTAATCAAAAAAGGAATTGCATGTTACCAAGATTTGTTCTACTTTGTGTCAGTAAAATTTGCAGTTGCATTAAATTAGTATCAGAGTGGGTCGGCTACCCTAATCCCTAGAATAGAAACCCTATTCTTGACCCCCATACCACCTCTCCATGATGAGCAAGTTGTAAGTGAGCCGTGTGACCTCATCTGTTACCTCATCAACGGCTGTGTTGGTTTTAGAGTTAGAGTAAAGGAGTTGCCGCCATCTTTTGGGGCCACGGAGTTCAGGAGCAGATGGATTTCCTGGCAGCCCACCTGCTCTCCCAATTAACTCCCCACCCGCTGCCAACAGGTGAGAATTTAATGAATTGAATTGTTGTGCGTTCATGAAAGCCAGAGACAAAATAACTTTAACAAACCATTTTTAACTTCTAAATTTCATTATACTGCCGATTCTTTAAGTCCAAAATTGTGATGAAACAAAGGAATCCTAATTTTAAGAAAAAGCTAAAAATATGATACTGTCCTTTTGAAAGTCTGCCGATCAGTTGGTGCGCAGGAATTGGCATTTAATAGAGATGATTAGTCACAAACCATATGGAAATGCATTGATTCCACAAAATGTTTGATTTTGACCAAGCATTGCTTCTTGCAGTTTCCTTTAAACACATTTTCCCCTTTTTATATAGCTGCATTCCTTTTCTATAAAAATACGACGCTTTAATCTGTGTTTCTCTTCATTCAGATAGATTGCACATTTTTATTTGATCAAAAATAAAGAGAAACTTGCAACGCGCCACAGTATTTATAGATCGCAAGCCTGTTTACTTCTCAAATAAATGTATTCACAGAGTCTGCTTCCCAACTGTTCCATTACCCTTTCTATAATTAAACATAGACTGAAAAAACAACATTTTTAATGTTGGTACCTGCATTTCACAAAGCACCCACGTATTTATAGGGTGGTATTATGTTTCTAAAACACTAACAAAATTATATAATACTCTATAGATGGCAAACCCGTCTAACTCTCCAACAATGCACGTATTCACACATCCTTTTGCACATATTCCGAAGAGATAATACATACGAGATCTCCATGGCAACCTCTGTGTATGTAGCAGAGAGATTTCTCTTCTCTCCTCCACTACATAACCTACTGTTCCCTCTCTCAATGCTCTTCCACAGTGGATTTATTTTCTGGGCAGAAAATTTTGGGGAATTTCACATATTTGCAAAAACTACATCAAACCATCTCACATCTGCAGTTTTCTCTATTTTCAATATACCTTAATTTCTAGTCTCTGAAATAAATCGTAAACATGCACCGCATTCAATATCACATAATTTAAAATATAAAATAACAAATATAAAACAATATACAATAATTTAAAATGGTATATTTTCCATCTTGCACATAATCTTAACGATTTAAATGTTCCCAGAGTCATATAATCCATTCACGAAATCAAAAAAGCTTTATTCACTGAAGCAGTAATTAGGAAAGCTGTATGGCTTACACGGGAAAAAAAAACATTCCTGGCTTTTTTTTCTCTTTTTTTTTGCTCTTTTTCAAACAAATGATTTTAGAATTCAATGAAACACCTTTTAAATTGCAGGTCTTATTAAAGACTGCGCACATTGCTCTTTAAAGGCTTTTTGAAGTGAGAGTCAAGCTCTTATTAGCTTATGCTACGAAAACACTGTTCTCCCAGAAAGGAAGAAAATAGCAATGTTGCCACTCTTGGCTGTGATCCGAAAATGCTACACTTCATCTTTAACCCGTTGAGGACAGCCACGTTCATCCATGTGTTTTTGTTGAAATGATCTACCTCTCTACCCCTGATTTCTCTCCCCCTGTCCTTTCAAAAGTCAGTGACTGTTTATCTGGCATCTCCTCCTGGATGGCCTCCCACCACCTAAAGATCAACATGTCAAAGACTGAGCTCCTACTTATTCCTCCCTCCAATGCCTCCCCACCTCCTGACTTCTCTATCACGGTGGAGGGTATCACCATCTCCCCATCAAACCAAGTTCGCTGTCTTGGAGTTACACTTGACTCTGCTCTTTCCTTCATCCCCCACATCAAGTCTCTTTCCTCCTCCTGCCGATACCAACTGCGTAATATTTCCAGAATTTGGCCATTTCTTACCGCTGTCACCACAAAACAACTCATACACGCCCTGGTAATCTCCCGACTCGACTATTGCAATAATCTCTTATCTGGCCTCCCTCTGTCCCGCCTCTCCCCCTACAATCCATCCTGAACGCCTCCGCCAGGCTAATTCACCTCACCCGCCGCTCTGTCTCTGCCGCTCCCCTCTGCGAGTCCCTTCACTGGCTCCCCATCCACTGCAGAATTAAGTTCAAAATCCTTATCCTTACCTACAAAACCCTCACTAACTCAGCTCCCCACTACCTGTCCTCACTAATCACCAAATACACCCCAGCCCGCTCCCTAAGGTCAAACAGTGACCTGCGCCTAGCTTCTCCCCGCATCACCTCTTCCCATGTTAGACTGCAGGATTTCTCACGTGCAGCCCCCACTCTCTGGAACGCTCTCCCTCGTACTGTCAGACTTTCCCCTAACTTCTCTTCCTTCAAACGCTCCCTTAAAACGTTCCTATTTAGGGAAGCCTACCACCCAACTCACTGACGCAACCATCACTCTCACCTTGCAGTCCTCTCCTCCTGTTTCCAACCCCAACCCTCCTAGATTGTGAGTTCCTACGGGAATAGGGCCCTCATCTCCTCCTGTACTGTTTGTCAAATGTTGTTCAATGTATTGTAACCCTGTCTATACTGTGCCTATTGTACAGCGCTGCGGAATATGCTGGCGCTTTATAAATAAAGAATAATAATAATAATAAAATGTGCAACAGTCTTTATACAGTATATGTTACATATTGGTTGGTTTTTAGATTTCATATTATTTTTATAACATATAATTATTATTATATTATTTATTTATATATAATATAATTATTTATATTATTATTATACATACTCCAATCCTCTAAGAGATTATAATTATATATATATATACCAAACTTGGTCCCAGCGATTCCCTGCTAATCTCCAGGCAGGAGGAAGTTGAAGACCACGGTGCTTGCTCCAAAATATTATTTGTATATCCAACATGCAAAGAGCTGCACTCGTGTAGTTTTAAAACAATAAACTTTAATTGAAATAAATTTTAAAATGAAACCAACGTTTTGGCTCGAACACGAGCCATTTTCCTTGAAAATGGCTCGTGTTAGAGCCGAAACGTCGGTTTAATTTTAATATTTATTTCAATTAAAGTTTATTGTTTTAAAACTACACGAGTGCAGCTCTTTGCATGTTGGATATATGTATATATATATATATATTTAAATTATATTAAATTCCTTATACATTTAACTACAGTCAGGTCCAGAAATATTGGGACATCAACACAATTCTAACATCTTTGGCTCTATACACCACCACAATGGAGTTGGAATGAAACAAACACAATGTTCTTTAACTGCAGACTGTCAGCTTTATTTTGAGGGTATGTACATCCAACTCAGGTGAACGGTGTAGGATTTACAGCAGTTTGCAGATGTGCCTCCCACTTGTTAAGGGACCAAAGGTAATGGGACAATTGGCTTCTCAGCTGTCCATGGCCAGGTGTGTGATATTCCCTCATTACCCCAATTACAATGTGCAGATAAAAGGCCCAGAGTTCATTTCAAGAGTGCTATTTGCATTTGGAATCTGTTGCTGTCAACGCTCAAGATGAGATCCAAAGAGCTGTCACTATCAGTGAAGCAAGCCATCATTAGGCTGAAGAAACAAAACAAACCCATCAGAGAGATAGCAAGAACATTAGGTGTGGTCAAAACAACTGTTTGGAACATTCTCAAAAAGAAGGAACACACCGGTGAGCTCAGCAACACCAAAAGACCCGGTAGACCACGGAAAACAACTGTGGTGGATGACCGAAGAATTCTTTCCCTGGTGAAGAAAACCAAAAAAAGATCAACCTGTACCAGAGTGATGGTAGGATAAGAGTATGGAGAAGGAAAGGAACTGCTCATTATCCTAAACAAACCACCTCATCAGTGAAGCATGGTGGTGGTAGTGTCATGGCATGGGCATGTATGCCAATGGAACTGGTTCTCTTGTATTTATTGATGATGTGACTGCTGACAAAAGCAGCAGGATGAATTCTGAAGTGTTTTGGGCAATATTATCTGCTCACATTCAGCCAAATGCTGCAGAACTCATTGGACGGCGCTTCACAGTGCAGATGGACAATGACCCAAAGCATACTGCAAACGCAACCAAACAGTTTTTGAAGGGACAGAAGTGGAATGTTATGTAATGGCCAAGTCAATCACCTGACCTGAATCCCATTGAGCACGCATTTCACTTGCTGAAGACAAAACTGGAGGGAAAATGCCCCAAGGACAAGCAGGAACTGAAGACAGTTGCAGTAGAGGCCTGGCAGAGCATCACCAGGGATGAAACCCAGCGTCTGGTGATGTGGTTGACTGCAAAGGATTTGCAACCAAGTATTAAGAAGGGAAAGTTTGATTTATGATTATTATTCTGTCCCATTACTTTTGGTCCCTTAACAAGTGGGAGGCACATCTGCAAACTGTTGTAAGTCCTACACCGTTCACCTGAGTTGGATGTACATACCCTCAAATTAAAGCTGACAGTCTGCAGTTAAAGCACATTGTGTTTGTTTCATTCCAACTCCATTGTGGTGGTGTATAGAGCCAAAGATGTTAGAATTGTGTTGATGTCCCAACATTTCTGGACCTGACTGTATATGTGAAGAGACCAGTGATGACGTATCCTGTAGAGCAATGGGATGTTTTACTATTTTGGGGAATTGATGGCATTCACAGCCATCTTCATTAATACGTTGAGCCTTTTAGGGCTATTGTGACTTAGGGCTATTGTGATTATCAAATTTATATAGAAACATCACTTTTGAAACATACAAATACATTCAACATGGAAAACTGCACTTTAAAAAGACAGAACAAAGACTCCAGCACACAAGCCACAGGCAGCAGGGGGTCCGACACCTTGGAGTTTGTTTACACAAAAACAGAAAAGAGCAACCAGGCAAGAAAAGCCATTAAAAAAAAGGAACAAATTGAACAAAATCCAGAGACTCTGTTTGCTGACTTCTCAAATAATGATCAGGGTAGGATGAAAACAAATGTATTATTTCATACGGAGAACACTGAGGCCTGACATAGAGCTTTCTGCAAATACTACAATAATATTAAAAAAGGAAGTATCAACAGGGGCCGCCAGATCACGGTCAGGGATGAGGAAAATAAAGAGTGTAATGTACTCGCCGTAAATATTTATCACAATGGCACCATCATGGTACAAGGCACTGAGACCCATTTAGAGGAATTTGAGCAAATATTCCCTCAAATTAAAGAACAAGCCAAGGATTTCAAGGACCTTGAAAGTCCAGCTAGTAAGACCTGTGAGGAACACATTACAGCAAAGAAATCCCCCAGAGACATGTCTGCATTATGCCCCAGTCAAGATCTCCCCTCACCCGAAATCCTCAGAGACTGCATATCCCAATTAGAAAGAGACTTCATTCAATTCAAGGAACAGCTTCAAAGGGAACCAGGTGACAGAAATGCAGATTACCAACTCAGAGAAGAAATTAACACCCTGAAATCTGAACACAGGTCTGCCATACAGGACATCCAACTGAAGATCCAAGAACTTCAAGAGGAAAATATCCAGCTGAGAGAAGAGATGAGGAAACTTAAAACACAAACACAGCCCATGAACCAGGAGAGAGAATCAACAATGATTAATATAGACAAAGTGCCTGAAAATGAACAAGAGACAAATAAAACTCCATACATCAACAACACAGAGATCAGTGACAGCCAAAACCACTCACAAAATCCTGAACCCACAACCAGCCGGCCAACAAATCCCAGACAACAAACCCCTGAAACTGTAATAATAATGGATTCAAATGGGAAGTATTTAAACACAAGAAGGCTCTTCCCAGGAAAAAACGTCACCAAAATCCATTGTGCTACCATTGAACAGACAATGGAAGTCCTCACAAATCCATACTTCACGAACCCCAAACAAATCATCATACACACAGGTACGAACAACATTCAGACAGAACAGAAAGGCATTGCAGACAAATTGTCACAACTAACAGACACTGCACAGCAAAAGTTCCCCCACTCCAAAATAATCCTATCCTGTCTACTTCCAAGGAAGGACATATCGAACCACATCATCCAGAACATCAACACAGAACTGGCGGCTAAAACTAGCTCAAAGCCCAACATTCATCTGGCCCAACACCCTTCCATAACCCCTGAACACCTCTACGATAACAAACACCTCAACAAACAAGGGGTGAGTCACCTGGCAAGAGAATTTAAAGACATTGTACTGAACAGAACCCACATCCCCGAACCTGGCACAAACCAAACCCAAACTAACACAACAACAACGACCACAAGACGACCTCAAACCGCACCGCACCAAGACAAGAACACCACATTTAAACCAAGAACAGGACAAAACAGATGGCAGGAATGGCGGAAACCACCCGCCCCAAGATGGACATCAAGACCTCCACAGAACAGAGACTTGGAGGAGATACGGACCCTCCTCGGCACACTATACAACAAATTAATGTGAATTGATCTCATAATGAACTACAATGACAACCATCCACAACCGGTTGTCCCATGTAATTTTGCTCATTACAAGGTATAACAACATAAAATGACATCACTAACAATCAGTAGCTGGAACATTCAGGGTCTGAATGCTTCAGCCTTTGGATCCAAAGTAAACGATCCAGACTTCAAACATAGACTGCACAACGTGGACATACAAATCCTGCTGGAAACACGGAGCCGGGCACAGGATGACCCACAAACACCTGTGGGCTACAGAGAATTTTCCGTGCCCGCCCAGAAGGATAAAAGCATCAAACAGGGTCGCCATTCAGGAGGAATATTAATCTGGTATAAGGAGGAGCTACACGAGAACATCAAAGCAATCAAGAAAGGAGACAGCCACATCTGGATAAAAATAAGTAGCTCCATCCTCACCTCTCAGTCAGACATCTTCCTATGTGCAGCTTACATTGCACCACCAGAGTCTCCATACTCCAAAACAGACACCTATGAGGTGGTACAGAGTGAGGCCTCCCACTTCCAGTCCCTAGGACACGTGCTTCTCTATGGAGACCTCAACGCCAGGACAGGAAGAGAAAAGGACTATGTGACCTCAGATGGGAACACATACATTTTGGGAGCCACAAACTACTGTCAGGAGTCAATACAGGTGCAAAGAAACAGCTATGACAATACAACCAACAAGAGTGGAAGAAAATTGCTGAATTTGTGTCGGAGTCTCGGGCTTTACATCCTTAATGGCCGCACCAAGGGAGACTCTCTGGGAAGGTACACATTAAGCTCCCATGTAGGAAACAGTGTGGTCGACTATGCAATCACAGATATGAACTCCACTCACATCAACGCCTTCACCGTCACCCCACAAACACACCTGTCAGACCACAGCCAACTACTGCTTTATATTAAATCCTCAAACAAACCATCCTCAAAACCCCATCAGAGCGGACTGTACAACCTCCCACCATCGTTCAAATGGACCAGACACTCTACCATAGCCTACAGAGAGGTCATCAACAGACCCGACATCAAAGATCAGCTAACAGTCTTTCAAAACCATACCTATGTACTAAGTCCCCAGGGGGTGAACCGAGCAGCAAAGGACCTCCACAGCATACTACACACCATCGCAGAGACCTCCAACATTAAAAAAGTCAACTTCAAGAAATCATCCAATAAACAACCCAATAAATGGTTTGACAAAGAATGCAGAACACTAAGAAACAACCTACGAACAGTCTCAAATAAAAAACACAGAGACCCCGACAACATTGACCTGAGAATCACACATGGTGTCCTGCAGAAAAACTATAAACAAATCCTCAAAAAGAAAAAACAAAACCTCATCTCCCAAAACCTTCAACAACTGGAAGAGGCTCTTCAGGATAACTCTTTCTGGGAAACCTGGAGTCAAATCGGCTCAGGATCCAAGAAAAAACACCTCCACATCCAAAATGGCAACATCTGGCTCAACTACTTCAAGAGCCTGTACAAAGACATTCCCAAAGAGGAGCTAACTGGGGAACAGGAACACATCATCAGAAGACTACATGAACTGGAGGAAAAAATCAAGGATTTCCAAAACCCGTTAGATACACCCATTACACCCCAAGAAGTAGCAGAAAAAATTCAAGGTCTGCGAAGTAAAAAAGCCAGCGGGATGGATGGAATTCTTCCAGAGATGATTAAACACGGCTCTCCAGAAGTACACGCCGCAATATGTAAAGTTTTCAACCTGGTCCTGAGCGTTGGATTCTACCCTCAAGTATGGAACCAAGGCCTCATAACACCCATCCATAAGAGTGGAGACCAATATGATCCAGCCAACTACAGAGGGATATGTGTCAGCAGCACACTGGGAAAACTGTTCAATAGCATCCAGAACAAAAGAATCCTCAGCTTCCTGACACAGCATAACGTCCTCAACAGAAGCCAAGCAGGGTTCATGCCAAACCATCGCACTACAGATCACATCTACACCCTGCACAGTCTCATCAAGGACCATGTCCACAATACAAAACATGGGAAAATATTTGCTTGCTTTGTGGACTTTAAGAAGGCCTTTGACTCAGTGTGGCACCCAGGCCTTTTCCTCAAACTACTGGAGAGTGGAATAGGAGGGAAAACATATGACGTCATCAAGAGCTCATATAATGAGAACTTCTGCAGCATAAAGGTGAATGGGAAGAGAACAGAGTTTCCGGCAGGCTCGTGGAGTCAGACAAGGCTGCAGCCTAAGTCCAACCCTCTTTAACATCTACATCAATGGACTGGCTGAAGCTCTAGAATCCTCCTCAGCACCAGGACTAACTCTACATGACACCGAGGTGAAGTTCCTGTTGTATGCAGATGACCTCCTATTACTGTCACCAACAGAGAGAGGTCTACAAGACAGCCTGGAAGTGCTGGAAAAATACAGTGCGGCATGGGCACTACCCATCAACCAAAAGAAAACAAAGGTCATGGTTTTCCAAAGGAAGAACGCAAAAACCAAGAGTTCCTCTTTCACACTTAATGACTGCACTCTTGATGAAGCCAACAGCTACACATACCTCGGCCTAGAAACAAACCGATCGGGAAGTTTCAAACCAGCCATAGAGGCCCTAAGAGACAAGGCGCGTAGAACCTTTTATGCCATCAGGAGAAACCTCTACAAACTAAAACCGCCTGTAAGAGTCTGGCTTAAAATCTTTGATAGCGTCATCACTCCAATCCTCCTTTATGGCAGTGAAGTATGGGGCCCCATCACCTACCCTGACCAACCCAAATGGGACACCAGCCCAACAGAAATATTCCATCTGGAATTCTGCAAGCACCTCCTCCAAGTCCATCGGAGCACCTCTAACAATGCTTGCCGGGCCGAGCTGGGCAGACTCCCCTTACTTCTTGCAGTACAGAAGAGGCGCTATCATACTGGGACCATCTAAACATCAGCAACCTCAACTCATACCACCATAAAGCCCTACTGGCCAACAAGGACCATCCAAAACCATGTGGGCTGCAACAACTCATATCCACCCTGATCATCCAAAGCCCCCATGAAGGCAACCTGACAAAATATCAAATAAAGGCCCTAATTAACAACTCCAGGGAAAACTATATCAGAGAATGGAGACATGATATAGCAAACTCCAAGAAACTCACCATTTACCAATCCTTACAGAGGGAATACAAACTGGCCCCATACCTGGAGGTACTACAAGACCCCAAGGACAGACAGATCCTGAGCCGGTACAGACTGAGCGCCCACAGCCTGGAAATTGAATCAGGGCGGCATAGACAGACCTACAAGCCCAGGGAGAATAGACTGTGCCAGCATTGTGACCAGGAGGCCCTGGAAGATGAGGTCCACTTCCTCCTACAGTGCCCCAAGTACTCAGCACTGAGGGAAACTCACTTCCAGAGACTCTCCGCTCTCATCCCAGACTTCACCTCTATAGAAGAGACGAGGAAACTCCACATCATACTGGGAGAAGAGGAGCCGGCGGTGAAAATATCTGCCCAATACGTCGCAGAATGTCACAGACTGAGAGGAACATGAGAGATCCTGTACTTATAAATCCCCAACACAGACTCGCCCCCATCCCCCTTGACATTATCCCTTACCCCTGATAATGTCCATGGACTTGCCCATTCCCCCCCATATATATGTCCCACTACCCCCCCTCCTCCCCATATGCTTTGGCAATGCTAAAATGTATTTTGTCCTGCCAATAAAGCTTATTTTGATTTGATTTGATTTGACTTGTCAATCTGCTAAAAAACCCGCCTACTTTATCTCCATAATGCCATATTAGCCGCATATTATTTCAATTATTGACAAATGAAGACCTTTTGAAATGGAAACAAAAGTTAGAAATTAGAAAAATAGCATATACAGTTGTGTTCAAAATTATTCAACCCCCAATGCTGTAAAGGGTTTTAGGGAATTTAGTGTACATTTGTAATTGAATTCAGAATGAAATCCTACAAGGACTTTTTATTAAAGAACCATATGCAACTAAAATGACATCAATTGGTTTTGTAATACAGTAGTAAATGTTTCTTTTGTGAATTCTTCATTGACACAATTATTCAACCCCTTAAAGACTACCACTCTGAAGAACAGAGGTTCATTCAAGTGTTTTCAATCAGGTATTGAAAACACCTGTGGATGTCACGGAGCAGCAATAAAGCATAATAAGCACCAATTAGGCAGCTTTAAAATGACTGTGATACTCAGCTCCTTCTAGACATTTACTGGTGTGGTTACAAACATGGTGAAGTCAAGAGAATGGTCCAGGAAGACAAGAGAAGAGCTGATTACTCTTCACAGGAAGGGCAATGGCTATAAGAAGATTGCAAAGATGTTAAACATACCAAGAGAGACCATAGGAAGCATCATTCGCAAATTCAAGGCAAAGGGCACTGTTGAAACGCTACCTGGTCGTGGCAGAAAGAAGATGCTGACTTCGACTGCTGTACCTGAAGCGTAGAGTGGAGAAAGGTCCCCGTGTGACTGCTGAGGAACTGAGAAAAGATTTGTCAGATGTGGGTACTGAAGTTTCAGCTCAGACAATACGGCACACACTGCGTAATGAAGGCCTCCATGCCAGAACTCCCAGGCGCACCCCCTTGCTGTCTCCAAAGAATAAGAAGAGTCAACTGCAGTATGCCAAAAGTCATGTGGACAAACCACAGAAGTTTTGGGATAGTGTTCTGTGGACTGATGAAACAAAAGTAGAACTGTTTGGGCCCATGGATCAACGCTATGTTTGGAGGAGGAAGAACAAGGCCTATGAAGAAAAGAACACCTTGCCTACTGTGAAGCATGGCGGGGGGGTCAATCATGCTTTGGGGCTGTTTTGCTTCTGCAGGTACAGGGAAGCTTCAGCGTGTGCAAGGTACCATGAATTCTCTTCAGTACCAGGAGATATTGGATGACAATGTGATGCAGTCCATCACAAACCTGAGGCTTGGGAGACGTTGGACCTTTCAACAAGACAATGATCCCAAGCATACCTCCAAGTCCACTAGAGCATGGTTGCAGATTAAAGGCTGGAACATTTTGGAGTGGCCATCGCAGTCACCTGACTTAAATCCAATTGAGAACCTCTGGTGGGACTTAAAGAAAGCAGTTGCAGTGCGCAAGCCTAAGAATGTGACTGAACTGGAGGCTTTTGCCCATGACGAATGGGCGAAGATACCCGTAGATCGCTGCAAGACACTTGGGTCAAGCTATGCGTCACGTTTAAAAGCTGTTATAACTGTAAAAGGATGTTGTACTAAGATTGAATGTCACTTGGGGGTTGAATAAAACTGATAATGATGTGAGCACAGAAAAGACATTTGTGGTTATTTCATTATAAATGTTATGTTATATTTGTCTGACCTACACGTGCCTCTTTGATTTAATTGTAAGCAAGATGACTGACTGATCAAAATCAATGTCAAACTGGCCAAAACACTCAATTTCAGTGGGGGTTGAATATTTTTGAACACAACTGTAATATATAACATTTCAATTCATAAAATATATATGGCTGACATGTTTGTAAATGCTAAAAGTACTAATAGGAAAGTAGAAACACGTTGAATAGACAGATTCCCTCTATTATCTCATTTTCAGTGTACAAATTGTGTGATTGTAATGACTAAAATGATTTTTTTTTCTAAATGGAAGCAAAGCTATAAAATAAGGGCAAATGTGAAGGTTTTCTGTAAATGTTATGTTTTTTCCTTTTAGTGGTGACGTGATTGAATGGGAAACCTCAGGCAGTATAATGATTGCTGACTGTTAAATGGTGCAATAGTATACATGGATAAACAATAGGCAGTGCTTGATGCTTTCTGTAACTCCAGTGATTCAAGGACCGGAAGCCTGACTGTGGAGATGTGTTGGAATCCAGTCACTTTGACTGGATTAGTGATGATGCAAACAGGGCACATGTCACTGTAGAGGGTAATTCTCTAACCATTATTCTTCCATGCGGAAAAAAAACTGGTTAGCGTCAGCAACCACAGTTCACAAAAGTATGGTGAAACTATGGTGAACTAACTCAATACAAAACTTCCGCCACGGTTCGTCATACTTTTCTCTATTCTTTCCAATTAAGTTTCTGCCGAAGTGGTCCAGGGCAGTTTTCAATGTGATTTATGCTGTCGTTTTTGCCAAAAAAGTTTAGCACAGATTTCTCCAAAGTGATCAAGAACAGGTCTATGAGAACATTCTGGTCTCATGAGAAGTTTTAGCTCAATGGTGCCATTAGAAAGAAAATTGCATATGCAAATCAGTCGGCCTTCACCAGAAAAGGGTGGCCAGAACCGACTGCCAAGAACATCTCCTCTGCACAAGAGATGTGGCAATTCCTGATAATGGCTTCAGATTTCACCATGGATTTCACTGGTATTTCAATTGAAGTTGTCCAGGATTTTTTTTTTACCATTCTGTCAAAATTCAATGGAGCTCACCACTCACCAAGTACATTCACCAGTGTTCAAACAACGATGGACATATTGGTGTAGTTTACTTCATTTTATTATTTTTTTATGGTGGTACCATTGGTTGCCATTGTTCTCCACAGTTTTGCCTGCCAAATGTTTCTTCCTCTGGATAGCCAAAGTTCACTATAGTTGCACCAACAGTAAGTCTTACCATTGATTGCAACAACTGTGAAAATTGTCAAACCCTGAAGGATTCAGATTCTGTTACCCATTCTTGGTTAGCATCAATGGAGAACCTTTCTGTAGCATCTCTGGTGAACAAAACCAATGGCATGATTAATTCAATCTGTTTTGAGGATGGAAATGCTTTGTACAATTCCGTATAAAGAATTATATCTTTGGACAAAAATTAAGTCCCATGTCCTCTACTTTCTGCTCTAGTGCTAGTATAAATTTCTGTTGCGTTGATAAACGGATTTTTCTAAATTACTCCAAAAGAAGCAATAAATTGGGTGGTCTTCCAATTTATTCTATACAGGCATTTGTAGGTAAAATATCATGACTACATAACTGCAGACATATCGTTGTCGTGGCAGGTCTCAGAGAACACTACATGCTATAGGCATTCTGTGTACCATAGAAGAAATACCTGGTACACCTGTACTTGTATGTTTGCATTATAGCCATAGACCATAATTTAAAAAACTGTGGTATTTAAGTGAAGCTATATTCCCCAAAATGCTATTAGGTTTCTTAAAATTCATTAAAACAAGATAACAATCAGGTTTTTAAATTTGTCATAATCAGACTTCATTCTCCTGTGCACACATTTGCTGCTATGGCTCACATACAATACTTGCCTCTAAACCGCATAAAATACATTTTATGATGCCCTTTTTACCAAGAGACCTTGGTAGTAACAGCGTTGAACACATACCACGTGAATTATGAGAATATCATTTATATCCTGTGTATCAAGAGCAATTACTGCATACAATGTATCCAGCAGCTTATAAAATGCTAAGAAGTGCTACAGGTTTCTTCACAAAGACTTTTGCTGATTAGGACAAGAAATAATTGGTGTGTTTCTTTCACACGCGATTATAAATTAGGATGGTTTGAAGAAAGAGGAAAAACACATTTTATAGTAACAATAAGTTAAAAATGTAGCCACACATGTAATACTGTGTAAATTGGAAAGTGCTTACTGCCATTCTAAATGTATTCAATGAATTCTGCAATTGCTTATTAATATGAAACCAGTGTGTCCTTTTCCCTACATGCTTACTTCAAATATGTTATCCATTTGCAATACTTCCCATCCTGATCAGTAAACCATTTAACAATCTCGAAGAAGGCATTAATGAGTACAGACATAAAATAACACTAGGTGGAAAACTCTAGGGGCTCTATTACAGTCTTTGCGCAAACGTTAACGCGTGCGCAAAAACGCATTAACGCGAGGGGCAAAACCCTTTGCGCTGAACGTCGTATTACAATGTCCGCGCAAAAAAGTGCGTTAACCTGTACTGCGGGTGAAGCTGCGCGAGCGTAATGTACTGCACTCGTCATATATTTAACATTGTGAGCGCAAATGCGTTTATGCGCTGGTACGAGGATGGTATTACAGTCTATGCGCAAAATTTAACGCACCGCGTTTGCGCGCATAATTTTAACATCTTTGAAATGCTGGTGGTAACGGCAAATCCGAACGTCTTGGCCGCACCCAAATACACCAGCCCAAAAAAAAAACAATACAGCAAAGTATAGTTACAAATTCTACGCATACCCAAACAATAAAATTGATAAGTTGTGCGTATTTTTTTTTATTGATGCAGCATATATGCGCAGATTGACTTTGACAGGCACAAAAACTTAACGTGAGAGAATTGTGGTTCTTAATTCTGATTGGCTGAATCGCGTGAAAAAAACAGTCCGCACACTGTTTTCTGTGTGCAACGTTGCTGCGCGTGCTTTTTCCGCACGTTATTTTTTGACGGATGAAAAAATGCACAAGGATTGTAATACCAGCGTTGATTTACGCGCGTTAATGTTTAACGCTACGTGCAAAAATTCACACGTTGCGCGTGTGTTTTTGCGTGAAGAATGTATTAGGGCCCTAAGAGATTAGTATATACTTTTGTATAAGAATCACAGCCCAGAGCACTTAACTTAACCCTTAACCGTAACATCACTCTATGTTCCCCTAGCCACCACTCAAGTCCTCCTAGTGTTATTGTCCACCTTCCTTAAGCTCTAATATGTATATGTAACTTTAACCTCTTCCCTAGCCCTAACTATTCTGAAGTGGTGACATTCTGCACAACACTCATCCATAATGTTGCTGAAACGATTCCACATTCTAATAGGTACAGGAACATTACAAGTCTGCTCAAGCCTTCCGCATTGGATAATGTGCCATGACAACAACAAATATTGGATGAGTGACTGTCATGGAATATCATTCTGTGAAGGGGCTTTTTCATACCATGGCTGGCGGGACTGTTTCTGATTCGTCGCTGCTGACTACCTCTGATTTGAGGCATGTTAGCGTGGACCAATCAATGTCAACAAGGCCATTTGACTGATGCGAATGATGGTCACATCGACCACAGGACATTGTAATGCAAAGGTTTTTTATGGCCACTGGTTGACTACTTATCCAATTCGCTGTTTAGAAAGAAACATTTCAAATTTATTTAGTTTATGCGCTATGCCTTCTGCAAACAGAACAAGAGGGGCTGATTGTGTTTGAAGTATTTACTTAATTATTATAATTAATGAAAAAGGTTTTGAAAAATAGTACTCAGAATATATTAAACAATACAGAGTATCTGCAAAAAAACACAAAATGGACCGTCTGAGGTGGAAATATTTGAAACAATTATGATTTTTAGGACATTTAGAACGCGCACATTGCATTTCTGATTTTTAACATTATTTACATATTCATGGACAGTCATTAACCAAATTGCTCAAGTTACTTTTTATGTTTTCTGTCCTGTTTAAAGTGGTGCTTAGGATCCAATATCAATGTTAGCCATGACATTCCATTAAAAGGAAAGGGACCGAAAGCTTATTTGTCTTGACAAATTCCTTGAATTTGCTTGCACGCACCGTACAGCGTAATGCCATTCCATCCACAAACTATGATTAATGAACGGCCTTACTGTATTGTTAATGGAGGGCAAAAAGTAACAGAGACAAACATGGTGTGTGTATAAATAAATTGTTTCTGCAACAGAATTCAGAGAGCCCAAGCACAAAGGAGAATTAATCACGGTTTAATAAAAGTTATTGCTGACTTGCATTGTACCATATCTCTTCCTGGCATGTCAACAGATAACGTCTTCTGAATATTGTAGAGAAATAGCCCAGATACACAATATAGTAAGCCACAATATTCATTTGCTGTATAGACTAACATGCTGCTTTTTAAGACTGATAGTGTGTATTGAAGTAAATATACATATCTTGTTAAATGGTCATAATGTACCTGATGCCCTTTTCAAATATATAGCAAAAATATGGTAGCGGGAGGCACTTCGGGGTTTGATAAAACCTCCTTGAAAAATGTATTAGTATTCACATAAAACCTACGTTTCGGTTCAAAACGGGCCTTTTTCAAGGTAATAGTAATGTTAATGTCGGTCATTTAACATTAGTATTACCTTGAAAAAGGCCCCTTTTGGGCCGAAACGTCAGTTTTATGTGACTACTAATAAATGTATTGATTTATCAAGCCCCGGGGTGCCTCCCGCTACCATTTTTCTGCTACATTTTACAAGGGGAGTTTGCACCTGGGCATCGAATTTGGCTATGGGGGTTTTTCTCTGACCCATAGCATACCCTCTTCAATTGTTGGAACGGAGTGCCTGGTCCCTTTCTTTATTCTTTATTTTATATATATATATATATATATTACTGTATGTGGTTATCAATGGGTAACTGATATCACCTAAAAGTCATAAGGATCTACCTACTATCAGCATCAGTTAGTGTAATCCCAAGTGAAATGTTGGCCAATTGCAAGCATGTGCATTCGTTTTTTTGTGTGATTCTTCCAAAATACTGATCAACAAAAGGACACCCCAGTGAATGAGCTGAAAAAGTAATCCTATGTATTTTCATTTGTGCTATTAGTTTTGATTCATTTCTGTACACCCTTGAGCACAAATTTAGGAGTGCATTATACTGACTTAAACTCAGAGCAGCCCAATCACTTTTTTCCCTCTCAAATCATGGCTAGTGGGTGAGGGGTTAACTCAGAGCTGATTGACGGTTTTGACCTCCCTTGATTTAGTGCCCCCCTTTTTTTGTAGGCCACATAGATCAGGAGTAGGTGGTCGTCCCAGCAGCCCAACCACTGCCATGCTGCCAATGGTTGAGGGTTTTACCAAATAATGAGGTCGTTGTGTGAAACAAGCCTGTGTGTTCATCAACCAGCAAAAAATTACTTTATCAAAGCAAAACATATATTTCAAAATTCAGACTATATTGAGATTTAAAAAAGTCCAGCGAACCAAAGAGATTGCACTTTCAGACCAAACAGAAATTACGAGCTACATTTTTGCCTTCGCATATGTCGGCAGCAAAGTGGAATGTAATGGGTAGACCTTTTAAAGAAGTCCTACCTTCTACATGAAACATCTCAGAATTACAGGCAGTTGAGGAAGATGACTCCTTTTGATGACTAATGTTGCATCAAGTGAATAAGATTTCTGTTATTCTTTTAAATACATTTGTTGACATATTCCATAACCAGAAACTATGGCCCATCCTACACTGGGACTGATGGCTGGCCTGGGGTTATGGTACTAACTAAAGAAGCCCAGAACTACTTCTTATTATCTTACCCTCAAATGGATGGAATGATAATGAATATGTCTGTTAATGTTGGTTCGAAAGAAACGTTTGGTAAAACAAATTTAAGAAAGTTACATGAAATCAAGCAGTGACTTATTTTTCAACCTCGGGTAATGATGTTCCTTAAGTGAAACTAAAATGCATTTTCTAACCATTATTTATTACAGTTGAATTAATATTTTTGTTTAATTTTTGAAGGAGAGAAAAGCATTGTTTAAATGTATTCTTATATAATAAAGGTAAAAAAAAATATAAACAGGCTAAAATTCTCCATGTGAAAGAGACAAAATTATCATAATATTCTATAAAATTACCTTCAAGCAATGTTAAGGTGTATGTGAAACCTAAATTAATTTCTTGTTTGGATTCAGGTCCCATTCCCAAGATATGTCATTATTATATGCAAAAATCCCTTAAACACAAAAAAATACAAACCACTTCTTGCCCGAAGCATTTTGGATAAGTGGTATCCAATCCGTATGCCCACCCTGATCCCTACCTATTCCTTCTACAAATGTAATATTCAATATAACATTATAATTGTGGCTAAACTCTAGTATGTTAATGACCATCAGCTTGGTCATTGTTTCTCATCAGCTTTGAAACTAGTTGCTTCCTGTTTAGGCCGGGGTCAGACGAGTGGTTGTAAGAGTGGGAGGAATGTCCGTGAGAATGGACGTTCCTTCCTCTCTGACGCCCGTCTGGCCACCTTGCTGAGCGCAGTTAGTGTACTCAGCATTGCAAGACTTGATCCTCCTATGGAGATCGCGCTTTGCAGCCCCGTCAACGTGTGTCCTAACGCTTTGACAGGGAGGCTTGCTGAACGGACACAGCACGGCTGCTGCCATGCGCGCAAATCATGCGGCCGGCCCCGTCACAACGCTGTGATGGACGCTGGAAGGCACGTCAGTACGGTCACACATAGTGCGCTCCTCTGACCCCAGCCTTAATGTGCATCTGGTTGCATAATAGTGACCTCTATTTACATCCTCCATGCTCACTTACATAACACTCTATAAAACTGATACAAACCTGCCAGGATCTCTTGCCCTTTTGAGTTTATTAAAACATATGCTCATCATTTCATTTTTTTATAAGGTCATTCACCTAGAGTTTCACTAGCCTGATCTCTAGATATTTTGATTATAACTAGTCTAATCATTGATCGGTTCTTGGGATGTATGTTGCGTAGCCCAACAATAACCATAGACAAGTAAGATTCCTTTTTGCCTCTACCGCCTGCTATATTTAATTTGTTCAGACTATGTGGAGATATGATCATATCCTAACCCTACTAAACCAAATGTAATTGTTGATGTTTGTGTAACAATTGTGTTTATCCTCACAACTGTGTCTATTAAATGTGTATAATTTTTCCGCTAAACGTGAAGTACCAAACAAAATTGATTTATTGAAACTTTAAGAATTGAAGAATTTGATGGAAGTAATCCATGTGTGTGCTGTAGGCCAAACGAGACCATAGACATGAGACTTCCGATGAAGAAAGTGAAACACCGAACACTTTTAAGTCTCGGTTTGGAAGGCTTCTGTCATGGATGTCGGGAATGAATAGAAGTGAACAGCTACATCAAACAAGGCAATAAACGTATGTGCGCATCAGCGCACCTGTGTGTTGGAGTGCAGTGTTTTAACTTATGGGTTGACTTTGTGTGCAGGTTAATTTTTCAAACTTTAACCTCCCTGGCGGTCTGATTTTTTTCAAATTTTGTGTCTAAAAGCGGTTAACTTTTTTTGGAACGGAAATGTGTTGTTTTATATAGTAAGCCTGTAATAACTAGGAATAACTCACTGAAATCCGTGCAAGCAAGAGTCTAGTGAACACACTGCGTCAGATAAAGTTTGAAACACAAAATAATAATTTATTATCCCAAAAATAATTATCCAAAATAATGCAAACAAATAATATTCAATAATAAAATCAAACCAAAAACACAATCTTTCATAAAAAAAGGGTTCAATATAATAGAGGATTTATTCTCAAAGCAGCTTTACAGAAATAAAAAGAAAACTGTTTCTAAAATGTAATAGGGCCTTCGCTGGTGCTTGCCCAGCTTCATCAGTTGGATCTGGGCAAGCACCAGTGAAACATGGGACTGATTACTTTTTACGGTTTACCATTGTACAGTAATTTTTACAGTTTCAAAACATTTTTTTTTTCAGTTTACAAATTTGCTGCCTGGTCCCGCCCCCTGCGTCGCTTGGCTCGCAGGGAGCGGAACCAGGAAGCAAGTCACCGGCTGCCGTGATCAAACTGCAGTGACTGCGGGGGGACGGTGAGGGAGCGAAGGATGAGGTGAGTATACAGCCCGAATGTGGCTCGGGGTTACCTATCGCGGTAGCGAAATTTAACCCCGAATCACACTCGGGAATACTGCCAGGCAGGTTAATGGAACAGAGGTCTCAAAAACACTGAACTCTTGATCTGTATAAAGCGTGTTTCATTGAAAAGTCTTCTTTACGTAAATTATGATATTGGAAAAGACAGGTTAAAAAAACTTGGAATGCCAGTGCTTCTTCAGGATGACATTTTATGTTGACTCTACCTGTACAATTATTTCCAATCACATACAATTTTTAGATCTGCTACTTATATGTGCTCTTCATATGAAATTATGCTAAGGCAGTGTTCCCCAAAAATGTTCCCAGGACCCTCTAAAGGGCCAGATTATAAGAACTATCTTGGGGAAATGCAGACTGAATCCTGCAATCACTGAGCAGCAAATCCAATCACCTGTGCTGTGCTTCAGATATCTGGCAAACCTGGTCTGTTGGGGGAACCTGAGGAAAAATTTGGGAAACCCTGTAATGAGGGATAGCAGGATTTTTGATATCCTCAATAGATCTAAATGAATAAATTCCAGGATGTCTTTGTCCAGTAGCTTTCACTACTATTTGTTACAGGCATTAATATATCTCTGCACAGTATCTGAGAATGTGAAGCTTGTGATGGGCAATAAAACAGTTGCTACATGAGCAATGTGTTTTTTCCAAAATCAATTAAACATGACATTAGGGTACTAAGCAGATCGACTGTGTTAAAATGTGTCGCATCACAGTAGGAGTTGCAGTGATGAGCCATTTGACTGAGGAACATTTCAGTAAACCCTGCTATATTTTATTTTTATTGAACCTAAAACCACCAGAATCCTTGAAACACTATTCATTATATATATATATTGTGATTAAAGTGTGGAGCGACAGATAACAAGACATTAGAGTGCCCAGACACCCAGCAGTCAGCATCGCTCTTCTTCACATATGAAAGAAATCAAGAAAATAATAAATTGTATAAATAGAGATTACTATAAGAAGTGTGTTTTGATTATACCTGGTGACGTCTTTACACAATCACAACCTGTGCACAAAGTCAGATTTTTTTTTTTTCTTTTACATAATTCTAGTTTTTGGTTTGGTTTGTTGCTGTGAAACTTAGTTTTTTTTTTTATACTAGCAAAGGAAATGATTTCGGCCCCTATTACACGCTTCGCTTTTGCGCAAGGACAAAACCATTTGCGCGGAATGTCGTAGTACGACGTTCGCGCAAACGATGCGCATTAACGTCCTGCGCGAGTGACCCTGCGCGAACCCAGCACGAGCGCAAGTTCCTGCGCGCATCCTATACTTAACAATGTGAGCGCAAATGCGTTAGTGCGGATGGTATTACAATCTTCGCGCAATGTCGTACGAGCGACGTTTGCGCGAATTTTCGTAACGTCTTTGAAAACCTGGTGTTAACTGCAAATATGATCGTTATTCTAAATAACTCAGCAATAAAAAAAAATACAGCACAGAACAGTTACACATTCTACACACACCCAGACATCACAAATTAATAATTTGTCAAAAAATTATTTTGCTGCAGCACATATACGCAGAGTGACTTTGACAGCCGCAACAACCTAACTTTAGAAAATGGTGGTTCTTAATTCTGATTGGCTGAATCCCGTGAAAAAAACTGTCTGCCCACCGATTCCTGCACGCAACGTTCAATTGCACCCGGCTTTGCGCGTCGGATTTGCGCACATAAAAAGTTGAAGGCTGAAAAACTGCGCTCGGAGCGTACTACTGTGTTAATTTGCGAGCGCTAACTTTTTTTGAGTGAACTTTTTGCATTTGCGCGAAGAGTGTAATAGGGGCCATTGTGTGATGTTATCATAAAACCTCTCCATGATAGCAAGTTACTGCAACTGTATTCTGATGTATTTCTCTAAATCAGTGGTTCCGAACCGCGGTCCTCAAGTACCCCTAACAGGCCAGGTTTTAAGGATCACCTTGGGGAAACGGAGACTGAATCCTGCAATCACTGAGCAGCAAATCATATCACCTGTGCTGTGCTTCACATATCTGGAAAACCTGGCCTGTTAGGCATTCCTTGAGCTGTGTGAAACTGCCCCCCCCCTACATTTGGCACAAATAATAAATCCACTGTGTTTGGTTAGTTCTGTTTTGTGTTGCAAAAATTAACATTTCTGCCCCTTTTATTTTTGAGATATTAGCAATTGTTTTTCCAGACAATGAGACTGAATAAAGGTCACTCAGCCTCTACAACACCCAAAATTCACAAAACTGGGCTTGTTGGTTAGTGCTAGGTTTGTGCCGATTTGTGCCGTAGAAATCTCCATTCTAACTTGTTTTGTTTCTGAGTTATTAACCATTTAATAAAGGTCACCAAAGGTCATGCAGCCCCCCTACAACACCCAAAAATCACGAAACCGGGCTTGTTGGTTAATGCTTGGTTTGTGCCGGTTTGTGCCGTTGAAAGGAACGTTTGTACCGGTTTGGTTTCCGAGATATTTTTCATTATATTTGATGAAACCCCGCCCACTTTGCACCCCACATTATCAAATTTTAAAAACAAACAAACCATTTAATTGTGCCACATTTGTGCTGCAAAAATGAACATTTGTGCTGGTTTGGTTTGGAAGATATTGGGCATTGTATTCAATCAAACCATATCCACTTTGCACCCCATGATGTTAAATGTTAAAAACAAACATACCATTAGTTTGTGCTGCATTTGTGCCGATTTGTGTCACAATTTTTTTTCAACCTCCCTGGCGGTATTCCTGCGATCAGACGGAGGTGACTGCGGGAGGTCAGCGAGGGAGCGCAGGGACAGGTATGTATCAGCCAGAGTGTGGCTCGGATTCCGCACAAATGCAACACAAACTAATGGTATGTTTGTTTTTAACATTTAACATCATAGGGTGCAAAGTGGGCGGGGTTTGATTGAATACAATGCCCAATATCTTCCAAACCAAACCGGCACAAATGTTCATTTTTGCAGCACAAATCAGCACAAACTAATAGTATGTTTGTTTTTAAAATTTCATAATGTGGGGTGCAAAGTGGGCGGGGTTTCATAAAATATAATGCGCAATATCTCGGAAACCAAACCGGCACAAACGTCCATTTCAACGGCACAAATCAGCACAAACGCGGCACTAAACAACAAGCACGGTTTTGTGACTTTTGGGTGTTGTGGGGGGGGCTGCGTGACCTTTATTAAATGGTTAATAACTCAAAAACAAAACAAGATAGAATGGAGATTTCAACGGCACAAACCGGCACATACCTAGCACTAACCAACAAGCCCTGTTCCGTGACTTTTGGGTGTTGTAGGTGGGCTGCGTGACCTTTATTAAAACATTAATAACCCAAAAACAAAAAAATATAGAACAGAGATTTCTATGGCACAAACCGGCACTAACCAACAAGCCCGGTTTCGTGACATTTGCGTGTTGTAGGGGGCTGAGTGACCTTTTGGTGACCTTTATTCAGTCTCATTGTCTGGAAAAAACAATTGCTAATATCTCAAAATTAAAAGGAGCAGAAATGTTAATTTTGTGGCACAAAACAGCACAAACGTAGCACTAACCAAGTGCACAGTTTATTTATTATTTGTGCCGATTGTAGGGGGGCCAGCTTCACGCAGTTGGTTCCTTGAGGACCTAAGTTGGGAACCACTGCTCTAAATGAAAACAAGTAATGCATGGTATCTGTTTATAGAATATTCTCAGGTTTGTGAATACTGTAATAAAGTTATATACTGAGTTTCACGTAGAAAAACATCTGGAGTTACAAATAGCTCATATTATTCATACATTGGAAAAAGAAGAAGAAACTAAGTATTGTTACCGCATAACATTTCCAGTTACAGGCATGTAAATAGAATTCTACATAGATGCAAGACGTTAATGTGACGTTTACACAAAGGAAAATAAGCTGTCCAGCAATGTGTTCAAATTTTGCAAATAATCATTTTAAGCTTCGACAAACAAAACACCAGGTGTAGAGAGGAGAAGGCAAGCGGTAAGGTCGCACATTTGGGATAAATCTGTAGCAAAAAATAACCTCCATCCTGCAATTCTGGTAAATCAGGAAATTTAGAAAATGTTATGCAGTATTGAGAACCGGTTTACATTTTAGAATGCTATAGAAAGGGACCCTGCTAAAATCACATTACATCATAAGAGATAAACTAACAAGGTTATTCAGAGAGAGGTGAAAGCCAGGAGAATGACTGGAGAAGAGAAAAGTCTAGGTCAAAATAGCCAATTTGGAAAGTGAGATAAATTGGAGATTTTTTCTGGTTTGGCTATTTTGACCTAAAATTTTCACTGCTCCAGTCATTCTCCTGGTTTTCACCTCTCTCTGAATAACCCTGATAGTATTCTCCAGATTGATTGTTATCACATGGCACAGCAGTTTCCATGCTAGAAGTAGTGCTTAAAGCTAGGTTTATTAATAATAGGTGTTATTGTTATGTTCACATGAAATCATGTTTCTGTGATTTTGCAACTGTATTCATTTAGCACGTTGGTTCTTAAAGGGTATTGAGGGCCATTTTCCAGTAGGGTTGTTTAGTATTAACAAGTCAGCTGTTAAGTATAATGACCCCAGTAACCTTAGCAGTTGCCATCTTATTTCAAGCCGTGCCACAGCTCCTATTGAGGTTCAGCTTCTCATCACCTAATGCAACGTTTACATTTCCTATGCTTTGTAGATAAATTTAGCATACAGTCAGGTCCAGAAATATTGGGACATCGACACAATTATAACATCTTTGGCTCTATACACCACCACAATGGAGTCGGAATGAAACAAACACAATGTGCTTTAACTGCAGACTGTCAGCTTTAATTTGAGGGTATGTGCATCCAACTCAGGTGAACGGTGTAGGACTTACAGCAGTTTGCAGATGTGCCTCTCACTTGTTAAGGGACCAAAAGTAATGGGACAATTGGCTTCTGAGCTGTTCCATGGCCAGGTGTGTGATATTCCCTCATTACCTCAATTACAATGTGCAGATAAAAGGCCCAGAGTTCATTTCAAGTGTGCTATATGCATTTGGAATCTGTTGCTGTCAACTCTTAAGATGAGATCCAAAGAGCTGTCACTATCAGTGAAGCAAGCCATCATTAGGCTGAAGAAACAAAACAAACCCATCAGAGAGATTGCAAGAACATTAGGTGTGGCCGAAACAACTGTTTGGAACATTCTCAAAAATAAGGAACACACCAGTGAGCTCAGCAACACCAAAAGACCCGGGAGACCACGGAAAACAACTGTGGTGGATGAATGAAGAATTCTTTCCCTGGTGAAGAAAACACCCTTCACAACAGTTGGCCAGATCAAGAACACTCTCCAGGAGGTAGGTATGTGTGTGTCAAAGTCAACAATCAAGAGAAGACTTCACCAGAGTAAATACAGAGGGTTCACCACAAGATGTAAACCATTGGTGAGCCTCCAAAACAGGAAGGCCAGATTAGAGTTTGCCAAACAACACCTAACAAGCCTTCACAGTTCTGGAACAAGATCCTATGGACAGTCGAGACCAAGATCAACTTGTACCAGAGTGATGGGAAGAGAAGAGTATGGAGAAGGAAAGGAACTGCTCATGATCCTAAGCATACCACCTCATCAGTGAAGCATGGTGGTGGTAGTGTCATGGCGTGGGCATGTATGGCTGCCAATGGAACTGGTTCTCTTGTATTTATTGATGATGTGACTGCTGACAAAAGCAGCAGGATGAATTCTGAAGTGTTTCGGGCAATATTATCTGCTCACATTCAGCCAAATGCTGCAGATCTCATTGGACGGCACTTCACAGTGCAGATGGACAATGACCCAAAGCATACTGCAAAAGCAACCAAAGAGTTTTTGAAGGGACAGAAGTGGAATGTTATGCAATGGCCAAGTCAATATCCTGACCTGAATCCCATTGACCATGCATTTCACTTGCTGAAGACAAAACTGAAGGGAAAATGCCCCAAGAACAAGCAGGAACTGAAGACAGTTGCAGTAGAGGCCTGGCAGAGCATCACCAGGGATGAAACACAGCGTCTGGTGATGTCTATGCGTTCCAGACTTCAGGCTGTGATTGACTGCAAAGGATTTGCAACCAAGTATTAAGAAGGGAAAGTTTGATTTATGATTATTATTCTGTCCCATTACCTTTGGTCCCTTAACAAGTGGGAGGCACATCTGCAAACTGCTGTAAGTCCTACACCGTTCACCTGAGTTGGATGTACATACCCTCAAATTAAAGCTGACAGTCTGCAGTTAAAGCACATTGTGTTTGTTTCATTCCAACTCCATTGTGGTGGTGTCTAGAGCCAAAGATGTTAGAATTGTGTTGATGTCCCAATATTTCTGGACCTGACTGTATATCCCTTATCCCACATAGGCAGCTGTTCTCCTCTCCAAAGAGCGAATCACTTGTAAAACAAATATGTTTTTCTCCTATGGACTACAGGAGTGACTAGCAGTTGTGTCACAGATATTCATTTGTGGTACCGCTAATATAGTGGCTAGTTTGTAATCGATATGGCTATACGTAGTGTGATAGGTTTTTTGCTGAGACAGCCATGTGACCTATTTCAGGGTCTTTATTTTCACTTCAGACAAGGTTGCAGCTAGGGTACTTTTTCCCCTGAATGCTAACCAAACAAATACCAACTTTCTTTTTGAGGAGAACTAAACAGAGATCTTTCTAACTAACAGGACTGGCCAGCTCAACCAGTTCCCTGTCGCAGAACAGAATAAAGATATATAAAAAGGTTCTTTGTTTTCTCAGCACTCAGCTCTCCGCTTCATTTGCTTATGATAGTGTCCTCAGTCCTAAGGCTAATGTCAGACGAGCGCATTCTGAGCGCACTCCGCGTGCATGCAGAACGGACAGACATCCTGACGGAAGATACTGCAGACACCACACGATCCCTTTTTCTTGACGGACGTAGGAAAAAAAAGGGAAATATGGGAAACAAAATTAAGATGAAAAAAGATAAAAATTGATACATGATATGAAAATCCATTGTGTGCATCACGGTGCTGGACGTCGCAAATGCGGTCCATCTGACTTCGTTCCATCACACACACACACACACAACGCTACGAGGACGTGGCGCAGTCTGCGCATCCGTTCTAGCTGTTTTACATTCTTGCCTAACTTGCGTCTGTTTGCCACCTGCGTTGTGTGTGCACTGTTTGGTGTGGACGCACTTAGTGTGTGGGTCTCTATTGCTCATGATTCTATGCTACGACGGATGTTAAGACTGGGGTCAGATGAGCGCACTGACTGCGCGTAGTAACGGATGTACTTTTTAATTGATGAGATTGTGGTTACATTGTATCCGTTAATTTTGACTGATGTTGTAAAAAAAAGAAAAAAAAACTGTATGCAGGGGTTTCTCTATGTCCGTATAGAAGGGCCTTTTTTTATTCTGTGGACGTATCCTATGGCCCGTAATATAATAATGATCGAATAAAAATATACAAAAACTGGGTTACAAATGTATGAAAAAACATAAACCTAATGTTGCCACCAGAATGGAAATATAACCATACATATCAGATGGTAAATAACAATGTGTCCATGCAAGTAGTATCAATTAGCATGAGACAGATTAATCATAAATGGAGGATAATTTGACCAAAAAATACATAAGCCACATACGTAGTGCGGGTCCCGGGTAGGACATACAAAGAGGGTAGTATGATATCCTACATCATCCTATATCTCATGATTTCTGCCATATCCCTAAGGATCTAGGTAATCACACACAAACAACTCTGAGTACATCAGAAGGGCGGTGACAGCCACACGCTAAACACTCGGAGGAAAAAAGCAATAGGTGAAACACACAAAACTGTTAAAAAGACATGGACAGCTGTTTCCCTAGGACACGCTCAACGCGCGTTTCGCCGTATAGATTCACGGCTTCCTCAAGAGCTACTCAAGCTCTATGGATATGGATACTCAAGCTCAAGGATATGGATACTCAAGCTCAAGGATATGGCAGAAATCATGAGATATAGGGTGATGTAGGATATCATACTACCCTGTTTGTATGTCCTACCCGGGACCCGCGCTACGTATGTGGTTTATGTATTTTTTGGTCAAATTATCCTTCATTTATAATTAATCTGTCTCATGCTAATTGATAGTACTTGCATGAACACATTGTTATTTACCATCTGATATGTATGGTTATATTTGCACTCTGGTGGCAACATTAGGTTTATGTTTTTCATACATTTGTAACCCAGTTTTTGTATAATTTTATTCGATTATTATTATATTACGGGCCATAGGATACGTCCACAGAATAAAAAAGGCCCTTTTATACAGATGTATTATTGTGATTTTTTGTTCTTCCAACCCGACTAGCAGGATAACATGATTAGCCCGTTAACCCTCTGTTCTATCATTTGTGTTTAATTGTTTATCAAGGAGGGTTTAATCCCTCATAACCGGTTTGCTCCCGTTCTGTTGATGGTATAGTCTTGTGTAGACTGATTCGTCCATTTATAAGTCTTGTTTCTCTACGTCCGTCTAGCTTTTTCACGTTGATGCCATTTTGGTGCGTGTGAAAAAGTGCGCACGTGCTTAGTGTGTTATTCTCTATTGACTCCCTTGAAAAGCTACAACAGACAGCAAACAGTGCGGTCAGACGGATGCAAAAAGTGCGCTCGTCTGACGCGAGCCTTAACTGTGCGGCAACACGGACGTGATAACTGCGTTCGTCTGACACGGGCCTAAAGAGAAATGTCAGCAGTCCAAATGGCCTGGGTAATATCAAATGAGCTACAGGTGTAGCCGCTACTGATCTTAACCTTATAAGCAGGGAAATAGTTTTTGTTACAGAAACCCTCTATTACCAGCAAACCCAGAGTAGGGGCCTGGGTTCTTTTTCTGTTTTTTTCTCAATAAAATATAGATAGAAGTCTAGCCCTAAAAAAAATAAGTGTAGGAACTCTCCAAGATTTCTGCTCCTCAATTAACCATTAACATGTCTCCCTTAACATGTAACCCCACAATCAAATCATTATGATAATTGTAAGAAATATCATATAGTTCTAGTGACAAAATAAGGAAACATATGAGTGAAACCTAAGAAAACCTTTTCAAAGTGTGGGCCAAAAGGGAACTCCATTCCTTCTGAAAAAATAGTGAAGGAACCGTCAGGGTTATTCAAAGAGATCCGAATGGCTGCCGAAAGGGAACCGAACACTGAAAATCAGCATTCGGTTACCTTTCTTGGCCATTCAGAGAGCAGGCAATTCGCCAAATCCTGGCGAATTGCCTCCACATACGGTGCATGTTCGAGGGCAGTGAATCATCATAGAGAAGCAAAGCTTCGGCTATTCAGAGAACAAAAACCAGTAGTGAAAGGTTCCCGAAATGCCCTGTCATTCGGTGGTTTAATTCGGCAGGTTTATTCAGGCGAATCCCATAGGCTTCAATGTTAAGAATATTCCCTTTTTAATTCAATATCTAATAAACTGTTCATTATAACATTCTGCAGTAAAGAGTCTCTTTATTTATAGATTTTTTAGGATATTTTAAGCATTTTTCGGGATTTTTTTAAAAAAAAATTCCTTTTTTTATTTTTTGAACTTTACTTCTTTTTTCTGTAACGGCCCTTTTTAGTATCAATCATTGGATCATATGTAAATGTCAGACATTTTCGCTCAGTAGTTTCTTTGCAAGCAGTGTTTCACTTTTCAAACATTCAAGCAAACTGTTTTTTTAATTTATTCACTCCATTCATCTGCGGTGTCGGGTTTTTCCAGCAGCTGCTCTGCGTGTCATCGGCTCCTGCTTGGGTTTTTCTGGCTTTTTCGGCGGGGTTAATCCAGATTTTTTTGCAGGTTTCGGTGTGCATTCATCAGGGTTTGCGGTTAGTTTTCGGTGGGTTTGCGTTGAACTTTCCCTGCAATTCAGGGACCCTGTGGTGCTTGCTGAATACACCGCAGGGTTGCCAAAATGGGATCTCCAAATCTAACCCAATTGAAGAGGACGAAAAGTCACCGAACGTGCGGTGACTTTTCGATTCTCTTTGAATTACCCTGTGTGTTCTCTTGCATTCCTGCTCGTCTTGATCCATATATATACAGTGGCAAGAAAAAGTATGTGAACCCTTTGGGATTATGTGGATTTTTGCATGAATTGGTCATAAAATGTGCTCTGATCTTCATCTACATCACAACAATTTGAAAACACAGTCTGCTTAAAATAATACAACACAAACATTATATGTTTTCATGTTTTTATTGAACAGAACATGTAAATATTCACAGTGCAGAGTGGAAAAAGTAAGTGAACCCCTAGCCTAATGACGTCTCCAAGAGCTAATTGGAGCCAGGAGTGAGCCAACCTTTAGTCCAATCAGTGTGATATTATTGGATGTGTTTCTGACAGCTGTCCTGCCCTTTAAAAACACACACCAGTTTTGGTTTTACTGGTTTCAAGAAGCACTGCCTGATGTGAACCATGCCTCGCAGAAAAGAGCTCTCAGAAGACCTACGATCAAGAATTGTTGACTTGCATGAAGCTGGAAAGGGTTACAAAAGTATCTCCAAAAGCCTTGATGTTCATGTGTCCACGGTAAAACAGACTGTCTACAAATGGAGAAAGTTCAGCACTGTTGCTACTCTCCCTAGGCGTGGTCGTCCTGTAAAGATGACTGCAAGAGCACAGCGCAGAATGCTTAATGAGGTAAAGAAGAATCCTAGAGTGTCAGCTAAAGACTTACAGAAATCTCTGGCACATGCTAACATTTTTGTTGACACATCTACAATAAGGAAAACATTAAACAAGAATGGAGTACATGGGAGGACACCACTGAGGAAGCCATTGCTGTCCAAAAAGAATATTGCAGCACGTTTGAAGTTTGCAAAAGAGCACCTGGATGTTCCACAGCACTACTGGCAAAATATTCTGTGGACAGATGAAACCAAAATTAAATTGTTTGGAAAAAACACACAACACTATGTGTGGAGAAAAACAGGCACAGCACGCCAACATCAAAACCTCATCCCCACTGTAAAACATGGCGGAGGGAGCATCATGGTTTGGGGCTGCTTTGCTGCCTCAGGGCCTGGACGGATTGATGTCATTGATGATAAACTCTGGAATTCATTTTTCCAAGACATTTTGCAGGAAAACATAAGACCATCTGTCTGCCAACTGAAGCTCCGCAGAGGGTGGGTGATGCAACAGGACAATGACCCAAAGCATACAAGTAATTCAACAAAAGAATGGCTTCAACAAAACAAAATACACCTTCTGGAGTGGCCCAGTCAGAGGCCTGACCTCAACCCGATTGAAATGCTGTGGCATGACCTTAAGAGAGCGATTCACACCAGACATCCCAAGAATATTGCTACACTGAAACCGTTTTGTGAAGAGGAGTGGTCCAAAATTACTCCAGATCGTTGTGCAGGTCTGATCTGCAACTACAGGAAACGCTTGGTTGAGGTTATTGCTGCCAAAGGAGGGTCAACCAGTTATTAAGTCCAAAGGTTCATATACTTTTTCCACCCTGCACTGTGAATGTTTACATGTTCTGTTCAATAAAAACATGAAAACATATAATGTTTGTGTTGTATTATTTTAAGCAGACTGTGTTTTTCAAATTGTTGTGACTTAGATGAAGATCAGAGCACATTTTATGACCAATTCATGCAAAACTCCACGTAATCCCAAAGGGTTCACATACTTTTTCTTACCACTGTATATGTTGTGCCAGCAAAGGTTTGCCAGTCCACTCCTTTAATGTCATTTGGTTAGCTTTAACCACTTCAATGCGGTGGACGCGCTCAGCGCGTCCAACCGCATTGCTACTTGGCTGCGGAGGACGCGCTGAGCGCGTCCTCCCTTCGCAGCCCGCGATCAGCCGGTATTCCGGCTGATCGCTCGGCCCCCCGGTGTGGGCTGACATCATCGATGTCAGCCCAACCTCCGGGACCCCGGCGGGCACGATAGGCGTCATCGCGCATGCGCGATGACGTCTATTTCAGGCACCCCCCCCCGCCATTGCAGGGAAGGTGCCTGAATGGGAGGGGGGGAGGTCCTTCGGACCTCTTCCCCTTCCCATCCGTGCATGCCAGCGGTTAAAGGCAGGCACCGCCTGGAAGGGCACAGCCTGCCCTTCCAAGTGGCGGCTGTCTTTAACCCCTAGGGGGCTGGATCGCGATATGGCGCCAACATGCGCCGTATCGCGGTCCCCTCCCGGAGCTGGCCGACATCTTGGATGTCGGCCAAACTTCCGGGATATCCCCCTAACGACTGGCGTCATCGTGCAGAGCGCGATGGCGCCAGTTTTCAAATTAACCCCTTGCTACCACCTATAGTGGAGATAGGGGGTTCCAATGAACCCCCTATCTCCCGATCCGTGACAGCTAGGGGTTAATGTTTACTATCATTGGAACGGCCAGAGCGTGGCCGTTCCAATGATACCAAACATGACCATCTAAAAAGTAAAAAAATAAATAAAAAAATTTAAAAAAAAAAAAAAAATTTATTTATTTATTAGTGCCATTATTGTTCCCATTTCAATTATAATGTGAACAATGATGCTGCACTAACGATTTTTTCTATGGGGGGCGTTTGCTAAAAAACACGTAATTTCCCCCAAAAAAGTAACGATTCCTCATTTCTAATTTTTTTAACAAGCGCACCCCATAGAAAATATAACCGCAAACGATCGCATTTTAAAATGTGAAAAAAAAACACTTTACACATTGTAAATTATTGAAAATTCAAATTTTATTGCATATTTTGTTATAATATACAGACATGACATAACGTATACATATAATAATGACATATTATGAATCTGCACAGTTTGCCGGAAAGAACGATATATAATATGTCTGGGTCATATATTAAAATAAGGCTTCAAAACGCGGTTAAACATGATGAGCGAAACTGGTAAAAATGAGCTCAGCACAGAGGTGGGAAAAGGCTCAGCAGCGAAAGGGTTAATATTAATAAATATAGGTAATCTATATGATTCTAATATCTTATGGAGCGTACTCCGCGAAATGTATCCAAAATACAAATATACAGATAAGAAGCAAGAAATCTACACATTAGTATCATGAGAAATATATATAAATCTAGTTCTCAAAACCAATTATATCCCATTTAGACAAAATCTCTGAAATGCAATGGATGTATTCTGAATAGTGTGGGCATGTGGAGATCTTGTTTTGAACTTTAACATAATTTAAAAGCATATGTTTACAAAATGTGTTCAATCCTTTGTCTTTCAGGCAACCAGTTTCTGTGCAATTCCAGATACAATGCGCTTACTCTTTATGAGAACATTAATGAGTGATGTGTCATTCATGGTATCAAATGCCTTTGCAAAATCTAGGACGCTGCTTTGATTTAAGCTTCTAATCACATTTTCATAGCAGTATAAACCCCGGAGATTTGTTCGTTAAATAAATCAATTTTCATGAGTTCATATGCAAGACGACGATCAAAGTTCAATGTTTTGGCACTGATAGAGGATCACCAAGCCGAGCAAAGGGGAAGGGACTTATTTATACGCAGAGTTATTACATCATTGTCAGCAGATGTAACTAATTAGTAAAACAGCAGCTCTCATCTTTTCGTTTTGACGCGTCTATTGGCCTTTATGACTCATAACCAGAGATACTGCATTACAGGGAGCAAAGTTAGTTCAAAGAGAGTTCTGGGAAGTTCGAGACTGTCTCATTTAGAGATCTAATGGAAAAGGCAACATTTTACTTTAATTTGCTTCTGCAAGATATATGGCTGAGTCTTCTAAATGGGAAGGAAACAATTTGCATATTATCATTGTTTGCTAGAAAATGATATATTTCTAGAATAGTTTTGTACAATAGCATATCGTATAAAATGTTGCTCTGACTTCCATAAATTCTATCCATAAGTAAAAAACATGGGGATTTGGAATAATTTCTAGGACCTCTTAAGTTTTCATAGGTCAAACGGATGATTTTCTGATATGACCCACCCGCATTGGAAACATTTGGTTCACAACGTATTAATAATTAAACTGATCCTGGCTCACAGGTTTACTTTCCCTGCAATGTACCAAAATCCCTGCAATAGCTGTAATTTTGAAATCTGAAAATGCAAGGTTTCAAAGTCTTCCGAAGAGTTCCAAATTTCAGGATAGCCCACCTACATGATGCTCTGGAAAGCTCCTTCATCGGTTTGGCAGTGCACTCCTCCGACAGCACAGCACAGCGTTGTTCATGCTGGGGGACTCTGGGCAGCCACAACGTGGGACATTCTGCTCACAGACATGTTGGCTCTAAGCAGCATGTCCTTTGGAAAAGGCTGCTCCGCCTCTCCCAGCATGTGCACACATTGGTGACTGCAGCAGGAAGGGGATTGTGGCTGGCTCTCCTGCCGCGTCCCCCTTCACCTCTGACATTGTATTCTCCCAGACTTCAAAATACAGGAAAATTCAAAATATGAAATGGTCGGGGGGAAATCTGGATTATGGATGCTCAAACAGTGTATGGGATTGATCATGAATATAAATGCAATATTTTTTCCCTTGATGAGATATTGCTGATTGCACTTTTCTCATTTCAGTGCACAGGCACTAATATGTTCCACCTTCATGGGCCTCTCTGAACGAGGGTCATCCAGGAGCATTGTGAGATTGGCCTTCTGTGGTGATGCCTATGTGTTGACACCTGTCGGGAGTATGCAAAGAGTGGTCTTGCAGTCCAGTTCTTTTGCTCACAGCAGTTACTCACCAGGGGCTTTATGGTAGATCACTTTTTAGCAGCCATACAGTGAAAATGTGCTCGGGAACCTGAAAAGCACATTTTCATACTGTGTGCAGTATTTGACAGGCAGATGGTGCCATCTGCTGGACATAAAGTGCTACTTAGTCTCTAATAGAGTTTAGGCTCTGTTTTACCTGAAGGAAAAAAACAGGTCTTCCAAGCTGATCAAACTATATAGGCACATCAGATGTCATACCCTAGTGTCATGTTCCATGTTTTATGTTGGCATTTATGTTGCCACCTGTCTGTTCTATTTTTCTCCCTATTTAAGTGCTTTGCTCCCATAGTGCAGTGCTCCATGATTTTGAGTCTTCCTCAGTACTTCAGAGTTTTGCTTTAATAGTGCTTCCTGCTTCTGGTTCCTGTTCTGTTTGTATGTTTTGTTCATTATATTATTGGTCCTGTTTCTCTGTCTCTCTGTTACTCCGGTCACTGTGTTCCTTGTTTATTTCTGGATATTCCTGTGTATTATTTCTCATACGGTTTTCTGCGTTATTCGCTTCGTGTTTTTCTGTTTATTATTCCATGCTGACATCCTGTGTACCGCTCTGGCTTGTTTGACTACCCTCCCAGCTCTAGAACCCTGGCATCTGGTTTACATACTCTCTCTGGCTTTGTGACTCCTGTCTTTCCTCATGACTATGATTATGTATTTTCCCAGGCTGTACTGATTCCTTGGTTCCTGGTATCTGTGTATATTCTGAGACTCTGCACGGCTCTGGTATTTTCTATTTAGCTTAGATCCGGCTACCCTAAAGACCGGCCTATCAGGTTTAGGGTTTCTTTGGTATTGCTGTGCAGGAGTCTCTGTCTAACTCTGTGTTGTTCTGCAGACAACAACAGGCGGTAAGTAGTATTTCCTGCACTTTGGGCTTTCTTCCAGAACAAGGGCCCCACCATCGCTCAAGCCTGGTGCCGCCGTGACCCCTAGGTGCTAACACTTTGGGGGCACATTCTAGCACCCATTGCAAATTAAATTAATTTGCATTACACTATTTTTTTTTAATTGCTCCAGGATTAGAGCAAATCGAGTATACGCCATATCGGGGCCTCAGATCGACTATACTCAATCATGGTATAGAAGGGGTTATATGTTAATGTACATATGCACACATACACATTTGTTGGCATTACGTATTAAAAAGAAAGTCTAGTTTGTGCAAAATGTAGAGGTTAACTGGAAAGGCAAATGTAGACTGAAATAAATGTCATTTTGTATACACATTCTGCAAAAAGAATGCCGTACAAAGTGAACTTGCATGAATCTCCAGTGGTCAGAAAAAGAGACTGGTCTAATACGTTTTGTCAGCTTTCAAATGCCATTTTAATAACATAAGTTCAATGTTTGATTCCGCAGAGTGGCCTGTGGACAGCAATTAATCACAAAAAACTTCTATTAAAGTTTAAGTAGAATTGTTTTAGCTGTCAGGCAAGTAAGCTCTTGTACTATTAATCAAATAACATTTTAATTATGTAACTTGGTCAATTTAAACCATTGTAATTCAAACTACTGGGCAATAAATCAATGAACACTGCTGGACACCTTATTTATATTTCCATGCATTCTTTAACATTCTCTATCAGAGCTTAGAGAGTGACTTGCCTTCAAAGTGATTTGTAATGGTTTTAAGATTTTTACAGCTTTTAACAAATGAAATTAAGGGATGGTACGAGAATGGTGACAACAACGTTCAACACATTTAAGACTCGAGAACAAAGAAGACTAATTCGACCTGAAAAAATTAAAGCCATACTTTAACTCTTTCCCGCCATAGGGCGTACCATGCCATCTCTGTGGCGGGTGGGCGTTTAAGCCACAGGATGTACTAGTACGCCCTGTTGACTTCAATAGGCCACCTTGGCCCCGCCCAACAGGTGGTGCGTGCCATTGCTGCGGGAAGGCCTCGCTGAGGCCACGCCCCTGAAGCCAAAGACACGCATCAGCTGTGTAGGCAGGCCACAGGGGGGACCAGCAGCAGCACTTGGCAGTGGGGCATACTAGTATGCCTCACCAGGGTTAACTATCTCCTGCCGGGAGCCACCCGCGTGGTGTTGAGGGTTTAAAACCAGCACGGTTCAAAATCAGGAAAAAAAAGGAAATTTCACCAGCAAAAAAGTAAAGTAGAGGATTTCAATAACAGAGTAAAAAAAGGCATCGGTTTCTATTTACTGGTATTTTAATTTACATTTGGAGAATAAAGCTCTCCCTCTGTGCAAATCATCGTATACCCGCACTCTTGCATTCAAGATTTGTTTTGTTTTACTGCATTAGGATGGAGTCAAACCATTTGATCATAACCAGAACAATCACCGAGACCCAGACTTCCTCACATTCATACTTTCTGAAAGCATATTGTATGAAAGTTTGCTTGTTATGGTCTGCATTCAGATGTGAAGTCCAAATTCTTTTTACATCTTTTGGAGTAAGCAGAGTTTTAATTTGAGTGAGGCTTTTGCCAGCTCATTAACGAGCTGAACTGAATAAAAGACTTCCTGATCCAAACACAATGGCCCCAATTCCAGCTCAGCTCGTATTAAGACAGACATCCGGTGCAAACTGTTCTTTTCTTTGAGTCTCCCTAATACCCGCTCTATTATGATCCAGACAATATTGCAGCAGCCGGATTTGGGATTGTTCTGTCTGGCAAAAGAATACCAGCTGCCATTCTCTTCTGGTGCTCAATCAACTGCTGGCAGTGTCATGCAAGCCCTATGCGAAATCCCATGGACATGGTGAGAGAGCGCGGAGGATCGTGTCCACTTCCTCACCAAAGGACCAGTTGCAACATCATGTAACACTGGCTCCTAAGAGTCGGCAGCTTTATTATTCAGCAGCAAAAAAAGTATAGGAAATATAAATGCACTTTATCATGAAGTACAAGTCGAGCCACGACAAGAGTTGCATCTTGACATAGACTAGCAGGGGAGTCATTTTCTTACTTTATCTGTATGGGAGGTATTTTTGCCCTCTAAAACCATATTACACAGCTGCTCCATCATGGTTTCCTTTTACTCCTACTAGAGTTTACAACATCTATAGGAACATTAACAGGGGACTTACCTTAACCCAATTCTAAAGCAGTTATCACAACAGTCTTTACATCAGGTGTCAAGTTGATCAGGAATGTTTGGGAACATAGATTACCCACTAACTTTTCAGGAGGAATGGAGTTCCACTTTGCCCCCAAAACAGAAAAGCTTTTAGTTTCAGTCATATTCTTCCTTATTAAGGCGCCGGAAGTAGTTATATTTAAACATTATTATCAAATTTGAGTGTGGGGCAGGATAGGTGCGACATGTAAACAGTTAATTGGGGAGGCATACATTTTAGAGGACTCCCACACTTATTTTTAGTGCTACTTCTCTTATTATTCCATGGGAGTTAAACTAAGACATACCAATACGAAGTAAAAAGTAAAACTGTTTCTAAATCTTTTTACATAAAAATGTTAAACGGTCCATCACCCCACAACTTCCTCGAGCAGAACTGAGGTCATCCTGAAAATCCCAGGAACATTGGCGGATGGCCAACCCTGCTTCTTAAGGCCACGAGCATGGAAGGAACATTCGTGAGAATGGACGTTCTTTCTACTCGGACGTCCGTGTGGCCACCTCATTGAGTGAACATTAGTGCTCTCAGCCCTACAAAGCATGATTCTACTATGGAGGACAGGAAGGAAACAACAGCCTGTTGTAATGGGCATTACTAAGATGCACATTGCACCATGTGGCTGTCATAATGATACGATGGATGCTGGGACGGAGGGTCACTATGGACGCACTTAGTCTGCTTGTGTGCCCCCAGCCTAAGGGTCCTGTGCGGTCTGGCTGGTTGTTTCCTCATGGATCCAGGCTTTATGTACCCACACACAAGTATAATTTCTCCCCTCTTGCTTCTTTATTTTTCCTTGGCCAGTTTCATGTTTAAACGGCAAAAGAAATACTGTAGGTGCTCAGGAGTATGCAAATAGAAAGACAGAAGTGCCTGAGCTTGGAGGAAAGGGGGTAACCCTAAAAAATAATCAGAAAGAAAATAAACATACCCAGGTGAATGTGGTATGATGTACCTTCGTGCAGGTAAAAGGAAAATTCTCAACAGGATGACCGCAATGGCATATACACAAATTGGCGTGAACAAGGATTAAAAATTTACTTTTAATAGAGTACTATAAAAAGGATCCACAGATCCTGGTAGTACAAGACAAGACGTAAATATAAGGAATTGGTGTATGGATAAGGCCCCTTGGCTATCCGGCACATACACATTATCACAGCACCCCGGGAAGGTAGAGAGTAGTTAATCTGTCGAGCAGAAAAGGAAACAACGGACCTTCGAGGGTCCGTAATATATAGGAAAGACAATGGAACTTGTCCACCTATGCTTCCTTTCAGATACTATTTAAACCCAGTTCTTCACTGGGTCTTGCTTCTCTCCACCACCATGAAGGTTTTGCTTCCTGATGAAGCCGTTTCTGATCCCTTAGTTTAATGGGGAAACGCGTCAAATTTAAAATATTTGGCTGCCTGTATCTCCAAAGCAGTCAACCATGCGCAATCCTTCAACGTTTTTATATTTTTTGTAGCTGTTCTGCACTTATCCTCAAATGTGCATGCTGCAACTCAGGACCTCTGGCTATGAATTCTAAATTGTGGCTCTTTACATTGTTTTTGCAGGTATAGGGGCGCCATAACCAAAAAGTACAGCCAAAACTGCTGAATCTGAAATAGTTAAAAATCGTTAAATCTTTATTAGTCGAGACTGCAGAACACACAATTGATATAAAACCATAAATGAACTGATGTATCTAACCCACCTCGTAATATTGAAAAATAAGGATACGATTTTATCGATTTAAATCCCGGAATAGGCAGCTAGTAGGCGTATAGAAGCCTCAAAATGAGCCACTTCATGAAAGAAAAAAAATAGTTTGTCAGGTAAATATAGAGGGTAAGTAACAGCAAAAGTTATACTTGCAATTAAATTGAAATTATACAATGTTGCTGCATCCAGCCCTATAACGATTTCAAGTGTCTGTAACACCAATCATTTATCAGGTATCACACACCCAGCCAAGGGTGGTTCACTGGCCAATAGGAGGTGAGCACAAAGATTTTTATACATAAATCGACGGGTTTGTAGCATCAGAAAAAGAAATAGACAAAGCTATATCTCGGCGGTTCAAGCCGCCTACTACAGCAAATATAGAGGTAGAGGTGGAAAAAAGAAAGGCAACTGTTAAAAACAGACATGTCGCGCAACGCGTTTCGCCGTTTCAAACGGCTTTTTCAAGAGGGGCGCCATAACCTGCTTAGCATTTGCCCTTTCCTCATACAGCAAGAGATGATCTGGAAACATTGTTTCCCAGTTTGTAACAGATCTGTCTACTGTATTATTTTCTTTTGCTTTACCAAGCATAGCACACCCTTGAGTTTTCCTTTTTTGTCTTATATATTACGGACCCTCAAAGGCCCGTTGTTTCCTTTTCTGCTCGACAGATTAACTACTCTTTACATACTGGGGTGCTGTGCTAATGTGTATGTGCCTGATAGCCAAGGGTCTTATCCATACCCAAATGCCTTATATTTACGTCTTGTCTTGTACCACCAGGATCTGTGGATCCTTTTTATAGTACTCTATTAAAAGTTAATTTTTAATCCTTGTTCACACCAATTTGTGTATAGGCCATTGTGGCCATCCTGTTGAGAATTATCCTTTTACCTGCACGAAGGTACATCATACCACATTCACCTGGGTATGTTTATTTTCTTTCAGTTTCATGCTTACATGCGCTTACAGGACTAGGGACTAGGACACATCAATCTCTAGAGCAGGGATCAAACTGTGGCCCCTCAGATGTTTCTGAACTACACCTCCCATGATTCTCTGGCCATTTATTGCATTCAATAATTCTGGGATTTGCAGGCAATAAACGTCTAAGGGGCCAGTTTAAGATCCCTGCTCTAGAGTCTCCTAAGGATGCTTTCTTTTCAGTTAAATTACAGTATAGACTCTTTTGCATTCATTTTTTTTTACTACTTATATATTACCTGGTTTGCCTTTTACCTTTCCCATGTACCCGGTTGTTATATCACATTTGCATTTTCTTACTTTACTTCTAAAAACTCCCATATCTTGCATACAAAAAGCTGTTAAACAGTGAAATGTGGAGCAGAAAATGCTAATTAAGGCCGTGGTCAGATGAGCGCTCTAGGTGCTCCCGTACTGACGTGCCTCCTGGCGTCCGGTACAGCATTGTGGCGCTTCGACAGACCGGTCACACGCTGTAGAGCGCGCAAGAATTTGCCGTGCTACAAGCGGACGTGCAGAAAGCCTCCCCGTTAAAATGCCAGACTTGGGTTGGACGGCTTCAAAGGTGAGATCCTCCGTAGGAGGATCGAGCCTTGCAGCGCTGCACGCACTAACTGCGCTCTGCGAGTTGGCCACATGGGCGTCAGAGTGGAAGGATGTCCACTCTCCTGGACGTTCCTTCCGCTCTCAAAGATGCTCGTCTGACCCCTGGCCTAAACGTCAGCCATATTGCTAGTTGAGGCAGTTGGAAAGGAAGGGAGTTAATGGCACATCCAGCTTAATGTCAGATTATTATCCTTAAAAGACCTAATGCTAAATATTTTACTGAAATGAAAGCTATTGAAGAGTAGAAAGTCAACTCCTATATACAGAAGTCTCTTTTGACATAAACATCTAGTTGACCTTTATGAGTTCTGATTTCTGTTAACTCTGTCGACATTTGATTAGACTGTAATAAAAACATTGTATAACTGACCTAGGACCTAATGTTTAAAGGTATGGCAGGAGGCTCTAAATATTGTTATGGCTTCTGCTACAATGATCGCTTCCATATTATTCTTCACCACGTCTATAGTGGTTTAATGAAGGAACAGGAGATATTTTCGTATGATTAATACCCTTCTCGTACCTGTGTTCTTGCAGAGCTCTCTTGCAATATAAAAGTATAGTTATGTTATTTTCCGTCTCCTTCAGTGTGTGTGTATGTGTGTCATGATGGGACTAGTATGAAATACCTGTCTGCTTGGCACAGAAATCCCATTTGGGCTCTACCTACCTTGGTGTAAATGCAAACTTATCATCTCCATCCACTATAATGGCTCTGAGTCGTTTACAGTAAGGCTGAAATAGTACCCTTGATCTTTTCAATCCGGAGTAGGACTAACTTAAAAAAGAGGGTGCGTGGTGTCCATTTGCTCTGGTTATGAAAGGTATGTCAATGGCTGGCACACTGTCTAGTTATGCAGTGTGGAAATGCATCTGTCTGTTGAAGCCCCTTTTAACCCCTTCACTACTGTAATCAAGTTAACTCTACCTTCAAAACCACCACCAGATGCCCAAAATCAAGTTAACTCCATCATACTTGGAGAAATGCAGTTCATTTTCATTTACTGCAAAAAAAAAAAAAACACAAACAAGTCATTTGCAAATGCACACCAGTCTATATCCCTAACATCACAGTACATTGGACATATCAACCGATGTACTGTAAGCCGCTGAACATTTGAGACTTTCTAGACTCTATTCGTCTTTTGCAAGAGTCTTATCTTAATAGGGCGCCTATTAGCCAGTGCATCTGTGTGGTGGCTATAGAGTTAAGGGTAGTTTAAAGTGTAGGTTAAAGTGTCAAGAGCTTCTTCAAGAGCAGCGTCCTCACATGCTCTTGAGGAAGCTGTTGGAACCTAGCGGCGAAACGCACATTGAGCGCATCTGAGAGATGCTTTGGTTTTTGGTTTTTTTAACTGTTTAACTTGTTTGATGGAGCCCGCTCCTTGAGGATGAGGCACTCATTGGTATTCACCATATATATATATATTTTTCCAGTGTCTTCTTGACTCTTTTGAGCATTTAGCATAGGGACAGCATAGAAATCATTCAGGCCCAGGGCGAGGTGGTTGCATTATTTGTGCAATAGGCATTAATCTTTACTCCATTGAAGTTGCGGCTTCCTGCCCTCTTGTGTATTGATTGGGTTCCTGTACCCTCCTTTTTGTCTTCTGGGTCCCTCCCCCCATTTCTTGCGTGCTCCTCTATATGTTTAGATCATTTCCATGTCAATTTTACGAACTTCACATTTTTTCTATATATTTGTTTGTATGTTCGTTTTCCAATAAAGTTGCTTTTATTTTTGGTTATTTTGCAGACCTGGTGTAATGGCATATTCCAACGTTGTTTGGTGTTTGCCACTTCTGTTTTGCCTATATATTTATGAAGTTTCGTCCTAATCTTTACACCAGTTTCGCCCTTCTTTGCTACGTCTGTGGCGTGTTCTAGATGACAGGCGGAGGTCGCCCACCTACCGGACTTGTCTAGACGGGATGTGGTTGCGGATTTGATCATAAATTTCCCTTTTTAAGGAACAAAATATAGGATTTATCGTATAATTTTGCTAAAACCCACATATATAGATAAATAGATCAGATTTAAGTGAGAGAGGATAATTGCTAACTGGGGGACAGAAATCTTGGTGGGTTCCCACACTTCTGGTTTTTAGGACTTGTTCCCTGCACAAAATCCATTGGTTCCTGCAAGTGGTTTTACGGAAAACCACTAGCTTGTGAAGGGGTTAAGACAGTTTTGAGGAGGTCTGAAGAATATACAAACAAAATATATATGTTTCTACAGAACGCAATAAACCGCATGACATGTCTAACTGAAATGTTGCTGGCATGGTTAATTAAACCTAACAACCTCATGTCACAAGCTACATAAATGCTAGTTTTATAATATATTTATCTGTATAAAATTGCTTACACATTATAAATAATTCTAGTCCTTCAGGATGGATTGCTGCACCGTGTCCTGTAATGCAAAGCAGTTTAAGAAATCACTCACATGCTATGATCTTCGAGTCCCCTTATTAGACTTGTCTTCTCGGTGTTTTTCGTTACGAATTGACTACGAACATTTAATGATATTTATTTTTTCGTTTCGTCTCTTTAGAACCACATCACTGCCTTTGCAGAGATCACATGATGTCGATAACGATGCGTTCTCTCTGCACTGGACGTCCTCCCTCTTCACAGTCCACTCATCTCAACCGAGACACATTTGAAAAAGAAGCTGGAAGCTCGAGTTCCGGAATCTGGTCTATTTAATGATTTTTACAGTTTGAGAAATATTGTCCGCATCTGACAGTTGTTTTGTAATTATTATACCTTGCTTTCCTTACTTTTTCAGAAAACCATTAAAGATGTGTAAAAAAAATAATAATAATTAATTTAAATAAAAAAAATGTGCACTAGTCAGTATGTACAATCTCTAACATTTTGGTCCTTTACGGCTTTTTAATGATCCATGTACAGCATTATATAAACGGCACATTTTTTCAGTTGTTATTTTCAAAACATTCACATGTTGATTTAAGCTAATTCAGCATGACATAAAGCCCCAATATAATAAAAAATTTAGTATGTATAAAGGACAAAATATAGAAATACAAACTTATTTATGTTATGTGCTAAAAACTGTTTGCACATGGTATTTTGCTATATATATATTTCACTATGATTTATACTTTATGTAATATCAAGACTGGTGCTTATGTTTTGAAGAGGAAAATGCAAATTTTTACTGTAATAATTAATGTATCATAATTAAAAATTTATTTATTTGGAATATTGCCTTCTATTGATTGAACAGACCTTGCTGTTTTTTTCCCCTCTTTATTTTCAAATATCTATGAATCTATGAAAAATTCAAACCATAAGTAAAATAATACTATATAATATAAAAAAATGACAAGTAATTTTGTATTTCAGTCGTGTTTGTGTATAAATAACCTTAAATAACTAAAATGTGGCAAATACTGCATTGTCCTCTTCACAAAGATTTAATATTTCAGATTTAGATTCCTTATTCACTTCAAATTAGTGTATTTGAAAACATTGAAAATGTCTTCCGTTTTGATGGGTGCCTCCAACATACAGCGTATTAACCCCTTCACTTGCAAGACCGCGCATATACGTAATCATCAAAGCAACTCCTACAGGGTTATTCAAAGAGCTCGGAATTTTGTCCGAAAGGTAACCAAATGCTGAAATTCAGCGTTCGGTTACCTTTCCTGGCCATTCGGCTATTCAGAGAGCAGGCAGTTCGCCAAATGTTGGTGAACTGCCTGTACATACGGAGCCTTTTCGTTACCTTTTTGAGGGCAGTGAAATCCCATAGAGAAACAATGCTTTGTTTATTCAGATAACACAAAACAGCTGAGAAAAGCTGCCGAAATGCCCTGCCATTCGATGGTTTCATTCGACAGGTTTATTCAGGAGAATCCCATAGGCTTCAATGTTAAAAATATTCCCGTTTTAATTCAATATCTAATAAACCGTTTATTATAATATTCTGCAGTAAAAAGTCTCTTTATTTCTAGATTTTTTAGGATCTTTTAGGCATTTTTCGGGATTTTTTTGCAAAAAAACGCTTTCTTTTTTTTTTTTTTTAATCATTTTTTCTTTTTTCTGTAACAACCCATTTTATTATCATTCATTGTATCTTATATGTAAATTTCAGACATTTTTGTTGTGTAGTTTGTTTGCAAACAGCGTTTCACCGTACTGTTTTTTTTTTTCACTCCATTCGTCTGCGGTGTCGGGTTTTTCCGGTGGCTGCTCTGCGATGTGATCGGCTCCTGCTCTGGTTTCTCCAGGGTGTTCGGCGGGTTTAATCCAGATGTTTTTGCGGGCTTCGGTGAGCATTCGCCGGATTTTGCGGTGAGTTTTCAGCGGGTTTGCGGTGGCTTTTCCCTGCATTACGACGGCCCTGTGGTACTTGCTGAATACACCGCAGGGCCGCCGAAATGGGATCGCCAAATTGCACCGAATTGAAGGGAACGAAAACTCACCGAACGTGCGGTGACTTTTCGATTCTCTTTGAATAACCCTGCTAGTGTCCCGATATTGCTTATATTTGATTTGGTCTATTTCTGGAGCAATGGAAAGGAATTTTATTAATTGCAAAAAAAAATTATTTACAAATGGTCTCCAGAATACGCTCCAACACTTTCAGCACCTCAAGCAAGACAGCCGAGGTGCTGAAAATGTGCGGTCAGCTTGGAACAGCCCAAGCTGTATTATGGAGACATACAGGTCTTTTCACTAAATGAGTGAAGTCAGGAGAATGACTGGAGAAGTGAAAACTCTAGATCAAAATAGCCAAACCAGAAAAGCTCTCCCCCCATTTATCTCACTTTCCAAATCAGCTTTTTGGTCTAGATTGTTCTCCCGCCAAATCTCCTGAGTTTCACCCTCTAGTGAATAGACCTGATAGAAGCACTTTTTGACCACCAGGTGGTGCCACCTGCCTGTCAAATAGTGCATATAGCTTGAAAACTTGCTTTTATAATTTTCAGACACATTTTCAATATATGGCAAATTTGATTTCTATTAATCCACTGCGTCCTGGCAGTGGTTTTAAGGAAAAACAACTTGGTAGTGAAGAGGTTAATCGTAATCAGGAATTTTGAACTGACATTAGAATTTCAAAGTGTGGGTCAAAAGAGCTGTGCCAAATATTTTCTTTGACCTAAATACTGCAGTTCCTTTGTCGTCTCCCCCCCCGCCCCCGGTTAGTAATTAACCCCTTAAAACACTTTCTTCTTTCTTCATATGTAAAAACCTACTTAAGTGTCAGTTATTTCTCTATTTTATTTTTGCTTTTCTGTTATTTTACAATTCACGTGTTCCTCCTAGCTGCAGAGAAATCAATTTTATTGACCTTAAAGGCTTCGCTATTGATTTAAATAAATGCAGTTATTGCATGTTCTACACCAGTCTGCTGATTGAAAGGCATGGTTGCCAAACTAGTGTTGCCAAGGTTAAGTCCCAGTTAGCAGTTTGAGTCATACGAGAAGTTACATAGATGGCCCTCTTAAAGAATATTGCCTTCCAGGCGCAACTGAGATTTCCCAGTGAGAAACGAAAATAAAATACACCTTTCTGACAACAGAAACAATTTACACCAGGAATGCCTCTATTGATTTCAGTGGAATCATGCAGTCAGACACTAAATGGATGCTTTGCTTTTATACTTCATGCCTGCTAGTTACCATAGCAAAGTGACTCATCTTCACAGCTCGAGTAACATGGTAAAAATGGTTTTAAAGTATAAATATTTTATATAGCGGATTGAACATTTTGTTTTTTTTTCCTTGCGTCGCCCGGTCCTAGATGATTCATTGTATAATACCCTGATACTTTACGGTAGGTATGAGAAACTCCGATTCCCTTCACCCTAAGCCCCCTCCAAACCCTAGACAAGGAGTCAGCAACATTGGCCCTACAGATGTTTTGGAACTACATCTCCCATGATGCTCAGCCATTCATTAGGTTGGCCGAGCATCACTGGAAACGTAGTTCCAAAACATCTGGAGGCCATCGATTGCTGACCCCTGCCAGGGGTCAGCAACCATGGCCCTCCAGATGATTTGGAACTAAATCTCCCATGAGACTCCGACAACCTAGTGAGTGTTGTGCATCTTGGGAGATGTAGTTCCAAAACATCTAGAGGGTCAAGGTCGTCAAGCCATATGGCTTAAACCCTCCTAAACATACAATGCAAGGGAAGATGGGCAGTGGCTGAGTGACAGACAACAGAGGGTTGTGGTAAATGGAGTTCATTCGGCGCAAGGTCTTGTTACCAGTGGGGTACCTCAGGGGTCAGTACTTGGACCCATTCTCTTTAATATTTTTATTAGTGATATTGCAGAAGGTATTAATGGAAAAGTATGTCTTTTTGCTGATGAAACAAAGATTTGCAACAGGGTTGACGTTCCTGGAGGGATCAGCCAAATGACAAATGATTTAGGTAAACTAAAAAAATGGTCGGAGTTGTGGCAATTGAGTTTTAACGTGGATAAGTGCAAGATAATGCACCTGGGACGTAAAAACCCAAGGGCTGAATATAGAATATTTGATACAGTCCTAACCTCAACATCTGAGGAAGGGATTTAGGGGTTATTATTTCAGAGGATCTAAGGGTAAGTAGTCAATGTAATAGAGCAGCAGGAAATGCTAGCAGAATGCTTGGTTGTGTAGGGAGAGGTATTAGCAGTAGGAAAAGGGAAGTGCTCATGCCACTGTACAGAGCACTGGTGAGACCTCACTTGGAGTACTGTGTGCAGTACTGGAGACCGTATCTCCAGAAGGATATAGACATCTTAGAGAGAGTTCAGAGAAGGGCTACTAAAATGGTGTACGGCTTGAAGGGAGAAAAGTTACCAGAAAAGGCTTAATGATCTTAACATGTACAGCTTGGAAAAAAGATGAGACAGAGGAGATATGATAGAAACATTTAAATACGTAAAGGGAATCCACAAGGTAGAGGCAGGGAGTATATTTAAACGGAAACAAAGTAGCAAAACAAGAGGACATAGTGTTAGATTAGAGGGGCAAAGGTTTAAAAGTAACATCAGAAAGCATTATTTTACTGAGAGGGTGGTGGATACATGGAACAGTCTTCCAGTAGAAGTGGTAGAGGCCAAAACAGTAATTGAATTTAAGCAGGCATGGGATAGGCATAAGGCTATCCTAAACAATAGATAAATCCAGGTAAAGTATCCATGTAATTGGGCAGACTAGATGGGCCGAAAGGTTCTTATCTGCCGACATTTTTCTATGTTTCCCCACAGGAGAGTGTCATTCTGTGTCACAATTGCTAGCAGTGCCATAATGACATCATTTAATTTTTTTCTTGACAATGTTTTTATAAATTTCGATTCAGATCTTTGTTGATTAACAAATTCGTTTTTAAATGTTGAACTCTTAAACAAAAAAAAGCTACATTGATTCCACCCAATCGATATGCAGTCTCAAGATTATGGAAGGTGTCCATAAAGTTTTTTTTATCATAGCGAATGTCATAAAATAGCTAAAGGTAGCTTCTATTAAGCAATGTAGCATTCTCTGTAACTATTAGGAAGCGCAGGCATGCTTCAGCCTCATTATTAACTGCTTCACTACCATGTGATTTTTTTCCATAAAACCACTGAAAAGAACCAATGGGCTTTTGGAAAATAAATTTTGATTAATAACACAGTTTAAAAAAAAAAGGGAAAATTCTCACTGTATGTTTTACCCATTTTGGCAGCTAGACCACTCCATCTGCTGGCCAAAAAGGACTACTGCGGGTGGGTCTCTGTGTTTTAGAACAGGGTCCCAGCTGATCAAACTGTTTTAGAACCTCAGCTGTCATGCAAAGGTGCTAAATCTTTTGCGGAGCATTCTGCCATAAACAAAATTCCTTTGCATTGCTCCAGAGTTAGAACAAGTCAAATATACTCCGTATCAGAGCACTGTCAGGTGCTTTGAAGATCGGGTACGGGTATACTTGATCTGGTAGTGAAGGAGTTAATGGTGCTGTAATTAAATGTAAAGACAGGTTGACAAAAGTGGATCGTTCTGGAGTCAAAACACAAGCCGCGATTTCTTTGGGAGACATGCTGCCCTATTTACTTCCTTTGAAATATCTGATACTCTCTTGTTTATTTCGTGCTGTTTTGCTTTATATGGTTCTTCCTTTTGGCATATTTCCTGCCAGATGTTTGCACAGCTTAGCTGCATTTCCTTGTTCTGAAGTCCTGAGCTGTTACATTATTGATTAAACTAGCCATGGGCTGGATATTAGCCGCGGCTCTAAATTCTTTTGCTCTTTTAATTAGAATGAGATACTCGGAATAAAATATTCTCTGTGCAATTCTTCCCATCTTTTACCCAAATCATTTGTGTATTTAACAACATCACTAACAGCAAAATAATGGATATATACATGCCTTTTTTGGATTATTTGGATAGATACTTTCAGCTGACTGACGCCCCATAAACCCATTTTGGCAGCTATGTTGACATGCAGTTGTATTTCAAATGAAACATATTTGATTTTACTCATTATGACTCTCTTATTTACATTTCAAATGACAAACTCTGATTTACTCAGCTCACTTGCGTCAATGTTCAGGAACATGAAAAACCTATAACAGGGCACTGATTCGTATAGGAAAAAATGCTCATGATAGTTAATACTTGTGTATTTGTCATGGAGCTAGAGTCTGAGCGAGTGCGCCTTTTTCGTAGAAATACAGCGCTGTCTCAGCTCTTTCTACGTGATTTCTACTAGAGTCCGCTTTAAACTTAAAAGGACACAACCACCATGAAAGTTAAATCTTCTTATTGTGTTTATTTTATGTTGCTGATATCTTACATGTGCTTTATTTTCCTCGTGTATGTTTAGTTAAGAAAATGTTTTACTCTATTTCTGTCACTAGATGCATCCACTTTGTGATCTTTTGTATATTATCCTTATAGCACTTGCTCCTCACTGTGTGGCATTGGACATAGAATGGAGTCTAGGGATCAGAAGTCCAAAAATCGGACTCCTAAGCATTGGATTGTGTGGGATGTATGCAAAGAACATCACAGGGGGTAGACTAAAGTGTTGAAAGCACATTATCAGATCTCATTCAGCCGCCATCTCTTATCTCTGGTAGCTAAGACAACACAATAGATCCCCTTCATTTCAGCCTAGTTTAAACATACATAGTCTCCTCCACCCCATTGCCTCTTCGGTACTGGTTTATCCTATACCACAGCTGTAAAGGGAGACATGCCATAAGATTTTGGTAAATGTTGCATCATTGGAAAAATCCACAAAATGGGAAAAGGAGATAAACATCTAACTTGATTTTTCCTTAATATACACAAATTAATTCACACAAAGAAAGTAACATGTCATGGGTTTTATAATGTGTTTTTGCAATGCGCAAGTAATCTAGTTTCAGTTTATGTTTGGAGTTGGTAAATTTACCAAAGGTTAAAGGGACACAACACAGATTTTAATGATCTGATATGTTTACCGAATCAAAAGTAAAGTTTACACCTGGCTTGGAATCTTGCCCATTGTATGCATGTGACATAATGAAATAGAAGGAAGTGAACTGGGATTGGATATAATATTCATCTTCCTACCATGATCTAGCCTATGAATACTGCAAGAAAGCACCCCACGCAGCAAAGGTTTGTTTAATTTAGGTGAGGCAATAAGAAGTCAGTCCCCAAAAAACATTTAATGGCCTAGATACGCCAAGCTTCAACATCAGAATTATGATAGAGCTGCGAGTTCCCGCAAGTAAATTGCTGCTCCACAAACACCAAAAGTCACTATCAGGGTTATTCAGAGAAAGGTGAAACTTGAGAACTTTTGGAGAAGTGAAAATTCTAGGTCAAAATAGCTGATTCGGAAAGTGAGATAAATGGGAGACTGTTTCTGGTTTGGCTACTTTGACCTAGAATTTTCACTTCTCCAAAAGTTCTCCAGCGTTTCACCTTTCTCTGAATAAGCCTCAGGTTAGCCAAATACAGATCAAACAACAACAAAGAGAATAAAGTATATCAGAAAATAGGTGAATACAAATACTTAACTTATAATCGGACAATCTCCCAGGAGGTGGTTCAAACTCTCCTTATAAAGCAATAGTACACAACACGGAAGATTCTATGTCCTATGAATTCAGAATAGTATATAGAGTGCTGGTAAGTGATACACTCACGCAATCTTTGGAGGATTAAGAGTAGGTAGAATTGGTGTGGGTAAATGCCACCTCGATACCCCGCTGATTAAGATCTCTGTATGTATCTCATACCAGGAAATCGCCACAAGGCATCCAAATAAAAATATTTATTAAACAAATAGGTTTAAAACAAATATAAAAAGCCCATATAAAATAAATATAGAAACGCGTCAGGTGTATGGGCTTTTTAGATTTGTTTTAAACCTATTTGTTTAATAAATATTTTTATTCTGGATACATACAGAGATCTTAATCAGCGGGGTATGGAGGTGGCATTTACCCATACCAAGTCTACCTACTCCAAGGACTTTTAGTCCTCCAAAGATTGGGTGAGTGTATCACTTACCACCACTCTATATACTATTCTGAATTCATAGGACATAGAATCTTCCGTGTTGTGTACTATAACAAAGAGAATAAAGCATGTGGCTGAAACATTTATGCAAATACACAATTGCAAAAAAACAATGGCCACATCGACAACTCCAAAGTGCAGTGCATCAACCTCACCATGGATGACTCCCATCATACCCATAAAGACCCACTCATGGAGCATCTCTTCCAATGTTTGCCCAATCAAATGTTTGAGAGTTGCCTTGTTGCCATGTGACCTGAGAATAGTTCCCAGCATTCCCCTGTGCAGGAAATAGTAAATGATACAACTGGACTCTCCAACGATTGACAAGGTTAGTATGAAAATTTTCTTTACATTTAAAAACACTGGGACAATATTAAGAAAGGATAGAATCGAGATACTAACAGAGTGTTTAATACTATATGATGGTGTATAGATTCTTGCTGGTGACAAAAAATCTTTATGAGAAGAGAAGCCACTGAGAAGCAGGTAAGTTACATTTCTGGATTGTGTTACTTGAGAAAATAATATTTATTTAAAGTTGTTGCTATAGAAATATACATTCCACTTTTCTAGTTTTGTAAAAAAAAAAGTGTATGCTGTTTTAACCCTAACTCTAATTCAAACCTAAACGCTAACCAAATTTACAACTTTTCTAATTCACCAGCCTGTCCTGGAACTCAGCGCTTATCTCCATGATACTCACTCAGCCGGCGCGGAAGCGCTACTTATCACCTCCTGGAGTCCACAGGACTCCATAAAGGCTCACGTTGCTGAGACGCGAGCCCTGCACAATCTCGATCTCCCTCTCTTGAGATCGTGCAGCTTCAAGGAGTGATCATGGAGGGAGGTTGGGGATTTTTTTGACCCCGGTCTCACTCTGTTTTCGGTGGCCAGAAGCGGCGGATCCCACTGTACAGGGGACCTTTGGACATTTAAGGCTAGGGTCAGACGAACGCAGTGCGAACGCACGTGCAGCCGCACTTTATCACGGCCGTAGTAGCAGCAAATGACGGCCAATGACGGGCAATATACGAAGTACGGCCGCACGAAGGTGCGGCCGCGCAACGCAAGCGGAAAACAAACGCATTTTTTCTAGAACGTGATACCGCTAGTACTGATGTACAGAGTGCGCTGCGTCCGCTAGCGGCGTGTGTGCGTGATTAGGAGACGTCAGACGCTGCTCATGTCCGGCCAACATAACGTCCGGACGCAAAAAGGGTTTTATTGGTGATCTGTACGAAATCACGGATGAAAATGCGCATCGTATGACCGCTATCGCGTATTCCGTGAAAATATACGTCCATTCGTTCGAACGCACTTTTTCACGGACAACTCAAAAAATACGTTCGTCTGACCCTAGCCTTAAACCCATGTATCGTTGGTTCCATACATCCTACATGGTCAGTTGAGGTGTCATTGGAAAGGTCAGAGTCTGGCCTTTGCACATTTTACATGGTCATGATTAATCACAAAGAAAAAAAAATTATAAATAAAAACACAAGATATAGAAATGTTATTTTCCAATTTTGGTTAAAAGTGGATATTTCCTTAAAAAATTGCAGTAAAAAAAACTCTCCATTTAGGAGTTTTTAAAAAAATATTGTCAAATATATTACCACAAATGTTTGGATAATGTGGGAAAATATATATACAGTTGTGTTCAAAATTATTCAACCCCCACTGAAATTGAGTGTTTTGGCCAGTTTGATTTAATTGTAAGCAAGAGTTTTATTCAACCCCCAAGTGACATTCAATCTTAGTACTTAGTACAACATCCTTTTACAGTTATAACAGCTTCTAAACGTGAAGCATAGCTTGACACAAGTGTCTTGCAGCGATCTACGGGTATCTTCGCCCATTCGTCATGGGCAAAAGCCTCCAGTTCAGTCACATTCGTAGGCTTGCGCACTGCAAGTCCCACCAGAGGTTCTCAATCGGATTTAAGTCAGGTGACTGCGATGGCCACTCCAAAATGTTCCAGCCTTTAATCTGCAACCATGCTCTAGTGGACTTGGAGGTATGTTTGGGATCATTGTCCTGTTGAAAGGTCCAACGTCTCCCAAGCCTCAGGTTTGTGACGGACTGCATCACATTGTCATCCAATATCTCCTGGTACTGAAGAGAATTCATGGTACCTTGCACACGCTGAAGCTTCCCTGTACCTGCAGAAGCAAAACAGCCCCAAAGCATGATTGACCCCCCGCCATGCTTCACAGTAGGCAAGGTGTTCTTTTCTTCATGGGCCTTATTCTTCCTCCTCCAAACATAGCGTTGATCCATGGGCCCAAACAGTTCTAATTTTGTTTCATCAGTCCACAGAACACTATCCCAAAACTTCTGTGGTTTGTCCACATGACTTTTGGCATACTGCAGTCGACTCTTCTTATTCTTTGGAGACAGCAAGGGGGTGCGCCTGGGAGTTCTGGCATGGAGGCCTTCATTACGCAGTGGGCGCCGTATTGTCTGAGCTGAAACTTCAGTACCCACATCTGACAAATCTTTTCTCAGTTCCTCAGCAGTCACACGGGGACTTTTCTCCACTCTACGCTTCAGGTAGCGCACAGCAGTCAAAGTCAGCATCTTCTTTCTGCCACGACCAGGTAGCGTTTCAACAGTGCCCTTTGCCTTGAATTTGCGAATGATGCTTCCTATGGTCTCTCTGGTATGTTTAACATCTTTGCAATCTTCTTATAGCCATTGCCCTTCCTGTGAAAAGTAATCACCTCTTCTCTTGTCTTCCTGGACCATTCTCTTGACTTCACCATGTTTGTAACCACACCAGTAAATGTCTAGAAGGAGCTGAGTATCACAGTCATTTTAAAGCTGCCTAATTGGTGCTTATTATGCTTTATTGCTGCTCCGTGACATCCACAGGTGTTTTCAATACCTGATTGAAAACACTTGAATGAACCTCTGTTCTTCAGAGTGGTAGTCTTTAAGGGGTTGAATAATTGTGTCAATGAAGAATTCACAAAAGAAACATTTACTACTGTATTACAAAACCAATTGATGTCATTTTAGTTGCATATGGTTCTTTAAAAAGTCCTTGTAGGATTTCATTCTGAATACAATTACAAATGTACACTAAATTCCCTAAAACCCTTTACAGCATTGGGGGTTGAATAATTTTGAACACAACTGTGTATATATATATATATATATATATATATGTATTTTTTACATATTTTGATATGTCATTCTGGCGTGACGTAACATATACATGTGCCAGAATGCAGACTACAGAACACTGCAGCGCGATGTCTGTCAGGTGTCCCCTGAGACACAGGAGGACAGATTCTGTGCAACAATGATCTGGTGAGACTGAATGTGATGGGCACAGCCTCCCATTTGGTGCCAACTCTGCGTGCTGTCACTGTGACCCAAGTACCAGCTCTCACAAAACTGGTAGAGTGCCCCTCCCGAAACTTATGTCTGGACCTGCCCCAGATTCTAATAGCACAATTGGAATCCGGACCGATATTGAAAACAAACACACTTACAGTATACTGTGTATAAGGTGTTATTCTAAGTTTGGTACAGCAAATATTGTAAATACCAACCTACATATAGTAAGGAGTCTTTCCATAAAGCAGATGGTTGGTTGACATTGTTTTAATTGCATTCTCTTCCCCTGAGCTATAAAGCTGAATATCTATGTATGACTTTATTATAATTTCATTATGATGTTACGTTCATTAAAATTAACAAACATATGGGTTTAACATTTTTATCAGACTATATCAAATCACCTTTTTTAAGTTGCATTTTTATGTCAAAAATAGAGAAGAGGACATATGGAGAAAGCAGATGGGTTTACATAAATGATATTATGTATCCAGCTATGTATATTAGGAATAATACGGATGCAAAACTTTATTCAGTTATTACATTAAATCACATTTTTATTCAATGTCTGTTTTCTTTTGAATTTATCACTTATATTTAATATTAGGGAACTCTTTTACAGAATTTTCATGGCAAATGCTAAGAGTTAGGGACATTCTGGACTTTCATCAAAAACAAAGTGTCATGATCACCCCCTATAGAGGGTAAGAGGGGCCCTTTAGGCTGCATAGTATTAAGCCCTTGAGGCAGGTTTGTGGTCTGCTGCATATTGCAGAATCCAGCACACACTACACATAAACAGAGACTGAACAAGCGGTGATAGTGCAGGATACAGGCACAAGAGGGAGCCCTGCACTGGGTAAAATTTCTAATCTAAATACAGATTACAGGGCTGAGGGTAAACATCACAATTTATGACAGGAATATACAAAAGACCTTAACACAGGAATGTCCAGCATAAACAAAGAACGAAATAGAAACACAGACCTATAGGAGGCCCTGCACTGGGTAAAGATCCTTTACGTGGTCTTCTGACTCTATACAGATAGCAGGGTAGGAGGTGGATACCAGAATAGGACAAACAATGAATACGCCCAGCAGCAAGACAGGCCCTAAATCTTGAGGTCCTTAATAGTTGGCCTCTAATACTCCCTATAGCAGTGTTTTCCAAACCTGTCCTTGGGACCCCCCGCCTTGCCAGGTTTGCAGGATATTTGAAGCACAGCACAGGTGATATGATTTGCAGCTCAGTGATTGCAGGATTCAGACTGCATTTCCTCAAGGTGATCTGCAAAATCTGACCTGGCTGAGGGTCCCGAGGACAGGTTTGGGAAACACTGCCCTATAGTATGCTGCTGGGTAAATACAAAAGAAACCTGGACATAGATACATAAAATGGTGGTTACCGAAATACAGATTTTCCAGGGAACACTCAAAAGAGTAAACCAGAAACGAAGCCAAAGTCATACACGATAATATCATATGCAGGGTACAGGGTTCAGACAGAAGAATCAACCAGAAACAGCCAATGGGTCATACACAGAATATACAGAAACACAATACCAAGGTGCAGGTACTCAATAGGTATAGACCTATCCTGACCCAAGGAGCAAGTGTAATGCTGGCCCTATATATAGGGCTGAGCAGGTCATGTGACCGCAGACTATCAGCTCAAATGCGATAGTCTGCTGAGCCTGAGCCTGAAATTCATTAAACTGAGGAATCCCTGCTCCCACCACCAGGGGACAGGGCAGAAATGTGACACAAACAAACAACCAAACGTTTAGCACCAGCTTATAGGAAGTGTTAAAATTTTGGCTTGCGCCTCCTGACGGTAAAATGCGCAAGCACTGTGTAATACCTCACTTGTCGAGACGATAAAAATAGAATGCATCTCCTATACTTAACATGGGGAGCACAATGTACAATAAGCTCGCGCAAGCTGCGAGGCGGAAAACCTTTTCACCCATCAGTAGCGTCAACTATGGAATATCGATGCCAGACATTAAACTTACTTATCCTAGTGCTAACGAGTACATAATCAAATGCACATTAGCATCAACTATGGAATAGAGCCCAAAGTATACAATATAAAATTAAATTTTTTTTAAAAAAAAAATTCAAGTATTTTACCAGGAAGGATACTTTCAGATTTGTCTCGTTTTCAAGCATGTCCTGGGTAAATAGTAAGGAGTCTGGTTGAAAGAGTAGCATGGAGATAAAATGAAAACCAAAATCATAGAAAATACTGCTGGGCTTTTTCATTCATATACACGCTTAATGCCCTTATAATACATATTTACATTATATTTTAGTGGAGCGAGATCAGTTATCTGCAGTCATTTTCGTCAGCAGCCACTGCTGAATACTAACTGGAGAATTGGCTTGTATGCGCTATCAAATGCTTTGTAATTACGTAAGGTAAAGTAGCATGACGGCAAGGTTCCTTTTTCATCTATGTGAAATATTTTCTTTAGTGTTTAGAGCACATTGTATTCTACCTGTAACTGTTATACAATTATAAAAGGATACATCTAAGAAACCTTTTTTCTGCTGCTATGGTAACAAAATCCATATCCTCTATCTAGAGCAATCATAGAATCTGCAGCAACCAGGTGACCTTCAAGGAGGTATCATTATCATCAGCACATCTATGCGCGCAAACACACACAATCATAATATTATATATGCATTCTTACTGGTGGAATTACTCGGAAGTGTGTACAGAAAATAAATTCTCTCCTGGCGCTGTTTGAATTTCTCTTTTGGTGAAAAGCTCAAATGTGTAACAGTTTCAATTTTTGCCATTGTTTGGGAGTAGCACTTAATGATTAACCCTGTTAAGTGATTTGTCTTGAAGGTGGGACAGCAGCTTTTAACATAAATAATGGGTTATTCACTATATCGCTGTGTGGGCCAGTGTTGCAAATATCGGCAAAAATCATCAGTATGAACAGTGCCAATAAACACCAGCTTTTCACAAACATAAAATGCAAAGAACAACAGGAGAAACTTCACAGTGATTAACCCCTATAGACCGGAAAATCGATAGCTTTTAACACTGGCAAATAGTAAAGAAATGAATTGGAAACTGGTACTGTCTGTGGATAGAACTAGTTATAACTGGTATGACATTGTCTGTAAAGTGATAAAATTTGCATTTGTTTAATTGCAAATTTGCTTTTTACCAATTGGTTCCTTCATAATAACTCTTGTGAATCCCTCTCATCTGGTTCAGAGAACTAGAAATCAGTGCAATAATGTCTGTCTGCATAGAATCATTTCTTTAAGGTATTTCACTTCTGTACAAATGCTATTCCATTCCTTTATTTATCATTTCTGAGGTAACACATTTTAAAATACATTTTATTTCTAATTACAAGTATGCCAAAATCATGATTTTATTACGCAAAAAAATTAGTAATAAAAAAGTAATAAATTTCAAATATTTTAACCCTTTCCCTACCGAGTGATTTCCCAAGAAACCACTGCCAGTAACCAGTGTGTTTTTAGAGAACCATTTTTAACAAATTATACAGTAAGAAATAGTTTGGAATATTCTAAATGTATTTCTTACTTTAATATCCAATTTGGTCGGCAGATGTCACCATCTACTGGCCAAATGGCATTAATACACATCTGAGCTACATGCAGGATTAGGTGGACAGATGTCACTTAGGCATATTAACAGCTGATATTCAAAGGTGTTGCATTGGAGGCACCATCTGTAGCCCAAATGCAAATGAAATAAATTTGCAACATATGAATTTCATTTGCAGTGATACAACATAGCTCCAGATTGGGTGCCAGACAAAATCCCTAAAGCCAGGTTCCCTAATGCCAACATCCCGACGGCCAACTTCCAGACAGAACACGTGCCGGACATCTCAACTTCCCTACACGGCCAACTTCCAGACATCCATAATCCTAGCGGCTAACCCTAATACTAACACCCTAACCCTAGGTTTAAGGGGTTTAGGGCTAGGTTTAGGGGGGTTAGGGCTTGGTTTAGGGGGGCTAGGTTTAGATTTGGGAGGGTTAGGGCTATGTTTAGATTTGGGAGGGTTAGGGCTAGGTTTGGAGGGTTAGGGTTAGGTTTAGGGGGTTAGGGCTAGGTTTAGAGGGGTTAGGGCTAGGTTTAGGGGGTTAGGGCTAGGTTTAGGGGGGTTAGGGCTAGGTTTAGGGGGTTAGGGGTTAGGGCTAGGTTTAGGGGAGTTAGGGTTAGGGCTAAGTTTAGGGGGTTAGGGGTGGTTTAGGGGTGTTAGGTTTAGGGGGTTAGTGAGTAGGGTTAGTGTTAGCCGCTGGGATTTTGGATGTCTGGAAGTTGCCCGTCAGGGAGTTGTCTGGGTAGGGAAGTTGGCTGTGTAGGGAAGTTGGCCGTCAGGGAGTTGTCTGTGTAGGGGAGTTGGCTGTCGGGATTTTGGCATTAGGGAACCTGGTTGTAGGGATTTCGACCCAAATCCCTCCAGATTGTGGGCTTCTGTGTCTGTTACTGCTGATTGTGTATACACAATTGTGGTAGTGAAGGGGTTAAAGACTGCTTCCAAAAACCTGGTGCAATAGACTAACAGACTTATTCAGAGAGCCGAAATGGCCTCGAAATTGCACGAATAGGGAATTTCCTCATAAGGAGCAATATCGGGGCCAGCCGGCTATTCACAAAGCTGGCAGTTAGCGAAATTTTGCCTGCAAATTATGGTGCCTGTTCGACGGCAGTGAAATCCGCCATAGAGAAGCAATGGTTAATCTATTCAGAGACATTGAACAGCAGAGAAAAGTTGCTGAAATGCCCTGCTGTTTGGTGGTTTCATTCGATAGGTTTATTCCGGAGAATCCCATAGGCTTCAATGTTAAAAATATTCCTGTTTTAATCCAATACCTAATAAACCGTTTATTCTTTTAATTTGCAGCAAAAAGTCTCCTTATTTTTTTAGTATTTCTCAGGCATTTTTCAGGATTTTTTTTAGGCAAACAAAATCCATAATTTTTCTTTTTTTCTGTAACAGACCTTTTTATTATCATTCATAGGACATTATGTGTTAATTCCAGACATTTTCGTTCAGTAGTTTTTTTGCAAACTGCGTTTAAAATTTGAATCTTCAAATACTTTCAATCATTTTGGTTTTTTTAAACCATTCTTCGGTTTGTCAGCTTTTTCCAGCGGCTGGACGGCGCTGCGTTTGGCAGATCGACAGCTTTTTTGGAAACGTTCAGGGGTTTTTCGGTGGTTTTGCAGCAATTGATTGGCTTTTTTTCAGATGCGTTCAGTGGTTTTTTGGTGGTTTTGCAACGGTTTTTCTGTTTGATGCAGCAGATGTTCGGATGCAGTCAGCGGCTTTTCCCTGCACTTCGAGGACCCTGCGGTGAATGTTGAATTCACCACAGGGTCGGGGAATTTGATTCCCCAAAGTGCGGGGAACGAGAGAGCACCAAAATGTCGGTGACCTTTCGGTGCTCTTTGAATAACCCCTTAAGTTGCCCAATTAGGCTGTTATTAGTTGCTGATCACATCAACTGTTTAAAATGCACAGCCTGCAGTGTACCAACTCATGTCAAAAGTAATAACGCAATCAGGTTTAATTAGGATACAAAAACGGAAGATTCAAACAATTTAGCAATCCACTCTTCTTTTCCAATTGTGTTCGTACATAGAAAGCTCTAAGCTACAAAACTCTAATTGAATTACCAGACGTCAAAGAATAAACTCATTTTGTCTGTGTTACCCACTTATCTTTCTGTAATCACGAGTTATATTGTCAATGTAAACTATTAAATTTGGCATTAGCGAGCAAAAATTAAATATGAACGCTATAAATCATAATATTGCATCACTATGTTCTATTTTTACAACATTACTTTTAAATACCGTATAAAGAATTCTATTAAGTTGGGATGTCTATTCATTTCTTTGTGTCCCTCAGGCCAAAACGCGCCAGTCCTCGATAAAAGGGTCAGACGAGACCAATAAGTAATTGTTATAAAACTAGTCCGACACACAGACGTGATCTTACTTTCCGAGTGTTATGGATCATACTACCCATGGGGTGGTTTAAACCACATACGGCAAAGAGAATATATTGGCTTTTAAATATGGAGATTCCACTTTGTGTGACAGCCAAGAAACCATCAAAAAACATTAGTTGGAGCTTCTCGCCGCTTGTCTGTGAGGACCTAGTAGAGCAGACATGACGTCTTCACAAAGCCTTGGGAGACAGCTTTCATCCAGTTCACTGTTTTCTTGCTTAACGCTCTTGGTATTTTATGTATCATGCAAAGTTCTCATTGTTCACACTACATGATTCCCCGTTGCGCTGTTGAGATTAAACTATTTTAAGAGGGATCGTCGTGAAGGCTGTAATTATTTATGTAATGTTTGGATAGTGTCACTCGTGAAATTACTGATTTTCCGTTGAATGTTCACCGTCATCTCCCTCTGATTTCTTTTTAGTCCTTCAGTGCTGCCACGAGTTGACACTTTAGACACATGTACACAACAGGAATCTTCACAGGCAGTACAGTCCAGTCCATTACCAGATGAATAGTTTATAACCATTTACCTGTTCGCTTGGCCAAACATGACATTCAAATAGTTCCGTTTGAATCTCTTTTGCATTGCACCAAGCATTAGTCCCAGGGTCACTTGACTTCCTAAAGGTATTAGATCATTTTGTGTTTCACAGCCATCACTCGTGTGACTTTGGGAAGAATGGACATGTCGTGATGCAGATGGAATTCTCTGTGGTTACAATAAAAATAGAACAAAACATTATATTGGGAAGGAAAGACATTTTTTTTAGCAAAAACAAGGCGGTTGTTCACTGTATGGCTACATTGCTACTTGGGGTCTCACCACAGCAGGCAATGATCATTGACACGATAAATAATGTAAATAGTGGCATAGCTGTCTGGTACAAAGCACATAACATATAAATATGTGTGGTAAGATGCTTTGTGCTAAAGTAATAAATCAATGATTTCTACATTCATCCCTAACTCTAATGGCACATTACACGCGTTTCGCCCGTCAAGGTTCGTCAGGAGCACTTGTGTTGATTTATGTCTATGAAAGCCATGTGGCATTGAATGATGCTAAAAGAATTTTTCCAGTGCATTTATGTGGAATTTGTTATAAATTTTCGATCCCACGCCTTTTTTTTTCCCTTTCTTCTTCTCTCCTCTGTATGGATATGTTTGTTTGGTGACCTTGCGATGATACTCTGAATATTCAATAACATTTTTAATTGAGGCACAACAATTTCATATTGTAAGGAGTCGCTGTGTAGATACAGCAGTATTGGTTTTATCTGCTTCATTGTGGTGGTTTATGATCATGATAATTTTTTTGTGGTGCGATTTCACTTTTTATTATATTTTGAGTTCAAATACAAGTTATATTTTGTTATCACAGAAGTTGTTGCTCATCTGGTTATCCGGCTTGACAATAGAATTGTAGCTCTATGAGGGTTAACCCCTGATTCTCCTGAGATTACGATTATACGTGTTACAATCTTTCTCCCATATATCTAAGTTACAAAACTACATTTCTAGTAGATGATTAGAAATTAATGGAACGTTCTAAAAAGACAGAACTAAGAAGGAAATTCTTACATCTTACTATATGCTTTGGGCATGTTGCTTGAGAATGTGAAGTTAACTGCATAAAACTTTTATTCTTGAATTTCACCTTTGTGAATGCCTTACCGTGCCACTCCGAGTATGGATTCTTGAAGACTGGGGAGAATTATGAGATGCTGTTTTCAAAGGATGTGGGTGAAATGCAGGAAAGCCCCACACCTCCTACAATGATATTGATTTTCCAAATATTAAATTACTTGCATTATTTTACTGTCTGTATAGTAGACATGCAATTATGCAATATTTCTACAATCATTATTTATATGGAATATACAATCTGGCTGTGTTTACAATATGAACAAAAACACTTTCATGATAACTAGATCTACCCATTTTTTTTTATCATACCACCGATGTAAGACATATAGAACATAAAAGACCTTATGACATCTAGGTGACATTTATAGTACAAATTTGAAGAAAACCAAGAATTATTTATAATGTCTTATGTTTTCTATTACATTGTGTACTCTGTACTATGCATGCAGTGACATACAACTGCATTAATGAATCCTAATTTGCATAAAACTAGCAAACGTTCGATGTTTATTTAACGTACCTTCCATGTTTCACATAAATCTAACAGGGTTATTCAAAGAGATCCGAATGGCTGGAGAAAGGTAATCGAATGCTGAAAATCAGGGTTCGGTTACCTTTCTTGGCCATTCGGCTATCCAGAGAGCAGGCAATACGCCAAATCCTGGCGAATTGCCTGCACATACGGTGCCTGTTCGGTGCCTCTTGGAGGGCATTGAAATCCCCATAAAAAAGCACTGCTTCGGCTATTCAAAGAACACAAATCAGCAGTGAAAGGTTCCCGAAATGCCCTGCCATTCGGTGGTTTAATTCGGCAAGTTTATTCAGGAGAATCCCATAGGCTTCAATGTTAAAAATATTCCCGTTTTAATTAAATATCTAATAAACCGTTCATTATAAAATTCTGCAGTAAAAAATTCTCTTTATTTATAGATTTTTTAGGATATTTTAAGCATTTTTTTTTTTTAACTTTACTTATTTTTTCTGTAACAGCCCTTTTTATTATGATTCCCTGAACCTCATATGTAAATTTCAGACATTTTCGCTCAGTAGTTTCTTTGCAAACAGCGTTTCACTTTTCAATCATTCAAGCAAACTGTTTTCCTAATTTATTCACTGCCTTCTTCTGCGGTGACGGTTTTTTCCGGAGGCTGCGCTGCCTGTGATCGTCTCCTGCTCGGGTTTTTCTGGCGTCTTCGATGGGTTAATCCAGATGTTTTTACAGGTTTTCGGCGTGCATTCGCCGGGTTTTTGCCAGGTTTTCGGCAGCTTTTCCCTGCACTTCGACAGCCCTGTGGTGCTTGCTGAATACACCGCAGGGTGGCCGAAATGGGAAAGCCGATTTGCACCGAATTGAAGAGCATGAAAAGTCACAGAATGTGCGGTGACTTTTCGAATCTCTTTGAATAACCCTGTAAGTGTACAGTCATTAATGTACCTTCTATGTTTCAAATAAATCTATGTGTACAGTCGACAAATATGCTATTTTCACCATACCCAGGACATGCTTGAAAACGAGAGAAATCTCAATGTATCCTTCCTGGTAAAACACTTTATAAATAAATAAATATGTAAATAAACGATTCATTAATCTATTCAATATCATGTTAAGTCGCACTCGCAGTAGATAATCACTGCATATTGATCTATGGTTTATCCTTCATCTATAACACTATGTGGAATCATTTTTACTTGTGCTTATTTTAGGAAGGCTTTGCATACCATAATTGGGGATTTCTTTTGTTATCTTCATCAAATGCCTTTAGTTCCTTATAAATATTCCTGAACTTGATCGTTATCAACTTTAAGTGTTTGAAAATTAGCATCCTTGTATTATTCATTATATCAGATGAATATCTCAGAATGTTATAATTAAATTCTTACTTATTACCTGAAATTCTTACTAACATTGCTGGAGAACTTTATAAAAGGTGCTGTTCTAATGAAAAAAGTTATTGAAATAATTATTAAATTAAACATTACATTAGTTTAAAAATGTGTATTTTCTAATTGTATCTGGTGCCGTTATTTTTTTACGTAATTTAATTCAGATATGATATAATTACAGGGCATGAACTGATATTACTAAACTGAATTTTGTAAATGAATGTGAAGGTTAAAATGTAAATGCAGAATGTCAATTACCAAGGAGGCAAGGATGTAGAGAAGATATATTTTTGTTCTTTATCATGAACCATATGAGGAAAACCCAAAAAGTGTAAATGAAAATCTGAAAGGTCAAATGTGGGAGCAATTATCTGAGCTGACCCACCGTTATGCAAACGCTTGTGTCACCTAATATTATGTACCGTGCACAGTTTACATATACAACAGTGGTTCCCAATGCTGGTGTCACGTTTTCACATATTCAGCCTGGCCCCCTGGTGGTGAGAGCATCCTTGTCAGCCCTTGTGGGTTTTGGAGTTGATCTGTTCAGGAATCTCCGCCCATGGAGTCTCTCTGACTGATTTGGCCTGTGGTCACATGACCTGCTCTGCCTCATAAATATGACCAGCAGTGCATTTACTCCTTGGTCCATGATAAGTCTTCACTTACTGATTACCAGTTTCAATGATATTGTTCTGATATTTCTGTGTATGACTATTGACGTGATCTCTTGACTATTCTCCTGTCTGCTCCCTGTACCCTGTATGCTGTATATCCTGTTGCTGACCTGGTCTGTCTAAGAACCGCTCCTATGTATGACTTTGGCTTGTATGATAACTCTTCTGGCTCCTAATCCCTAGTTTTGGCTGACAATCCTCTCTGGCGTCTATACCTGGCTTTTCCCGGACTATTCTTGCATATCCCTGTTCATGTAAGTCTTGTTTGCTTGTCTTTGCCCAGCAGCATAGTGTAGTCTGTGTGATAGAGGCCAACTATAAGGTCCTCATACATAGTTCAGGTTTCTGTGTTGCTGCTGGGCATATTGGTTGTTTATTCTGGTGTTTATTTCCCAGTCCTGTATTCTTTATAGATCCAGAAGGCCAAATAAGGACCTTAATCCCAGTGCAGGGCCCCCTCTTGTGTCTGTATTCTGTCCTGTCATCTCTTGTTCAGTTTCTGTGTATTCTGAGTACTGGGTCCTGTATCATGCAAGCAACAAACCTGCCTAAAGGACTTTTATAACACTCCGTATAAAGGGCCCTCCTTGGCATCTGCCTGGGGCGCTCGTGACAGCTCGTCCTTGGGACTTGATAACAGCCAGGTTTTTCAGATATCTGAAGCACAGCACAGGTGATATGATTTGTTGCTCAGTGATTGCCGAATTCAGTCTTCATTTCCCTAAAGTAATCTTTAAAATCTGGCCTGTTAGAGAGTCCTGGAGGACAGGGCAACACTGTTATAGAAGAAGAGAATGGCTTCTTCTGCCAGATAACATCACTGGCCAATCGGACTGTTCTGTTTCTCCCTGAACCAGACTTTTTAAATTTTATGAAAGCCGACTTTTCAGAATGTAAGTTTTATAAATAAAATATTCAATTTTATAACCTTGCACATGTTCCTGTATTACACTAAAATGCTTTCTATTTTGTTGTCTACTCTAATGAACATAAGCTTTTAAACTTGAGTTCCACAAAATAAAATTCTAATCAGATGACAGATAGCTGGATTGATAATCTGGTTGCTAGGCAGACAGCCCACCGACTTTATTATAGATGTTAAATATACCATACATTTCCAACTATTTAATGTGAACATACTGAAAAGTATATAGAAAATCAAATGAATTAACCTTCAATAACTATATTAAGTAAATTATCCAGTATTAATATGATATACTTATGAAAAATGCAATGTCCTACCTGAGCTTTTAAATAAATGTCCTTTCCTGGTAACACAGGGAGTGAATATACTAATCTTGACTTCTCTTTTGACAATCCCACCTTTGACGTTTTCTGGCTGTTTTGACTCCAAAATAAATTCTTGTTTTCTGTTTTGAACGTCCCGCTCACTGAAGTGAGTGAGTTTTTAGAAAGATAGGCCTGGTGGTTCTCTGGGATAAGCGTTGAGATTTGTCCTTCAAAGCGTTTCCCTTGATCACTTATGTTTAAAATAAAGGGGTTTGTACGATCACTTCTGACAAAGTTGGTTAATGATGTTGGATTCCCATTGTAAAGTTTCAGGATACATTTTTGGATATGACCATGGAAAGGAGATTTTATGACACCTATGGTGGAATTCATTGATGATCCCGCAGTATTTAGCTCCTTTAATTTTGCTGTGTAATAGTTTTCAGTCATGTCTTCTGTTGCATCCATTTCTTTAATAACCGAATTATCACATCTGTTCTCTTTAATCCCCTGTTGGGCATACAGTGGGCTACCATTAGCTTTGGTGAAATTTTTCTCGCATTGTTCTGTTGATGTATCTATCATTCCGTCAGAAGCGTCAAATATTCTACCACCCTTATATATACAGAGTGAGTTGTTCGCTGTGATATATATCAGTCTCTTTACTCTGCCATTCCTGGTAGCATTAGCTTGAGATTTAATCGCTGTAGCACATTTTGCTGTAGAAGCTACCGGCAATGTGGTGGATATGTTGCACCTGTCTTGAGGTTGTTTGCTGCGAATTTCCTGCAAATAAAAGTCAACCATATGGTTTGAAGAAAAATTACGATTTGCCTTATGCTGGGAATCTGATTTCTTCTGGTACAAATGAGGTGATATCACAATGCTGTCTTGATTAAGATATTTGCATCTCCATCCAGATGCATTAAGTGTGATGGTTTCATCTTCGGGATCACATGTAAAAGAAAATAAATACATGAGAATAAACACATGTACAACATGAATGTATCAGAAGATAGAAAGAGAGGCTTATATAAGACATTTCTCATGATATGAATCACAAACCAAAGGGTGTATTCACAAAACATTTGAGTTTCACTGCAATTCGCCACATTTTGGCGATTCTATTTTGTCAAAAATATGGTGAATTCACTATTTAGCGAATGTTCACCATATTTTGCTGAAATTGGAGTCACCGAAAGAGCTGAATTGCACAGGTAACCGCTGAATTGCGCTGAAATAGCATCGGCAAATTCAGCCGAACTCCAAAGAAAAAGGAAGGCTCCTATTCTCCGAATAGGAGTATAAACCAATGAAAGGTGTCCAAATAATAAAAAAAAGGTTCTTTAAAAACCAATGAAAAGGTCTGTTACAAATAAAAAAAGTATTTAAAAAAAATAAGAAAACCAAAAATGTCATTTTAAAAAATACAAAAAGGTGTTCTAAAAAATAAAAAGTTTTTTTTGCAAAAAAGGAAAAGAATAAAAGTTCTTTAAACAAAATTAAAGATATTACATTTTTACATTTAATCCTATGGGATTCGCCTATATAGATCTGTAGAACCGAAACACCGAAGGCATTTCACCAGAATTTCAGGGCAGTTCAGCGTTCTGTGACTAGAAGACAAAATTCTAGGTCAAAATAGACAAACCACAAAAATTCTCACTTTCCAAATCGGCTATTTGGTCTAGAGCAGTGTTTCCCAAACCTGTCCTCGGGACCCTCAACCAGGCCAGATTTTGCAGATCACCTTGGGGAAATGCAGACTGAACCCTGCAATCACTAAACAGCAAATCCTATCACCTGTGCTGAGCTTCAGATATCTGTCAAACCTGGCGTGTCAGCAGGTCCTGAGGACACATTTGGGAAACACTGGTCTAGAGTGTTCTCTTCTCCTGCCAATTCTCCTGATTTTCACCTTTCTCTGAATAACCCTGCGTATGTTCCCACAGGAATAGGGTCCTCAATCCCATGTGTATCAGTTTGTCTAATGCCCTGTCTTCAGATATATTGTACCTCTCTTTTAAATTGCATCGAGCATACTTCTGCACAGTGTTGCAGAATGTGTTGGTGCTTAATAAAAAAAGAAAATAGTTTCAAGGACATATGTGTTTATAGTAAAATTTTTGTGAATAATTTATGTGTATGGGCATAAGACGTCCACTTCTGCACTCATAAATGTGACGTCATGTGGAAGGTATGTGGTTTTGGGATCCATTGGTCATGTAAGCATATATATTCCCTACTTTATGTTTTTTGTCTTGTAAAAAGTCCTTCGGGAAACGTTGACGCAATAAAAAGTAGCATTTAATTTTCAAGTAAAAATCTCAGGGTTATTCAAAGAGCTCCGAATTGCGGGCGAAAAGGTAACCGAACACTGAAATTCAGCGTTCGGTTACCTTTCCCGGCCATTCGGCTATTCAGAGAGCAGGCAGTTCGCCAAATGTTGGCGAATTGCCTGCATATACGGTGCCTGTTCGAGGACAGTGACTTCCCCACAGAGAAGCAATGCTTCGTCTATTCAAAGAACACAAAACAGCAGGGAAAAGTTGCCGAATGCCCTGCCATTCGGTGGTTTCATTCGACAGGTTTATTCAGGAGAATTCCATAGGCTTCAATGTTAAAAATATTCCCGTTTTAATTCAATATATAATAAACCGGAAACAGGAAATGCTGGCAGAATGCTTGGTTGTGTAGGGAGAGGTATTAGCAGTAGGAAAAGGGAAGTGCTCATGCCACTGTACAGAGCACTGGTGAGACCTCACTTGGAGTACTGTGTGCAGTACTGGAGACCGTATCTCCAGAAGGATATAGACATCTTAGAGAGAGTTCAGAGAAGGGCTACTAAAATGGTGTACGACTTGAAGGAGAAAAGTTACCAGGAAAGGCTTAATGATCTTAACATGTACAGCTTGGAAAAAAGATGAGACAGAGGAGATATGATAGAAACATTTAAATACGTAAAGGGAATCCACAAGGTAGAGGAAGGGAGTATATTTAAAAGGAAACAAAGTAGCAAAACAAGAGGACATAGTCTTAGATTAGAGGGGCAAAGGTTTAAAAGTAACATCAGAAAGCATTATTTTACTGAGAGGGTGGTGGATACATGGAACAGCCTTCCAGTAGAAGTGGTAGAGGCCAAAACAGTAATTGAATTTAAGCAAGCATGGGATAGGCATAAGGCTATCCTAAACAAAAGATAAATCCAGGTAAAATATCCATGTAATTGGGCAGACTAGATGGGCCGAAAGGTTCTTATCTGCCGATATTTTTCTATGTTTCTATAATATTCTGCAGTAAAAAGTCTCTTTATTTTTCGATTTTTTAGGATCTTTTAGGCATTTTCTTGGATTTTTTTGCAAACATTTTTTTTCCGTTTTTTTTTAAATCATTTTTTCTTTTTTCTGCAACAGCCCTTTTTATTATCATTCATTGGATCTTATATGTAAATTCCAGACATTTTCGTTATGTAGTTTCTTTGCAAACAGCGTTTCCCTTTTCAAACATTCAAGCGTACTGTTTTTGGTTTTTTTCACTCCATTCGTCTGCGGTGTCGGGTTTTTCCGGCAGCTGCTCTGCTCTCTGTTCGGTTCCTGCCTGGGTTTCTCCGGTGTGTTCGGCGGGGTTAATCCAGATGTTTTGAGGGTTTCGGTGTGCGTTCGCCCTGGTTTTGCGGTGAGTTTTCGGCGACTTTTCCCTGCATTACGGCGGCCCTGTGGTGCTTGCCGAATACACCACAGGGTCGCCTAAATGGGATCGCCAAATCGCACCGAATTGAAGAGAACGAAAAGTCACTGAACGTGCGGTGACTTTTCGATTTTCTTTGAATAACCCTGTCTGTGTTGCCGGGCGTTGTGTGTTTCTATAATATGGTGACCAGACTCCAGCGCCGGCGTATGGGAGTGAAGATGTGAAGAGATCGTGGAACATTATATATAAAATTCGTTTGCTGGAAATAATCTTTTCATTTATCTTACATGCTTATTTATTTTAACAGTAATAATACAAAACACTGTAATTGCTTGCAACACGAAACAATGAGGAGAAACATCTTTATTTGCGAACAGTTCAGGAGATAAATGTTTTGCTCCAAACAGTTAGATGAATAATTAAGCTTCAAAAGAAAATCTGTGTCAATTCTGTAATCGTTATTTAAATTAATAGCCTAATTTTCTGGCAAATGGGTATAGCAAACTACGACAGAAATCCCTGTATGTGACAATGAAATGAAAAACAAAAAGATTACAAACATGTGCACAGCAAAAGAAAACATCCAGTGCATGTTGTGAATTATTTATCTACCTATCTTAGTATCACATATCCATCTTTCTATGTTTGAGCTTATATAGTTTATGCAGTTGATGGAGTAACTATCGTGATGTGTTAAGGTGGTTGCTGGGTTAACCTCTTCACTGGCATGGTGCCTATACCCCATGTTAAAAAAACTCCTGAAGGAGACCAACATCAAGTAAATTTAATCTGGTAATTCTTTGAAAAATGCAATACATTTACTACCAACAAAATTTATTTGCAAAAGGGGTCCAGAATGTGCCCCCAAATTTTTAGCACCTTGTGTATGTCATGCTAGGAGCTGCAGCTGTATGAACAACTTAGGCTAGGGTCAAACGAACGCATTTTTCGCATCGTCCGTAAAAAAGTGCATCCGAACGCATTAAAGTATTTTTTCACGGAAGATGCGAAAGTGGTCATGCGATGCGCACTTTCGTGCGTGATTTTTTACGGACTTTCAATAAAACGAGAAATATGAGTAACCAAATCAATGGTATGTAGGCCGGACATGAGCAGCGTCTGATGTCTCCTAATCACACACACACGCCGCTATGCGGGCGCAGCACACTCTGTACATCAGTACTAGCGGTTCGACGTTCTCGAAAAAATGTTTGCCGATTGCGTTGCGCGGCCGAACTTTCGTGCATCCGTACTTCGTTTATTGCCCGTCATTGGACGTCATTTGCTGCTACTACGGCCGTAATAAAGTGCGGCTGCACGCGCGTTCGCACTGCGTTCGTCTGACCCCAGCCTTAAAGATGTATTTTTCTTTCACAGAATGATTGAGCTCCAGCTGTATTGTTATACATCTAGTAGTGCATTAAGCCACCATGGTAGCACTCTGGCAAATAGTATCCAATTCTCAAATGTATTTTATGAAGGGTATGTTAATTTTTTAAACCGTCTGCAGCAGAAAGTTGTTTTCTATTAACCCCTTCACTGCTGAGCCATTTCATGTCTTAAAAAAACCCCACATTTTTCTTTTTTTTATTATTATTTTTATTTATTTTTTTCTTTACTTTAAACATGGTCATGTTTGGTATCATTGGAAAGGCCATGCTCTATATTGAGGTTCAAAGGAACCCCCTATCTCCACCCCTATCTTTACTTAGGAGTCAATGAGGATGTTCCCCACACGTCCTCAGCAGTGAAAGGGTTAAACCATTGGGTCCTAGTCATGAAGGGGTTAACATGAGCAAAGGAGGCTAAGAGATTGGGTCAGGTGAGTAATTTCCACAAAGAAGTGCAGCAAATGATTGATAGTTGGATGATTAATTGTTAATAATATTATTATATTGTTTGTATATGGAGACCGTGTAAAGGATGTTTGCGATGACACCGGCCTCCTTGCCTTTTCTTTGAATTTTCAGTTGAAGACGAGCAGAGGATTTTGGGAACCCATCAGTTGACAATATAATAGGTTGTCCAATGCATCATTCATGGTTTGCTCATTCACGGTTTCCCTGGAAACGTGTTGAAGTATTTGGTTTTCTTTGATAATTCCAGCTGGATTGTCTTTAGCATGCAGAAAGCATAATTAGGAATGTTCACATGTAGAATGTTGTTCTAGCACAAGCATGACAGTAGATGTGAATGATGTTACTAACAGTTTTTTTGTCTTCGACCTGTATTAATATCTTAATTCTATTATAACATTAATGTTGTTTAAGAGGTAACAATAATATGGGTTGTTATAAACAGGAACATTTTTGGGTACTAACATGGATTCACGTCTACAGACAAGTGGAGGATCTGAATAGATAATCTATGTAGACTAAACTGTAAGTGTTTGACATGTTCAACAGGGCAAACGAAGACCTTCTTGCATTGACAGCTGGTGACTTGACATAGTCAATATTCGTCACCTGTCTGTGGTTATTTGGGTGTAATCTGAGCCAACTGGTGGTATCCTGCAAACAGAGAATAGGTAGGGGATCAAAGACACATCGTCACCACTGACCAGTTATTGGATGTAGATCCATAAATAGTGTAATTTTCAAGAATTATCTGGAAATATATGCATTAGGGCCAACCAAGCTTTTGCCTTCTGGGTGCGCTTAACCGGTCCGTAACTAGGCTTGATCTTTTTTTTGCCCTCAATGGAGATGATCATGTTAGCAACTTGCCTAATATTTGCAGAATTGCCTAAATCAAGCTTGGGTTAATTCAAATTAAGAACGATATGAAGTATGATGATGGGGATGATGTCTCCATTTAAGAATGAATGAGCCCCAAGCCACATTTCATGGATGAAATAAGGTTTGAGCGACCTTACTTGGCATGTGTCCAGTTTCAACGAGTAGGAATTGGAGTATCAGAAATTGTTAATTAGGTCAAAGTAGATGGCATTTTCATTGATTGCACTTGCCTAGTTAAATAGTGGCAAAGATCTAGTGACTCTTACAATGTATGAAGAGTATTTGATGTGTCTTCCCACAACCTTCCCTCAGCTATAATATTTTATGTTCTTGTAAACTCCTTCAAGTCTGGAAAGTTTGATGTCTGTGATGAACCAAGCGAGGAACCCCCTGCACGTCCACGTATGCGATCATGGTGAATGAATTCCTGGATTAAGAACCTCAAACCATTTTTCAAAAAGCTTAAGGAAGAGTTTGACGTTGCCTTGTGAGGATTCTTCATGACGAGTTGGACTTCGCTAAGAAGTGTGCCCACTGGGTTCTGTGTTTGTTTTGTTGAACGCAGAATGAAAAACTGTTGAGTTTGCCAAGAAGTTCCTCGTCACATTTGAAGATGGGAAAGCTTCCAACTTCAATGCAATTGTCACTGGAGGAGAAGTCACATTAACATATGATGATTTTAGAAGGTGTTTTGAGATAAAGGTACACCACTTAAAAAAAAAAGCCCGAAGATTGGAGGTGATTATGCCGAAAAATGCTAAATAAACAAGCTTTCTTTGAAGAAAAAAATAATTAGTTAGTATCATTATTTCATTGATTTTTAATCTTGCTTTTGGACCTTCCCTTGTGAATACCCAATAAACCTCTTTATGTTACTTGATGTAAAATACTGCTTTGGAAGACACTTTATTTAAATAAAAAAACAATTATTTTTCCTACCAAAATCTAAATGAATGCAAAAGTCAAAAGAAATAAAATCCACGGAAAAGGGCATTTACTCTCCTGTGAAAGAAACCTATGAAACGGCTAGTTTAGAAGCTATAAAACAATGAAAGAGGGAGCAAAGGTTTTGTTGTTAAAATTCTCTTTGTTTTGAGGTCACTTCTCCAAAATAAAATGACTGACCTGTGTTTCGCTCCTATATTTTCTAACTTTAAACTTTATTGTAACTGTGAAGTATTTGTTTGTCTGTAAATCTCTAAACATCTGCAAACCCACAGTATATCACAAGAGAAGTGTTTAGTAGTGTATATATATACAGTTGTGTTCAAAATTATTCAACCCCCAATGCTGTAAAGGGTTTTAGGGAATTTAGTGTACATTTGTAATTGTATTCAGAATGAAATCCTACAAGGACTTTTTAAAGAACCATAAGCAACTAAAATGACATCAATTGGTTTTGTAATACAGTAGTAAATGTTTCTTTTGTGAATTCTTCATTGACACAATTATTCAACCCCTTAAAGGACTACCACTCTGAAGAACAGAGGTTCATTCAAGTGTTTTCAATCAGGTATTGAAAACACCTGTGGATGTCATGGAGCAGCAATAAAGCATAATAAGCACCAATTAGGCAGTTTTAAAATGACTGTAATACTCAGCTCCTTCTAGACATTTACTGGTGTGGTTACAAACATGGTGAAGTCAAGAGAATGGTCCAGGAAGACAAGAGAAAAGGTGATTACTCTTCAAAGGAAGGGCAATGGCTATAAGAAGATTGCAAAGATGTTAAACATACCAAGAGAGACCATAGGAAGCATCATTTGCAAATTCAAGGCAAAGGGCACTGTTGAAACGCTACCTGGTCGTGGCAGAAAGAAGATGCTGATTTCGACTGCTGTGCGCTACCTGAAGCGTAGAGTGGAGAAACGTCCCCGTGTGACTGCTGAGGAACTGAGAAAAGATTTGTCAGATGTGGGTACTGAAGTTTCAGCTCAGACAATACGGCGCACACTGCGTAATGAAGGCCTCCATGCCAGAACTCCCAGGCGCACCCCCTTGCTGTCTCCAAAGACTAAGAAGAGTCGACTGCAGTATGCCAAAAGTCATGTGGACAAACCACAGAAGTTTTGGGATAGTGTTCTGTGGACTGATGAAACAAAATTAGAACTGTTTGGGCCCATGGATAAACGCTATGTTTGGAGGAGGAAGAACAAGGCCTATGAAGAAAAGAACACCTTGCCTACTGTGAAGCATGGCGGGGGTCAGTCATGCTTTGGGGCTGTTTTGCTTCTGCAGGTACAGGGAAGCTTCAGCGTGTGCAAGGTACCATGAATTCTCTTCAGTACCAGGAGATATTGGATGACAATGTGATGCAGTCCGTCACAAACCTGAGGCTTGGGAGATGTTGGACCTTTCAACAGGACAATGATCCCAAGCATACCTCCAAGTCCACTAGAGCATGGTTGCAGATTAAAGGCTGGAACATTTTGGAGTGGCCATCGCAGTCACCTGACTTAAATCCGATTGAGAACCTCTGGTGGGACTTAAAGAAAGCAGTTGCAGTGCGCAAGCCTAAGAATGTGACTGAACTGGAGGCTTTTGCCCATGACGAATGGGCGAAGATACCCGTAGATCGCTGCAAGACACTTGTGTCAAGCTATGCTTCACGTTTAAAAGCTGTTATAATGTAAAAGGATGTTGTACTAAGTACTAAGATTGAATGTCACTTGGGGGTTGAATAAAACTGATAATGATGTGAGCACAGAAAAGACATTTGTGGTTATTTCATTATAAATGTTATGTTATATTTGTCTGACCTACACGTGCCTCTTTGATTTAATTGTAAGCAAGATGACTGAATGATCAAAATCAATGTCAAACTGGCCAAAACACTCAATTTCAGTGGGGGTTGGATAATTTTGAACACAACTGTATATATATATACACTATACAGAGGCGAAACTAGAAACCTCAGAGACCAAGTTTAGGAATCCATGACGGGCCCCCCCACCCACCCTAGGCATAAACATATTACATACTAGTACGTCCTGCCGGTTTTAACTCCCTCCTGCTGGGCACAACCTGCCCGGCGTGAAAGGGTTAATGTAATGTGCACTATGTATATCTCAAAGAGCTCCACAGCAATAAAGGGATGGATGGATGGACTGCTAGGTGAGAGGGAAGGACTGCTAGGTGAGAGGGATGGACTGCAAGGCGAGAGGGATGGACTGCTAGGTGAGAGTGATGGACTGCTAGGTGAGAGGGATTTACTGCTAGGCGAGAGGGACGGACTGCAAGGCGAGAGGGATGGACTGCTAGGTGAGAGTGATAGACTGCTAGGTGAGAGTGATGGACTGCAAGGCGAGAGGGATGGACTGCTATGTGAGAGTGATGGACTACAAGGTGAGCGTGATGGACTGGTGCGTCAGTGAGTTGGGTGGTAGGCTTCCCTAAATAGGAATGTTTTAAGGGAGCATTTGAAGGAAGGGAAACTAGGGGAAAGTCTGACCATATGAGGGAGAGCGTTTCAGAGAATGGGGGCTGCGCGTGAGAAAATAACATTTATATTATTAAAAAATGATATATTTGTTACCTTTCCTAACATTATTTTCAGGCAGGGGGCTGAATTCCTCTTCATCCAGTGGAAGAGCCTATGAGAGGTCCTAGGCCAAGCCCCAGGTGAGGCCCAGGCCCATGAGGCCGATTGTGGGCCCACGCAGACTCAAGGGTCCAGGTGCCGTGGCATCCACTGCGCCCCTGGTATTTACGCCCCTGGTCCTATATAATTGTATCCGTATTCTTTGTTACCTTCAGGGGTGCTCGAGTTGTGCCAGTAACATATTGTTTAAAACAGTTATTCCTGAAAATATATTTGATACTGCCCTAAAAGTGAAAATATGCTAAAATAAGAATATGGAGGCTGTTTTTACATCATTATTTTTATAGAACGGGAATAAAGCCTTGGTCCTTCTTTCAGAGATTTAGAATCAGACATAAGATTGACACTTGCTTTGTTGGTGAAAGTCACTTGTTAGGATAATTTTTCTGCTTAAATAATGGGTTTTGGCACATCGTGCTCGGCATACACAGAATGTGTTAACAGTCAAGTCGCATGTACCATACAGTCATGAAATGCAATTATAGATTTCATTATTGTTGCCTAGCAATACATTAGTGTTTCCTGGCTTTCCATCACATTTCTCCCTCTACCTTTTATCCCTGCCTATTTTCTTCGCAGTTCTTAGCAACCTATGTCGCCGGTCCTCGCTATATATATACTCCTGCCTGTGTTTGCCTTTTTTCCAATTCCTCTGCTATCTACCATAATTTCATCTGCTTAACCCCTCGAGTATCTTCACTGTCTCTTCCCTGGACCTTTCGACCTTAAGTCAGCACGTCTTGCTTATTTAGAGCTGGCAGGCCTGTTGAGACCAGCTCTTACTGAGAAATAATGTGATCCGTAAAGGTCAGATCTTTATAAAGGCAGAAACCATTATTGGTCCTTAAGGGGTTAATCGGCTACATGGGCATTCTTACTATTGCTCATTTGTCTCTCCGATATTAAATATATATGCTAAAGAGCAAATAAACTAATTTAATTTACAGCAAAAAGCCTTTTTATATATTTTTTAGAACACCTTTTTGTATTTGACAAAATTTCTGTTTCCCAATATTTTAGGTATTTTTTTAAAAATCTGTAACAAACCTTTTAATTATTTTTTAAAAGACCTTTTTATATTATTTACACATATTTTAATAAATTTTTATTGGTTTAAACACCCAGTAGGAGAATAGGAGAGTTCCCTTTTATTTGCAGTTCAGTGGATTTACCAAGGCCACTCTTCGAGGTTCAGGGCTCTTCGGCGGCATTCTCCAACTTTTTCAAGGGGCTTCGACTCCATCTTCGGTGCACTACAGTGACCATTGGTGAACAGTGAATCACAAAAATGTCGGCGAAATGGAATAGCCAAAGTGAAGTACTTAGTGAATAGACCCTATAGTATTAGGGTGGAAAGCGTCAACTGGTGGCTACGTCTTGGAACATGTCTCCTGGAACTCCATCTCAACCTTCCCAATGAGGCACGTTTTGACCAACTGGGTGTTAGCAGGTTTGTTTTGTAATGTAGCGTAAAATGTAAATTATATAAGGTGTTGAGGATGTACTGTGCAATCTGTCCAACATGTTTCATCTGTACCCAAGGGACATCTTTAGGTGCTCAAAAAGTAAACAAACCATAACGATTGGTCCTTGATTGGAATAGGGCCCAGAAGTGGGTCCTGCAAACTTGGCGCTAACTTAACCAGAGCTGTTGTAACAGCTCCATAGACTATAATGGCTCTGGTAAGTTTACAACAGCTCTGGTTACGTGAGCACCAACTTTGGAATAGGACCCTTTGCGTTTTATTTTCATTTTATCCGCAGGGACTTTAATGGCAAGAATTTCAGTTACTTTTTAAGATATTAATCCGTATGTTTTAGGTAAAAAGAAAACTACCGTATTTTTCGCTCCATAAGACGCACCTGACCATAAGACGCTACTAGTTTTTAGAGGAGGAAAACAGGAAAATAAATATTCTGAATCAAATAGTGTAATAATGGATATTGCCCCAGCTCTTCTCATGGATTTTGCCCCAGCTCATGGATAAGGTCCCCCAGCTCATGGATATGCCCCAGCTCACACATGGATTTGCCCCAGCTCACACATGGATAATGCCCCAGCTCACACATGGATTTGCCCCAGCTCATGGATATGCCCCAGCTCACACATGGATTTGCCCCAGCTCACACATGGATAATGCCCCAGCTCACACATGGATTTGCCCCAGCTCATGGATATGCCCCAGCTCACACATGGATTTGCCCCAGCTCACACATGGATATGCCCCAGCTCACACATGGATTTGCCCCAGCTCACACATGGATATGCCCCAGCTCACACATGGATATGCCCCAGCTCACACATGGATAATGCCCCAGCTCACACATGGATAATGCCCCAGCCAGCTCACATGGATATGCCCCAGCTCACATATGGATTTTGCCCCAGCAGCTCATGGATTTGCCCCAGCAGCTCATGGATATGCCCCAGCTCACACATGGATATGGCCCAGCAGCTCATGGATATGCCTCCGCTCACCTGCCGCCGCCGCGTTCGTCTCCCTCTGAGCGTGCATCCGGCGGCAGGAGGCTTGGGCACTCGCCTGGGGAGCCACGTGACCGCGATCTCGCGAGATCGCGGTCACGTGGCTCCCCCAGGCAAGTGCCCAAGCTTCCTGCCGCCGGACGCACGCTCAGAGGGAGACGAACGCGGCGGCGGCGGCGGCAGGTGAGCGGAGGCATATCCATGAGCTGCTGGGCCATATCCATGTGGAGCATTCACTCCATAAGACGCACCCACTTTTCCCTCCACTTTTGGGGGGGAGAAAAGTGCGTCTTATGGAGCGAAAAATACGGTAAGTCATTTTCAGGCTTAAAAAAAATTAAGCAAATAAAGTCAAATGTGATTGAATAGCACATGCAGGGTATTTGTTTGAGGACGTTTCACACAATCTAAGCTTTATTGGTGTATGATTAACGCAATTATTCATTGATGAAAGTTCTTTACACTTACCATCATCGTGTTCGCACTCCCAGCCTTGGCATAGAAATTGTTCCTGTCCAAATCTGCATTAAATTTTAAGAACACAATAAATCATGAGCCGTGCATTCGACATGTATTAATAGGAAATAATTTGCAAGAAGTACATTAAAAATTCAACACAGGTGGCTTTAGAGCAGGGTTTCCCAACCTGGATCTCAGGTACCCCCTAACAGGCCAGATTTTAAGGGTTACCTTGAGGAAATACAGACTGAATCCTGCAATCACTGAGCTGCAAATCATATCACTTGTGCTGTGCTTCAGATATCTGGAAAACCTGGCCTCATAGGCCGGGTGCACACTAAGCGTTTTCTTCTGCGCACTAGAGTGCGTTAAAAAGGATGCACTTTATGACGGAAGAGATGGTAGAAGCCAGACGATGTGTTAATTTTGACACACATCGTAAAAACTGAATTTGAGTTGAATGAAAAAAAAAAAGCTGGGCTTTTGACATTTGACGTTCAGTACGTGGCCAACGTCGCGTCAATCCTAGCGCAAAAGCCTTGGTGTTTCCATGACTGACGTCTTCAGCGCGCGTTATGTATTGCGCATGTACTACATGTGTTCTTCTCTATCCGCGGAATTATATGCTACAACGCACGTCATAACGCGCGCTAGTGCACAGAAGAAAACGCTAGTGTGCACCCAGCCTTAGGGGGCCTGTGGACGTGTTTTGGAAACACTGGATTAGAGGAATTCAGTGTTAATTTGAGAGGTGGGTGCCACATATTTATAACTCAGCCCTGGATTTTTCTTAACAAGCAAGATGCCAAGTCTAGAGCAAACCACTGGAAAATATGACAGTAATCATCATCAATCTGGTGTTTCGTCATAACCCCTATAGCGAGTACATACGGGCAAATGCACTAATAAAATGCTAAATATTAATTTACAATACAGAATTGTTCCTATTGGGGTTATACACAAAACTCCAGTGTTTGCAAAGACAAGAAGAATATTTTAACTGATCAATCTCATGTATTATTTCTATAAATGGCCTGTATTCTGCAAATCCCTCTCATACACATAGGTGTGCGCACGAGGTGTGCCTAGTGTGCCCTGGCACACCCTAATGTCGATTAAAGGGTTCACCTTTTACCCCCTACATAAATATTTTGGAGGCTCATTAGCTGGTTCATTATAAATTACATGGCGATTGACTGTATCGCTGCATAAACATTGGTTATTCCTAACTAAAAGTAACTGTTCTGCACAAATGTATCCCAGCATTAATATGTAATTAATATTCCATGGGTGCACACCCTAAAGAAATGGGCTGTGCCCAAGTAGCACAAGTCCTATGGAACGTCATTTCTCATTCTGTTACACTTGACACAGTCCTTTTTGACGTCCTTATAAAATTAATCTCCATAGAAAAGTCTTTGAATTTACTAGAAACACCTTTTAATGCAGAAGTCTACATCATGTGACCACCTACAAGCTTCAAATTCAAAAAAGGTTCATAGTCATACCTCATGACTGTCACATCCAGGAGGGTAAATACATTGATCAGTATGTAGTCAGAGGAGTATTAAATATAAATAGGGGTAAATAAATAATTTAGTAGGGGGGAGTGATTAGATGGGATTATATTACTGTATATTTCGGTGCGCACGTACTTCATGCGTTGGTCTCTATTGATCACAAACCAATGCTACGACGGATGTTAAACTGTGCGGCAACACGGACTTGATCACTGCGTTCGTCTGATGTGGGCCTAAAGCGACTGAGGAAGACTTGTTCAGCCGAAACGTTTCTCGGGAGATCGCGTGTCCATTCAGTTACTATTTTATCTATACCCCATTTTTATTTATTTTATATTTTATAATAAATCACCACTTAATTTTAACCCTTCATCGGCTAGCTTCTCATTTTCCTGTTCCTGCACACCTCTGCATCCTGGACCAGAGAGCTGGCAATACAAAGGGGTGTGGGCATCCACCCTAAGGGTGCCTGACGCTACATTTATTGAGCCTATAACACCTATGAGGCTCCTGGATGGGTGAGTGAATTTCTCACATAATTATCCATTGTCCTACAGTACTGTGCTATGGAAGCACCGCCTCCTGGTTCTTTCTGCTTTGTCTAGTACCCAGCGCCAACTAAAAAAGGGTAGCAATACAAACTAAAGATAAGAGACGCTGGGACAGAATGGTATAAACACAATTCACCTTCAGACACGGCAGCTATTTCCACTAAGGGTATTACCCACGCAACCCTTAACAAGATAACATCACACACAAGAAAGAATGGGAGAAGCGCCTGTGTAATCCCGTGAAATTATGATGGCAAGATGGTGAGAAAAAACAAATATAAAGTATTTCAACTCCTCAAGGTGAAAGAAATACTTTAGTAAACCACACCCATAAGTAGCAGAGTATGAAATGATTATTACCCAATGGGTATCCATAGTTGAAATGACGCGATACTTGCGTCGCAGTATCATGAAATGAGAAAAATATACAAAAAACGATTGCGCAATATATAGGCACTGATATAATGTATAAATATATATACAGGTGATGACTCACATGGGTCAGAGCCTGATAATTTTAAGGCTCGATTCATAGGCAGTGGGTCCCTTCAAGGATGACCCGGGCCTTCTTCACGTAATCTCACGATGGTTCATATAAGAGAAGAGACAAGAAGGACAATGGACCATAGCGCGACTCTGTATAACCAAATGCTGTAGTAAACTTTTTCACAGTCAACTTACGTGGTCCAGAGCCTGTGGGCTAATCATTGGCTCGGTATATGTGCTTGTGGTGTAGATTGAAGGGTTCACCAGCCCTTTAGCCAAATGGACATTTCTCCAAAATGGTTTTAAAAAACGTTACGATTGGTGAACCCTTCAATCTACACCACAAGCATATATACCGAGCCAGTGATTAGCCCACAGGCTCTGGACCACGTAACGTGAAACAGATGGTAAGCGCCACACAACACGCCGTGACCAGCCCAACTCCAATGCTACACCAGCAAATAGTGGTTTCCCCCACACCATGGAATGTAGAATATAACGTATCTGGTGAGCGCAAGAAAATGCTCTGGAGTCCGGATGTCTCATGCGGGTCCGCAACACATCATATGATTATGTAAGAGAAGCAAATAAAGAAATTCATAGTGCAAAACTGCAACTAATATATTGGGTAATGTATTGTATAATGATTCCACTCACAAATGTAGAGCCCTAGCACCGGCTCAGAGTGGGAAATAGCCTCTGGGTGATTTTTCTTCCTCCTTGTTAACAGGTGACCCCCACCTTGAGTGTGGAAATTTTCTTCAGACACCGTGTATTGGTAGAAACATGGAGGGATAAATAAAGAACGAAATACATGCTTTCCTAGTGTAAATCTCTTTGGTAAGAAGGTGCAAAATCTATTTTTCTGCCAATTCAAGACTTACATGAGATGGAGCTTCCAAAGCTCGAGTCAGAACGCCTATGGATTTTTTGTGGAAAAAAATCCAAATAAAAAACACAAACACCCCCCTTGTTTCTCACTGTAATTGTAAAGGGTCATCCAGACGTGGACCCCTTGCTTGATGTGCCTAGAGGGGTGTCAGCTATACCCTCCTGACGAGGCCCAATAACGCCAAAACCATCGTCGGGGGTTGCTGCTCCTCTCGTGCAGGGATGACGTCCTTGGCAATCAGCACTGGCCACGCTTTCTGGGTGAGAGCAGGCTGATTTGCATATGGAAAATTCATCCCTGTAATGGCACAATCAAGCTAAAACCTTGTTTGTGAGTCCTGAGCGGGCACCCACCGTAGAGCAGGCCATTGTGCTGTTGCTCGTTCTCAGGACCCTCACAAACACCCCCCTTGTTTCTCACTGTAATTGTAAAGGATCATCCAGAGGTGGACCCCTTGCTTGATGTGCCTAGAGGGGTGTCCGCTATACCCTCCTGACGAGGCCCAATAAGGCCGAAACGATCGTCGGGGGTTGCTGCACCTCTCGTGCAGGGATGACATCCTTGGCAGTCAGCACTGGCCACCCTTTCTGGGTGAGAGCAGGCTGATTTGCATATGGAAAATTCATCCCTGTAATGGCACAATCAAGCTAAAACCTTGTTTATGAGACCTGAGCGGGCACCCACCGTAGAGCAGGCCATTGTGCTGTTGCTCGTTCTCAGGACCCTCACAAACACCCCCCTTGTTTCTCAAATAAAAAAACAATCAGGAACCGGGATGTGGTCTTTAACCCTTTCGCTGCTGAGCCTTTTCCCACCTCTGTGCTGAGGTCATTTTTACCGTTTTCGCTCATCATGTTTAACCGCGTTTTGAAGCCTTATTTTAATATATGACCCAGACATATTATATATCGTTCTTTCCGGCAGACTGTGCAGATTCATAATATGTCATTATTATATGTATACGTTATGTCATGTCTGTATATTATAACAAAATATGCAATAAAATTTGAATTTTCAATAATTTACAATGTGTAAAGTGGTTTTTTTCACATTTTAAAATGCGATCGTTTGCGGTTATATTTTCTATGGGGTGCGCTTGTTAAAAAAATTAGAAATGGCTCTGGCCATTCCAATGATAGTAAACATTAACCCCTAGCTGTCACGGATCGGGAGATAGGGAGTTCATTGGAAGCCCCTATCTCCACTATAGGTGGCAGCAAGGGGTTAATTTGAAAACTGGCGCCATCGCGCTCTGTGCGATGACGCCAGTCATTAGGGGGATATCCCGGAAGCTTGGCCGACATCCAAGATGTCGGCCAGCTCCGGGAGGGGACCGCGATACGGCGCATGTTGGCGCCATATCGCGATCCAGCCCCCTAGGGGTTAAAGACAGCCGCCGCTTGGAAGGGCAGGCTGTGCCCTTCCAGGCGGTGCCTGCCTTTAACCGCTGGCATGCATGGATGGGGAGGGGGAGAGGTCCGAAGGCGGGGGGGTGCCTGAAATAGACGTCATCGCGCATGCGTGATGACGCCTATCGTGCCCGCCGGGGTCCCGGAGGTTGGGCTGACATCAACGAGCGATCAGCAGCCAAGTAGCAATGCGGTTGGACGCGCTGAGCACGTCCACCGCATTGAAGTGGCTAAAAGGATTTAATAAAATAAAGTTAAAAACAAACATAAAATATGGCCCCAGAACGCGTTTCGCTGCTGTAAAGCAGCTTCCTCAGCTGGTCGAGCAAATACACATTGTGTATTTGTGTACCCTTTTATTAATTATAAAATTGACAACCATGTCCCTAATCAGTTCCAAAGTCTCTGGCCGGTGTGCGCCGCCATCTTGCGCATGCGCCACACCGTTTTCCTGCGTGTGAGCAGGGGTGATGTGTGCGTGTGAGCAGGGGTGATGTGTGCGTGTGAGCAGGGGTGATGTGTGCGTGTGAGCAGGGGTGATGTGTGCGTGTGAGCAGGGGTGATGTGTGTGTGTGAGCAGGGGTGATGTGTGTGAGCAGGGGTGATGTGTGTTTGTGTGAGCAGGGGTGATGTGTGTTTGTGTGAGCAGGGGTGATGTGTGTTTGTGTGAGCAGGGGTGATGTGTGTTTGTGTGAGCAGTGGTGATGTGTGTGTGTGTGAGCAGGGGTGATGTGTGTGAGCAGGGGTGATGTGTGCGTGTGAGCAGGGGTGATGTGTGTGTGTGAGCAGGGGTGATGTGTGTGAGCAGGGGTGATGTGTGTTTGTGTGAGCAGGGGTGATGTGTGTTTGTGTGAGCAGGGGTGATGTGTTTTGTGTGAGCAGGGGTGATGTGTGTGTGTGTGAGCAGGGGTGATGTGTGTGAGCAGGGGTGATGTGTGCGTGTGAGCAGGGGTGATGTGTGAGCAGGGGTGATGTGTGAGTGTGAGCAGGGGTGATGTGTGCGTGTGAGCAGGGGTGATGTGTGCGTGTGAGCAGGGGTGATGTGTGCGTGTGAGCAGGGGTGATGTGTGAGCAGGGGTGATGTGTGTGAGCAGGGGTGATGTGTGCGTGTGAGCAGGGATGATGTGTGAGCAGGGGTGATGCGTGAGCAGGGGTGATGTGTGCGTGTGAGCAGGGGTGATGTGTGTGAGCAGGGGTGATGTGTGTGTGTGAGCAGGGGTGATGTGTGTGTGAGCAGGGGTGATGTGATGTGTGAGCAGGGGTGATGTGTGTGAGCAAGGGTGATGTGTGCGTGTGAGCAGGGGTGATGTGTGCGTGTGAGCAGGGGTGATGTGTGCGTGTGAGCAGGGGTGATGTGTGAGCAGGGGTGATGTGTGTGTGAGCAGGGGTGATGTGTGCATGTGAGCAGGGGTGATGTGTGTGTGTGAGCAGGGTGATGTGTGTGTGTGAGCAGGGGTGATGTGTGAGCAGGGGTGATGTGTGCGTGTGACCAGGGGTGATGTGTGAGCAGGGGTGATGTGTGTGTGAGCAGGGGTGATGTGTGTGTGAGCAGGGGTGGTGTGTGTGAGCAAGGGTGATGTGTGCGTGTGAGCAGGGGTGATGTGTGCGTGTAGCAGGGTGATGTGTGTGTGTGAGCAGGGGTGATGTGTGTGTGAGCAGGGGTGATGTGTGTGTGAGCAGGGGTGGTGTGTGTGAGCAAGGGTGATGTGTGCGTGTGAGCAGGGGTGATGTGTGCGTGTGAGCAGGGGTGATGTGTGTGTGTGAGCAGGGGTGATGCGTGAGCAGGGGTGATGTGTGCGTGTGACCAGGGGTGATGTGTGAGCAGGGGTGATGTGTGTGAGCAGGGGTGATGTGTGCGTGTGAGCAGGGGTGACGTGTGAGCAGGGGTGGTGTGTGTGAGCAGGGGTGGTGTGTGTGAGCAGGGGTGGTGTGTGTGAGCAGGGGTGATGTGTGAGCAGGGGTGATGTGTGCGTGTGTGAGCAGGGGTGATGTGTGCGTGTGAGCAGGGGTGATGTGTGTGTGTGTGTGTGTGTGAGCAGGGGTGAGGTGTGCGTGTGAGCAGGGGTGATGTGTGAGCAGGGGTGATGTGTGAGCAGGGGTGATGTGTGAGCAGGGTGATGTGTGTGTGAGCAGGGGTGATATGTGTGAGCAGGGGTGATGTGTGTGTGTGAGCAGGGGTGATGTGTGTGTGAGCAGGGGTGATGTGTGTGTGAGCAGGGGTGATGTGTGAGCAGGGGTGATGTGCGCATGTGAGCAGGGGTGATGTGTGTGTGTGTGTGTGTGTGAGCAGGGGTGATGTGTGATCAGGGGTGATGTGCGCGTGTGAGCAGGGGTATGAAATGAATTAAAGGGGAGATTGAATTGAGGGGGAGAATGAATTGAGGGGGTGGAGGAATTGAGGGGGTGAAATTAATTGAGGGGAAGAATGATGTGAGCTGGGGGCAAATTTACCCATGTATGAGCTCTGGGGGCAAATATATTTATGTGTGAGCTCTGGGGGCAAATATACCCATGTGTGAGCTGGGGGGCAAATATACCCATATGTGAGCAGGGGGCAAATATACCCATGTGTGAGCTGGGACAAATATACCCATATGTGAGTTGGGGCAAATATACCCATGTGAGTTGGGGCAAATATACCCATATGTGAGCTGGGGCAAATATACCCATGTGTGAGCTCTGGGGGCAAATATACCCATGTGTGAGCTGTGGTAAATATACCCATATGTGAGATGGGGGCAAATATACCCATATGTGAGCTGGGGGCAAATATACCCTTGTGAGCTGGGGCTATATATATATCCATGTGAGGTGGGGGCAATATAGATACCCTTGTGAGCTGGGGAAAATATATCCATGTGAGCTGGGGGCAATATATATATATATCTGGACATGTTCTGGTCTGAGGTCTCTGTGTGTGTGTGTGTGTGTGTATGTATATATATATATATATATATATATATGTATCTGGACATGTTCTGGTCTGTATATATGTATCTGAGTGGCAATGATATCGGTGAATACCTGAAAAAAAGTATTGGTACTTGTACTCGGTCTTAAAGTGGTATTGGTGCAACACTAGAGTGTGTATATATGTATGTGTGCATATATAGAGATTATTATGGCACCTCTATCCTGATTGGCTTGACATGACACGGATGGGGGGGCACCAAAACGCACCTTCGCCTGACTAGACAAAAATGCTTGCGCCGGCCCTGGTTAGAGAGGCTTCTGAAAACCTTTAGGGTCACTCCCCCATGCCATCTGTGAAAACGGATAATATATCTCCACTTATATTGCTTTTGGTCATAACTTAGATTGCTATGGATACCCCATAACCTAAATAGGATTATGTGATGATATCCATCAAAAAGGACCTAATAATCTGGATCAGTAACTGGAAAATTTCCCACTCTGAGCCGGTGCTAGGGCTCTAGATTTGTGAGTGGTATCATTATACAATACATTACCCAATATACAGTCAGGTCCAGAAATATTGGGACATCGACACAATTCTAACATCTTTGGCTCTATACACCACCACAATGGAGTTGGAATGAAACAAACACAATGTGCTTTAACTGCAGACTGTCAGCTTTAATTTGAGGGTATGTACATCCAACTCAGGTGAACGGTGTAGGACTTACAGCATTTAGGGCTGGAAAGGTTTTTTTTTTTTTTTTTTAGAACATATTTAATTATTTTTGCAATTGCTCTCAAATCGAGCTTTAAATAGTTAACGTCAGTCCATTTGTCTGCATTACAGGGTGGCTTAGCTTGTAGTAGACATAACACTTGGCAAGATAATTTTCCAACAAAATCATACCAACTGCTGTGATAAAGAGAGACTTCTAAATTCCCATGGCAACTAAACCATTTGTATTAAATAACAGAACAACCTCGGCGTTAGCACATGAATCTGTATGTAGCTCAATCAATTAAATCAGGACTCAAGAAAGTGTTTTATTTCTGCTTATGATATCCTGAAAATGTACCTGTACATTAAACTGCTGTTGCAATCCAGCTCTTATCTTAAATCTATATTTGTATTGGGAATTTAAACAAGATCTGAATAAAGGGACCTTGGGTTTAGGAGGAAATGTATTTTTGACATCCCTGGGTATCACTGGCGGAAACGTTTTATCCTCTTGTTTTACGGCACATAAAGATCTAATGGTGGCGCGTTCCAGAGTGTGAGTGACAACAGAGAAGAATAAGTGATACATGAAGAGAAATTACAAACGCAAGACGGGAATGGTAAGAAGATAGAAATAGAGGGCAGGAGTTTAGTGAAATTCACAGAAATGCTAGATATGGAAATGTGCATTATGAAGCGAAGAGCGAGGGAAGTAAAGCTGTGCAGGATGAAGCACCGAGAGGTGGGTAATAAGAAGGTGGCAAGCAATAGATACGTTGAGACCAGTGATACATTAGCACGGTGATTGTGGAGAGTCATGTGATGCAGACACACATCAATATATGCATGTGATCTATCTGCATCAACAGAAACACAACCGTCAGATGGAGCTAGTGGCTAACAAATGCAGTTACGCTAATAAAAATATAATGGTATTGATTGAATATTCAGATATGTGCCTCAAAGCTTATGAAATGCTATGTAGACCTCACTTTCTCTTTATTGGCCCAATACTGCAAGATTGTGGTTCCCTACGTGTCTACCTGAAGTGTGAAGTATTGGTAATGGCTACAAGAAACATTCAATGTGCATCACTAAATTATTAGGCTTAGACAATTTATTTGATATAAAATGTTATTTCCTCTGTGCCATGAAGATAAGATTTATTACAGGCAAGGTTTTGGAATACAGTAACACGGTTACCTGGGTTTACCTGAGAATGATCAAACACAAGAAACTGCGAAACTATTATCTTAGTTCTTAAACCCCTTCAATACCAAGTGATTTTTGTTAAATCCACTGTCAGGATACAGTGGGCACTAATCCCTACTTGCGCTAAAATGGGGAAAACCTGTGCCTGCACCAATTCAGCAGCCTGCTCTGGAACGCAGCGCTATCCTCAGTGATACTCGTGGTGGTGCTTCGGCGTTGCTGCGAGTATTACCTTCTGAAGTCCTTAGGACTCCATGGAGGGTTGCGCTGCCGGGCTATTTATCCCCGGTCTCACTCTGCTCCCGGCGGCCATAAGCAGTAGGGATGTGCGTTTCGGGTTTCGGAATTTCGGAAATTTTCACGAAATTTCCCGATTCGTGTTTTCGGATGCGGCCGAATTTCCGAAAATTGTTAGATCCGAAAATGGCAGATCCGAACAGTTTTCCGAGCCGAAACGAAATATTTTCGGAATTTTCGAATGGACTTGAAATGTGTCAAATCGAAATTTATTGCTTTGAAACGAGGAGAACAGACGTTCCGAAAAAACGAAAATTTCCGAAGTTACGAAAAGTCTATACAAAAACGAGCAAAGCGACACGAAAATACGAAAAACAGTCGAAATTCCGAAAACATGTATAATTCCGAAAAACGAAAATTTCCGAAATTACGAAAAGTCGATACAAAAACGAGCAAAGTGACACGAAAATACGAAAAATGGTCGATATTCCGAAAAAATATGTACACGAAAAACGAGTCAAGCCGAACCGAATCGAAACAGAAATCGGTCGAAACGAGCCGAATCGAAGTTTAAAAATCCGAAAAATCGAACCGAAAAAAAAATCGGTGCACAAGCCTAATAAGCAGCAGATCGGGCTCTCTGCGGGATGAGAGATATATGGGGGGGGGGGGGTTAGCTGGTGCTAATTGATTCTGCAGAAGCTTCTGGGTGACGGAAAAAAAATCTGTTTAACTCATCGGTGCGGTAATTAGCACTAGGACTTTGTAATAACTTAATTATCCTAGCGCCAATTACTGACCGCGTTCACCATGTATAGGGTGCGCAATATACAGTAAGATCGAGGAAACTAGCACAATCACTTATGCGCTAACAGATTGTTTCACTGTTTAGTGTTAGGAAGGTAATATGGGGAGCATGCAATAAAGTCACTTATCCTGCCATTAATGTTTACTCACCTGAGCGATACAGTCAGCGTTCACTTGGGAATAGGGCTCAGTGTTTTTCTTTTTTGGAAAATAACCATTAATTATATAGTAAAAAAAAAATCACTGAGAAAATTACCTATGTATTTTTTTATTGTAATAGCCCTATTTGACAGACAGGCGATGCCATCTGCTGGCCAAAAATGTGTACCACAGCAGTGGCTCCATGCTAAATCGAATGAGGATCCATGTTTTAGCCACAGAGTGTCATCTGTTCAAACTGTTTTACCGCCTCGGCTTTCATGCCCGAGGGCTAAAATGTTTGGGGAACATTCAGGAGCACATTTGCAATTTAATTTCATTTGCAATACTTGAAATTCCTTTCCAATGTTAGAGTCATATGAGGTAGTTACTTGATATTGAGGCAAGCGTACGTGCTTTGAGGATAGAGTATTCTAGATCTTGGTAGTAAAAGTGATAAAGATGACCCAATGCCACTTGTGTAAGACCAGTCAAATAAAAAGAAAAGGCCTCAAACACAACATATAATGTTACCATGCAGCAATCATAGTGATCATGTGAGTGCATTTCATATCATGCAAACAAATCCAGTTTAAATATTCAAATTCTGTAACAAAATAGTGTCATTGCCTTAATAACGTTGCTCATCAACAAACTATTTCTGGCGGCACCATATCCTATGCTGTGAAATTAGACTCAAGATTACATTCAAGATGACGTCTGATTTTTTTATTATAAGGTACAATTTACTAAAAACTAACAGGGTTATTCAAAGAGATCCGAATTGCTTGAGAAAGGTAACCGAACGCTGAAAATCAGCGTTCGGTTACCTTTCTTGGCCATTCGGCTATCTAGAGAGCAGGCAATTCACCAAATCCTGGCGAATTGCCTGCACATACGGTGCCTGTTCGAGGGCAGTGAAATCCCCATGAAAAAGCACTGCTTTGGCTATTCAGAGAACACAAACCAGCAGTGAAAGGTTCCCCTAATGCCCTGCCATTCGGTGGTTTAATTCGACAGGTTTATTCAGGAGAATCCCATAGGCTTCAATGCTAAAAATCTTTCCGTTTTAATTCAATATCTAATAAACCGTTCATTATAAAATTCTGCAGCAAAAAGTCTCTTTATTTATAGATTTTTTAGGATATTTTAAGCATTTTTTTTTAAAAGTCAGATTTTTTTTTTATTGATTTTTTTAACTTTACTTATGTTTTCTGTAACAGCCCTTTTTATTATCATTCCCTGGACCTCATATGTAAATTTCAGACATTTTCGCTCAGTAGTTTCTTTGCAAACAACGTTTCACTTTTCAATCATTCACACAAACTGTTTTCCCTTATTTATTCACTTCACTCTGTCTGCGGTGTCGGCTTTCTCCGGAGGCTTCGCTGCGTGTGATCGGCTCCTGCTCGGGTTTTTCTGTGGTTTTCGGCAGGTTAATCCAGATGTTTTTGAGGGTTTTCGGCGTGCATTCGCTGGGTTTTGTGGTGAGTTTTTGAGGGTTTGCGGCAGCTTTTCCCTGCAATACGGGGACCCTGTGGTGTTGGCTGAATACACCGCAGGGTCACCGAAATGGGATCGGCAAAAGGAACCGAATTGAAGAGAATGAAAAGTCACCGAACGTGTGGTGACTTTTCGAATCTCTTTGAATTACCCTGTAAGAAATATAATCCAGTTGAAAAAGGCTCATGGCATCACCAACACTGTGCCACCCAAACAATGTCTCTCTAAATCTCCTCCTGTAGTGGTACAGTGTTTGAGGAAGGCCATTAGGCCAAACATTTGGGGTGCCCCAGAGTATCCAGTATTCACTCTGATGGTTCACTTGGGTAATAAATCAGAGATTTCTACATACGGTGAGTATGAAAATGTGATATTCTTGAAATTGATTATATTAATGTGTACAGTGTGCAATAAAGATAAATATGGGGAAATATTAGCAGTTTCATGTTTTTAATCTATTTTTTATTTAATAATGTTTTTTCATACTTTGATTTCATTCTGTGAGTTAAGTCAGTGCTGTTGAGCCTTAACACTCCAGATGTTATTTATTATTTATTTATTTATTTATAAAGGATTTTACCAGGAAGGATACATTGAGATTTCTCTCGTTTTCAAGTATGTCCTGGGTTCAAGTACATTGAAGTGTTACAGTTACAGAAATACAAAGTAATAAATGCAAGATATTAAAAACAACACAAATATACAGATTAACAGAAAATAAATATGTAGGAAATAGTCACTATGTTACATGTTTACAGGTGCATTCTGTATTGAGGTATGTTAGTAAGGAGCTCTTGAGTGACTTTAGACTGGGGGAAGATTTGATGGTGTCTGGTTGGTTATTCCATAATTGCGGTGCTCTGTAGGAAAATGAGGACCGAGCCACTGTCTTTTTGTATTGTGGTATTTCAAGTAAGGTGCTGGTCCTGGATTGGAGGTTATAGGATGAGGGAGCTGGGGGAAGCAGTCTATTCAGATAGGGTGGCAGATTCCCAGAAAAGCTCTTAAACACCAGGCTGGAAAGGTGAAGGGTGCGTTTAGATTCCAGCGATGGCCAGTTTAGCTCTTTTAACATGTCACAATGGTGGGTCATGTAGTTACATTGTAATGCAAAGCGGCAGAATGAGTTATACAATGTAGTAAGTTTCTGAAGGTGTGTTTGCGGGGCGGCTGCGTACACTACATCTCCGTATTCAGTAGCCGGCATAAGCATTTGTTGTACAATCTGCTTTCTTACCATGGGGCTCAGGTATGTTTTGAAACTACATGTCCTAGGATGCTTAGTCATACCTAAAGCTAGCTGATCATCAAGGGGTATGCAGTTCAGACATATCTGGGGTGCCAAGGTTTGCCATCAGTGCCTTAAATGATATGAATTATATTGGACCAATCAGAGAAGGACTGTTTATTAAGTCATTTGTTATGTGTTATCTGACTTGTTTTGTAGGCGACCAAATTATCTTTCGCAATTCACGTGCACAAATCCGTTCTTCTGGAACATAATATAATTTGACTCATCTATCACACATACAAAGTGTAAATCTAAGAAGCATACACCAAGCCACATACTCCAACACACATATTTATCAAATTGACACAATTCACAAATACACAGTACACACAACCCCTTCACTACCAAATGATTTTCCAAATATCCACGGTCAGGAACCAGTGTTTTTTTTTAAAACCATTTTAATTAACCATACAGTAAGTAATTTATGAGAGTATTCCTTACTGTAATAACCTATTTGGCAGGCAGGTGGCACCATCTACTGGGCAAATACAGTTACTGCACTTAGAACTGCAGCTCTTAGTGCCATGCATGTCAGTTGGGGAACGTCCAATAAGGACATACCGCAGCTGATTTTAACCAGCTTTAGCACTTTGACCATTATGCCCACAGGGCTAAAACTCTTGGGGCACCTTCTAGAACTCAAAGGCAAACAACATTAGTTTGCAACAAGCAAATTTTATTTGTAGTAATACAGCACAGTCACAGAGCATGATAACACAATCTCTGGCTGCTGTGTATGAGCGGATACACACGATCACAGTATCGAAAGAGTTAAACATTCTGACATATTTAAAAATTTGGTTGAAACAGCCAATATAGGGACCTATTCCAACTCTGCTGATAAGTTGACAGCTGTATACTTACAAATGGCCCCAGCTGTTAATGATTCGAGCTGCCATTCTGACCTAGCCACAAGCTTTGCTTTGCAGATTGGCATTAGGGCTCCTTAATGTAAAGTAACAACTCCTATATTTTGCATAGGAGCCATTAATGAGTCACCTGGTAAATTGCGAGCTATTCCGAGCTTGAGCTGGTATTCTGAAAAGAAAACTGGCTCAGAGATCCTTTGGTAAAATCACTTAACATGAGAGAAAAAGTTGTCATCTGCGCTCGTTTCTATGTATTTCCATTTACAACAAAACACTATGAGGTTTTAGCTTGTTTCAATGGCCATTGCAACATAATCTCACTCGCCCCTTCAAGGCACCTCTTTATAGAGGGAGTACCTAACCAATGTAACCAAAAGCTGCTCTACTGAGCAGCTCCATGCCCCTCCTGCTGCTTTGCAGCTAAGGAGAGGCAGAGAGATGGTGGGTTTTATTTATACACGCACCAAACACTTCCCATTTGGAGTTAAAAACAAAAACATGGAAAGAGGAACAGCTGCAAAACGTTGCAATGGCCATTGAAACAAACTAAAACCTCATAGTGTTTTGTTTTACATAGAATACATAGAAACGAGCGCATGTGACAACTTTTTCTCTCTTGCTATGTTTTATACATTAACTGGGCTGTTACTCCTGGATGTTGCAGCTGCTCTGGTGAGTATGGGCGCGACGCCATTTTTTCTGTATGTATGTATATTATGCTTGTAACACCAGTTCGTCATTTTGCTGCTGTTCCTCTTTCCATGTTTTTGTATATTAACTGGGCTGTTACTCCTGGCTGTTGCAGCCGCTCCGGTGAGTATGGGCGCGACGCCATTTTTTCTGTATGTATGAAAATCACTTAACACTCTAAGGCAGTGTTTCCCAAACCTGTCCTCGGGACACTCAACCAGGCCAGAATTTGCAGATCACCTTAGGGAAATGCAAACTGAATCCTGCGATCACTGAGCAGCAAATTATATCACCTGTGCTGTGCTTCAGATATCTGGAAACCTGGCGAGGCGGAGTGTCCTGAGGACAGGTTTGGGAAACACGGCTCTAAGGGAAACTACCTTAAAAAAAAATCCCAATTTACCCCTGATCCGATGGTGCAGAGAGCGGTATGATTCACCGCCTGCTACAGCTCTGTGCACTGGAACACCAGGAACACTTTCCAGTGTCCTGCCACGGGTCCGGCACAATCTCACTTTCACAAGGTCATGTAGGGTCGTGTTTGTCTCCATAGAGTCCCGTGGATTTCAGGACCAAAAACCCAACTATTCTATTAAGACTCCAACTGCTAATACAGTAGCTGAATTGTGATAAAGCTGGTAACAGGGAGCTGCTAGGGTTTGTCCACTCATGTCGATATTTTCCCTTAGTGGCTCCTATCAACAGGTAGGTTGGGAAAGGCCCCTTAATCTTTAAACAAAAACTATGCAAATGTTTCACTTTCATACATAATTAAATAAACGGGTCAAGAGAAGTAATATCAACACGATAAGAACTTATGATATTGGCTGCAGATTTTCTAGGGAGCACAGGTTCTTGTCATATGATCATCTCTTTGATTTGACTTAATCGTAGGTAAAAAAACAAAAAAAAAGGAATCCGCTGCTCTCTGATTGACAGAGCTTCTGTGTGGAACTACCAGCTGAAACTATAGGGGCAGAATGCATGTGCCTTTACCACTTTGGTAAGTAGTTAATGTTAAGGTGTCCCTTGAGCTTTGCTTTGGTTCTTGCCGAAAAGCTAACTTGTAGGAAATTCATTGAATTAATTAGTATTTCTGGAATCCAGTAGCATGCGCAACCTATCATGAATGTGTTAGCACTATTCTGCTGATTAGTAGACAGTAGGTGAAGCTAATTAGTGGTGTTCATGTTCATTGCAGATATGCCCAACCGTGCACCATTAGATCCAACCAAACGTCTGCCAAACCTGTTTCCCTCATAAATTCACCCATAGGAAGAATAGAACGCGTGGAGGGCTCCCTGTCACAGACACCACACATATCGGGCCCTATTACATTCTTCGCGCAAAAACGCACGGTAAACGCGTGAATTTTTGCACGAAGCGTCAAACGTTAACGCGCGTAAATCAACGCTGCTATTACAATCCTCTGGCATTTTTTCATCCATCAAAAATGAACGCACATAATACGGACTTGCAAAAACGCACGCGCAGTAACATTGCGTGCAGAAATCAGTGTGCGAACTGTTTTTTTATGCAATTCAGCCAATCAGAATTAAGAACCACAATTGTCTCACGTTAAGTTTTTGCGCCTGTCAAAGTCAATCTGCGCATATATGCTGTATCAAAAAAAAAAAACACGCACAACCTCTCAATTTTATTGTTTGGGTATGTGTAGAATGTGTAACTATACTTTGCTTTGTATTTTTTTTTGGGCTGGTGTATTTGGTTTCGGCCAGGTTGATAGAATTTGCCATTAACACCAGCTTTAAGGAGTTGCTAAAATTATGCACGCAAAGGCTGTGCGTTACAAACTGCGCATAGATTGTATTACCAGCGCACAAACGCATTTGCGCTCACAATGTTAAGTATAGGACGCGCGCAGCAAAGTACACTCGTGCAGCATTCGCGCAGGTTCACCCACGGTAGACGTGTACACGCGTTTGTCGCGTTGACATTGTAATACGACGTTCAGCGCATAGGGTCTTGCCCCTCGCGTTAATGCATTTTTGCGCACGCGTTAACGTTTGCGTGAAGAATGTAATAGGGCCCATCATCTTGTGTATTCTACGCAGAAACATATACACACAATTCAGGGCTGCCATCAGAAATACCGGGGCCCCTTACTGATCCATTGGTCGGGCCCCCCTTCCCTCAGCTGCCCATTTCAGTAATTAATTAAAAATAACACATTTTGCCACCTCTTTCTGTTTACCTGATTTGACAGGGAGTGACTTAAATCCCTAGTGCAAACAAAGAGCGCCGCGGTCTACACAAAGAGAGGAGCCCCACCACTAAATCCACGAGGTCACTATTAGGACGGAACGTGTGGAACTGCCAGTGGCAGAACATTTCCACAGTTGTGCTCATAGTTTTGCCCAATTACGTTTTCAAGTTATAGATCAGGTCCCACCTCTTAGACGAGGAGGTGATAGAGTCCGCCTCTTGAAGCGCAAAGAAAAACAATGGATACATAGATTGGACACACTATGGCCGATGGGATTGAATAGAGAATTTGATCTGAGTGTATCAGGGTTATTCAAAGAGATTCGAAAAGTCACCGCACGTTCGGTGACTTTTCGTTCTCTTCAATTCGGTTTGTTTTGCCGATCCCATTTCGGTGGGATTCGAATTGCAGGGAAAAGCTCCCGCAAACCCTCAAAAACTCACCGCAAAACCCAGCGAATGCACGCCGAAAACCCTCAAAAACATCTGGATTAACCTGCCGAAAACCACAGAAAAACCCGAACAGGAGCCGATCACAGCCTCCGACACCGCAGAAGAGGCAGTGAATAAATTAGCAAAACAGTTTGTATGAATGATTGAAAAGTGAAACGCTGTTTGCAAAGAAACTACTGAGCGAAAATGTCTGAAATTTGCATATGAGGTCCAGGGAATGATAATAGATAGGGCTGTTACAGAAAAAAGAAGAAAACGGTAAAAAAAAAAAAATCGGACTTTTAAAAAAAAATCCAAAAAAAAAATCAGAAAAATGCTTAAAATATCCTAAAAAAAATCTATAAATAAAGAGACTCTTTACTGCAGAATTTTATAATGAACGGTTTATTAGATATTGAATTATAACGGGAATATTTTTAACATTGAAGCCTATGGGATTCTCCTGAATAAATTTGCCGAATTAAACCACCGAATGGCAGGGCATTTCGGGAACCTTTCACTGCTGGTTTGTGTTCTCTGAATAGCCGAAGCAGTGCTTTTCATGGGGTTTTCACTGCCCTCGAACAGGCACCGAACAGGCACCGTATGTTCAGGCAATTCGCCAGGATTTGGCGAATTGCCTGCTCTCTGGATAGCCGAATGGCCAAGAAAGGTAACCGAACGCTGATTTTCAGCGTTCGGTTACCTTTCTCGAGCAATTCGGAGCTCTTTGAATAACCCTGTATGTTTCTAATCTGTGCGTCCTGTCATCATTACTAGTGATATATGTCTCCTCTGTATCTAAGGGGACATTCCTGTGCAGCTTGTTCTCCACTTGTTGTAGTTTTGTTTACATCGTATGGTATTGATTCCATTTATTTATATACACATATTAGCTTGCGCTGGTTGAGAGTTTAAATTATTGTAGATGGAAATCGCTACTAAGTGGAGAACACCAAGAAAATGCATTTCTTGTGGTCCAAAAATGTATAAAATGTATAAAGGCAAAAATGTATAAATATATATATTCTTATGGTTTGAATACTAGCTATCTTATATGCTTTGTACCCCTCATCATCCTTGTTCTTAAATTGTTTTTTGTCATCTCACTTTATTCACGCATAATACTATTGTCAAAAAAAAACTTTTTGCATCTTGTTAGTGACACTACAGTTTATACCTTCTATATATATATAGATACCCAGGTTTTTTGCTACCTTTACTGCCTTTCACTACTTGATTGAGTATTTGATTAATTGGTTAATTGTATACAGGGGGTAAGAGAAGGGATTTAAGAAGATGTCTAACTTTAGTGTGCATGTATGATTAAGACCTTTGGGTCGAAACGTCACACCACTTTTGTCTAATGGGGCTTGTTGTTCCCGAATAAATCTATCTCACTTCACTCCACTTGAGGTCCTGCCTTTTTGTCCTTATCGTTAAATCCCTGGTGGTCCAGCAAGGGGATAAAACATGTTCCCTGGCGGAAGAGCGTTCGGTCTGCACCTCTACATAGTGCAGACCAGAATAAATCGCTCCCTCAGTGATGAGTCAGCGTGCTCTTACCAGCTTCAGCTGCTGCGGCACACTTGGAAATATGTGGTATCTTGGTGGGACGGTCCCACATGACAAGGAGGGCCATCTGTAGCACTTCGACAAGTTGCTCAAGGTTTGGCAAGGGCCCCTGACCATAGCATGGGCTGTCACCCCCTGATGGCTGCCCTGAAGTCACTAGAACCCTTTCCTTGCATAATCAGATCAGCATCCTAATTCTGCAAGACATTAATGAAGAAAAGAAATAATGACAAGAGCAATAATCACTATTTCAGCAACATTCTCTGCAGCGCTAATATGCAGCTTAATCAACGTAATCGCTAAAAAAAGGTCATAAAGTCATCATTAGCATTTTGGTGATCTGTAACAAAGATATATTTTCAGTAGTGACATTATTTAATTGTATTTTGATTCAATTAATAGAGCACATCAAACAGAAACCCTTCCGTAACCAACAGAGTGGCTACACCAATCGGCAAAGACATTCGACTGTATAGGTCAATCAGTGTTTCAATATTTGCAATTTTTCTGCTGATTAAGACCATTTGAAGGGTCTTCCCATTCAGTAAGCAATTTCGTTCAAGGTCTGATTGAATTTGCCACAGCATTTAACTCATTTATTGGCGGCATAGCTTAATAGAACACTGTGTTTTAATAAAGAGGCACAATCAATTGAACATTAAACTTATTACTGAAAATGCATGGATTTGTGGACTTTCAGTAGTCGTCTGCTCATAAGGGCAAATCACAATTTAGCATGATGATTTTGTTACAAATCAAATCTTGGCAGAATTAACCTGCAGCAATAAAAGTTAATAACTTCATTCTCCCTTTCCGTTGACTATTCATATATGTTTGTTTAAAGAAAAATAGAATGGAGTGAAACATCCTAACAAACATAGAGGAAGTATCCATCCTGGTAAAATACTTTATAAATAAATAAATAAATATATTTATCAGTTGCTGGCATTATTAATAAACAATATAATAATAATATCTTTGTATTATATCAACTGAATAAAGAAAATTGAAATTCCTTACACTTATATGGCAAAGACCTTTGATTACCATCCATGCCAGCCTAGATTAAATGTTATTAGAATTCTAACAGGGTTCTCAGAGAATGGTGAAACTCTGGAGAACGTTTGGAGAAGTGAAAATTCTAGGTCAAAATAGCGGATCTGGAAAGTGAGATAAATGGGAGAATTTTTCTGGTTTGGCTATTTTGATCTAGAATTTTCACTTCTCCAAAAGTTCTCCAGAGTTTCACCTTTCTCTGCATGTCCCTGATAATAATTTGGCTGCAATTCAACTCGTATGCTTTTCTGCATCTGACGATGACGTCACCCGCTGGGATTCCTCTGCCCAGTAGAACAGGAGATGCAGGGGTCCTTTAGACCCCTGTTTCTCCAGATCCATAAGGACTGGCCTTTCCAATGATATCCAACATCACTATATAATGTTTAAAACAAAAAGATAATATAATTAATAATAAATAATAAAATTAAATACAGTTAGAAAGATCACTTTTTTTAATTTAGTTTTAAAAACAGAGGGATTGTTTTTTCCCCCCTTATAAAATTACCGATGCAGCTGCATTAATTTTTTAATATAGATTTTAATATATTTTAGACATGTGCATTCGTTTTAGTACTAAAACGATTTAGTCCGAATTTTGGGATAATTTAGTTTTAGTATGACTCAAGAAATACGAAACTGCTCAGTACAAAAAACGAATGAAACTAAAATAAAATGCACTACGTTTTAGTTTCAGTCCTTTTTGTGATATTACATTGATGAGTGAAGGAGACCAGCAATGAAGTGCGCAACATCGCAAAGCTACAGAAAAGGTTTGTATGCGTAATTCTTCCCGACCCTGGGGGACTTTAATCTTCCTGATGTGAACTGGAAAACCAAAACAGCTGGGTGCACCAGGAGTACAAATATTCTAAACTCCCTACTGGGATTATCTCTAACACAAGTAGTTGAGGAGCCGACCCGTAAAGAGGCCATATTGGATTTAATACTCACAATGGAGGTTTGGTATCGGACGTTGTTGTAGGTGAAAATTTGGGATCTAGTGATCACCAGTCAGTATGGTTTATATAACAACAGGGATGGAGCCGCACCACACAAGACGAAAGTTTTAGACTTTAAAAAAACTGATTTTTCTAAAATGAGATTTTGTGTGAAGGAGTCATTATCAGACTGGAGGAGTTTAAAGGGAGTCCAGGAGAAATGGGATTATTTAAAGGAAGCATTATTGAAGGCCACAGGAAATTGCATTCGGCTTGTTAGCAAAAACAAAAAAGGGAAGAAACCACTGTGGTACTCTGCAGAAGTGGCCAAAATAGTGAAGAACAAAAAGACAGCATTCAATAATTATAAAACAACTCAGAGTGAAGAAGATAGGCAAACCTATAAGATTAGGCAGAAAGAGGCAAAGCAATTTATAAGAGCTTCCAAAGCACATGCAGAAGAGAAAATAGCTCAGTCAGTAAAAAAGGGGACAAAACATTTTTTAGATACATAAACGAGAAAAGAAAAGTAAAACAAGGATTAGTTCGATTAAAAACAAAGGAAGGAAGGTATGTAGAAGAGGATAAAAGTCTCGCTGACTGCCTCAATGAATATTTTTGTTCAGTCTTTGCAGAAGAAAAGGAAGGAAAGGGACCTCAGTTAGGAGAGAACACTAAAGAGACATTTACATATCAGTTTACAGAGGAGGAGGTTCTACAGCAGCTGTCTAAAGTAAAGACAAATAAGTCAATGGGGCCTGATGGGATCCACCCTAAATTATTAAAAGAGCTCAGTGATGTAATAGCAAAACCGTTAACAGATTTATTTAACCAATCCTTGTTAACGGGAGTCGTCCCAGAAGACTGGAAATTAGCAAATGTTGTGCCCATTTACAAGAAGGGTAGTAGGGAGGAATCGGGGAACTATAGGCCAGTTAGTCTTACGTCAGTAGTGGGGAAATTAATGGAAACCATGTTAAAGGAAAGGATTGTTGAACATCTAAAAACACATAGATTACAGGATCAGAAACAACATGGGTTTACCTCAGGGAGATCATGCCAAACTAATCTTATTGATTTTTTTGATTGGGTAACAAAAATAATAGACACAGGTGGTGCAGTAGACATTGCTTATTTAGATTTCAGTAAGGCTTTTGATACTGTTCCGCATAGAAGGCTTATCAATAAATTGCAATCTTTGAGTTTAGATTCCAATATTGTTGACTGGATTAGGCAGTGGCTGAGTGACAGACAACAGAGGGTTGTGGTAAATGGAGTTTATTCGGCACAAGGTCTTGTTACCAGTGGGGTACCTCAGGGGTCAGTACTTGGACCCATTCTCTTTAATATTTTTATTAGTGATATTGCAGAAGGTATTAATGGAAAAGTATGTCTTTTTGCTGATGACACAGATTTGCAACAGGGTTGACGTTCCTGGAGGGATCAGCCAAATGACAAATGATTTAGGTAAACTAAAAAAATGGTCGGAGTTGTGGCAATTGAGTTTTAATGTGGATAAGTGCAAGATAATGCACCTGGGACGTAAAAACCCAAGGGCTGAATATAGAATATTTGATACAGTCCTAACCTCAACATCTGAGGAAAGGGATTTAGGGGTCATTATTTCAGAGGATCTAAGGGTAAGTAGTCAATGTAATAGAGCAGCAGGAAATGCTAGCAGAATGCTTGGTTGTGTAGGGAGAGGTATTAGCAGTAGGAAAAGGGAAGTGCTCATGCCACTGTACAGAGCACTGGTGAGACCTCACTTGGAGTACTGTGTGCAGTACTGGAGACCGTATCTCCAGAAGGATATAGACCTCTTAGAGAGAGTTCAGAGAAGGGCTACTAAAATGGTGTACGGCTTGAAGGAGAAAAGTTACCAGGAAAGGCTTAATGATCTTAACATGTACAGCTTGGAAAAAAGACGAGACAGAGGAGATATGATAGAAACATTTAAATACGTAAAGGGAATCCACAAGGTAGAGGAAGGGAGTATATTTAAAAGGAAACAAAATAGCAAAACAAGAGGACATAGTCTTAGATTAGAGGGGCAAAGGTTTAAAAGTAACATCAGGAAGCATTATTTTACTGAGAGGGTGGTGGATACATGGAACAGTCTTCCAGTAGAAGTGGTAGAGGCCAAAACAGTAATTGAATTTAAGCAGGCATGGGATAGGCATAAGGCTATCCTAAACAAAAGATAAATCCAGGTAAAGTATCCATGTAATTGGGCAGACTAGATGGGCCGAAAGGTTCTTATCTGCCGACATTTTTCTATGTTTCTATGTTTCTATGTTTCTATGACCCCTACCCGAAAATCTGACACTGATAGAGCTCCAGAATACTCAATCGCAGCACAGACAGCCAGCACAGGAGAGGAAACCTTTACTTAACCCTTGCATGTCTATGAAGCAGAGACGATGATAAAAGCAGCTGGAGAAGGAAAACATTCAAATAAATCACACTGAAAGCTAATCACAGAGGAGGGCTGGATAGTAAAAACCCCTTTATAACAAGCAGCGCTGGGAGAAGAAAGAGACTTTATAAAACGTGTGTTATCTCCCCTCCCGCTCTGCATAATAGGGGCTTTAGTATCCAGCTCTCACAGTTACTCTGTCATTATGAGCCTTCAGTGTGATTTATTTGAATGTTTTCCCTGGATTTAAAGTGCTTTATTTTATTATAAAAATAAATTTGCACCAGTCATCTCTTCTCTGAGCTTTCAGACCGATTTACGTTAATATTTTCCCTCTCCCCCCCACAGAGATACAAAGTTTAAGTAAAAGTTACCTCTCCTGTGCTGGATAAGCATTGCATTCCGAAGTTCTGCACCCTCCACATGCATTCCCTCCGCCAATGCAGTAGGATGTTCTATACATTATACAGAGAGGGGTATTAATGCAGGAGGATGTTGTATACATTATACAGAGAAAGGTATAAATTGAGGAGGATGTTCTATACAGAGAGGGACCACTACAATAGTAATTGTATCCACTGGTTTTCGGATGAATGAAATTAGTTTTCATACTAAAGAACTGAAAACGAATTTCTTTAGCAACTAAATAAATTGCATTTTAGGACTAATCCAATAGTTCAAAACAAAATTTTGTGCTGTGCACATGTCTAATATATTTAAATTTAATTTTACTATTTTATTTACATTATAACTATTTTAATTAAATATATTTAATAAAATACTTCATTTTGATATAACTTTAGTTTGAAAACAATTATATTTAACTTATTATTTATTAAACGAGTTTGAAATTTTGCATGTGGCCCCTATGGGATATGAAAACTTGTCCAGTGGCCCTCGGGTAATTTGAATTTAAGACACACGTTCTAAACTGTAACATAGATAATATTTAACTTTATTCAGCAATTTGTATTTTTACTTATTATTAAGCGACAGTTTATCAGTAACTATGTGCTGCTATAATGGTGGCAGATATATAGATTATATGGACATCTACTGGTAAAAGTGTATACTGCATAACTATATATTTGCATTCTGCCTCCATATGTTATCCTCATACCTTCGTTGCCTTATTTTTATTGGTATATCCAAGTATATTTAGGCAATCTCTCAAAATAAAACATAAAAAGCTACAGGTAAACTGATTAAATCTGCTATTTGAATATTTGTAACATACACCATTTCTGTAGAAGATAAAAACGTTGGCCTAATTTTGCAGCCGTCGCTTGCTGCTGGCATTCCTAATTAATGAGAGGTAGCACATTGGGAAACATGTTAGGGACTCTCAAATAATATCATATTAGTCATTTTTCTAGACATATTTTATCCAGTCCAGTGTTTAAAACTTAGACATAAGCTTGAAAGATACACACCGGCCACATAAATATCTAGAAATTAACATGATTTTTCCTAATCTCATTTACTTTAAGTATTAAAGACATTTGCCTTTAAGTGACACTCACTAATGAATTTTAAACATCCACTGTGAGTGTTCCATCAGCCTTCTGTACGAAGGACACTTTCACCATCCAGGAAGCTGTCAATAAGACTGACAGGGTTATTCAAAGATAATCGAAAAGTCACCGCACGTTCAGTGACTTTTCGTTCTCTTCAATACGGTGCGATTTGGCGATCCCATTTCGGCGACACTGCGGTGTATTCAGCAAGCACCACAGGGCCGTCGTAGTGCAGGGAACGTCGCCGCAAACCCGACGAAAACTCAACCCCAAAACCCGGCGAACGCACACCGAAACCCGCAAAAACCATCTGGATTAACCCAGCCGAACACGCCGGAGAAACCCGAGCAGGAGCCAATCACAGCGCAGAGCAGCCGCCACCGAAACCCGACACGCAGACGAATGGAGTGGAAAAAAAACAGTACGCTTGAATGTTTGAAAAGTGAAACGATGTTTGCAAAGAAACTACAGAAAGAAAATATCTGAAATTTACATATAGGATCCAATGAATGATAATAAAAAGGGCTGTTACAGAAAAAAGAAAAAACGATTAAAAAAAAAACGGAAAAAGAATTTCACCAAAAAATCCTGAAAAATGCCTAAAACATCCTAAAAAAAATCTAAAAATAATGAGACTTTTAACTGCAGAATAAAATAATAAACGGTTTATTAGATATTGAATTAAAACAGGGATATTTTTAACATTGAAGCCTATGGGATTCTCCTGAATAAACCTGTCGAATGAAACCACCGAAAGGCAGGGCAATTCGGCAACTTTTCACTGCTGTTTTGTGTTCTCTGAATAGACAAAGCATTGCTTCTCTATGGGGGAGTTCAGTGCCCTCGAACAGGCAGCATATGTGCAGGCAATTCGCCAACATTTGATGAATTGCCTGCTCTCTGAATAGTCGAATGGCCCGAAATGGCACCGTTTGCTGAAATTCAGCGTTCGGTTACAATTCGGGGCTAGATCGACTCTCTTTGAATAACCCTGTGAGTTGATCGTCCTTCCAGATTTAGGTTAGGAATTCACAACTCTATTTGTATCGAGAGGCATTCGATTGGCTGGATTCTTAAGGGAGCAACAAGCCCGTGTTGCCTCTCGGACACACAACAGGATTTTTTAAAGAGTTTTATTCCACTGTATGTGAACCTCGGTAACGTTTGGACATTTTGGGTCCCAATGTAAATCCAGTAATGGTTGTGTCACAATAGGATTTTTAAGAGGGGAAATGTTTTATTCCACTGTATGTGGACCTTGGCAAGGTTGGGACTCTTCGGGGTTCAATCATTGCTGAGGTGCAAATGTGGCAGTATCAAACATTTCGCCTTTTAAAAATCTTGGTGTGACACATCCATTACTACTGGATTTACATTTTGGGAACTGGAGGAGCCCTTGGATTGTGCACCCAGGAGAAAAAAACCCAGAGTGCTGTTCCCAACATTGAAGCTGGGCTGTCAGAGAGCAGACATGAAGCAATGAAAGCAGAGGCTAGTTGAATGGGATAGGAGATGGACCAGCCGGCACTGGAGGCAAGTTCAGTCAAAGATACATTAAGGCCAGCTGTCCAATGTGTCTGTATTTGTTCGTTCATACGATTAATAAGCCCTTTCTGCACCAGGGACAGCACCAGAGACCCCTGCATGTGTTCAGCATCATTCGGCTGTGGGGTTTTTTTCTTCCTTTTTTCAGTTCGGCAGTCTTCTTCTCGGTCGATCTGGGTCATCCATATTCGCTGCCAGCGGACGACCCAGATCGTTCAGGATCTTTGAAAAAAGTTGTCCGAAGTTTGACGGCCAAGTCGATCATCCGACTACGGACCCAGTGGGCGGCCAGCCTAAAAGGTATGGTTCAAGGGCGGAACTACCAGGGGTGCAGTGAGTGCCACTGCAAGATTCCAGCCCTGAGTCGGGGGGGGGGCCACAATTGGCTGGCTGGGGCCTCGCCTGGGCAGCTCGGCTAGGCTCTTCCACTGGACAAAGAGGAATTCAGCCCCCTCCCTGCAAAAAATGTTAGGAAGGGTAGGAACTATATATTTTTAAATAGATCATGTTAATATAATCATTTTTATACGTATTCGTGAGGTTTATTGCTGTGGAGCTCTGTGAGATATAAATTGTGCATATTACATTAAAAATGGGATGGACTGAATTGGCCATAGTCGACCTGGAAAAAAATGGGACACTGATTGTCTGGAGTCGACATTGTGGACCTGGATGGGTCCAATGCATGGGGATGGTGAGAAGGGCTGCGGCAAAATGTTTTTTGCAAGGGGTGGGGGTGTGTGGCCCTTCATGGATTCCCGCACCTAGGCCCTGAGGTTTCTAGTTATGCCACTGATCTGGGTTACCAAATTATGAACTCCATATGCTTTGCAACTACATCTTCCATGATGCTCTGCCACTCCTTAGTTTGGCTGAGACTTGCAGGGCCAAGGCTTCTAACACCTACTTTGAGATAAAAAGCAGGGAGTGTGAGGCTGCGGAGTCAGGAGATGTTATTAATATTTATCCCTTCCACCCCAACACCCCATTGGTGTTGTTTTTACCGTAGAGTAGCCTTTTATAAAATCTACAAAAACACACATTCTTTCATATTTTTCTTAGAATTCCAGAAAGGATTAATCAAAGTTACGTTTGCTTTAAGGCTAGGGTCAGACGAACGCAGTTTTAATGTGCGTTTAGCCGCACGAAATCACGGCCGTGCTAGCAGCAAATGACGTCCAATGCCGGGGAACATACGACGAACGGCCGCACGAAAGTTCGTCCGTGCAACGCAAGTGGCAAACGAACGCATTTTTTCGAGAACGTCAAACCGCTACTACTGACGTACAGAGTGCGCTGCGTCCGCATAGCGGCGTGTTTGCGTGATTGGGAGACGTCAGACGCTGCTAATGTCCGGCCAACATAACGTCCAGATGCAAAAGGGTTTTATTGATGATCTGTACATAATCACGGACGAAACTGCGCAACGTATGACCGCTAACGCGTATTTCGTGAAAAAATACGTCCGTTCGTTCGACCGCACTTTTCCACGGACGACGCGAAAAATGCGTTCGTCTGACCCTAGCCTTAATGGCTACATTTCCTGAACATAATTAAAGTGGTTGGTTATACAGATAGACACCCATAAATAAAGTCAAAACAAGGCATGACAGAGAGAAATCTATATGAAAGTCTTGCATCACTTTTACTCTCAGCACGTTTCCTCCCGCTGAAAAAAAAAGTTGCAGGAAATTATTCTGTTTGTATCTGCCCGTTGCCTCAATCCACGTGCAGCAGACACACGCTGATTAGATTTGTTCTTTACTTGTAACTATAGGGTGTCAGACATCTCAATGCAATCTTCCTCCCACAAGCGAGATGATAATACCCCTGTTTCCTTTTATATCTATTTTTATTAGCGATTCCTTACAGCGGAAGGGAACACGCAGTATATCATATAAAACATAATCAGGAAACAATTTAAGAAACTAAAAGCGCACAATGCAGATATTTCCTGAATGTGGTCTTGCTGTTTTTTGCATGTCAAAAAAACCCTTTATGTCTAGTTCAAATCAAATTAGCTTTGGATCAACTAAATATAGCATTAAGATTAACCACAAGGTCAATCAATTAACCCATTCACTACCAAGTGCTTTTTGATGAAGAAACTGTTATCATACCATTGGTTTTAAATGAGTGATGCATACTTAACATTAAAATGTTAGGTAAAACAGAATGTTTGCATAAAGATCAAAATAATGTAAATGTGTTCGTGAATATTTTCTCATGTATTCGTTCATCCGTTACAGAAATATTGATGGGATGAAAGGTTCTAGCTCTAGATTGTGTTCCTTATCTTGCATAGCACTGGGCTGGCTTGCCTGGCGGTATGTGAGAGCTGGGGCGGCTGACAGAATGCTCCAACAGCATTCTGCCAGGCACCTCCGGCTGGCCGCATTACAGCGAGCGGCCGCCGGCATGTGACTGTTGAAACGCAGTTCCGCTGGCCTCCAGCCGCGCTCTTGTAAGATCTTGCAGAGTTCACCCAGTTATGAACCGAGAGTAGAAAATAGTTTTCTCGTTCTATTAGGAAAAAAATTTAATTCCACCCAATCCTGCAGGTAGTTTGTAACTTTGCAGAATTTCATTAAGATTTAGTAGAGGCGGAAAGTGGGAATTATTGAAACATTTTCCATTTAAAATATGCAATTCAGTGTATAAAATGCATTATGCATATCATGTGCACGTTCCCACATCCTCAAAGCACAAAGCAGAGTTAGGGTTTTGTGCGAAAGATATCGGAATCCAGACCGTCTTCGTGTCAGAGCCGACCATAAGGTGTTCTTCATCTGCTGTTGTGCAGAATAACTTGTATGATTTAAGGAACCCACAAAAAAAAGCTAAAATCTGGATTTAAGCATTGTAATTTTAATGACTGCTCGTGTTTGAAACGCTTTGATAAATGGCAAATAGAGAATGACTTGTCAAAGTAAAGGGACAGATGGCATCATTTCTGTGCCTGCAATCCAGTATCTCAAACATCTCCCCGCAGTGGGAATATGTTCTGCTTAGTTAGATCCAGGATATTCCCAATTACATTGTAGCAACAGGAAAAACTGCATTAGGTACAAGAGAGGCCTATTTCACACGGCAGTTATATGTACTGGACATGTGCATTCATATTGGGACAACTTGAGACTAGCAGGGTTATTCAAAGAGATTCGAAAAGACACCGCACGTTCCGTGACTTTTCTTTCCCCGCACTTCGGGGCGATTCGTCGATCCTAGTTCGCCGACCCTGCGGTATATTCAGCAAGCACCGCCGGACCCCCTTAGTGCTGGGAAAACTAGCCGCAAACACGCCAAACACTCACTGCAAACCCGCCGAACACTCACTGAAACCTGCAGAAAAAGTTGGATAAACCACGCCGGAGAAACCCGACTAACCACCGATCACAGCGCAGAGCAGTCGCCGGAAAAAACCCGACACACAGACGAACGAGGTGAAGAAAAAAAACCAAAACAATACGCTTGAAAGTTTGAAACGCTGTTTGCAAAGAACTACTGAACGAAAATGTGTGAAATTTACATATAAGGTCCAATGAATGATAATAAAAATGATTTTTTTTAAAAAAAACACTGAAAAAAAGTTTGCAAAAAAATTCCAAACGATGCCTAAAAGATCCTAAAAAATAAAGAGACTTTTTACTGCGGAATAAAATAATAAACGGTTTATTAGATATTGGATTAAAACTGGAATATTTTTAACATTGAAGCCTATGGGATTCGCCTGAATAAACCTGTCGAATGAAACCACCGAACAGCAGAAAATTTCAGCAACTTTTCACTGCTGTTCAGTGATTAACCATTGCTTCTTTATGGGGGATTTCACTGTTACCGAACAGGCACTGTACGTACAGGCAATTCGCCAACATTTGGCGAACTGCCTGCTCTATGAATAGCTGAATGGCCAGGAAATGTAGCCATACCCTGAATTTTAGTGTCCGGTTACATTTCGGGGCCAGATCGGCTCTCTTACCCTCTAACCCTGTAGGTCTGTTTCAGTTAAGGTGCGTGGCACTGTCTGAGACAGGGTTTATATTTCACCTATACTCTTTAAACTCCTGGCTTGGATTTGTCTCCTGGGGTTAGAGGTCATACTCTTCTCAATTGACTCAACTTTCCTCAGTGTCAGGAGGTTACAAGCAGTAAATAAATTGCTGGACCACTGATGCAGAGCATTATTTATTTATGTATATGTGCAATACATTGTCTGAATGCCTGCACTCTTTTCCCGGGCTCGTTTTTGCCCACACCCCGGCCATTCGAATAGCGGGTTTCCATGGTAACCCAGTAAACATTCAGGGAGGTGTATGTGACCACGTCAATTGAGATGGGCGGTGTTGAGTCTGAGACGTTACTTACCGTATGGGATGGCGAGATGGTGAGCAGCATGGTATGCGGTTGGTGAGTTATATTTATACTGTAAAGAGTAAAGTAACGGTTAATTATTGTTTTTAACCTTGATAAAGGCTCTAGTCTGAGCCGAAACGTTGGTTTCTTTTCATGCATCGCTAATAAAGTTTGTTCCTTTATTCAAAGTCTGTGAGTGCTCCCATGATTGTTTATGCATACTATTTTATTGGGACATTGCACCTCGGCATAACTAGCTGTTTTTCAAAGGGTTGTGCTTAACCTTTTTGGCTTCATTATATATATATATATATATATAGATAAAAGTGAGATAAAAAACCTCCACACTATAAGAAGTGTGTTTATTATTGCAGAAGCCACTTGCACCTCACAGCAATTCGATGAATTGCATCCCAGAGCTCCTGCGCCACATTCCCCATATGCAGCAAGGAATTCTGGGTAGGCTATGCAAATGACATCTGTCTCACTTTTATGCATCCTGGATCTGTTATTACACAGAACCCTAAAATCAATGCTATGCCACACTGTGGCTTTGTAGCAGAGATAAGGTTATGCAACTGGTCAAAGCCACTCAAACATATACAGTATATCGAAGGACTGGTGTCTCAGAGTATATATACACTGTATATATATATATATATCTCTGAGGTCTGGTGTGTGTGCGCGTGTGCACACAGTGGGTAAATGGGGTGTCTGGCCACACATTTCAATATTAACAATTTAACATTAACTGAACAGGCTTTCAGAAAAAAACTAAATTATTTATTGGAATGCGTCACATGACCTTAGATAAAAGTATTGGTAATCGGTAACGGTGAGTACCTGGGGACAAAAAAAAAAGTATCAGAACTTGATCTTAAAAATAAATGGTATCTGTGTGCATCCCTAACAATCATATAGTAGTCCACATATTAGGCCGGCGTCAGACGTACGCAGTGATCAGGACCGTGTCGCTGCACAGTTTAACGTTCGTCGTAGCATAGAATCATGATCAATAGAGACCCACAGACGAAGTGGGCACGCACAAGGCAAACGGACGCAAGTTAGGCAAGAACGTAAAACCGCTACCACTGACGCGCAGAGTGCACCACGTCCGCGTAGTGTTCTGTGTGAGTGATGAGATGTCAGATGCAGCGCATTTGCGACGTCCAGCACCTTGACGCACACAATGGCTTTTCATATCCTTTTCAAATTTTTATCATTTTCATAATAATTTTATTTCCCATAGTTCCCTTTTTTTTTCTACGTCCGTCAACAAAATCGGACCATGTGGTGTCTACAGTATCTTCCGTTAGTACGTCTGTCCGTTATGCACGCACGCAGAGTGCGCTCTGACTGCATTCATCTGACATTAGCCTTAAAGGTAAACACCTGTGACTATAAACAGAAGGAGCAACCTCAAGATCAGACCTGGAATATGCAGGGATCTATCCATTCAACCATTTTAGAGGGAGGCTTTTTGAAGGACCCAAAGTGGATTATGATTGATCCCTACAGGAAGAAGCAACCTCTGAACTCGAACAGGTGAGGAACCGAACAGGTGAGGAACCGTACACGTCGGTTTCTGGCACATCATTATCAACTGGCATGCTCATATTACAGGTTTATGCCAGCATCAAAGAACATTTTTAATATAAAACATTTCACCTTGACATTCGATACATTGAATTATGCGTGCAGTGCATCTGAATGTAATTCAATACACTTGCGCTCTACGGACAGAAGTAACCCTCATGTGCATGCATACCTGAATAACGTCTCACTCCTGTGCTATGTTGGATCATGAACCCAGCATGTCTAAGCAGAAGCGGCTCTAGACTTGCTGAGGCCTTAGGCGAAGGCAAGATATGAGGCCCCTATTAAACACAGGACCATAGCCGTGGCCATATGCAAAGGTAGTGACATAACCTAGCAGGGCCATTTATATCAATAATAACTGATTTAAAACAAAAGCAAAGAATCTTATTTACAGGGAGCAATTTCTAACATTGATTATAGTTTACAGACTCATTGCTTATTGCAATGCAGCTCTGTCATACACAGAGGACGCCCTGAACATATGGAGGGCTCCAAAAAAGAGGATCATTCTACAAAGACGGGCAAAGTAGTTTGGGTCCAAAATAGGGATTACACACACACTAACAGTAAATTATATGTTACAAGAGATTGCATTTCATACACAACTATACAGTTCTAAAGAAACACTTATAGAGACCATGGGCCCTATCACCTCCTTAACACTAGTGCTCACATAAATGAAGGTTAGCGCTAGGTTAAAAGAGGTGATAGCGCATCGGGATGTGATACGAGCGTAATGCTAACGAGTTGAAAAATCCATTAGCGCATCGGTTTTAGCGCTTTTTAGTGTCCGCTTACTGTACTTTGCGCTCCCTATACTTAACATGGAGAGCACAAAGTGTACGCAGAGAGTAATTAGTGTTAGGATCACTTAGCTAGATCACAAAGCTAATTACTCACCCCTGCAGCTAACTGACAAGTTTGCACCAGCTCAAACTGGTGCTAAGTAATTGTGCTTCTGCAGAATCGGCTATCACCATCTGAACCCCACCCCCCCAAAAATAATCAGATACTCACGGCGAGAACGACGGCCCGATCCATCACTTCTGGCCACCGGGACCAGAATGAGACTATGGACAAATAGTCCCCAGTCTCCCTCCATGATCTCTCCGTGGCCATGCACGATCTCGCGAGAGCGAGATCACATTGCCTGGATCAACTCACCCTGGAGCTCCCCAGCAGGCTCTAGGCCTTTAAGGCGTGGCTGTCTGTAAAGGCCTATAGCTGCTGGGGAGCCCCAGGGTGAGTTGTTCCTGTAAATGCAGATTCAGTCAAGTTAGATAGGACCTGTCAACGACATTGGCGTTTGTCACCTGCTTAAGCAAACTATGATCATACTTTGTGAACTGAATCCCCATCATTTATTCCCTCAGTCAGGTTTTAGGAACATTTTTAAAACTGTGCTTTTTTTGCCACAGAAAATGATGGAAGAAGGTGGTCATTGATATGGAGTGCTCTTTCCTGGTGTTGATATATATATATATATATATATATCAACAGTAGATGGGGAACTAAGAACTGAGCACCATGTCAGTTAACATGGACTACAATACAATTTAAGCTGAGAGTGAGGATTGAAAGTGTGATATATATATATTTATATATATATATATATATACGTATTCCACCACACTTACAGGAAACATATAAAACTATTTCAGGACAACAAAGGGGATGGTTAAAAACATTTGTGCTGCTCAGATCAATGGCCTTGTAGGGGTTAAAGACCACAGGGGATGAAAACTGTCCTTTCCAGCATGTGTTGTAATATGGCAGGAAAGTCTGCTCCTGGACACAGGAGACCCCTCACACATTACAGCTTACACTGGAGGGAGGCTGGGGGAGGGGGGGTCTCTGTAGGGGGTGGTGCGGAGATATGAGAGTTTACAGTGCAAAGAGCAGATAGTTTCTCACCTGGCAGGCTGGTGGAATGGAATCTTTGCTCCTCACTCAGCAGCATGTGGGACAAGAGGAAAGGATGCCATGTTCCTGCTGCTCTGTAACAGCCTGCAGCTTCCGGAGCTCATCAGCAGCTGAGAGCAGCCACTCACTGGGGGCTGTGTGTGCACTGCTAATCTGACAGTGCAGGAGAAGGAACACGCTGCGTGGAGGGACTGGGAGGAGTAACTCTGGCAGCATCAGCTCCTTTCACTGCCTGGACATAAGCTTGACCAGTGAGTCTGAGGTCACTGTGGGGAAGAGCAACCTTGCGAGGCCCCAGGGAGGTGAGGCCTTAGGCGGCCGCCTTAACTGCCTAATTGGAGAGCCGCCCCTGTGTCTAAGCCTTCCACTTCTAAAATTACTTCTGTTGAAGATGAGCAGAAAATATTGAGGAATCTGAGAGGGAGACAGATTTTAAGGAGGTGAGGGGACGTATTTAATCTTATTCTTCCTCAGAATGCCAGACTGCTTGAATGGAAATTGGGAGGAACGCACTTATTTCCTGCACTGCCCATTACTGCCACAATGTATGTATGCATGTATAGCAAAAAAAGTATTTAAAAATAAATAATAACACAAATGATAATACTAAATATAATTAACCATTACAAATTGTGCGCATTGTGCTTTTGGTAAACTGTTATAGTTAAAACACATTCATGTAGATTGAAACCTATTTTTGAGTGTACGGTATTGTTTTAGCTGGTTTGCCAATATTGGATTAAGAATGCTTTGAAAATAAAAACATTTGAAATATAAATTTAATAAATATATACCAAAAAAAATAAACAATTTGTCATGTTAATAAATACCTCTCCGTTAGACAATCTTAAAATATATTCATTCTCAGACGGAGAAGCTGTACCTGCTTGTTGATCGCTTGGGGATTCTCCTCAGGGATTTCGTTAGATCTTCTTTGGGCTTTGGCATGGCACTTGTTGTGTGTAAGTGTTTTACCCTCTCGGCGTGAAAGTGAACTCTACAAGTGACGATCTCATGCTGCCTTTATAGCCAGGTAACAAGTAAACTGGTATCTAAGCATTTCTGATGAGTGCTTCCCTCGCATTAACAGGAACAATGCAAGAGCAAGTAAACAAAAGCAGATTAAGGAGATGTTTTACTACAATAGTCTGCTGATGGAAAAGTAAGACTAAATTCTTCCGTGAGCAATCACCATGGTGTTTAGAAGAAGTTAAGCTAGTAAAACGAGCATTCTTAAAAAGGTAAACTTTATTTTTCACATAGCAAGATGAGCTCATTTACTTTGAATACCTTTAATGAGATTAGTAAAGATAAATACGTTTTATGCTTGAATCTATTGCATTAATAATTGCTCAACAATAAATAAAAATTATGTTGAAAATAATAAAACGATTACCTATTCATCTTTCTACAATACACCTGTAAAAGGGATACTATAGGTTTAACACAGAAAGGTTTATTTTTAAAATGCCATTTTTTTCTCTTTGCCACCGAACTGGAAAACAAAAAATAAAGAAAGGAAAGAAAGAAAACCACCGTGAACGCTGCCAGAGACATGCAGGGAACTCCGGTGCTCTCCGTGGTTCTGAAAGGGCTCTAATAAGCACTTTCTGCACCAGGGACAGCACCGGAGTTCCCTTTAAAAGGTCCCCCCCCCCAATCCGGCGGCCTTCCCGTCAGTCGATCTGGGATGTCCATATTTGCTTCCAGTGGATGACCCAGGTCGTTCAGGACGGCCAAGTCAGTCATCCAACTACAGACCCACTGGACGGCCAGCCTAAGAGTTCTAGTACATTGTATAGAAACCACTAAAAACAGCTCTGCACACAGCAAGCTATTCCGAGGTAGCACTCTCAGCTCGAGCTGGTATTCTCCCTAAAAAGGTGTCCAGTTACAAGAAATAACAAAAACACAAACATTTACTGGTGTTAAAAGATTTCAGGTTCATTTACAGTTTTAATTTTGCAAACACATACCATAGTACTGAGCCTCATACCGTTGTTTGCAGAGAACACGATTAATCTGAATGAGTGATCCTTCATTGGATTCACTGACTTTGTTGTTAGGTTTCTCTGACTACTGTTTACTTAATTGTTAAGCGCATTTATGTCTGATGTTTTCCACGGTGTTGTAATCCGTTTGCAAGTCATTCAGAACCAGTCAAGGAGAGCATCTATTATATACTATGGTGGAGAGAAAAAAAAAACCATACTCTCCTCTAATTTGAAAACATGTCGTCTTTAGCAACTTTGCAAACATAAATAGTTTTCTTATCAAATGCATTAACAAACTGCATTATTTGACTTTGTGGTTCCACTCAATGCATTTGCATAGTTTTTTTAGAAATCTTTGTTTATGTGTGCCAAAAAAATATTGTTAATAGTTGAATTGAAAACAGAGTTTGTACAATATTGAGATATATATCATATAGTTTTATTCATGAAAATGCTTTTTTTTTAAAAATTCGAATGAAAAGCTGGGGCTCCACCAGCAAAAGTGTTACAAAAGCTGATTCGGTGAATCAAGAGTAGGATAGGTGGGGCATGAAATCACATACAGAAGGAAAATGCCTGCTTACTAGAAGACTAATTAATGCAAAAAATACTATTTGCCAACATTGGGTCCAAGAAAATAAAAAACATTTTGACTTAGATGATTGGGCCTTAACCTGACTGACGGTTATCCCAAGTGTGCCTCGGGGGTTAAATTTCACCCCGAGATACACTCGGGCTGTATACATCACCTCTCCCTGCGCTCCCTCGCTGATCACCGCAGTCTCCTCCTCCTCGCGAGGATGGCACCAGGAAGTATGAGGGTCACGATCGCCGGAGGAGGCTGGATTGTTTTGTAGATTTTGGAATATTTGCTCATAATTTTATTTTATTTATTTATAAAGGATTTTACCAGGAAGGATACATTGAGATTTCTCTCGTTTTCAAGTATGTCCTGGGTTAAAGAACATGGTTACAGAAATACAAAATAGCAAAATGCAAGAAATGAACACAAAACAAATATACAGATTAACAGAAAATAAATATGTAGGAAATATAGTCACTATGTTACATGTATACAGGTGCATTCCTTATTGAGGTATGTTAATATGGAGCTCTTAAGGGACTTTAGACTGAGGGAAGATTTGACGGCGTCTGGGAGGTTATTCCATAATTGTGGTGCTCTGTAGGAAAATGAGGATCGAGCCACTTGCTTTTTGTATTGTGGTATTGCAAGTAAGGTGCTGGTCCTGGATCGGAGGCTATAGGATGAGGGAACTGCTGAGGGAAGCAGCCTATTCAGGTAGGGTGGTAGCTTCCCAGAAAAGCTCTTAAACACCAGGTTGGAAAGGTGAAGGGTGCGTCTAGATTCCAGCGACGGCCAGTTTAGTTCTTTTAACATGTCACAATGATGGGTCATGTAGTTACATTGTAGCACAGTTATACAATGTAGTAAGTTTCTGGAGGTGCGTTTGCGGAGCGGCTGCTTACACTACATCTCCGTATTCAATGGCTGGCATAAGCATTTGTTGTACAATCTGCTTTCTTACCGCGGGGCTCAGGCAGGATTTGTTTCTGTACAGGGCACCTAGTTTGGGGTAAATTTTAGATGAAAGTTTTTCAATGTGGGGGCCAAAGGATAGATTTGGGTCTAACCACATACCTAGATATTTGAGAGAAGTGACTGGTCAGCGTGCCATTTGATTTTGTCCTAACACATAGATGGGGTGTTTGCAATTTGTGTAGTTTAGGTGCGGTTCCAAAGAGCATTGTAACAGTTTTGTCAGCATTTAGAAAAATTTGTTATCTTTGATCCACTTTTCTACCTCTGTGAATTGTTCTTGCAGCACGGCCTCCAGCTGTGGGAGATCTGGTTTGCTGGTATAGATTACAGTGCCGTCTGCGTACATGTGTACAGTTGAGGCTTTGCAGACATTGGGCAGATCATTTATGAATATTGTGAATAGCAGGGGGCCAAGTATCGAGCCTTGGGGTACACCGCACGTGACTGGGAGGTGGAGGGAAGTGCTGTCAGAAATGGACACATATTGCGACCGATCAGACACATATGATTGAAACCAGGTTAGCGTGCGATCACCAATACCAGAGTTTTTAAGTTTTTGTAATAAAGGCCTTGGCAAAATCAAGAAAGATGGCTCCAGTTAGGTTTCCTTGTTCCATGCCAGCCTGGATATCATTGGAAACTTTTAAAAGGGCAGTTGTGGTTGAATGATTTGGACGGGAGCCAGATTGATCTGGGGTTAAATAGTTCCAATACTGATAGTAATCGCGTAATTGAGTGTAAACACATTTTTTCAGGATTTTTGACATTACAGGAAGCAATGATATTGGACGGTAGTTGGATACCAAAGTATTGTCTCCACTTTAATGGATAGGTACCACTCTCGCAGTCTTCCAGAGTTTGGGTATATATCCAGTCGCCAGTGATTCATTGATTAGAGTTGCGACAGGTTTTGCAATTGCCGGCGCGCTGATTTTCAGCAGCATTGCTAGGATTTGGTCCGGTCCTGACTGGTGTTTCATTTTTTGGTTACAGAGAAGTTTAGTAATGGCACGGACAGGCACCGGTCTGAAACTGAATTTCCCTTTGATACAGGGTTTTTGCACAGTTGGAAGGATCTGACTTGTGTGCTGCCTTTCTGAATGTGTTTCAATTGCTAGCTTAGCAATCAGGGTGTTGGTGCATCCAACGAAATAGTTATTAAAGGCATTTGCTACATCTAGGAGGCGTTGCAGGGTTTAGTTGTTTACTTTGACAGCAGCTGGTTGGGAGTGGACAGGGGGCGATTGTATGTTATGATTTTCCAAAAATTTCTCGGCTTTGATATGTTATTGTTTAGATTTTCATTGAAGTATTGGGCTTTGGCCATTTTTATTTGCTTTTTGCATGCATTCCGCCATTTTCGGTATTCACAGTGATCGTTCGTGGATCCAGTACTCTTGAAACTTGACCAGAGTGAATCTCTAAGCTGGTACATGTGTGAGGTCAGCTGTAACCCAGGGGAGATGTGCCCCTTTGACTCGCACTTTACGCAGCAGAGCATGGGCATCAAGATATTTTATAGATGGAACCCAATGCTATGTAAGAAATGTATAAAGTGTACATGAAACCTAAATCCAACATTTTTTAATATAAATGTCCCCCATTACAGGAGTTCTGGTGTGGAATTCTACATTTTGGTGTCATGTTTTCATTACAATAATATATATTATACCCCACCCTCTTATTTTGGAGTTCTGGATAAGTGATACTCTACTTGTACAAAGAGGAGGTTGTGCCATTGTGGAAATTGAAAGAAAACCAAGCAGAACTGTTTTAAATGTCTGCAAGCTAGATTTGTTTAAGAGAGAAACTGAGTACAGCAATATCCGTGGAGAATTTAGAGAATTATCTAATCCGGTGACACAATTAGCTTTGAGAAATCAAGAAGACAGCGCAGGTTTCACACAGAGATCACTGGCTACAAGTGCGTATTTATTGAAAGAATAAAATGCTGCTGGGTAACTTTCTGTCAACAAGTCATTTAGGAACAGTAGGATCATTAGTTACAGTCATTTATGGAGTTAGTAATAGAACCTGATATGTGGGATCAGGTTTTATTGCTTCCAATTGCACACAACCACAATAAGGGCCGAGGCAGTACTGTTTAAATGAGATTCTGATTGTGTTCTTGTATTGTTTACCTCTTGTAGCCTGGAATCAGTGAGGGGGGGGGTGAACAGGATAAAAGTCAAATAAATATAGACTGTCCTCGTTTAAGCATGTCAGACAATGTTCAGAGACGCAAGTTCGGCCACAAGTTATACAGCTATAGTCTGATATTAAATCATACAATTGAGTCAAACAGTGTAGTATACCTTGTTTTAATGTGAAGACTAAACATGATAAACATATGTGTGACATACATGGGGACACATTGTCTGAAGAGCAAGAGGCATAGCACCAACCTTGGAGAAGGGATATTAAATTTACAACAACCTTGGAATAGGACCGATAGGTATTTTAAGAGCTTGTGGAATAGAGCCCCTAGTATTCTAAGGTTGTATTGTATTCTTAACTAAATTGAATATAATGGCTTTGGTAAGTTTACAACAGCTCTGGTTAAGAACAACCTTTTAATAAAGCATAGACGTTTTAAGAAGATAGAAAGTGGTATGAACGCTAAACAAAGACAAAAAGCAAATCCAATCTGGTGCTCGCAGAACCCAGATCCAACAAAAGAAACCAAGCACTTCAGCCAAAACATTGTGTGATATCCAAAGTGTCAGGCTATGTCAAGTTTGACAAAAGATGACAGTTGAGCAGAAACGTTGTCTGTGTGATATGCAACAAAAGTAGCCACCAAGCCATCCAAGTGACCGATTTCCCTTCTGTTCGAATACTAGATATTGAAAGCAAAATTTAAGTATGAGTCTACAAAGAAGGAGCTGTATATATGTGTCTGAAATAAGTAGGATGCAAGTATAAAGTCATTGTCCATATAGAGCACCGGTCACCAAATTGACCAAAAGAATAACTATCAATACCCACAACTAAAGTGGTATTACAGCCATCTACACCTACCCTTGTCTAACTGCATTCAAAAGGGCAAAAAAGTCTTTTAAAAGATGCTTAATTTGATAATAAACATTCAATGCCGAGTCATGTGTTTTATCAGAAATAACCATTTCACGACTGTGCAGAACCTATTTTTCTTGTAAATAAATTTTCTTATTGAAAAGTGTCATTCAGCCTAAACATGCATTTGTCCATACAAGTGCTTTGTACTTTTCGGTTTTAAACAAGAGTAAAGGGAAATAAGGGAGAGAGTGAACGAAAAACGTCCATTTAACCAAAATCAAACAGACGAGGGGGGGGCTGCCCAAGCCCCAATAAAGGCGGCTGGAAAAAAGAAAGAGAAAGGGGAAGAAGAGGGGGGGGGGGAAACGCTCGAACAACATGGGGGACCTCACACGAGAAATAATAGTGCATCTCCTTAATCAGCAAAAATCAGACACTATTTGTTAAAGGCTGTCCACTCCCTAAGATCCCATCTACTCAAGCCACGGGGACCAGACCTTAGAATAGTTGGGTAATGTGTGATTCGACACCGCTGTGAGTTCATCCATTAATTGCACATCCCGTAGCTTAGAATAAATACGGTTGAATGCTGGAACCGTGGGACAATTCCATTTCTCAGCCAGGACCCTCCAGGCCGCTAGTGTGATCTTAGCCAGTAATATGTTCTCCGGTCTAGAGAGGTCAGGAATGGGCCTAGACAGTAATAAGGTCCATAGGGATGTCCCTGACGAGGACTGCTGTAAGAAGTGTGTGGACCTCCTCCCAGAATGCCTGAACCCAGGGGCAGGCCCACCACATATGAAAGTGCCCTTTGCGCCACAACCCTTCCAGCACAAGACCGGGGTGGACAGTTGCATGCGGGACACCTGAACTGGTGTCACATACCATCGGAATATTGTTTTGATCAACTGCTCCTGGTGTGTTGTGCAGACCGAAACCGATTTCATCGCCTCCCAAATGTCAGCCCACTCCTCCGCCTCTAAAGATTCACCAATATCCATTTCCCAAGCCGCTATGTACCGCAATTCCTTCCAGTCGAGTAAGGTGGTAAGCATAGAGTATAGCGTGGAGATCAAACCCTTGCGGTACGACCCTGTGAGGCACAAACGTTCAAAATGGGAGAAGTGAGGGAGCGCTGCTGCCTTGATATGAGGGCTAGAGTCAAAAGCTCTCAACTGAAGGTAACGTAGAGGGTATGCCGGAGTTCGAAGACAGTGGTGTGACGTCATCCATCCGGAGCAGATCGCCCCCTGGGTAAAGCTGACAGTCTCTCAATTGGGATATCGTTACGGCAGAGATTGTATTCCTACGAGAGGCCAGGAGGAAATTCCCTGTTCCTTTGTATCGGAGTTAATAGAGAAGGGAGCATTGCCAAATCACATCTGGATGCCTTTGTCCCATATTCGGATGGAATTAATAATAGCCAGACAGGATGTACGGAGAAGCGGTCTGTGGCGTTTCAGGAGCCATATCCATTTATGAGGGACTCTCCAGTACCATCAGTGCTTGTTCGTGCAGAACCTATTTTGACAGTTTTTTGTAAGTCAATTTATTTTATTCTAGAATACTCAAATCAGTTTTCTCCCACTTGCAGAACAGATCCAGAATGCATTGCTCGATCAACATTACTACGCATATGAGTCATCATTCCCAAGATGCTAAACGTTTGGGGGTACACTCTGGAGTCTTTTTACAAACCAATTTTGTTGCTTTGCATTGCTCCAGAATTAGCCCACATTGAGTAGGTTCTTTTCAGATCGAGTATACTCAATCTTTGCATTGAAGGGGGGGTGTTAAGCTAAAAATTCACACAAAAAATAAAATTTGTAGGTAGTTTGGGTTCACTTACTAGAGGCACAAACTCGTAGCCAAAAGGTGCATATAGCACACCACATACGTCATGTGATTGATCGCAATGATCAGCAAAATGCAACTAAAATGTTAAAGGGACACTCTAAAAAAAAAAAGGGGGGGGAATTTTGCCTACATTAAAATATACTTATTCCCTACCTAGTTAGAGTATTTTTTTTTTTACTGTAATACCCTAAAAACCACTTGTTTCCAACAGCGTCTTTTTTTTTTATATACTCACCTCCCTCCTCTTCTGCTCCCGTCCTTGTAAATCTTTAACTTGGCTAATGGTTTACGTGAGAAGCGCGCATGCGCACCTCTCACTTAAACCACCCAATCAGCAGGCTTCCTCCCGGCTCCATCTTTGATTAGTGTTGCGCGCAAGAGGATGCGCGCAACACTAATCCTCAGCCGCTGCCGCCAGCAACTGCGGCGAGTTGGAGACGTCATCGCACTGAAAGCCTACTCAGCAATAGTCGGCAGAAGCGGGAAATGTGAATCCCGCTCTGCTGACTGACAGCTGGGAGGGCGGAGTAAAGTCCTCCGCGTCTCTCAGCTGTTTTAACCGATTGACTGAGTGGAGGGAGGGGGCACAGACAAGGGCATACTCAGGGCAGCATGACCACCTAAAAAAAGCTTGGGTGGTCATGCTGCCTAGAGTATCCCTTTAATTTTTAAGCCATGCGGTTTCAACATTGACTGGAGAATTGAAAATTCTAGGTCAAAATAGTCAAACCAGAAAAATTCTCCCATTTATCTCACTTTCCAAATTGGCTATTTGGTCTAGATTGTTCATTCTCCTGGCAATTCTCAAGGTTTTCACCTCTCTCTAATTAGCCCTGTGATTTTTAGATGTCGTTCCATTTTGTTCAATTGGCACACAGTCCAGTGAGGTTTAGTGAATATCTCTTCACAATGTTTAGGCATCGTGCTCACATAGGGGACTATTCACAAAACAAAGTAATTTACAGTCGAAGCAGTGATAATAAATCTCAATAATCCCAATAGGGAAATTCAAACACCGGCAGATGCTTGATTGATAAAGCTTCTGCCACAGTTCGAATCCTTTAGTAATAAATAACCACTAAATTTAGAACTTGTTTACAACCATGTTTTGTAAATAACCCCTATAGGAAAAGTTTAGTGAACGCCAATGTGTCTTGCCATTTGAAACGGCTGTGGTGAATAGAAGGAGTCACTCCCAACCGCCTCCTAATCAGTGGAACTGGATTGTAGATTGCAATAGCTATTTCATAACATTTCAAAAACTAAAATCTGAATTGTATCACTTATCACAGCAATAACGCATATTTTAATAGAATTCTGTACAATAAAAAAAAAAAAAAAATCAGGGGTACATACAATTTAAACTTAATTACCCGATGCCTTCTTATATTCCATTGCAGTAATGAGTTTGCTTCAGAGCGCCAATAAGGCAAGGTGTCCAGAATTTACCAATAAATATTAAAGGACAGCTAAGAGGTGGAAGGGTCGGGGCCTGCAGAAATTTCATCATGGGGGGGGGGGGGGTAAGAGGTTCAATTAATTCCCCATAGAAGTGCTTGCAAAATCATAGTCTGGTTAGAGATACTTTGAGCGATGACATTTAAATGTCACATTTGATAATATGCCAGCAGATTCGACAACCAGAGCTCATTTGACCGCTTTAGTGGATAACTGATTTACTATCTGGAAGTTTAGCATTGCAACATGGAGACAAGCGCAGACTGAATGCAAAATATAGAGCCACATTTTTGAATATAATAGGCTTTATATTGAACAAGTGTAAATGCAGACATATATCTATATTATAGAGATATATACGGGGGGGGTCAATGTATGTAAGGTCAGGACCAGAAATACTGGGACATCGACACAATTCTAACATCTTTGGCTCTATACGCCACCACGATGGAGTTGGAATGAAACAAACAATGTGCTTTAACTGCAGACTGTCAGCTTTAATTTGAGGGTATGTACATCCAGCTCAGGTGAACGGTGTAGGACTTACAGCAGTTTGCAGATGTGCCTCCCACTTGTTAAGGGACCAAAGGTAATGGGACAGAATAATAATCATAAATTAAACTTTCCCTTCTTAATACTTGGTTGCAAATCCTTTGCAGTCAATCACAGCCTGAAGTCTGGAACGCATAGACATCACCAGACGCTGGGTTTCATCCCTGGTGATGCTCTGCCAGGCCTCTACTGCAACTGTCTTCAGTTCCTGCTTGTTCTTGGGGCATTTTCCCTTCAGTTTTGTCTTCAGCAAGTGAAATGCATGCTCAATGGGATTCAGGTCAGGTGATTGACTTGGCCATTGCATAACATTCCACTTCTGTCCCTTCAAAAACTCTTTGGTTGCTTTTGCAGTATGCTTTGGGTCATTGTCCATCTGCACTGTGAAGCGCCATCCAATGAGTTCTGCAGCATTTGGCTGAATGTGAGCAGATAATATTGACCGAAACACTTCAGAATTCATCCTGCTGCTTTTGTCAGCAGTCACATAATCCATGAATACAAGAGAACCAGTTCCACTGGCAGCCATACATGCCCACACCATGACACTACCACCACCATGCTTCACTGATGAGGTGGTATGCATAGGATCATGAGCAGTTCCTTTCCTTCTCCATACTCTTCCCATCACTCTGGTACAAGTTGATCTTGTTCCAGAACTGTGAAGGCTTTGTTAGGTGTTGTTTGGCAAACTCTAATCTGGCCTTCCTGTTTTTGAGGCTCACCAATGGTTTACATCTTGTGGTGAACCCTCTGTATTCACTCTGGTGAAGTCTTGAGTGTTGACTTTGACACACATACACCTACCTCCTGGAGAGTGTTCTTGATCTGGCCAACTGTTGTGAAGGGTGTTTTCTTCACCAGGGAAAGAAATCTTCGGTCATCAACCACAGTTGTTTTCCGTGGCCTCCCGGCTCTTTTAGTATTGCTGAGCTCACCGGTGTGTTCCTTCTTTTTGAGAATGTTCCAAACAGTTGTTTTGGCCACAGCTAATGTTCTTGCTATCTCTCTGATGGGTTTGTTTTGTTTCTTCAGCCTAATGATGGGTTACTTCACTGATAGTGACAGCTCTTTGGATCTCATCTTGAGAGTTGACAGCAACAGATTCCAAATGCAAATAGCACACTTGAAATGAACTCTGGGCCTTTTATCTGCACATTGTAATTGGGGTAATGAGGGAGTATCACACACCTGGCCATGGAACAGCTGAGAAGCCAATTCCTACACTGTTCATCTGAGTTGGATGTACATACCCTCACATTAAAGCTGACAGTCTGCAGTTAAAGCACATTGTGTTTGTTTCATTCCAACTCCATTGTGGTGGTGTATAGTGTAAAGATGTTAGAATTGTGATGATGTCCCAATATTTCTGGACCTGACTGTATGTTCCTTATAGACCCAAATCAAAATAAGCTTTATTGGCAGGACCAAATACATTTTAGCATTGCCAAAGCATATGGGGTGGGGGGGGGGGGTAGTGATCTGGACCAAACCTGGCACATGTGGTTTCAGATCAGTAAAAATAAAAAAACATTCAGGCTGAAATGGGGGGGGGGGGAGGTTTCAAGTCAAGTACCAAAATTTATGCCCGCAGGAGAAATTAAGAATTTGGGGTACACAAAATAAAAAAAGTCAATAATGATTTAGAGCCAAATGTTACACAACTGATTAGGGAAATGTGGAATCTTTATGGGTAAATATCTGATTGGGGAATAAACCGGGAAGTCAACTATTAATTGGCATATGCTATAAACCACCCAATATTAGATGATGAGTAAGAGCAAATCAGGAAGGCTGCACATCTGGCTAGCACATTATTGGAGGTATTAATTACCCAGACAATAATTGGGATAGTGGGACTAGTAATTCAGTGAGGGGAATCTATACCTTCATGACACAACTTGCAGAAGCGACACCTGTCTGGTTATAACAAACAATGTGGATTTTTTTCCCCCCAAATATTAAAGTAAGGGAGCACAAAACCCAATGGACGCACAGGTTTTTGCAGCCTGTAACTATGAAAAATAGGCTGGTAGTCTGGCAACATTAATTCCCCCCCAGAGTTTGAGACTGGCATCATCGGTTACAGAACCAATATATGTAGCATACCCTAACATTTCTATAAATAAAAAACATTGATCAGAGCTGGTTGTGCGAGCGGGCCAGACTTTGTTACATAGCCCAGTATTGTATCAAGTTGTTCAGGACATCTCTTCACTTTTTATAACAGAGTACAAACCAATTGACACAGCAGTGGATGATGAGGCTGTCAATTTCCCACTAGAATTCCCTCGACCCTGTTTGATTGCCACCACATCGCTTGTGACCTTAAGGCTAGGGTCAGACTAGCACGTTTTCTACAGACTGTGCGCCCGTGCAGTACAGACAGACTTTTTGACGGACGACGCAGTAGTGGCCACACAGTCCGTTTTTGTGACTGACAGATGTAGGAGGGAAAATAAATTAAAACGAAAAAACATTTTGTCTGTCAAAAATGCTGGACGTACAAATGCAGTCTGACCACGTTCCATCACTCACACACAAAGCGTTGCGGACGTGGCGCACTCCGCACTAGCAGTATTACGTTCTTGCCTAACCTGCGTCCGTTTGCCGCATCCGTCATGCGTCCGCACTTCTGTGTGGACGTACTTCGTGTGTGGGGCTCCATTTAACACAATTGTATGCCATCACGGACGTACTTATGTGCGGCAACACGGACGTGAACACTGTTCGTCTGACACGTGCCTAAGTTGGGTGTCCTAGCATACTACGGAACCTAGACCCACCAAGGTTATGCAATGGGACCCCACCTTTGTGTGACGAAGAGGTTGCCAAAATGTGTCAGAAGCAACCATCTTGAGTTGAAGGGAAAAGGTGTACAGTGTTTATTCCGTGCATTCCTCCGGAGCTGCCTCTCAAAATAAAACTACAGCTCCCAGTAAATGCTCGATAAACCGTCACAAGGAAAATCCTTTCAGTGCTGCGGAATTAATCTGAGGTCTCCCGGTTACTCCCACAGGGAACTTGGTTGCATGCTCAAGGGTAGGGTCCCCCCCCCTCCCAAAATTTTTTTTTTAAGGTTTCATAGGTTTTTTGTTTTTTTTCTTTACCTCCAAGTTGTGACTGTAAAATGTCCGGGCAACGTTGGATACTTAAGCTAGTTGAACAAACAAAAAAATATCACATTACCAGCAATGGATGCTGGTACACACTGAACAAAATATTCTGCAAAATAAATAAAAGGTCCATAGCATTTTCTGTATGAGGATATTGAAAAAACAATAAGGTGGAAAAAATAGCGCAAATAATGTGTAGATGGTCGGTCTTGGGTAGCAGCAAGGGCACAAACGCACACTCCCAAGTGCGAATAGTCAATGGATAAAATAATGGGTAGAGTCCTCGCTTAGATTATGTATATTTTTCTGCACTTTGATAAAGACCAATTAGGTGGAAACGCGTTAGTGCTGCAATACATTTTACTTCATTTTATCCTGCCGACTTTTCGTCTGTGACATATCCCGGGGATCCAATATTTCATCTATGGACCAGGTTATCACCACGGATGGTTGCTGGTAGGACGGGCTGGTGAGATCATATCCACAGATATATGCCTATATAGTCCAGAGCCGACTTTATGGGGCTCAGAAAAAAGTGAGTTGAATACTTTCTCTGGAAACCAGGAGTCATAAGGATGTACTGCGCAATGTATGTCTCCTATTATGTTTTCTAGATCATCTTGAAGTATTACTCACTGGACACTTGGCGTAAGCGCAGGACTCTACCCATTAATTTATGAGGATATGCAAGATGTTCATAAAGGACTTCCGTGTGCTAATGTTTAGCACCAGGTCACTCTGCTTTGTCTCTAGTGAAACGCAATCTGGTGTGTTTGGATTTCACACTCTTGCGCCTCTTTAGTCATACGAGGAGAGCATCATGAAGCAGCAGCACTGGAAAAAAAAATTTGTAATACAAATATATTTCTCCACTCAACTGCTTATCATTAACCCCAAAATAAAAATATAAAAAAAAGGGAAAAACCTCTAAGAAGGGGTTGTCTCAATTCTATAGAAAAAGATCTTTATAAAAACACCTGTGTCACCAAGGTTAGACATCATTCATCTGGTTGAAAAACAGAACCTACCATGGATAGGCCATGATGAAATCTAGCCTTTATTAGAAAAATAAATACGGTGTTGCAATCAAGCACTGGGCACTGCCATCACACCGATACCAGTTCACACAGGGTGGCTCGTGTTCTCAATGCTGCTTGTTGGCATAACAAATTGCCAAGAATGCTATGCCAAAAAGGAGTTTGATAGGTGTTTAATGAGGGAATAGGTGGGGGGGAGCTGATAGAAAAACCCTGCAAAGCGAGGTCGTCAAAAAAATAAATAAAAAAAAAAATTCATAATATGGCCTTTGAATAGAAATAGCTCCATTGCCTCCAACAATACAAAACAGAATAGAGATGACGTACTGTGTGTATGCAAGTTAACACATCTAGTACTGTATAAAATGTAAAAACACCCATTAATGTTAAGAATGATAGTGTTTGTTGTAAAATCGTATATTTAAAGCTGAACAGATTGATCTATAGTTAGATGACTTTTAATGAAAAATGCAGTAAAAAAAATAAATAAAAAAAAGCGGCCATAAAGCAAGTTTGGGAGTATGCTGGATTGGATATACTAGCATAATACTGGACCCTCCATGGAGAATGATATAGGGAATAAAAGGCAGTGTGGAAACATTGCAAGTATCAAATATAATGAATGGAAACAGGCCTTCGAGGGTCTGTGGGTATAGGAAAGTATGAAAAAACAGCCTTTATGAAGAGCCCTATCAGGAACAAACCGTGCAGGCTTGAAAATAAACCAGAAACCCCCCCAAAAAATAAAAATAAAAACCCTCGTCTCCGTGCATTGAAACTGATCTAGTTGCCTAAATTGGGAGCGCTCGCCGTAGGTAAGGAATATTTCTATCAAGCCAGAAAAGTGTTTCCAGAGCAAGGATTAAAGGGCCCCTAAAACAAAAACTAAATGAACAGCTCTATTGACTCAGCGTCATCAGGAGCAGAAAGTGCAGCCTAGTTATTGCATAGGCTCGAGTGTAAGAAGGTCTTTCAAATGCACCTTGAACTTTATTCCACCCGTGGTGTAAACTTAAACGGAGCCAGGGCTGCCATCAGGCAGCTGAACACCCATGTGTAAGGGCCAGTGTCCACTGGAGATACTGGGCCCCTGAACATAAAGTTGCCCAGGGGTTTGGCAAGTGCCACCAATGGAAGGGACCCTCCATGCTACTCAGTACAGCCAAGATCAACACTTTAATTTACGGAAATGGACAGCTAAGGGAAGGGTGGGGGCGGCATCCCCCACCAAGATTTCTGATAGAGTTACGTTTATATCAGCTCAGGTTACATTTACATCAATTGGAATAAAGCCCAATGTTTGTAAAAAACGACACTGTTTTAGATCAGAAGAAAAGCAAACTCTTTTGAAGAGGTTACAAAGTAACTAGCAATTGTATTTTAGCGGTCAAAAAAAGAAAAAAAAAAAAAATTGGCAATATTTTGTTGTAAACACTTTAATTAAAAAGTTTTCCCTTTAAATATTTAAAACAAAAATCAATATATAATTATAGATACAAAAGTTACAAAGAAAAAATGACCCATGATTTACAAAGCTTCATTCCAATACCTGCCATGCATACGAAAGTTACTGGTAAATCTTTATAAATGGATACATGGTTCATGGGTGTGGAAGACAAAAAGTAAATGCAGTCGAGTTTGGCAGCGTTTGGTCACAAGTCACAACCACAGAACAGATTTATATTAGGTCACTGGTCCTTTTCCTATAAAGTGGCACTTCTTTGGTGAGTTTGTTGCTTGATGTTGATTGAAGCCGCAGACGTGACTGGATTCAGGATTGGTCATCGGTTTTTGAGTCTAATTGTGGGTCACTTGTTTGAGATGAAAGAAAGGCTTCCCAAGTAGCAAGGCACTGCAGGAGAAGAGAAACCATTAGAGGTATAACCCAGGTCCGCATAAGCATATCTTTCTACAGGTCAGACACACTTTAATATCCACCAGGAACATTCTACGCCCTTTGCAATAGCTCAAGTCTAAAGTAGCTTAACGGGGGGGGGGGGGGAATTCTATAAAGCGAGATAAAATGTAAAAGCACAATTATTAAATGACACTACCTTTATTTTAAATATTGTAGCTTACCAAGTTGTTCCTACACTAGGCTTTATACAGCAAGCTTCTTTCAAGCTCCTACTGGTCTTCATTTTGGGCTCTAACATCCTGGACCCAGTGCATTTTTAGACCCTTAAATCGAACCCCACAATATTGATTTCACTTATCCCTGCTATATGGAGCTATCTGCAATCAGATGTAAATCTAATGAAAAGCAGCAAGTAAAAGTGCTCACACGCTTCTGCAGTGCCCATTTTTTTTTTTTCACTTTTATTATATAGTAAAATGATAAAAAAAAAAAAAAGTTACAGGGAAGGGTCCTAGTGGTGCAATGTACAAAATTGAGCACTTTTTGTCGAGCATTATTGTGCCCATCTTTGTTGGCAGCAGCCCTATACCCAGCTACACATATGTATAACTACTGGTGTACTGGTGCCCCAACAGCCACACATACTTTTGTAAAACACGACAGTTTGTTACCATTTACATTTGGGAATGTCGTTGCACATCCCAAGGCTGGATGGCCCCCCCCCCCGATGTATTGGAACTAGATTTCCCATGAGGCTCTGGCCAAGCATTATGAGACACATGTACTGCTGGGACAGCCAAGGTTGTTGACCGTTGCGCACGGCCCCCCCCCCCCAAAAAAAAAAAAAAAAAGTGTATGGGCTAATGTAGCACGCATATCTGCTGTGATAGTGATGCATCGAAATTTCAGCTGCTGAAATTATTGGCCGAAGGGGGGGGGGGGGGGAATCCGTACCAGGGGGAGGCCCTGCTGAGCTCCAGCAGTGGCAGTCCAACTCCCGCTCTTCGTCAAAATGCCAGGATGTCACAGACTTCCGCCTCATCCCTGCGACCGGCGTCTAACGAAGAGCGGGAACTAAATGCCGGAGGGCTGCCATCATGGGACTGTTGGAGGAGCTCAGTGCTGAATTATGTGGATGTAGGCAACTGACATCTGTTCTGTTAGTAACGGTTTACTATATGACAGAATGTACAAGTATAATCTGAGCATAGCTCAGTGATCCTAGAGAGCTTCTAATGAAAAATATAAAGGATATTTAAATACTCATTCTATGTAAATCAGAAGACTATTTACAGTTGCAAGAAAAAGTATGTGAACCCTTTGGGATTACGTGGAGTTTTGCATGAATTGGTCATAAAATGTGCTCGGATCTTCATCTAAGTCACAACAATTTGAAAAACACAGCTTAAAATAAAAAATATGTTATGTTTTTATTGAACAGAACATGTAAACATTCACAGTGCAGGGTGGAAAAGTATGTGAACCTTTGGACTTAATAACTGGTTGACCCTCCTTTGGCAGCAATAACCTCAACCAAACGTTTCCTGTAGTTGCAGATCAGACCTGCACAACGATCTGGAGTAATTTAGTCAGGTATATTACACAGAAAGGAAGAATTTTAAAATGGATGCCTGTAGCCATTTTGTTTTTAAAGACCGTTTTTCTTTCTATTTTCTCTAAGTTTAGAAATGAACGATTTTTTTTTTTTTTTTTTTTTTTTTTACAGAGTTCATTCCTGGGTGAAGTCTTTTATATTTTTTTAAGAAGTGCCAGACATGAAGGAACCTAGAATGTTTCTTTTGTCTGATAATGCTAGAGTTAAGTGCTAAGACGTGGCATAATTAAATTTATTGGTCTGTCTTAAGTTTTAAAAAAGATATTTTGTCTTTTGGGTATAGGAATAAGAGTTAATATTCCTAATATAGATTTACATTTCACAAAATATATGTTTATAATCAAGGTATATTTTATTATATTTACAGTAGGAAATATATATATTCCAACAAATATTGTAGAAAGTATATAATTGGTAAATAATAAAATTTACTAAATAGATTTTGTTGAGTTAACCAGAAAAGAATTTAGCTGATAGTAATTTCAAAAGGGAGTAGGGATATAAATCAATGATGACAGATGGAGAGACAGTGTCTAGCTGGGAGAAGAGAAGGTCTTTGTTGAGTCAGATTGATCTTTTGACCCGAGATAAGATATTAAAAAGAAATGGTGGAATTAAGAAGTGCAATACTGCCCTCTAGAGGATAGTAAATATATATAAAAATATTGCCAGTGACGTCAAATTGGCTATAATAAAGCAGCAATGTTATTTGCAAGTCAGTCGGAGATTCCAGCATTCATTCAGACTCACACTGCAATGCATTCAGACGTCCAGTACACATGACACTCTGCTGGAATCTCCGACTCTCATTCAGACTCTCACCGCAATGCATTCAGACGTCCAGTACACATAGAGATTTGAGAGTCAGAAATTTGGTAATCTTGCCTCATGTCTTGATCTGCTAACTCACATGCATTGATTCTGATATCGATAATCTTCACATATTCCAAAACAAAGCACTACATCAGGAATTCCAAGGCAGACTTATCAACATCCAAATTGGACAGGTAATGTATGAAAAAAAATATAAAAAAAATTAATGTAATTATCTATATTTGTAGATATTCTTGCAACGTAGACTGAGATTTCTCAGATACTTGGGGTTAGATCCAAATTCTTCATATTTCTATCTGCAGAATAGAAAATACTTAGAAGTGGATATAAGGATTTATTCCTAAAAGAAATGTTGTAAGATTGATACCAATATATATATTGAATTTGGAAACTACTGTGATTAAAATAAGCAAGGAATTATATAACTACAAAATAAAAAGCAAAAGATTAGAAGTTTGATTCGAGATTAGGGGAGGATTCACTAAATAAGTTTTTATTACTTATTAAATTAGCTCATCTTTTGTTGATCCATGTAGCATAGGGATATATAGAGATTATATATATATATATATATATATATGAGCTGGCTGGTTAAACATTGTTTGCTGGGAAATGCATGTTGTATTAAGCAGAAATGTTTATTAACCATTTGTGTATTAGTTACCAACTGATAAGGTAAATGATATTAATCATATATGCAGTTACTAACCGGAGATACATATATTGTGAAGCTAGTTTTTATATGCTGATGGATTGTGGTTTAAATTTTTGTTTAGGATATGAGATTTGAAACTTTTTTGTATACGTAATAAATATATATTTTTATCTGAGTATTGATTGTGTTTTGCTTTAAAAAAATACGACAATTAAAAGAATTCAGGATAATTTCTAAGAAATATAAACGATTGATTTGTGTCTCGTATAAGTTTCTTATGAAATAATAATCCCTGATATATTGGAGGCAACTGCCGAGGTAGGTCCAGTAAGTCCAATATAGACATATTGGAGGCTTGGCTGATAGATATATCTAACGTGTTGTATTCACGTGCAGAGATTATATCCGACAATTTTGGACCACTCCTCTTCACAAAACTGTTTCAGTGTAGCAATATTCTTGGGATGCCTGGTGTGAATCGCTCTCTTAGGCTAGGGTCAGACGAACGCATTTTCACGTTGTCTGTGAAAAAGTGCGTTCGAACGAATGGACGCATTTTTTCCACGGAGTACGCGATAGCGGTCATACTATGCGCATTTGCGTTCGTGATTTTGTACGGATCATCAATAAAACACTTTGTGCATCTGGACGTTATGTTGGCCGGACATTAGCAGTGTCTGACATCTCCAATTCACGCCGCTAGCGGACGCAGCGCACTCTGTACAACCGTACTAGTGGTTTTACGTTCGACAAAATGCGTTCGTTTGCCACTTGCGTTGCGCAGCCGGACTTTTGTGCGACCGTACTTCGTATATTGGCCGTCATTTGCTGCTACTACGGCCGTGATTAAGTGCGCCTGCACGCGCGTTCGCACTGCCTCAGTCTGACCCTAGCCTTAAGGTCATGCCACAGCATTTCAAATCGTGTTTAGGTCAGGATTCTGACTGGGCCACTCCAGAAGGCGTATTTTGTTTTGAAGCCATTCTTTTGTTGAATTACTTATATGCTTTGGGTCATTGTTCTGTTGCATCACCCACCCTCTGCGGAGCTTCAGTTGGCGGACAGATGGTCTTACGTTTTCCTGCAAAATGTCTTGCTAAGCTCTGGAATTCATTTTTCCCACCAATGACAACAATCCGTCCAGGCCCTGAGGCAGCAAAACAGCCCCAAACCAAGATGCTCCCTCCGCCATGTTTTACAGTGGGGATGAGGTTTTGATGTTGGTGTGCTGTGCCTTTTTTTTTCTCCACACAGTGTTGTGTGTTTTTTTCCAAACAACTCAATTTTGGTTTCATCTGTCCACAGAATATTTTGCCAGTAGTGCTGTGGAACATCCAGGTGCTCTTTTGCAAACTTCAAACGTGCTGCAATATTCTTTTTGGACAGCAATGGCTTCCTCCGTGATGTCCTCCCATGTACTCCATTCTTGTTTAAGGTTTTCCTTATTGTAGATGGTGTCAACAAAAATGTTAGCATGTGCCAGAGATTTCTGTAAGTCTTTAGCTGACACTCTAGGATTCTTCTTTACCTCATTAAGCATTCTGCGCTGTGCTCTTGCAGTCATCTTTACAGGACGACCACGCCTCGGGAGAGTAGCAACAGTGCTGAACTTTCTCCATTTGTAGACAGTCTGTCTTACAGTGGACACATGAACATCAAGGCTTTTGGAGATACTTTTGTAACCCTTTCCAGCTACATGCAAGTCAACAATTCTTGATTGTAAGGCTTCTGAGAGCTCTTTTCTGCGAGGCATGGTTCACATCAGGCAGCGCTTCTTGAAACCAGTAAACCCAAAACTGGTGTGTGTTTTTAAAGGGCAGGACAGCTTTCAGCAACACATCCAATAATATCACACTGATTGGACTCAAGGTTGGCTCCCGCCTGGCTCCAGTTAGCTCTTTGAGAAGTCATTAGGCTAGGGGTTCACATACTTTTTCCACCCTGCACTGTGAAGGTTTACATGTTCTGTTCAATAAAAACATGAAAACATAATGTTTGTGTTGTATTATTTTAAGCAGACTGTTTTTCAAATTGTTGTGACTTAGCTGAAGATCAGAGCACATTTTATGACCAATTCATGCAAAACTCCACGTAATCCCAAAGAGACCCAAAGATAGGTGGGTCTCCAATGTGGACAACGCCGATAAAAAAAAAGTGTTTAACAATCTTCCCGTTAGAACCAGCAAAGACAAATTCATTATGTGGGACAGACACCGTAAAGAAAAATAAAATACTGGATAATGCAGAACAAAGGAGGAAATAAAACTGAATACACTTTTCTTGTTCTGTCACATCCATCTGTGCCTAGAATATGATTATCATTGTTTTATGATGCCCAGCAGGACTGAGGGAAACATAACAACCTTCAAGAGGCAAATCAAGTGCAATCAATGAGCAGCACACACAGTAAAATACAATAAAAAGTGACTTGTGAATACGTAATAAAAATGTACAACTTGCTTGAAGAATGTATTTTCGTTTAATAAAAAAAAGTTGTTCCTTTTCTACATAGTAATAGTATACATGCCTTGATATGCATTTTTTTTTATACCAGTTTAGAAACATTTTAAAATATGCATGCATTTAAATTTACCATAAAAATATAAATGCTCTTTTTACTTATATTACAGATACTGTGAAAAACACAAATATTGATGCTCAAGATTTTATCGTTTAGTTGGAGCAGTTGGTCAAACATAATCTAAACTTGGTACAGAATCTCTCCCCCCCCCCCCCCCCCGAAACACAGACTCCTCACAGCAACCTTGAACAATACTACCACAAAAGGATTAAATAAGGGTAAAACAGAGTCCTACAGAATAAAGAAACATGTGCTTTTTCGGACTGATACCGGATATAGAACACAGGGATGTCATTGAGTTCTCCTGCTGTATGCAGAGGACGTTCTCCACACCTCATCCACTAATACGCCCCTATCATGGGTCCCGTGTTGGTCTGACCCCACTTTTATACCCCCTCCCGGGGTTATTAAATGGGTGGGATCCTTTGGATCGAGATTCAAGAGAGAAGTTGCTGGAAAGGTCACACAGTCTGACTTTTCCAGCGATACCTCTCTAACACCTCAGATGCCAGCCCGCGATGTGTATGTGTGTGTGTTAACCCCTAGCTGCCAAGGGATTTTCTGTGGTAATCCTTAGATCTACCTACCAATCAGGGGCAGCTAGAGGGTCAGGTCTGGCATCAGAAAAGGCCAGATCATGGCCTTTCCAATGATACCAAACATGGCCTGGTTACTAAAAAAAGTTCTATTAAATTTTCTAGTGTTGCACCAATATATTATTGTTAAAGTACCGATACTTTAGGATTTTGCTGAAAGCCTGTCCAGTTTATGGTAATATTGAGATGTATGGCCAGACACTTTATCCACTGCACACCCTGACCACAGGTCCAGCCCCTCACACACCAGCAAGCCGGCCCAGGGCTGGCTTCCGGGTAGAGGCATTTTCACAAGTACCATAAAGGCTTGGATGATAAAATGTTACACTGTAGAGAATTGAAATTCACATTTGTTATGTCCTGCCAAGTCCGCTGTAAAAAAAAAATAAAAAAAATAAAAAAAAAACACAGCAACACCGGAATTTTTTATTAGTTCAGAACGGTCTAGAATTATTATTTTTTTCCCTTAAATTGTCCATTGGTATATGTGCGTTTAACTGTAAAATAAGAAACAATAAAAGTTCTACTCCACCCAAAGATTCACATGATATGTACACACACAAAAGTATGTCTTTTTATTCAGAGATATCTATCCATCCAGCTCTGGATTAAAAGCCATACTTAACTTTTCTTCTATCCTCCTGCTGCGGGAAGGAATGAGGCTGCCTTGACGATGAACCACACTTGTTCATGCAACCTGTGTTCCCAAGGTTACAGATTATTACTGCAATGGAAGTACATTCTTGTATTGCAAACAAATACAAGGTTTATGAGAGCACAAGGTTTATGAGAGCACGGAGAAAGGGCAGTGGTATAAGTGGCCTGTCCAACGAGTCTCGCTCAGGTCTAAGGCTGGGTTCACACCTGAGCGTATCTCATATTTTATCTGGCGCTTTTGACAATTAGAAACGCGTGTTTTTTTGATTGACTTCAGAGGCGTCCAATGAAAAAATACTTGTGTCTGCTGCCATGTGCAGAACGCGTGTTCAACGCGAAGGATGCGCTGAAATGGGCGTTTGTGTTTTCGTCATCATGAATTCTATGGCTGCAAACGTGCTGTAAGATGCCCCAAAGAAGCTCCTGGTACTTTGGGTGTTTTTACAGCGCTTTCCTACACACTGTAAAATGTTCAGGTGTGAACCATGTCCATAGGAAATAATGGGATTTCAGTGTTTGAGCCTTTTACTGCGTGTAGGAACGCTCTGTAAAACGCCCGGGTGTGAACGGGGCCTAAGGGTTTAACTCTCCAATGCCATTACACAGAAGACAATACCATATGCCCATAAGTCTAGGATTGCCAAACTATGGTGACCAGAACTGAAATGCCAAGGAAGCCTCCTTTACACAAGAGATAATTTAACCCCCAAATGATCAGGTCAGCCTCATTAGGAAGGTATAGCGGGTACCGCTAGGCACTGCAGGCAAGGGATTCATGTCTACATTACTCCAAGTTTATGGAAAGGGAAGTGCAGATGAAGTTCCTGTACTGGATGCAAGCATTCCCCAACCACTAAGGCCAGGGGTCAGACAAGCATTTTGCAGAGCGGAAGGAACGTCTGAGAGGTGAGATGACGTTCCTTACTTCCTTCCACTCCGACACTCATCTGGCCACATCGCTGAGCGCAGTTAGTGCCTCCTATGGAAAAATTGCGCTTTGCAGCCTTGTTGAATGCGCATCGTAGCGCTTCGATGGGGAGGCTTTCAGCACAACCACTGTAGCACATGCAATTCATGCGCACTCTACAGCGTGTGGCCAACCCCGAAGCGTCAATGCTGCAACAGTTGCCGGGAAGCATGTCAGTACAGGCGCACACTGCTCTCCTCTGACCCAGTCTAAAAAAGTCTTTAATATTTCGTCCCATAAGTGTTTCAAACAGATTATTAAAAATGAAGCAGCCATGCCACGTGGATTGCTGCGGCCGGACAAAATCTCAAAATTTAAAGCTTGCCTTTTTTTTTCCCCAGATCTACATATTGTTTTGACAACATTTCCTAGGCACACTACAGTAAATAAAAAGTGGATTATCTCAAGTGGCTTCTGACAGTTTGAGCATATCATTACTCAAACCAAACCAATACCGGGCAGGGAGCCCAGGCCTATTCTTCTGCGCGTACTCAAATGACTGATTAAGAAGCTACTGGAATTGACCCAGGGTGCATGGTATGCGGGGAAAGCGAAAACCTGAACTTTGAACATAACGACGAACAAACTAAAATAGTGTAAACTGTTTCTCTGCCACCATTACAAGACTAAGATCAGAACTTTAAAAAAACAAAACAAAAAAAAAACGATTATTAACCTCTGGCCAAGTTTGCCCTCTTCAATTATGGTTTTAAAAAAAAAAAAAAAGTGAAACTTTTTATAGGATTTTAAAACCATTTCTAATTAGATTATTTTTTTTTCTTTTCGAAAAGCTCAAGACACTGAAGTGTAATTATGCGGCTATAAATTAATATTGAAAATTAAGCATTTGATACGCAATGCTCTAGACCAGATATTTTTTTTATAAATCGGGACAAGAATAAAAAAAAACAAACAAAAAAACACTGGCAACAAAACACTACACAAAACCAGTGGTTATATAAAAGTAATGTCTACTTGTTCTAATTAGACATAAGAATATTAACATATGAAAGGATGGTTTTCAATTATTTTCAGCCCTAAAAGAAAACAAACTGTTTGTTCTGTACAGACTGCGCTATACAGCAATAACCTCAGACACTACTTCGGAGCTCAATGGAGAAGACGTGCAGGCTGCTTTACTCCATAGGATTTAGTTCTAGGTGTTATGTCAGTCATAACCAGGCTGTCTTTAGTTTACAAAAGTAACAGAACTATAGCACAGACCCTGAAGCAGCTGTATCAAGGTTTTATTCTTATGTGGAGACCTTTGCCACCACACCACCTTCCCTGCCTACCTCTGGTCCAGAGCTGCCATCCCTCCCTTTGGTCCCCGCCTTTCCCTAAAAATCCCTTTCACACTTGGGTTCCGTCTCATTGCATACTCATTTCCTCCCACACTCTGGTCTGTTCCCTTGCATAAACTCACCCTTTCATCCCCAGTCACATCATACATCATACATCATACATCATACATCATACATCATACATCATACATCAATACATACATACCGTGTTAGTCCAGATGCCAAAATCAGGAGAATAGCAGTCTGTAGTGATATTTTTTTATTGGACGAACGTTACATTTAAACAAGCTTTCGAGAGTGATCTTCCCTTCATCAGGTCTGGATAGCTTCTTAAATGTAACGTTAGTCCAATTAAGAAAAAAAAAAAAAACACTACAGACCGCTATACTCATATTTTTAATAAATATATATGGGACACTCTACACAACATGACCACCAAGCTAAAGTGATCATGGTGCGTAGAGTGCCCCCTAACAGGTCTATACGAGCGCTTGTGTTCGTTTGGAGAGAAAGCAGACATGGGCTTGAGCTGTGCACGCAACATCAGTCCACTCTCACAGGCGCTAGTGTACCTTGTGTGTGAAAAGTACGCATGTTAAAATGAACAATTTGCATGTATATGCACCATACAAATTACACAAGACAAAAGGGGAAACAGGATGAGCTTTTCTCTGACAAACTAGCAATAATCTAGGGCTGCAACTATAAATCAGAGCCCAATGTTTTGATGCTCTTAAAGCTGGGACTTTTAATTGGGCCCTGGGCTAGACTATGTGCCCGATTTATAGTAAACATGGCCCTGATCATGACACACACACACACACACACCACACACACACACACACACTTTAGGCTGGGGTCAGACCAGCGCACTTTTAACGTGCGTTCTGGCGCACATAATTACAGCCGCACTAGCAGCAGATGACGGGCAATGACGGCCAATATACGATGTACGGACGCACAAAAGTCCGGCCATGCAACGCAAGTGGAATTTGAAAGCATTTTTCTGAGAACACTGAACCGCTAGTACTGACGTACTGAGTGCGCAGCTGCGGCATAGCGGCGTGTTTGCGAGATTAGGAGATGTCAGACGCTGCTAATGTCCAGCCTACATAACGTCCAGACGCAAAAAGAGTTTTATTGACGATCCGTACAAAATCACACCTGAAAATGCGCGTCGTCTGACAGTTTTTGCGCATTCCGTGAAAAAATACGTCAATGCGTTCGGACGCACTTTTTCACGTTCGCGTGAAAAAATGCTTTCGTCTGACCCTAGCCTTAGCAGTGTTCGATTTACCTCTTCATAATGGTTTATCCTGTTGTCCGCCATGTCAGTAAAGGCCAGCTTAAGGTCACAATGCATGTTTTGCTTCCATCTTTCCCAGTCTGCCTTTAAAGCGTTATTGGCACATTCCACTTTATCTTCAAGTTTTTCAATCTCTTCCGTAAGCTGAAAAGGAAAGGATATTGGTATTCAGTCAAGCTGAACAACGTCTCAGGATTGGAACCCAGCAAAGAAAAGAAAACAGGCCAAGGTCCAGCTAAGGCTAGGGTCAGACTGAGGCAGTGCGAACGCGCGTTCTGGCGCACATAATCACGGCCGCACTAGCAGCAGATGCCGGGCAATGACAGCCAATATACGAAGTACGGTCGCACAAAAGTCCGGCCGCGCAACGCAAGTGGAAAATGAACGCATTTTTTCGAGAACGTTAAACCGCTGGTACTGACGTACAGAGTGCGCTGCGGCCGCATGGCAGCGTGTGTGCGTGATTAGGAGATGTCAGACGCTGCTAGTGTGCGGCCAACATAACGTTCAAACAGCCGGATTTCCCTAGACTTCTTTTCACCCCATCGTCATGAAATACGTCCAGAATTGCGCATCGTCTGACCACTTAAGCGTATTCCGTGAAAAAATGCGTGCGCACGCATCGACGTACATTTTGACGGTGGCCGCAGAAAATGCGCTCATCTGTCCCTAGCCTAAATGAAGTCCAAAGCATGACTGTCAACTACTTATTGCCTGGAAATCAAATCTTACTCTATGAAAAAGGGGTACACTAAACAAATGGGGATGCAAAGAGATTTTATTAACCCTACGAGGGGGAAGGAAACCGGTTGAGCATAAACCCTTTACAGTAGCCTCACCTCTCCCATTTTATCCATTTAGCTTCCCCCCAAAACCCACCTTGAAAAGGAACAGCGCTTTAAATGTAGAGTGAGAATATACCGACCATTTCAAAAATATAAAGTGGTCAGGATGTGTAGCGTGCTCCTGTAATCCAATACTGGTCTCTCTGAACCTGGCGGGAGGCGACATGCTGCCAGGAAGGCTGGACACACCAGCCAATCCAGTGGCTCTCAACATCGATAGGCATTGACAGCAATCGAATGGGGCTGGTTCCTAAAGGATCCTGAAGCCCTGTAACCTGACATCAGAACTCACCGAGCTCAGGTTAAGGGCAGGACTAGCACCCCCCCAGACTTCACATCGAGGGGGAGAAGGGAACTCTCAGCAGCATGACCACACAGATAAGAGTCCCTTTAATGATATCCCAGTTCCTATACAAGTCTTTTTTAAAGGATGGAGAAAGGAGACAGATCTTACGTAGGGATTTTATCCTTGCTCTAGAACAGGGATTCCCAAACCGGTCCTCAGGACCCGCCAGATATCTGAAGCACAGCACAGATGATCTGATTTGCTGCTCAGTGATTGCAGGATTCAGTCTGCATTTCCCTACGGTGATCCTTAAAACCTGTCCTGGTGGAAGGTCCCGAGGACAGGTTTGGAAACCACTGCTCTAGAAGCAATCATTCGAAGGCAAATGTGAACAGAAATTGTAAATTCAACAAGTGGTAAAAGTGATAAAGTAACAAAGTTAGCCGAGTTATAAAACGCAGATACATTTCCTTTTCATACACGTAATAAGATGTATAGTGCTTACTCTGGGGCAAATTAAAGAAGTGAAGAGTCAGACATACAAGAATATATTAGCTGGTGTAGCAGTTTTATTTATGTATGATGGACTATCTAAAGGATATGTTGTATTATACATCATCGCTGTCACACCATTCATTATAAACTGCAGATGCAAGGTGTAACCTTTTCAGGAAACAAAGTCTACAACAGTAAAATTGAGAAGGAAAAAAAAAAAAAAAATTATATCCAAAGCAATTAAGCCACAGAAATGATTGAGGAACAGTCCAAAGCTCAGATGAGTTTGCAGGCAAGTGTTGGAAGTAAATCAGGTTGATTAACGAAGTTAGAAATTAGGGGGTGATGTAGATATTTGGTTAAGGTCTTTTTAAATACAAAAATACTAGGACAATCTAAAAGGTGATGGAGGTTCATAAGTTGGGGACGTGACCTCCAATGCATGTGGCCGATTCTACATATAAAACTGGGTCTGTCTGGCACACAGCCAACTGGCCGACCGACTAGCCTCAGAGCGGCTGACAGGCCCTTAAGTAAAGCGTCCCACAAGTTAACTGCCCGGTGTACCCAATGGTCAGCGCAGATATCTCTATTAAATGGTTAGCTTGCACATAAACTCAGGGAAACTTTAAAATGATGCCTGCAGGACCCCTTTAAATGGCCAGAAGTGCCAAATTGCTGTGTATCTTAGAGCTAAGAGGCCATATATATGCATTGGGATACCACCATGTCGTGCCAAGCTAAAGTCAAACGAATTTTTGTGACAGAGGAAAAAAGAAGTGTACTTCTGTGTGCCAGTAGTAAAAGAGGGGGGGGGGGTCAGGACTTCAGAAAACAGGCTTTTAAAAATAGAAAATATGAAAAAGCAGCTTCTGCCTTTATCTTTCTCTCCCAATGAAAGCCATCTGTTGCTTAGGCCTACAAAATAAATAATATTCATCTTCAAATCCATTGATTATCCCTTGGGGCAAAGAAACTTGAAATATTGCATTCACAGATTGTGTTTTCAATACAAGTGCTCCTAAAATTGGCACGGAATTAAAACATGCACATTTTGCTGGCATCTGCAATTGTTTTGTAATTGGGTAAGTTGAATGCTCCTGCTTTTCGTACATTGATTTGTTCTGGCTCAGAGGATTGAGTGTTTGTAAAAGGATCATGTCAAACTGAGGCCATTTGTAAATCGTGTATTGTGCAGCTTCTAGGGATCCTTTGTTTACGTCTAACCAGAAAAATGGGTTAAAAAAAAATTAAGGAGTCAAAATATTTATGGTTTCTGATGCAAGAATTGATCATGGCTGTAGACCAGCCAAAATACAGTACTTAACCAACCTCCATTATATTACATGGTGACCAGAAACATTTATGAATTTATTCGATTTAAAATGAGTCAAGTTATTTCACAAACAAAAAAATATAATATATAATATTAGATTATGTCCAATCTTAGACCCAAAGGCCGCCAACACTACGTAAATCGCGTACCTGAGTGCAAAAATGCCCTTAGGGCAGCACATTAGGATTTGATTAAAAATAAAATTTTATTGATACAGCTTAAAAGTACCTGTCCATTGACCGTTTCGGCCCAACATGAGCCTTTATCAAGGTACCTTGATAAAGGCTCATGTTGGGCCGAAACGGTCAATGGACAGGTACTTTTAAGCTGTATCAATAAAATTTTATTTTTAATCAAATCCTGATGTGCTGCCCTGATCTCTCGCTCTCTAAAAAAAAACAAAAAAAAAAACACACACCCCATTCCTTCATGAGTGGTAATCTGCGACCGCAAGTCTGAAGATTTACGTCTCCCTGCAAACCGCGTGGGTGGGTTACTGCAGCAAACCTTGTAGTAGCACAATGCATTTTGTGCCAAGCATGACCAGTGCCAGACTTGAGAATAGGCAGACTTGTGAGAAAGAAAAAAAAGGGGGGGGGGGTATGGCATTTCCAAATGATGCCAAACATAAGTTTGATCTAAAAAATAAAATATTTACATATATTATTTTTCTCTAATGCAACACTATTCACTTTTTTCCATTATAAAGTGATCAGAGATTCTGCACTAACTCACCTCATTTCCCATGACGCTAGTAAAGTGTAGAGGTGATGAAACTGCATAATTATGCATTGTGTTATCAAAACCCCAAACCATGACACTGCAGTATGGAGAGCCTTTGGAATTCTGCATCTGATTTTTACCACAAAGTTAATTGAGGCATCATTAGACCGGTCAGAGTCGGCCCTTTCCAACGATACCAAACATGGCCATATGACGTGTGAAAAAGAAGTTCACGTTTATAGCCTATGGATGATTAGCAAAATAAATGAAGCCAGTATATAAATAAATAAAAAAAACACAACACACCCCACGCACAAAACTGAGCAATAGGTGAGGGCATACGCAGGAGTCTGCATGTTTAAACCAGTATAAAGTGATTATGCCCTTGCAAAATCCTTTTATATTTGACACAACCGGAGCTTTTTATGCCCTTGCAAACCAACCCAAGTGGGATATGCCAGTGCTGGTTTGGGCATCCTATATAAAGTATAGGACAGCAAACCAGCGGTATAGGCATGGAATAGAAGAGCAGCAACACAAGTGGTCTATTGAATTAGAATATCATACAGTGCGGTACTAATTTATGGAGGTTCTGCAATAATCCTGTATCAAGCTCCAGATTTTTGGGGCAAAAATTTTAAATAGTCTTGAGAAATTCCAAGGTCGCTTTTCTATCCTCATTCTGTCTGCAATATTGAAGAGTTCATTTCCAATAAAACGCAGTAAAAGGTGAGCTGCAAGGGACATTTGTGGCTCGGCTGGAATAAGACAGGTGCCATTACTGTTAACGAGTGGTGCTTTATAGATTTTACATCCCATTTGTTAACAATAACAGCTTAGCTGCAATAAGCCCTGGGTCTTTACTTGTATGTATTCATTGGAAAGTGTTCTGCATGCAAATCCTGATGGACGTTAAGGTTTGAGCCAAATTTCTACAGGAATTCCAAAAAATAAGAAATTAATTACTTTACAATAGCCACAAAAAAAAAAAAAAAAAGGAAACTACATATAATTCGGGATGAGCCTTTTGCAAGTGCGTCCGATATCTAGGTTTTTAACCAATTGAATAAAATTCTGAATTCTTGGCTGCATGGTAACAAAAAAAGAAAGGCCGTGTTAATCTGAAGTGGAATGCCCTTGGGCAACACCTGGAAAAGAAGTCCTTGACAGAACAGCTCATTAATACATATTTAAATAAACAGGCAAACCAGGCAGGAACAAATGAAAAAGATCAGTATTCACCAAGGGATGAAGATGAATAGGAATGAGGGGGATCAAAAGTGTCAAATTCGCTTTTACTCAAAAAAAAAAAAAAAAAAAAAAAAGGGAAGCGCTCTATGTAAACAAGAATACAATTACTTATACAATTCCCCATGTATGTTTAAAATGACTTTCTAAAAGCACCATTATTTATATGCATTAGAATTCAACAATGCATACATTTTCTTTTAAGACTTTTAATTTTAATAAAATCTGAAACAGTTTTTTTTTCGTAACATTTAACCTGCCTGGCGGTATTCCCGAGTGTGACTCGGGGTTAAATTTTGCTACCGTGATCGGTAACCGAGCCACACACTGGCTGGCTGCATACTCAAAAATAAGTTGTAAAGTGCAATAAGGCTTTGCAATATAAGTTTCCCAGCGAAACTTGTATTGCAAAAATCATTTCTAAAATGTAATAAGGCTTGGCCTTTTATTTCTGTAAAGCTGCTTTGAGAATAAATACACTTTTTTTGGTACCCCGTGTCCTGTAGATTTCATTGGCAAAGGAGTGTACATCTGGTCAGGAATCCCAGCACCCAGAGGAAGGAGGCATGTTTTTGGTTTGATTATTGAATATAATTTATTTGCATTATTTTGGATAATTATTAGTGGGATAATAAATTATTATTTCGTGTTTCAAACCTTCTCTGACTGCGTGTGTTTACTAAACTCTTGCTGGCACGGATTTCAGTGAGTTATTCCTACAGAATATAGGCTTACTATATAAAACAACACCTTTCCTTTCCAAAAAAATTGAAATGCTTTGACACAATTTTGCAAAAATTAGGACCGCCAGGGAGGTTAAGGCAGGGCCGGCCCGACCATGGTGCACTGTGGAGCACCCGCTCCTAGCGACAAAATCTGGGGGGGGGGGGCGGCATATTTTCACCGCCGCTGCACTTTTCCGTGCGCATATATACATTTTGTAGCTGGAGGCCGATGCAGTGAAGCAAGCCGCGCCCCCACACACATGGGCAGCAGGGGAAGAGCGGCAAAGAGAAGGGATCAAAGCGCGTGTGGGCGGATCTTCCCAGCCCAGGCAGTTGCATGTCTCTACTCAGACCACAGCACGAGGTACAGTATGTGTGTGGGGCTTTTCACCACCACTGGAGCCCAGGACTGGCAGGAAATGAGATCTGTCCAGTGAGTGAGGGGAAAATTAATGTAGAGAGCTGGAGCTGAGATGCACTAAGTGCTGTGAGCTCTGTCTAGCCTGAAATGGTTTAAATCTTTGGCAAACACCGAGATCCCCTCTGTATCTGTCCCAGCTCTGAGTGTTCATTTCCCTCAGGCAGGCACTCTGCACTCACCTCACTGGAAGAGCCCCCCCCCCCTCCTTTTCCTGGACGGAGCTCAGATTCGGAGCTCAGATTCACGGGTCAGCTGTGGGGAAGCAGTCTGTGTGCTGCTGTGTCTGCTCCATTTGAAACTGCTGTGCTTGGACACAGAGCATACAGGTAGGTCTTTAAAATCCTCCTTCCAACCCTGCTGACCCCTACAGGTTTCCATCTCCCCACTCAGGATGGACAAATTTAAAGCTGACTGTGTGCCCTGCCCTGACACTTTGTGTAATGCTGACTGAAGACAGATCACACACACACACACACACACACACTGCTTTTGTATTACCCCATTTTTCGCTTTAGCTCCCACTTCCCCCACTGCTTGGTTTATATTTGAGATATGGGGCACAGGCTGCTCTGATGTTTACACTCCCTTTTTCTCACATATTGCCAGTCCGCAGTATGCTCTGCTCTCACCACCTCTGATGGGACTCTATCCTCCTCATTATTTCCTGCACCTCTTTGATGGTTGTTATACCATTTATGCATTTGATTGCTAATATCTGATGACATGGCTACCCTTTGTCAGCTGTAGCATGTTTCTGCTGATTTACAGTGGCAAGAAAAAGTATGTGAACCCTTTGGGATTACGTGGAGTTTTGCATGAATTGGTCATAAAATGTGCTCTGATCTTCATCTAAGTCACAACAATTTGAAAAGCACAGTCTGCTTAAAATAATACAATATAAACATTATATGTTTATGTTTTTATTGAACAGAACATGTAAACATTCACAGTGCAGGGTGGAAAAAGTACGTGAACTTTTGGACTTAATAACTGGTTGACCCTCCTTTGGCAGCAATAACCTCAACCAAACGTTTCCTGTAGTTGCAGATCAGACCTGCACAACGATCTGGAGTAATTTTGGACCACTCCTCTTCACAAAACGGTTTCAGTGTAGCAATATTCTTGGGATGTCTGGTGTGAATCGCTCTCTTAAGGTCATGCCACAGCATTTCAATCGGGTTGAGGTCAGGACTCTGACTGGGCCACTCCAGAAGGCGTATTTTGTTTTGTTGAAGCCATTCTTTTGTTGAATTACTTGTATGCTTTGGGTCATTGTCCTGTTGCATCACCCATCCTCTGCGGAGCTTCAGTTGGCGGACAGATGGTCTTACGTTTTCCTGCAAAATGTCTTGATAAACTCTGGAATTCATTTTTCCATCAATGACAACAATCCGTCCAGGCCCTGAGGCAGCAAAGCAGCCCCAAACCATGATGCGCCCTCCGCCATGTTTTACAGTGGGGATGAGGTTTTGATGTTGGTGTGCTGTGCCTTTTTTTCCTCCACACAGTGTGTGTTTTTTTCCAAACAATTCAAATTTTGGTTTCATCTGTCCACAGAATATTTAGCCAGTAGTGCTGTGGAGCATCCAGGTGCTCTTTTGCAAACTTCAAACATGCTGCAATATTCTTTTTGGACAGCAATGGCTTCCTCCGTGGTGTCCTCCCATGTACTCCATTCTTGTTTAATGTTTTCCTTATTGTAGATGTGGCAACAAAAATGTTAGCATGTGCCAGAGATTTCTGTAAGTCTTTAGCTGACACTCTAGGATTCTTCTTTACCTCATTAAGCATTCTGCGCTGTGCTCTTGCAGTCATCTTTACAGGACGACCACGCCTGGGGAGAGTAGCAACAGTGCTAAACTTTCTCCATTTGTAGACAGTCTGTCTTACCGTGGACACATGAACATCAAGGCTTTTGGAGATACTTTTGTAACCCTTTCCAGCTTCATGCAAGTCAACAATTCTTGATCGTAGGTCTTCTGAGAGCTCTTTTCTGCGAGGCATCGTTCACATCAGGTGGTGCTTCTTGAAACCAGTAAACCCAAAACTGGTGTGTGTTTTTAAAGGGCAGGACAGCTTTCAGCAACACATCCAATAATATCACACTGATTGGACTCAAGGTTGGCTCACTCCTGGCTCCAATTAGCTCTTGGAGAAGTCATTAGGCTAGGGGTTCATACTTTTTCCACCCTGCACCGTGAATGTTTACATGTTCTGTTCAATAAAAAAACATGTTTGTGTTGTATTATTTTAATCACTGTTTTTCAAATTGTTGTGACTTAGATGAAGATCAGAGCACATTTTATGACCAATTCATGCAAAACTCCACGTAATCCCAAAGGGTTCACATACTTTTTCTTGCCACTGTATATTGTGACATGTCTTGCTCCCATTGGTTTAAGAACCCTCAACATATCTACCGTATGGTTCCTTCATACCACTATCTCCCCCCCCCCGTGCATCGTATACAGTCAATCGAGGTGTCATTGGAAAGGACAGAGTCATGACCATATTCACTGTAAAAATAAAAAAAAAAAAACCAAATAAAAACTGAACTTTTTTCACACGGTTGAAATGGCTCAGCAATGAAGGGGTTAACTGTCAATATATCACATTGTGTTTTACTTTCATTTTTCCCTTGGATTAGTTGTACATTAAGGGTTAATGGGCAGGCTTCATCCCTCACAGTATACATTATATTTTTTCCACTTGATTAATGGCATTTTAGGGGTTAATGGGTAGGCTACACACCGCACATTCCTGTGAGTTTTATTGCTGTGGAGCTCTGATACAGTAATGTGAGTTTGTATGAGCGTATCAGAGCTCCACAGCAATAAAACTCACAGGAATGTGCGGTGTGTATGAGCGTGAGTTTTAATGCTGTGGAGCTCTGATATGCTCATACACTGCACATTGCTGTGAGGTTTATTGCTGTGGAGCTGTGTGATACACTCATACATGCCACGCGTTGTTTTTTTTTTTGGGGGGAGGGCAGCATTTCATCCATCTCTCCAGGCAGCACAGTGGCTTGAGCCGGCCCTGGGTTAAGGCAAACCCTCTTTCCATTACAGAAGTACAAAAGCACCTCTATTTTCAGTAGAATAGTGAAAGCAACAGGAAACCTCATTCGACATGTAGATGGCTCCATCTGCTGGCCAAAAAGTGCTACTACATGTACAATACAAAAACAAAAGAAAGAACTGGGAGAGACAAAAGAGTGTCTCTCACAGGTGTAATTAAATACACCCCTACCTTTACAACAGGCCTAACCCGGAAATAGACCCAAAAAAAAAAAAAAAAAAAACACAACAAGTCAGGGAAAAGACCCTATTCCACCTCAAAATAGGGCAGGGGTAATGGTGCAAAAAAGTCACAATAATATAGATTTTTTGTACTTTACTGCCAAACACAAAGAAAAACCACATTGACAGATGTCCCCCCCCCCCCAGATACATGTGCAGAAGGGCAATCATTGTATCCAAATTCAAAGCAGTAACATGGCTAGACAAATACTCAAGTCCTTAAGCATTGGACTAAAACCAATATACCTAATACAGATTCAAGGGAAAGACCCCATATATGCACAAATAACAAAAAAAACTGGAATGTGTAAAAAGTAAAGAAGAATAGTTCAGATGAACACTGATGGGGCCAATCAATAGGCAGACTGTAATAATGCATAGGCCGCTAAGCATTCTTAACACGGTCTTCCATGGCATCTTTGGCTCCATCAGGAGCTTTTATAGGTAGAATATACTCAATGGTGCTAGAGGACACACAAACGGTCTTTTTATTGTGTTACAAGACTATTTAATCCGGTGTGGTTTGATCATTTTTGTAAGACTTCACCCTCTTTTGATTAAGGTGCTGTATAAATTGTACAGGATTTTAACTTTTTTTTTTAATGCTCTGCACTTACGGTCTCGCGATCAACTTTTTTGTTCAACATTTCCACTTTGCCATCAAGTTCTGCCTGGATCAGGTCCCTGCGTTTTAGTACCCCCTGAGGAAGAGCAAAAAAAAATTATATATATATTTTTAGGCATATACTGGCCAAGTCTCCATTCTGATGCATAGGCCTGCCCACACACGATCCGCAAGTAGGATGCACACATGGAAGCGGTATTAAGACACTACAGGTCCATGCAGCATTAATGCTATTCACAGATGGTTTAGTTCAAGATTTATACAATCGGTCTCTACTGCGTACTCAAAGGCCGACAAGTCGCAGGCCTCCCCTACCTATGTTGAAAAGAAGCCTTCTACTCTAAGCTTCTGAAGAATCACAAAAGATCCCCAGAAACATTTAATAGAATTAAAAGGACAAAGTCTGTTGAATGCCAGTCCCCCCAGGTGTTTCTGAACTACAACTCCCATGATTCTCTAGCCATCTATTGCATAGAAAAACTCTGGCCTACAATTCCCTGAATTCTGACAGCCCTGGTCTAAAAACGTATTAAAATGATGCGGATGTCTTCTGCATCTATAATCATTATTTGCTGTGTGAAGGCTTAATATATATTATATCCAACAACAACATCATCAAGCCAGCTGACAAAGGTGGATCAGTAGTGGTCATGAACATCCAAGACTACATTGCAGAAGGTGACAGACAACTGTCAGATGAAAACGGTTACCGGAAATTGACTCAAGACCCAACGAAAGAATACAAAACCCAACTTGGCATACTTATCAGGTCCTTTCCCAAACATCTACAGCAAGAAATTGAGAATTGTGCCTTTCAATCCTCGCATGGGCACTTTCTACATGCTGCCCAAAATCCACAGAACCCAGGACCACCCATTATCACAGGTATGGACACACTTACCGAACCAGTTGCATAACCTTCTCTACTAGAAAGCCACGGTGTGGCATAGCATTGATTTTAGGGCTCTGTGTAATAACAGATCCAGGATGCAAAAAAGTGAGACAGATGTCATTTGCATAGCCTACCCAGAATTCCTTGCTGCATATGGGGAATGTGGCACAGTAGCTCTGAGATGCAATTCATCGAATTGCTGTAATGTGTAAGTGGCTTCTGCAATAATAAAAAACAGTGTGGAGGCTTTTTATCCCCCACCACAACTGTTGTGTGTGAGATATATATATATATATATATTCCACTTTTGCTCTCCACATCTTAAAAACACACATACTAATCAGTCTGTTTAAATGTTAAAAGAATTTAAAAACAGGTCTCTACTCAATGGAGTTGTAGGTTTTCGGACGCTGCACCCAGACTGTGCCTTTGAGGTTTTTTGTGTGTCTTAGTAAATCGCAGTTATTTTGCAAAGGAAGAGACAAACCATTGTAAAATGGATGTGTGTATAATAAGTTCCATTAACCTTATGGAGGCAGCATCCATGGATGCAAGCTCCTATGAGCAGGGCCCTCTACACCTCGTTTCCATCCAATGTCCATTTATCTCCATCTTGTTCCCTTTGGTTCCTGTAAAATGCTTCGGTAACGGTCGGCGCTATATAAAATGATAACGGTCTTTGAAGGCAGCCTGGCTGTGATATGACAGTGTCACATTACCTACCCCCCCCCCCACCTTGTCAGAGCACACAGCCAGCAGGAGGTCAGTGATAAATCACTCATCCTGATCACTAGAGGCCAGATGTTACCGCTTGCCCTCATAGTAGTCACAGCTCCTCCAGTATGCAATTAACCTTGTGTGAGCAGAAATAAGTATGTGTAGCAGCTCCTGCCTCTTTCCAATCATTTCCATTAAAGCAGCATCGAAAGCGTGCTCGCTCAGTGTCAGCCGGGATCAATGGTCAGCTGGTGTTTTGCTTTCGGACTGATAACTTCATTGTCGGTGATATGTCTTGGTGGACAAAATTCCGGTGCATCACTACTTCAAACCCCCCCACTATTTAACTTTGTACCCCTTTTCAGCTCCCAAATAATTATGCGATCCGGTTAGGAATCGGGTCTTCCTCACACAAGTCTATTAAACTCGTAAGAAATCGAAACACTTACATTGAGCGTTTCACTGTACAGGACATATTCGTGTATAATAGGAATAAGGTCTCCAGAGAGTTTAGAACTCAGAGTGTCAGTGACTCTGTAACATCTGTCGATAGACCCAGCCATCCCTTTCATAGGGTCAACAAGATCTTCTTCAGATGCCGACCACAGCGTGTAGATTGGACCATACTCCTTCAATTCTTCACAGTAATCTAGATAGAAAACCAGACGTCGTTACAGAAATTGCAGACTAATCACGCTTGTAGAAAACATGTCAAGACAAACTTACAAGTCAATCTCCTGCAGCAACATTTAATTCTACCTAAACCTGCTCAGAACGTGGTGCATGGCAGAAGCAGACGTTTGTACAGGGATATAGCTGGGAAGTAGATCATGAGGGAGAGGTCCGCAATGTAATCAGAATCCTCTTCACAATGAATGAATGGGGGGGGGGGGGGAGAAAGAGAAGAAATCATGCGGTTATGGTCCAGAAAAATGAAACCTACATGTCTAGTGTTAAGTCACAAAATTGTCAGTATTCACATTTCATGGTTAAATCTCTTTAAGTTTGTATTTTGTCAGAAGGTGTGTAAAATTGTGATATATATCTGCACATTGATTCTGTAGCTACACATTCAAAGTTAAACTTTCACTGTCTAAACACTCATGTAAGATCCCAGACCTTTAGTAACCGTGCAGGAAAATATGTTTGTAGCCATATAGTCAAAGCTCAGATTCCCAGACACTTGCTGCAATGCTAAAACCCATCAAAACATGATTAGAACTAGGGATGCACTGAAATTTCAGCCATCGAAACATATTGGCTGATAAAAGGTATTTTTTTCGGCTGAATGAAAAACGATGGCCAAAATTTAAAACCGAAAACACAGCAGGCAATGATTGCTGGAGCTGCCAAGTGGCATGGTGACAGTACCTGAACCCTGAGGCAATTCCAGGGAAAAGGGTGTTAACTATGGAGGAGGGGGAGCAGAGCCAAGAGAGCAGACTGTCACTGCTGAGGTGGGGGGGACTGAGTGCCATTACCACAGTGCCATTTAACCACTTCACCTCCAGCTGCTACAGAGATGAAGGGAAAAGAGGGGGGACAAAGAACAAGATCGATCAAGAGACTCTACAGCTTATAATAGGGTCTGAATTCAAGCAAGTTCATTTTTTTTCTGCATGCGAGTGTCTTAACCCATCACTTATTATCCCTTAATACATAGAGCTTATTAACCCTAGTTGCACATTAACCAATTACTAATACAGTATGTAAAGACCTCCTGACGCTATATAGTAAACATTAACCTATTTGTACCAAGTAGTCACTTCATGAAATATTGAATTATATCCCAGATATTGATCCCATTCTGTGCATATGTACTGAGAGATGTATAAATGTCTGGTAAGGGGAGCAGCAGGGTTACAAGAGTGATTTACTATGAAGGTCACTCATCGCAAGGTAGCAGTGTTTCCCAGTCTGACCCTCATGAAGTGCCCAATAGCGTAAGAAGCTGGGGTTAAAGATTATAAAATGATTAAAAATAAAAACAAAACACACCACCACACTACTTTAAAATAAATTATGGGATCATTTTCGTTTCTTTCGGCCAAATTCCTTCTTGAATTTTTCGGTATCAGACCAGAATTTCCATTTCGGTGCATCACTACTTCGAACCACAGAACACTGCAAACAACGTAAAAGGATAAACATGCATCATGTCCATACACGAACACAAATACAAAATCTACCCTAAACGGTGTACCCTTTTCTTCTTTATAAATTCTTTGGGTTACTTTATCAAGAACATTTAATTTTTGGCTGAAAACATCCACATAGTCAACCAAGTCCGTAAACTCCTCAGGACGGTTTTTAACCCCTCTCACAGAGGAGGCCACTGCTTTGATCGTCTGGCCCATCCTGCTGAACAGCCCGGGGCCTTGCTTTTTGTGAGATGTTAGCATCTAGAAGGAATAGAAAATCAAAGAATCATCCACATTGAACTGCAAGAGGAAATAAAAACAGACAATTGCAGAAAAGCCGAATATACTTAAACATTGGTCTCCAATAAAAACCCAAAAAAAAAAAAAAAAAAAAAAAAAAAGCTAGTGCAATTAGCATCCTTTTAAAGCTCAGTGGAGTCTAAACTGCCCACAACAACTTTGGGCAACGACTAGACTACGATTTTCTTTCAAGACTGTCAGGTCTATGCAAAGAAAGGTGAAACTCAGAATGACTGGAGAAGTGAAAATTCTAGGTCAAAATAGCCAAACCAGAAAAATGCAATTTATTTCCTTTTCCAAATCAGTTATTTGGTCTAGATTGTTCTCTTCTCATGCCAGTTCTCCTGGGTTTTCACCTTTCTCTGAATAACCCTTTCAAAATAGGTTAACATCTAGGGGAATGGTGGAGGTGTATATTTCTGTGGCCGGGGGGGGGGGGGTGTAAATGAAGGTTACTCTAATGCTGGCCATCCACCGGCAACATATTGGTGTGATATTGTCTGAAGTCGCCTGACCGATTCTACACCATGCAGGTGAATCAACCCTCTTCCACTGCATCTGACCAAACGTGTCAGGCGATTTTATGCCATTACATTAGTGATATGGCAAATTTTCATGGGATTTATTAATTGGATGTCGGGACGGTCATAGTACACAAGCGTACATGAAAAAGATGCATTGTACAGCTAAAGCGCTGTGTGTGAAGCCCATAGTATTCAATGTGACACTTTTTTTTTTTTTTTAAATCCACAGCAAAAGGCCCATTTACTGAATTTAGGTATTTTTCAGGTGAAATTTTGGGTTCCGTTTTTATTCTTTCCCCCTCTTGAATGCTTTGCTTTACTCTTTCAGCGTTTCTGTCCCTGAAACCTAACAGCACAGGATGTAATCCCCTCCTGCTGCCTTCGGGGAGGGGGGGGGTTTGTAGGCAGGCCTGTCCATTGGCCAATCTGAGTCATCCATGGCATTGTCAGTAGTCGGGCGACCAAGTCAGCCATCCGACTACAGTGCCAGTGGACAGCAAGCCTAAGTTTGCAATTGACACCAACAATGTCAGTTGGGACACACACCCCCCCCCCTTTTAACCCCAGTGTTGTAATGAAGACACAGGATTCCAAGGGTTAATATTTTTTTTTTAATCAAAATCACAAGCTATACCATAATAGGGCATGCCATAATGACTCGATGCTCAGTTAGACAAGAAAGGCAGTTTAGACAAGATCAATGCAGTTTGGGATTTTCTACTTTATACTAATGGAAAAAAATATAAAAAAATAACACAGGTTGCTGAGATTTAACGTATACATAAGCAGACTGTCAAAAAAATAAAAAAAAATAAAAATGATAAAATATAGTTTGCAAGATCTTTCTCACTGCTGCCAATCCAGAGATCACCATACGTTTCTCCATAAATAGAATGTCAATAATTGAATTGGATAGCGCATCCATTGTGTCCTTAGTAGTATCTGTCACAGGAAATTGACCCAAGCTCTCGATGGGGCTCCCAATCACCTCCTTATCCGGCACCAACCTAAAATAATGAGGAGCGATATATGGTGTAGGAATTTAAAATTCAATTTATTTAAAAGCAAAGAACAAACTCACATTTTGCAGAGCACATACAAAATGTGCATATACACATTTGTCTCAAAGACCCAGACCTCCCGCTAGTGATCCTCAATTCAGTCTATAAACCGTCCACCCGTTATACTGGCCTCCTAGATGGATCTGGGGAACAATAGTCTGCTCGTCTTTGTGTTCCACTGCAGCTGCTCAACGCGTTTCATGACATGCTCACTTCATCAGGAGCATGACTGCAACTAAATAACATGCTACTTTTATAATCTACCAAGCCTAGAAACCAAATCAATTATTGCCGACAGCCGTGTTCACATTATCCCACTAATGTTCGGTCACGCTTCTGATCTTTCACGCACGTCAAATGACCACTCACTGCGGGTTCATGCAATCCTCAACCGCATTTCACTTTCTCTGCGCATGCGAACCGCCACTGATTGCCAAGCGGTACACGATGTAATCCGCCTTTAATAGCCGATCGCATCGCCAAAACTCAAATCTCGACTCCATTACTCCCATTAAAATATTTTCATTATACTGGCAAATCATATAATTCATTCTTTGTGTACGGCGGAACCAATATGGCGGCCTCCATTTCCCCAAATATAACTACTTTCACCTTCATCAGCTTGCACCTATCATTATTTCTATTTCTAATTAACAGATAGTTATTATAGTCCTCAATAGAGGATATCTGTTAATTAGAAATAGAAATAATGATGGGTGCAAGCTGATGAAGGTGAAAGTAGTTATATTTGGGGAAATGGAGGCCGCCATATTGGTTCCGCCGTACACAAAGAATGAATGATTTGCCAGTATAATGAAAATATTTTAAGAATGGGAGTAATGGAGTCGAGATTGTGGATATAGCTGTCACAGTTCGCGCCACAGACGCCAGAAAAAGGGCAAGTAAGGTGCCGTTCTCATTATAGAATCAGGCTCCGGTCCGGCTTTTTCCACTGTCTGGACTGGTGTCCAGACACTCAGGGATCCGTCCCGGACTTTCCCCTCACCTCTCCAGCATCAGGTGTGGGCTGGGCCTGCATGCCCATAAAAAAAAAAAAAAAAAAAATCAGGCCTCACCCTTCAAACAATGCTTCTGCATTACCCTTTCAATCCTTGGAAGCCTCATGGTGTGCCTATCCTGCCTGCTCTGCAAATTACATATGTACCATGTGGAAACCACCCTCATTGCATTCCTGTGGAGACCACCCTTCATCGCAACATTCCAACTACCACCAACTTCCTAGACATTCCCTACAATCTTCATTTCTGGACTTCCACCCCCATCACTGCTCCAGAGCTACATATTGATTTGACCTCCTGTGTATGACCATCTGCTATGGACTTTGACCACTCTATGCCCGCCAAGACCTCTGCACAGTCTGACCATTCTCCTTTAACCCTCATGATACCATGCTTAATCTTGTCGTTTCTTCTGCCCTCTGTGTTTTCTAGTCCATCCTCTGTATCCAGTAGACATGTGCATTCGTTTTAGTACTAAAAAGATTTAGTTCGAATTTTGGGATAATTTAGTTTTCATATGACTCAAGAGAAACGAAACTGCTCAGTACAAAAAACGAAAGAAACTAAAATAAAATGCACTACATTTTAGTTTCAGTCCTTTTTGTGATAATACATTGATGAGTGAAGGAGACCAGCAATGAAGAGTGCAACATCCGAAGTTCTGCACCCTGCACATGCCAATGCAGTAGGATGTTCTATACAGAGAGGGGCATTAATTAATTCAGGAGGATGTTCTATACATTATACAGAGAGGGGTATTCATTTATGAAGGTGGATGTTGTATACATTATACAGAGAGGGGTATTAATTAATGCAGGAGGATGTTCTATACATTATACAGAGAGGGGTATTAATGAATGCAGGAGGATATTATCTACATTATACAGAGAGGGGTATTAATTAATGCAGGAGGATGTTCTAAACATTATACAGAGAGGAGCCTTTTATTTAGCCCTTTAAATCCAGTGGCTGTGAGCGCTGAGATCGGCTGCTTGTTATATTATCTTTCATTACAATGTATCAGTCTCAGCTGTTACAGTAAATGACTGTAACAGCGCTCAGAGTTTCAGTAAAACAATGAAATAATATTGTTATAACCTCTTATATATAAAAATATTATTTATTAGTTTTACTGAAACTCTGAGCGCTGTGATGAGCAGCAGTCAGTTACTGTAACAGCTTTGCCTGACACGGTGCATTATTACAATGTTGGTGCTAACTTAACCAGAGCTGTTGTAAACTGAAAACCTCCATAGGCTATAATGGCTCTGGGAAGTTTATAACAGCTCTGGTTAAGTTAGCACCAACTATGTAACATGGCCCACATTGTACTGAGAGTGAGAGATACTGTAACGAGCAGCGATCTCAGCCCTCTCAGGAGCCACTACAATAGTAATTGTATCCACTGGTTTTCGGATGAAATTAATTTTCATACTAAAGAACTGAAAACGAATTTCTTAAGCAACTAAATAAATTGCATTTTAGTACTAATCCATTAGTTCAAAACGAAATTTTGTGCTGTGCACATGTCTAGTATCCAGTAAGTGTATTTAGTTATTTCTGTAGTCCGTGTCCAGTCCAGTATCTGTCCTGTCAACCCGTGTTATTCTGTATTCAGTGTCCTTTCCCATCTGCTCAGTATACCCTGCCCGCTGTATATATATTTCCCAACCAGTTCCTATAAGTGTTTATTACTTATTCATTGTCCCCTCAGTATAAACAAACTTTTTTTACTTTGAAATCCCATTTACCTGTCTGTGTAACCACACCTTGGGCTCGTTAACTCCCCGGCACCTCCGTGACAATATCCTTTGAGTTTTGGCGATGCGATCGGCTATTAAAAAAGGTGGATTACATCGTGTACTGCTTGGAAATGTAAGCGAGGATGGTGGACCGATCGCCCAATCAGTGGCGGTTCACACTGTGCATGTGCAGAGAAAGCAAAACGCAGTTGAGGATTGGTGGGGGAATGCGTGAATCCACAGTGAGTGGTCATTTGAAGTGCGCATGCGTGAAAGATCAGTGCGGCCGAACATAAGTGGGATAATGTGAACAAAGCTGTCGACAATAATTGATTTGGTTTCTAGGCTTGGTGGATTATAAAAGTAGCATGTTATTTAGTTGCAGTCAAGCTCCTGATGAAGTGAGCATGTCACGAAACGCGTTGAGCAGCTGCATTGGAACACAAAGACGAGCAGACTATTGTTCCCTAGATCCATCTAGGAGGCCGGTATAACGGGTGGACGGTTTATAGACTGAATTGATGATCACTAGCGGGAGGTCTGGGTCTTTGAGACCAACGTGTATATGCACATTTTGTAGGTGCTCTGCAAAATGTGAGTTTTTTCTTTGATTTTAAATAAATCAAGTTTTAAATTACACCATATATCACTCACCTTATCCGGCACCAACCTAAAATGATGACGGGGAACCCCATCAAGAGCTTGGGTCAATTTCCTGTGACAGATACTACTAAGGACATGATAGACGCGCTATCCAATGCGATTGACAAACTGTATGTCAACACAAAAGAAAGCAAAATTACTAAACTACACGGTCAAACTCAGATCTTTGCAATGTGAGACAATCCAGCACCGGAGCGGCACAGAGAACACATGTTAATACCCGCAAAGCTGTTTCAACAGGAGTACCTACAATAGAGTTGAAAGATGTGCAATTATGGATCAGAAGCACTTTGAAACATTACTGGGAAACGTAAAAAGTTCAAATGATTATAGAATTCTTACCCATGCCTGAGCAGTAAGGAAGATCTTGAAGTCTTCATTAAAAGTTAATGTCGGATGATCAGCAATTCTGTTCAGAAATTTATGCAATGCTTTTCTGCGAGTCTCAATAAATTCATCGTTAAATCGCTCTACCATTCCCTTCACTATGAACTTCTCTGGTAAAGGCTACAAAAATAAACAAAGAATAGTTACAAAAAACAAAAAAAAAAAAAACAAAACACAAATACATACACTTCACTCCCAGATGTTTCATAGTACTTTTAGGAAGTTTTTGCCAAGCTTTCAGTCCAGACAACTGACATAAATGGACAACATTGCAAGACATATTTAGAATCATTTCAATCTTGAGTTATACAGCAAATTAAGAAAATGTAAGGCGCTTCATACACGATATTGCACAAAGCTATAAACAGAATACAACTATGGGATTCCGAAATAAAAAGCTTCAGTTTACAAACTAGAGTTTGAACCATGCAAATCCTCACCTAATGTAGCAGAGGATTATGGCCAATTATGCTCATCATGGCATGTTTAGAGGTGCCGATGCAATGTAACATGACCTTTTGATCAGAACTCTGGTTCAGCTGGTATCAGTGAGCCACAAAGAAAAAAAAAATTGCTACCCATTACTGGTTTGGGAGCTCAAATTCTAATAGTAATCAAACAGTAACAACAATCCCCTTGAGTCGATTACATGGAAATAAGCGAGTCCTGTAGGGCGAGGGAGAAGACACTGGTAACCATTTGTTCCCAGTTTACATCTGCCGGGGGGAGCAAAGAAAAAAAAAAAAACCCCATTCATATTGGCTTGAGAATAACTAGCAACTTTTGAATTACTAGTTACTTCCTTCCTATACAAAAAGTATAGGAAGCAAACTTACAGTAGCCAGGCACAAATGACGAGCCATTAGCAAAGGTTGCAGCTCTGAAGAGACATTAGGAGAGGATGTGCACTGTGTGGCAGATTAGAGATGGAATATATATATTAGTGTGTTTGATATAGTTGCATAAACCTTATCTCTGCTACAAAGCCACAGTGTGGCATAGCATTGATTTTAGGGTTCTGTGTAATAACAGATCCAGGATGCATAAAAGTGAGACAGAGGTCATTTGCATATCCTACCCAGAGTTCCTTGCTGCATATGGGGAATGTGGCACAAGAGCTATGGGATGCAATTCATCGAATTGCTGTGATGTGCAAGTGGCTTCTGCAATATTAAAAACACACTTATAGTGTGGAGGCTTTTTATCTCACTTTTAGTCCTTCACCACAACCCTTGTAGAAATATAAATATATATATATTATATAATATCTCTGGCTACATAGCTGAAGGGTCCATTTTACGCAGCTGATAATTACTTCTTGGAAACTCAAGCAGTTACTAACATGGGTATCTTTTGTCCCTGGGAGGGATATAACAGGTTGCTGTGAAATGTGATTCCTTTGATACAGGATCAGGGTGGAAATTAGCCATTTGAGCAAATGGAAGTAATGTGTCATCTATTCACACCTTCAAGTAGACAGCGTGGCACCAGAGGTATGTGGTCAGGTCTTCAAAGAAGGAAGCACATTCCTTGATCCCTAGAGGGGATATGTGGCGAGGACGTTTTGGGCAATTAAAAATTAAGAGAGAAATGCCAAGACCAAGGCATGCTGGGACATGTAGTGCAGGAGGCTGGGCCATTTGTGGAAGGAGCAGGAAACTATATATTCTGGAGCACGCCATGTGGCTCTCACAGATCACAAGGGGGTTCATGTTCCATGAGAATCTACCATGCTTCTAGCTCCAGCCCCCAGGAGTCTTCGAGAATTCGCTTATTTGACGTGTAAGTAAGGCTCGGTGTTTAATCCTTTTATTTGCTGTGTACTGTGCAACTAGCGATTTATTCTATCTATAATTTTTGTAATAAATGCATGGGGATATATCTTTTTTCTATAATCATAAATAAATATCCATTTATTAAGTTCTGTTTCTGACTGAGTCGATCTATGCTAACTGAAGAGACTTGTTTTAAGCTTGAGTAGCTACGAAATTGTGAGTTGCGGTCACTGGGGACGGTCGGGTAAGTGAGCGGATGGGGATTGTTGTCCATGCAGTCATTATCTGGGTCTAGGATAGACAGATAGTGGGTTGCTTAGCCCTGCGTCCTTAGCCGCAACATGCGAAGTGTTCAGGGGAACTGGTGGCAGCGTAACTAATAGAAGAAAGTGGGCCTGGAGGTTTGTGGTACATGTAGTCACTACCCGATTCAAGAGAAGACTGGTACTGTGTTGCAAGCCTGGGGCCATTGTACGGGACTCTACGTAGCTGTTGCGAGAGAAAATGTGAGGGGACGGATAGGTAAGCGAGCACGCAGGGATTGTTGTCCACGCAGTCATTATCTGGATCTAGGCTAGACAGATAGCGTGCGTAGTTGGCGTGACACACTGCATTATATTTTAGGCTGGGGTCAGTCGAACGCATTTTTAACGTGCGTTTAGGCGCACTTAATCACGGCCAATATAGGACGTACGGCTGCACGAAAGTCCGGCTGCGCAACGCAAGCGGCAAACTAACGCATTTTTTTGAGAACGCAGAACCGCTAGTACTGACGTACAAAGTGCGCTGCGCCCGCATAGCGGCGAGTGTGCATGATTAGGAGACGTCAGATGCTGCTCATGTCCGGCCAACATAACATCCAGACACCCAAAGTTTCCTGGTTTGGATCCGTAACAAATCACGCATCGTATGACGGTTTGAGCATTCCGTGAGAAAAAGAGAAAAAAAAAATGCGTTCGGACGCACTTTTTTGAAGGTCGCTGCGAATAATGCGTTCGTTTGACCCTAGCCTTACTGTACCACATAAACTAGGTTAACTGAAGCGTTTCATTCCTTACTCCTCGTCCCTTTAACTTTGTAGTTACTGCAATCAATGACTAAACTAAAACTCAAAAAAAAAATAGGTGTCAGATACAGTATCACCCTGAGGTTCACGTAAAGCGCCGCTTTTACAAAAAGGTCTCATTTTGAAGTACAGTGACGCTTCAGGTACTAAGAGTTTTGTACAATCATAAAAAGGGAGAAAGCTTTGTCATGTCAGTCTGGAAAAAACACAAGGACTGTTACAGATGAATCCATTTCCAAACTATCTCCTTGCAGCTTTACTGGAGACGGGGGTAGGAGATGAGCGATATATATCTCTAATTATCTCTGTCAAGAATCTACTGAACTCTTTACATAAATCTGTAGGTTTAGATCATCATTTATATAGCACCAACAGTTTCCGCAGCGCTTTACAATAACCATAAGGGAACGCGATACAGATAAACGACAAGATGGAAGCAAGAGGTGTAGAGGGCCCTGCTCATAGGAGCTTACAGTCTAGAGTGGTTGGGGTTGAGGAAGAATAGGGGAGTTTTACTGGACAGCAGGATCATTGGTGCCAGTGGTTTGGGAATGGTGGGGTCATAGAAGCAGCTTCAAACATGTGAGTAGATGAGCAGAGGGATGAGTTGCATCAGTGATGTGGTACACTAATCTGAAGAGATGGTTTTGAGGGATTTCTTGAAGGACTGAAGATCAGGGGGGGCGTTCGATAGAGCGAGGAAAGTCATTCCACAGGACCGGAGCTGCCCTTGAGAAGTCAGGAGGCGAGAGTAGGCAGCGGGTGTAGACAGGTGGAGATCGCCCTCCGACCGGAGTTGTCTAGATGGGTCGTACTTGGAGTAACGAAGACATGTAGGGAGGAGTCAAGTTATTGAGGGATCTGAACGGGAGCGTCAGTATTTTAAACTGTATCCTGAAAAACGCACAGGAAGTCAATGGAGGGACCGGCAGAGGGGGAGGTTTGAGAGGTGTGCCTGGTGAGAAAAAGAAGCCTGGCGCCTGCATTCAATATGGATTGCAAAGGGGCAATACGGGAGTTAGGGAGGCCAATAAGGAGCAACTTGCAATAATCAAGTCGTGAAATGACAAGTGCATGAAGCAGCACCTGGAGTCAAAAAGGGGCAGCGCAGGCCATGTTAGGAGTGTAGAGATTTTCTGTATGTTGTCAATTTTGATGAGAGCAACTGATAATCCGGTTACTAATTTTTAGACCGGACCATCAATGGTGAAATAAGTGGTAAAAAAAAAAAAAAAAAATGTTAAATCTAGAACGGTGTATAGAGAAGATTCTATACAAAAGGTTTCATGTCATAGTTGTGAGAAACTTCAATTAAAGAGCCTAAATACAGAATCATGTCCATGGATCAATGGTTCTGCGAACAATTTTTTCCTTCCCTTTCTATTGGATTCATGAAATTAGCTGTACCTGGATATTATTGCTTTTTGGCACTAGATGCTTTCCATATTTAACCTCCCTGGTGGTCTCTATGTAAAATTTTCTTGTCCCAAAGCGCTCAATTTTTTTGGTGTCCCCCCCAGCAGCATCCCGAGTGTGGCTCGGGGTTAAATTCCTATGCTGGAAGCAGTAACCCCAAGCAACACTCGTGATGTATCCAGCAGCATCCCCTGTCCCTGTGCTCCCTCACTGTCCCCAGCTGTCTCCTGTGATTGCGACCCTCACGAGAAGGAATCCAGGAAGTAAAACACTGCGATCGCCGGAGGAGACTGCAGAGATCAGCGAGGGAGCACACGGAGAGGTGATGTATCCAGCCCAAGTGTGTCTCGGGGTTACCGCTTTCAGCAGTGAAATTCAACCCCGAGGCACCCGGGAACACCGCCAGGGAGGTTAAAGGATTTCAGAAATTTAATTTCAAAATATATAGCACTTCAACTGACAAAGCCAAAATCTGGTAGCTGTTAATGGTTTACGTTTTTAGACCCCACGTCCAGGTTTTCATGCAATTGCCCAAGAGAGAAAAGATAAGCATTTAAATTGTGAAAAGGCTTATTTAAACCAGACTGAATTAGTTAAGGCCTATTTTCAGGATTGCATGTATGCCCATTGATATGGGTTCTGTAATATATATCACATGCAAATGTACCACTCACCGGTATTATTAAGGTGGGGTGTGCGTCTTCAAGTCTGCTTTTTAGCCAAAGAAAGTCTTGGTAACGTCTCCGGACTTCAAATTCACTCGAGTCAAATTCACTGCGGGTTGTCTGAAAAAGCAAATTATATTCAGTTTAGCAAATTCCATACAAAGAGCTCGTCAAAAGATGTCAAATTCTACAATACTATGTGAAACCCTTTACAGAAGACACAAACTAGAAACTTATTCTGAGAAGCGTCCACCATTCATTACAATTGGGGAAAAAAAAAAAGGTGCGCGAGGAAGAAGCCGCATGTATGGTAAAGTAGTAATCTGTTTCCATGGCAACAATGAGCTCTTAAATCCATCTGTATAAAATATGGGGCTGTACTCGTGGCATGTAAAAAGGAAAAACCCACAAGAAAAACACTCAAAAACGAATTTAGAAGGTTCTCTTTAATTGTAATGCTAGAAAATGGCTTATGGATCATTTGATGTGGTATATTATAAACGTGCTGGTTTAAAAGGTAGGATTGGTGGTGGTATAAGTGGAACCATTTCTCCGACTGCTAATTTGTAGATAATGTGGCATAAATGCACCTTTTTAAAGGAGCATTGGTAAAAAACGGTCAAGGTACTGAATTGTAAATGCTTACGGTGTGTGACATTTGTCCCTTGATCACAGGACAAATCACCATGATGTCAATCTAAGCAGAATAAGGGTACACATGTCAAAAAAAGACTCGCTAGTCACTATAAAAAGTTTAAAAACGCAGGAGAAAATTCTAGGTCAAAAAAAGAGCCAAACCAGAAAAAATTTTATTTATCGCACTTTCCAAATCAGCTATTCGGTCTCTTCTCCCGAGTAGATTCTGTAAAATTTCCAGAAATTTTGAAGCCATGGAATTTTTTTTTTTTTTTAAATATTCCCCCCGGAAAAATTGAAAATAAGCATCATGGAGTAGGTTTACAAAATTTAAAGTTAATTAATTTGCTTTTTATAATTTTATCTTTTGTTTCAAAAGGAATAACAAGCAAGAACTGTATGATAGTATGAGAAGTAACAACTAGAACACTTGAAAACGAGAGAAATCTCAATGTATCCTTCCTGGTAAAATCCTTTATAAATAAATAACCACCCTCTGTTTCCTAAAGAGCAACAAGAGAAACCATCAACATAAAAAAAAAATTATAAACATAAATCAAATGTGCCCCTTAGCACCAATAGCAAAAGGAAGTAACTGCATTATTTGTGCCTGTAGGATATGGATACATCAATATTTAAGCTCCATGTTGAGGTTCAACTTTTAAGTGGTGCTTTAACCCCTTCACTGCTGATCCATTTTATGCCTGTGTGCTAAGCTCATTTTTACCACTTTTGCTCAGGTTTAAACGCCAACATTTATGCCAACCTTTGTTGCAATTCTGTATGTAATGAACGTTTCAATGGCGGTGATGTGGCTTTCTGGTTCGTCAACGGTGATGAAGATGTCCTTGACATCCGTTTCATCCTCAAATTTATACTGGTTGGTCATGGATGATGGAGAGGTCAACACCAGAGGACTGAATGAATTTCCATCAGTGAGCGTTGTGTCCTGTGAACAAAAATATGGTTATACAGTCTGCATGATAATTATCTTAGTAGCAATAGTTTCTGTAGCCAGAGGTGCAATTAGGCCATTTTGCACCCCCTCCCCAGCAAAAGAGCAGGTCAATGAATTAAGTGATGGTAGGTACAGGGAGAAATGGTGAACATTCAAGGCCCAAGCGGCTGTTTGGCCTATGAGTCCACAGAGCTCATGCGGTGTCCCTTCACCGTCACCCGGGGCAGTCCACCCCCCCATAGGATGACACTGTCCACAGTGCATTCGTTTTTCTTGCACTCTAATATAAGTGTAGGGGGCCGTGCTCACATGATCTTCTGATCTAGATATGAGTGTAAAAGAGGATTTACCAGTTTATCAGCGGTCAGGACAACTTGTACATGTACAAGCATTTGTGTGTCAGAAACGGTGACTGGCATGGTAGTAAAGCAAGCCATGAAACAAATCTGGGACGGGGAGGAGAGGGAGTGGTCAGGGATAGAGTGTTGTCCCCTTTTCACAGCAAGATCCGATTTCTATAATGCTCGTGAGCATAATCACTGTAATTTCACACTTTTTATTGGACAGGCAAGGTATGCAGCTATGGAAAGCAAGAGAAACTGGTACAAACGATAAAGCTCATTTAATGTTAAATGTGGGTAACACTTTATCTGCTAAAATGTGGAACTCAAAAAGACAGAAGTAAAAAGTGGTCAATAGCTCATCACAGCGACACCGTGGACGATTGTAGGAATATCTGCCGCAAGGAAAAAAATAAAAATTCTATAGCATATTAACGTATGGAAGTGGCCATTTATTAGGCAGCTAATGTATAGTCTGTTAAAAGGCATTTTAGCAAAATTTTAAATATTTACAAGGAGTTTAGTCCCATTTATTCAATAAGCTGCACTGTAATGCAATTAAAAATAAAAAAGGTCAATACGTTACGTTTATAGAAAATCATAACGCAGCTTGTAATAAATTTAAAAAATAACCATGGGGTAATGAACTTCATGCACTTTGGTCAAGTTACAGTCCTTGTATAACTAGGTTGACTGTACAGTGGGTCAATGAGATTTTTTCTAGGCTGGGGGTTACACGAACGCAGTGCGAACGTGCATTCAGCCGCACTTTATCACGGCCGTAGTAGCAGCAAATGACGTCCAATATACGAAGTACGGCCGCACGAAAGTTCAGCTGTGCAACGCAAGTGGCAAACTAACACTTTGAGAATTTGGAACCGCTAGTAGTGACGTACAGAGTGCGCTGCGTCGGCATAGCGGCGTCTGTGTGATTAGGAGACGTCAGACGCTGCACATGTCCATTTGTATTTTATAGCTACGTCAACAGCTATTGCGCATCGTATGACCGCTATCGCGTCATCCATGAAAAAAATGCGTTCGGACGCATCAATGCACTTTGACGCTAGACGTCTGACCCTAGCCTTAGAGCAAAAAAAAAAAAAAAAAACACACACACCACTATAAATATTAACCATTTCATTATAACCATTATTGAAAATAGATCACCCCCGAAAATGTTTCTCCACTTCAGATCTTTTAACGGTTTACATTTTACACGATTTTGGCACTGCGTCAGCATGTGACAGACCTAGCCCTTATAAAAGTTGCGCCAGTGGGGCAGACCTGTCGTTGACTGCAATTTGCCTTTTTAACATCACCCCCTCAATTTAGTACAGCCATCAAAAATACTAAGCCGCATGTGTCACCATAGTAACAGCAGTGATATCTATAACAAAAACACCTAAAAATGTGATGTGTAGCTCGAACTAATTAATGCCTCACAGCTGTCACATTTCTAGACTGTGCTGCGGCATGAACGAAAAAGCCCATCAATCACTGCCGGGTGACTCACCCCAATACTAAAAATTACAGAAAGAAGCAGATTTACAAAAAAGAATTTTTATATGTTAAGTAAAACTTGTATGGATAGCGCCAATTAAAAAGTGAAACCCTGACATCTACATTGCATGTAAAATTAGGTATTTTTCTCCAGGTACCAGTTTTTGGATTGTTCCCATAATGCAACATTTATGAAAAGCTTTGTGGCTCGTGTTTATTTAATCTACAATATTTAGCCATTAAAAAAAAAAGGGTTATTGTTCTCCAGGCTACTGAGAGAAGAGATGACAGCTGAATGTGGAGAGAAGCCAGGGAGCTTTAAAAGACTTCTCCCCCCCCACATTCCCATGTCCTTTGAATACATCCCACGCAATACAAGGATTTGAAAAATCAACTCTTTCACCCATAGACTCCATTCTGTAGCCAAAAACCACAAAGTGACGACCTAGTGGCGTAAAAGATACTGGGGTTGTTTACAACACAATGTGAAACACAGAATGACATTTTGTTTCTTTGTGGTAGTGACCCCTCCCTTAGAAGGGTAATACAAAAGAATGTGACTGGTTGGAAGTTATCCGGAGTGTTCAAAGTTTTTTACCAGACACTTGATGGGATGCTCTAGGTGACTAAAATGCAGTCCACCCCCCCCCCCCCGCTAAGCCTAGGGTCAGACGAACGCATTTTTCACATCGTCCGTGAAAAAGTGCGCTCGAACGAATGTATTTTTTTCACGGAATACGCGATAGCGGTCATACGATGCGCATTTTCGTCCGTGATTTTGTACGGATCGTCAATAAAACTCTTTTTGCGTCTGGACGTTATGTTGGCCGGACATTAGCAGTGTCTGACGTCTCCTAATCATGCTGCTAGCAGACGCAGCGCACTCTGTACGTCAGTACTAGTGGTATCACGTTCTAAAAAAAAAAAAAAAAAAAAAAAAAAATATACATTTGTTCGCCGCTTGCGTTCTGGCCATACTTTCGTGCACCTGTACTTTGTATATTGCCCGTCATTTGCTGCTACTATTGCCGTGATAAAGTGCGGCTGCACACGCGTTCGCCTGACCCCAGCCTAAGCACGCAGTTCTGCTGAGGCTTATTGCCGTATTCCGTGGGAATCTCATGGCCACCTTGTCACTGCAGAAAGTTGGTGGATTAAAAAAAAAAAAAAAAACACACCACAGTAACAGAACAACTATGCTGGGATGCATGTGACAGGATAACTGAACCTGCTGCGGGTTTTCTCATTCTTTCGGGTCAGGCAGCACAGCCTGTATGTTGGCACTATAGAGGTGTTGCTCCCTGCTTGGAAAGGTGTGGGTGGCATATGATCAATGATACATTCCTGGCTTATTGGAGAGATGTCATGAAAAGTCAAGAAGGGCAGAGATACATACTAACAGATCAAGCGCACTCTGTTCAATAAAGGTTTTATTAAGTCGTGGGTCAAGGTTTCAGTCCTTGACAGAACTCTTATCAAGACAAACACATATGTAGTCATGACTTGATAAAAGTCCTGTTAAAGAATTTTTCAATATGGTTTTATTCCGTAACAAAGTCTCCAGAGTGTGCTTGATCTGCGGTCTATAGCAGCACCGGAGCGAGTACAACGTGGATACATTTATAAAAAGGTGGGGGCCCTTTCCTGTTTATAGATCTTTATAAAATCATTTTGGGGAAAAGGACATGCTTTGATGATGCCAATTTATCAAATCGACAATCAGCATCAATACCCAAGAGTAAATGTGATATAATTGGGGTTCAGGCAGTGCATAGAATATTAAAGAGCAATGAGCCTCCATACGGACCTTACAAAAAAAAACTTTACATCAATTATTTCAAGAAAAATAGAAGTCAAGCAAAAAGTAAATATTTTAAACATAATGTGTCAAAATAAACATTCAATTTAAAATCAGGAGCTGAAAACAAGTAAAGGCTTTCAGAGCGTGCCATGAATAGATCATTTCCAGCAATAAAATAAGGGTCTATAAATATTACATTCAATATAGGCAGATAAAAGGCAAAGTGATGCATCCGTCTAGAAAGCGCTTCCATAACACAATCTGCTGCTGAAGGCCATAGTGTGGATTTAATAAAATAAGAACGTTTCTAAAACATTGAAAAATTATATATATCTATATCATATATCTATATATAATTTTTTTTCCCCAGTTTAGATTATTCCACCCCCTCCCCTCTACATAATTTTATTTAGGGGTTTGCCAACCTGTAGACGTTGAGGACCACATTCCTCTTAAATGATAATAATCACTCATCACCATCATCCCCTTCCGTCAATGCTTAAGACTAATAAGGCAAGCATGAGAAGAAAAAAATATATATGATACAATACAAAGAAAGTGCAATATCTCCATCTCCTGGCTTTTCTCTGTAAAGTACAGAACAGAAGCAAACCAACACTTGTTTCTGTATTGGAAAGAAAAAAAAAAAAAAAAATAGAAACAGGTTTCTGACACCTAAACAGATCTATGTAGATTGCTGCATATTTTATATACACAGTCCTTACACCCAAACATTTCTAAGAAGCTGAAGTTATGGCTTACTTAAAGCGACACGGGATGCCATAGGAGAAGATTCTGGGTTTGTAATCTACACCCATTGTCCAGAAAGAGGAGCCTGGCATTAGGAGAGAGAAGGTGCACACTCCTGCTTGGTAACGGAGACTCAAAAAAATATGGTAGGAGGTTTGTGCCTAGACAGGTGAAGGGAGCACCCCCCCCCCCCAACCTTTAAGGCTGGGGTCAGACGAGCGTGATTTCTACGGACTGTACGGACATCGTCAGTACGGATGACGCAGTAGTGGTCACACAGTCCGTTTTTTCACTGATGTTATTTTTTGACGGATGTAGGAGGGGAAAATAAATTACAATGAAAAAACATTCTGTCCGTCAAAAATGCTGGACGTATAAATGCAGTCCGTCTGACCATGCTCCATTACTCACACACAAAGCTATGCAGACGTTGTGGACGTGGCGCACTCCGCACGTCCGTTCTAGCAGTATTACGTTCTTGCCTAACCTGCGTCCGTTTGCCGCGGCCGTTGTGCGTCCGCAGTTCAGTGCGGACGTACTTCATGTGTCAGGCTCCAATGGACTTACTTTCATGCTATCACGGACGTACTTTTAGGCGCAATCACGGACGTGAACACTACGCTCGTCTGACCCCAGCCTAAATGAAAATCTGCATTTGATAAACCCACAAGCCGCATAAAATAAATATCCTAACCGATCAACAGTAAAAGGTTTAGAGCAGTGATGGCGAACCTTGGCACCCCAGATGTTTTGTGACTACGTGTTCCATGATGCTTAGTCACACAAGTCTGACTGAGCACCATGGGACATGTAGTTCTGAAACATCTGGGGTGCCAAGGTTCGCCATCACTGGTTTAGAGGATCAAGGAATGTCATACCTTTAATAGTGTGATCTGGGCTTCACAACAAGCAGTTAGGTCTCTTTATAAATTCATAAACAGTTGGGGGGGGGGGGTTATTGAGACTGCCAGATGAACAATCTACCCATGTGTCTTTTCACATGAATTCTATAAGCTATAAAAACCACACTTTATAGCCCTCATTACACCAAGGCATTTGATTGTCAAACTCATCCTTCCCTGGGTGCCTGCATTTCTCTCTCCAATTCTACTCTTAGAGTGTAAGCTCATGGAACATCTGGGGAGAAACACTAAGACCAGTGTCAGACGAGCGCACTAGGTGCGCCCGTACTGACGTGGCTTCTGGCGTCCACCGCAGCCTTGCAACGCTGTTTTGCGGGCATGAATTGCGACCGCAACACGGCTGGGCTGTGTCCATGCAGCAGGCCTCTCCGTCAAAGCACTAGTACGTGCGTTGACGGAGGATCGAGCCTTGCAGTGCTGAGCGCACTAACTGCGTTCAGTGAGGTAGCCAGACGGGCATCTGAATGGAAGGAACATCCACTCACACTCGTCTGACCCCGGCCAAAAAAAAAAAAAAAAAAAAACACGAACATGTATTTCAGGCCATTTTGCACTGTAGAATCAGTTGAATTTTCAGTTGAAATAAGTCGAACAACTCAAAAAAAAAAAAATTAGGATACAAGTACATTTACAAATCAAGCCACCAATACAGCCAGGTATCGCTGGACACCACCATCGCTTGCAGGGAGGTGTGTGGATGCCCTGACACAGCCACATCCAACTCACTACACCCCCATCAGGAAACTGCCAGCTCAGCCATCCTCACTTTATCTTTCATTGAACCAACCATAAACTAGGCCTAACTCCCTGATCCAGCCACATACAATAAATCTTTCAGTAGGCGTTGCTTTACAATCACAAAATCTGACCAAACAAGTGCAGAAGTTAAAGGAACACTATACTCAAAAAAAAAAAAAAAAAAAAAAAAAAAAATCACCCCCCGTTTTTTTTATCCTAACCTATCCCTATTCCCTTAACCCCTTAGTGACCGGGCGGTTTTACACAAATCCGTCTTTTAGTGACCGCTGCTGTTTTTACGTTTCTGCGCTGTTAGGGTTTAGGTCAAATTTTCCTCTTACTCGTTTATTCAACTCACACATATTATACACCTTTTTTCCCGCCATTAAATGGACTTTCTAGAAATACCATTATTTCCATCATATCGAATAATTTACTATAAAAAAAATATGAAATATAAAAAAAAAAATGGTAAAAACACACTTTTTTGTAATTTAATCCCCTAAAGCTACAACCACCAATAAAGACCCCGGCTAAATAGTTTCCAAATTTTATCCCGAGAATAGAAATACCCAATTTTTACATGTTTTTACCTTTTAACCCTTTCACTGCTGAGCCAGTCTCATTCTGACCATTTTGTGCTAATTATTTTGAGATGTCAGCCTAGGTCCTATTTAATTAAACCCCCCCCCCCAGACAAAAAAATAAAAAAAAAAAAAAACATTTTTTTTTTTTTTTTTTTAAACCAAACCTGGTCATGTTTGGTATCATTTGAAAGGCCATGATCAGGCCTTTCAAATGATGTCAAATATGACCATCTAGCTGCCATGGATCGGGAGATAAAGGGATCCTTAGGATCCCCTTATCTCTACATGGCAGCTAGATGGTTAACTGGCCCACTGACATCCTCACACATATGGTGAGGTTGTCAGTGGGTGGGGGTGGACCTGGAGGCTAGGCTGACAGCCAAGATGTCAGCCCCCCTCCAGGTTCGAATCGCGTTTTGGCGCCAATTGGCGCCGCAACGTCATCCGGCGGCGAAACGGTTAATGCCATACACCGCTGGAAAGGGGAGGCTCTCCCCTCTCCAGCGGTGCAAACGGCATCTCCCTAGCTTCAATGGTTGGGGAGATAGAGGGCTCCGAAGGAGCCCCCCCCCCTCCCCTCCATTGAAACACATGGGGGCACCTTCTGATGACGTCACCACGCAGCGTGGCGACGTCAGCCTCGCCTGCCCATGTAAATCACATGGGCAGGCTTCCTCCCTGTCAGATCGCCGTGGGATCCGACGAGGGAGGTGAGTATCGGGCGGGAGGGGGATTTGGCGCTGCTGACGTACCCTGTACGTCATCGGTCTAAGGCTAGGGTCAGACTGAGGCAGTGCGAACGCGCGTGCAGCCGCACATAATCACGGCCGTGCTAGCAGCAGATGCCAGGCAATGACGGCCAATATACGAAGTACGGTCGCACAAAAGTGCGGCCGCGCAACGCAAGCGGCAAACAAACGCATTTTTTCGAGAACGTGAAACCACTAGTACTGACATACAGAGTGCGCTGCGTCCGCTAGCGGCGTGTGTGCGTGATTAGGAGACGTCAGACGCTGCTAATGTCCGGCCAACATAACGTCCAGACCCAAAAAGTGTTTTATTGATGATCCGTACAAAATCACGGATGAAACTGCGCATCGTATGACCGCTATCGCGTATTCCGGGAAAAAATAAGTCCATTCGTTCGAACGCACTTTTTCACGGACAACGTGAAAAATGCGTTAGTCTGACCCTAGCCTAAGGGAGACCCGAACACAGGACGTACAGGGTACGTCAGCGGTCGGGAAGGGGTTAATAAAAAAACTTTAGATTTTGTTTTTTTCTTGTAACTGTAATACTTACCCTAAAATCCTCTTGTTTCCAGCGGCGTCTTTTTTTTTTTATACTCACCTCCCTCCTCTTCCGCTCCCGTCCTTCTTGCTGCGTCTTGGCTTCTGGTTTACGTGAGAAGCGCGCCTCTCACATAAGCCAGCCAATCGGCAGGCTTCCTCTGAGGATTAGTGTTGCGCGCAAGAGGATGCGCGCAACACTAACCCTCAGAGGGAGCCGCCAGCTTCTGCGGTGAGTAGGAGACGTCATCGCGCTGAAAGCGCGATGACGTCTCCTACTCGGCAAAAGTCGGCAGAAGCGGGAAATATGATTCCCGCTCTGCTGACTGACAGCTGGGAGGGCGGAGTAAACTCCGCCTCTCAGCTGTTTTCAGCTGAACCGCTGAGCGGAGGGAGGGAGGACAGAGGGCAGGATACTCAGGTGGTCATGTTGCCTAGAGCAGTGGTCCCCAACCCTGGTCCTCAGGGCCCACTAACAGGCCAGGTTTGCCAGATATCTGAAGCACAGCACAGGTGTTATGATTTGCTGCTCAGTGATTGCAGGATTCAGTCTGCATTTCCCCAGTGTGATCTGTAAAATCTGGCCTGTTAGTGGGCCCTGAGGACCGGGGTTGGGGACCACTGGCCTAGAGTGTCCCTTTAAGTAGCCACATGTTCATATAATGCGATCGCTGGCTCCAATACCTTTAAAAAAAAAAGAAATACAAATTATATATATATATATAAATTTTACACACAAACTTTGGCTTTAAAGCTTATTATAAAATTACTCAAGTCCTGCTCTATAGCCTTTGTGTAGGCAGAGACCTTTATCTGCAAATACAACACGTAACTCCCTAAACAATAACCCATTGTTACCAAGCAAGGGATCTCAGGCTACAAATGCCTTTACTGTTCAGCACAACTCAGATATAAAGACCTTTTCATAAACCCAGCAGAATGAGGTCAAGCAGAGAGAAAAACACTGTCCAGGTTTACAAAACATGTCACAATGTCAGGAGTCCACCCGCATTAAAACATTCCAAAAGAAGGTCAAAATTCATGCGAAGAAAACAGTATATTGTTATAAAAACTGTCCTATTTTATTCAGCTGTAAGAGGGTTTTAACCATTAAACTGACCTAAAAGATTAAAGGGCCACTCTACACACCGTGATGGATTTTGAAGTGTCAGGCTTTGTGGTGTTCTGGTGGTTTTTGATCTCCCCGTATGTTTTCGTAATGCTGTAACATGAAAGTTAAGGGATCTGATAGATATATATATATATATCCTGGATCTACGTCCACATTAGATCATGGTTGATAATTTCTAGGAATAAAAGGTTGGGTGAGTTGTCTGCTGCTGGAATTACAGAAGCTTACTTTCCATCCAGTGGGAACAGAATTCATTTTAAATTTACGATGAATGGCTTTAGCATAGATTTACAAATTACACCCTGGGAAAATAAAAGGTCATCTGTGCAGACATCACACCATTTGTAAGGTTACTGTGGCAGGGTCTCTTCTCCCCCCCCCCCCCCGTGGCCATCTTGTTGGAATTGTGCTTTACATACTGTTTATAAAGCGCCCACACATTCCACAGTGTTGTACACTGGGTCGGACAAGAAACACTTTCTGCATGCATTGTCTGAGTACACACAGGTGAAACTCGAAAAATTAGAATATCATGCAAAAGTTAATTTCACCTTTTAAGTTGCATTACTGAAACTAATATGAGACAGACTCCATTCAAGCCATGATTTGTCATAATTGTGATGATTATGGTTTACAGCTCATGAAAACCCCAAATCCACAAGCTCAGAAAATTAGAATATTGTGAAAAGGTGCAATATTCTCAGCTGATTAGAGTGGGACACTGAGCCAATTCAGCCATAACACCTGCAAAGGGTTCCTGAGCCTTTAAATGGTCTCTCAGTCTGGTTCAGTAGGAATCACAATCATGGGAAAGACTGCTGACCTGACAGTTGTGCAGAAAACCATCATTGACACCCTCCATAAAAAAGGAGGGAAAGTGTCATGTCCTCAGCCCCTGCTGCACAGCCTGGGGGGGGGGGGGGTGTGTGTCTGGGCAAGGTTCTGTGGCAGGAGCTGGCCGGCTGCCAGCACTGGGAAATGGCAGACTGGCGTCTGAGGGGGCAGGGCTTAGCATGGTCACGAGGAGCCGCAGGGTTTAAAACAGGGCGCAAGGAGTTGCCTCGTCGCGGAGTCTGATTCCAGCATCACTACTTATTCATTGAAATTGCCAACCTGTTTTTTGTATACGATCCCTGCTCCTGTTATTTGACCCAGTCTGATTTTTGACTACTCTCTGCTGATTGAAATCAATCGCCTGTGTGGTGCTTTAACCCCATGCTTGCCGCTGGGGTGTTTACACGCTACTGGGGAAGTGTTCCTTCTCATCGGTGGGTCTTGTCTGCGGTCTCTCTAAGGCTAGGGTCAAACGAAAGCATTTTTACACGCAAACGTAAAGAAGTGCGTCCGAACGCATTGACGTATTTTTTCATGGAATACGTGAAAACGGTCATACGATGTGCATTTTTGTGCGGGATTTTCTACAGATCCAAACCAGGAAACTTTGGGTGTCTGGACGTTATGTTGGCCGGACACGAGCAGGGTCTGACGTCTCCAAATCTCTCACACACACACACACGCCGCTGCAGCGCACTCTGTACGTCCGTACTAGCGGTTCTGCATTCTTGAAAAAAATGCGTTCATTTTCCACTTGCGTTGCGCGGCCGGACTTCGTATATTGGCTGTCATTTGCTGCTAGTGCGGCCGTGATTATGTGCGCCAGAACGCACGTTAAAAGTGCGCTGGTCTGACCCCAGCCTAAGTGCCTATACCCAACCGAGGACTCACGTTCTCCAGCCACACATATTGTTTACACTTGCGATCACAAAGGACTGTTTAATGTTCAGTGAGCGCTTACCAGCAACAATACTTGTTACTGTATGTACTTCAGACCCAGAAGTGTAGGTGTTGTTTATTACCATCTGAAGGTACTGCTGACCTGCTCCCGATTATCAGCAAACGTTAAAGCTACTTATTTCCTGACTGCCCTGCAGCCCACGCAATTCACCAACTGTCTGATTTATCTGTGTTTCTCTGCATGTGCTCTAAGTAGTCTATCGGTCTCGAAACCTTTAGTGCTTAGTAGCGACTCAGTCTATTGTTCAATCTTGTTTCCTCAAGTGTCTGATTCTGTGAATGACAAAGCGGTGTTTAAACGTCAAAAAGATTGCTCAGCTCTTAAGAATCTCAACTCCGCTACTATCTAGTGGGCGCTACCCCCGTTACAGAAAGCATCAAAAAAGGTAATTGCAAAAGAAGAAGCTGGATGTTCCCAAAGTGCTGTATCAAAGCACATTAATAGAAAGTTATGTGGAAGGGAAAAGAGTGGAAGAAAAAGGTGCACAAGCAGCAGGGATGACCGCAGCCTGGAGAGGATTGTCAGGAAAAGGCCATTCAAAAGTGTTGGGGACTTTCACAAGGAGTGGACTGAGGCTGGAGTCAGTGCACCACACACAGACGGATCCTGGACATGGGCTTCAAATGTCGTATTCCTCTTGTCAAGCCGCTCCTGAACAACAAACGTCAGAAACGTTTTACCTGGGCTAAAGAAAAACAGACCTGGTCTGTTGCTCAGTGGTCCAAAGTCCTCTTTTCTGATGAGAGCAACTTTTGCATCTCATTTGGAAACCAAGGAGCCAGAGTATGGAGGAAGAATGGAGAGGCACACACTGCAAGATGCTTGAAGTCCAGTGTGAAGTTTCCACAGTCTGTTGATTTGGGGAGCCATGTCATCTGCTGGTGTTGGTCCACTGTGCTTCATTAAGTCCAGGGTCAACGCAGCCGTCTACCAGGAGATTTGGGAGCACTTCATGCTTCCTTCCGCAGACGAGCTTTATGGGGATGCGGATTTCATATTCCAGCAGGACCTTGGCACCTGCCCACACTGCCAAAAGCACCAAAACATGCTTCAATGACCGTGGGATTACTGTGCTTGATTGGCCAGCAAACTCACCTGACCTGAGAGAATCTATAGGGCATTGCCAAGAGAAAGATGAGAGACATGAGACCGAACAATGCAGAAGAGCTGAAGGCCGCTATTGAAGCATCCTGGTCTTCCATATCACCTCAGCAGTGCCACAGGCTGATAGCTTCCGTGCCACATTGTCGCATTGAGGCAGGAATTGCTGCAAACCAAGTACTGAGTACATGTGCAGCTTATACTTTTCAGAGGTCCCATATTGTTCTATGTACAATCCTTGTTTTATTGATTGCATGTAATATTCTAATTTTCTGAGATTGTGGATTTGGGGTTTTCATGAGCTGTAACCATAATCCTCACAATTATGACAAATCACGGCTTCAGAGCGATCTTGCTTTGCATGTAATTCATATAATAGTTTCACCTTTTAAGCTGAATTACTGAAATAAGAATATAGTGCAAAAATTCATTTATTTTGAGTTTCACCTGTATATCCGATTAATGCTATATTGACGAGGTTTGGATTTTAACATAAAAACCATACAGAACAAGAGATAATGCCAAGACAGCAAAGGCCTTTTAAGATGGTCTGTGTGAAGTAAAGGACGTTAAAGACCAACAGGGTTATTCAGAGAACACCAACATGTCAGCGCGCTCCTGTTTGCGCGGTGAATTAAGCATTCCCCACAGGGTCCCTGAAGCGCAGTGAATCAACCCTACAAACAGGAGTCAAAAAACCTGCGTGAAAAAAAAAAAAAAAAAAGTCAACCAAAGCTTTTTGCTGCAAAGGAAAAAAAAAAAAAAGTTGAATAAATAAATGCTTAGTTTTAACATTGAAACCCATGGGAGATGCCCGTTTAGGCTGGCATCAGACAAGCACGCTATGTGCACCCCGTACTGACGGCGTCCGTTGAAGCGTTGTGGACACTTGTACTTGCGCACAAAATGCACACCTAACAAGCGTCCATTATCCAAGCCTCTCCGTCAAAGCGCTAGGACACGCGTTGACAGAGCTGCAAAGTGCAATTCTCCATAGGAGGATCGCACTCAAGGGGGCCAGATGGGCATCGAGCTGAAGGAACATCCACTCAGAGGTTCCTTCCGCTCTCCAAAGATGCTCGTCTGACCCCCGGCCTTTTAAACGTGTCCACCGAAAATCTGGGTATGTCGGTGTTCTCTGAATAGGTTAGCCATTACCTCTACGGAGATTTCACTGATGACGATCACCGTTTCACGAATTGCCAGCTTTTTGAATAGCCACAAAATTGCACCGTATGAGAATATATAATAAATATGTATCCCAGCTCCTAAAAAAAAAAAAAAAAAAAAAAAAATGCATGCAGCAGATCACCAGGTTTGGAATAAAAAGCAATTTATTTAAAGCCATGTATGCTGTTCTTAGCGTAGTATTAAGAGCCGCTGATCTCCCCAGGTGCAGTCACACTGCATTAAAATGCTCTTTTTCACATAACACAGAAACAAACTTTGGAACCGAGAGAAATCCGAGAGCAAAGTGCACTGTAGGATGAGATATCCCGTAAGGGCAGGGCTGCCTGCAGACAGGATAACAACTAGAATAAATTTACCATTGGAGACAAAAGGAATTCTGGGTACAAAACGAAAGTCCATTTAATGTCACAAGATAGCAACCAAAGCAACAAATGCAAAACATTTAAAGTTGTTAACTTGTAACAGACACTCTAGAAAACATTTGATGGACCATGTAATCGTCACCCGAGACGTCGTTTAAATTATTTTAGCCAACCATGCAGACGATCAAAATGGAATTGCTGAAGCTTGGGAAAATAAAGTGCCTTTGGATTAACATTTCACTTGCATTTTAGAACTGCAGACACCCCTCACCCTTTGTATCATTATATAGCTTTTAAATGGAATTAGAATTATTTTTCATAAAAAGGATTTTACCAGGAAGGATACATTGAAATTTCTCGTTTTCAAGTATGTCCTGGTGTTGCCCATTTTCCTCATGTTAGACTAGAGCAGCCCAAAAGGACTTTAAAAAAAGAAATTACTTTAGATATTTGCAAAAGTTTTAAAATTATTGGTGAGGGCAGGAAGGGAAAAAAAAAAAATTAACTAAAACCACGCAGCAGGTCAAACTTTTGTAATATTTGAGGTTTTAACCCCTTAGTGACCGGGCGGTTTTACACAAATCCGTCCTTTAGTGACCGCTGCTGTTTACGTAAATTTTCCTCTTACTCGTTTATGCAACCCACACATATTTTACACTGTTTTTCTCGTCATTAAATGGACTTTATAAAAGATATTTTTTTTCATCATTTCATACAATTTACTATAAAAAAAAATTGTGAAATATGACAAAAAAAAAAACACTTTTTCGAACTTTGACCCCCAAAATTTATGTATCAACAACCGTCAAAAATTTTTAATTCCTTAGTTTCTAAATTTAGTTCTGAATTTAGCAATACCCAATGTTTACATATTCCTCGCTTTGCTCCTTATCTTATGCAACAATAAGTGAAAGTAGCACTTTGCCATTTACAAAGGGTTCACTTTTAAAAGTAGTCATTGTAACACTGATATCTGTCACCAATTCCTGAATAAAAAAATATGTATATGTGGAGGGTTAAAGTACACAAATCAAGGTATTAAACTTGGGGTATTTTGACTCTTTCCATGCAAACCATTTTTACCACAAATCTATACCAAAGTTGAGGGAAAAAAAAGTGATTTTTTTTTAATGCAATTTAAGAATACATGTACTGTGAACATTAAGGTTTCCTGCCAAAAAGCACCCCAAAATATGTTCAGCAACATCTGAGTAAAGTGATACCACCCATATATAGATTTGTTCTGCTACGCCAATCTTTTGACATGTGCTTGTCATTTTTCTAATTTGACATATCTTCTTTGCTTATCTTCTTTTTAGGGGCCTTTTTTTACACCCCAATATTATGAACGTGCATATATTTGGTAAGCCAACACCCTAAAGTATTGTAAATGGAGTGTTTTTATGCCATGGATGTAACCGTTTGCTCCAAACAAATTGGATGCTGTTTGATGGTCATTTTTCATTTTCACACCCACATCAGTTTTGGACTGTGATTTAGGAGACACTGTTCGGTTACTGCATGAAAACTCTCCAGGTTGTTTTCTGCAAGGTCTCCTGAGTACACCCATGCCCCGGTGTGCAAAGATTTTGGCAAAATACAGCACCAATTGTAGAACATAAAAATGTAGGAATAAAATGTAAAAGTCTGGTGCAGTAAAAGAAAAAAAAAAAAAAAAAAAAATATCAGATCACGCACAGTGTGATACATCTTGAAACAGTCCAAGACAGACCGGGTTGTCCAGGGCATTCTGGGCAGTAAAAGATGGTCTCTCCTCTGCCCCCTCTTGAAACACACCCGGCATCTTTTTTGGGGTTTCTGTTTGCCCTCAGTAAGGGGGGGGGGGGGGATTTTAAAAATAAAATGTGTACCCAACTCGGTCCCCCATCACCGCCCGGGGAGCATGTGCATCCTGGTACAAAAACCCCGAAATGACCTGGAGCTGAAACTGTAAAAAGGACAGAGTCACTCCGGGGTTTGCCTTTTTGCAGAGCAAAAAGGCATTGTGGGTTGCAATTTGCAACCTTTTTGTACCAGGCCCTTGACTTCCGCATAATCTGGTAGGGCTGGAGCAGCTGATCTGCCAGATCAACCCCACCCATATGCCGGTTATAGGCTTTGATGCACACTGGCTTCCTGATGCGCTCAGCTCTGCCACGTACAGAGACCTCCACGTGTGGATGGTGGATAGAAGGTATACATCCTTCTTGTCTCTGTACTTGACCGCCAACAGCTCCTCTTGGCGCAGAGGTCTCCCCCTTTTTAACCGGGTGCGGACAAGCTGTGCTGGGAAACCTACGCGGTTCTTACAGCAGCATGCGGTACTGTTCGCATCAAAACAATACAGCAGCTTGAACAAAGGGACACTCGTATAAAAATTATCAAGATACAAGTGGTACCCTTTGTTCATCAGGGGAAAAAGTAGGTCCCACACAATCTTGCCACTGGTTCCCATGTGTTCTGGGCAGCCTGGAGGGTCAAGGCTACTATCCTTTCCCTCGTACACCCGGAAGGCCAGAGTATACCCACTCTCGCTGTCAGAGCTTATACACCATCACTCCATACCTGGAGCGTTTGGAAGGAATATACTGCTTGAATCCCAGCCTTCCCTTGTATTTCATTAGGGATTCATCCACGCAGATATTCCTTCCAGGTGTATAAGCCTCTGCAAACCTGACGGCGAAGTGGGTAATCAGGGGGCGGATTTTATACAGCCTGTCAAACTGGGGATGCTCTCTAGGAGGGAACACACGGTTGTCACTGAAGTGCATGAAACGCAAAATATTTTGATACCTTCTACGTGACATTGATTGGGGGTAAATGGGGGTAGAGCAGATGGGGCTACTGCTCCAGTAGGAGCGAATTGAGGGCTTCGTTACTATGCTGATGGGCATCATAAGTGCCCAGAATTTCAGAAATTCTGGCACATCTAGTGGGGTCCTTTGCTGCCTTGCCAAGTAGGAGTCTGTATGCCCATCAGCATTGTGCTGCAAAGCCAGATTTGATTGGGCAACAATGTGGCCCAACAAATCATCCCCCATAAACACCTGCAAAAACTGTGGCGGTAAATCCTGCAACATCAATATTGATGCCAGGATTTGCCGTGAAAGGAGGGATATCTGGCCTCTGGCGATGAGGCACTACCCACTCCTCAGCTGGAGCTGTGCGTCTCCTGCTGGCAGCCCAGGATCTGCATCAGAAACATCACTAGGAGATACATCATCTACGCTGGCTGATGTATCTAGCGATGTCTGATCAGTTAGCGGGGTCAAAATCTGGGTCTGAGTCCGACGCAGATGCCTCAGATTCTGACGCCAGGATGGCATATGCCTCCTCGGCGCTGTACACCCTCTCAGACACACACACACACATAATAATAGATATATATATATATATATATTATTGGTTCTCAAAAGAACCGTTGGGTTTCACAAGAAAATACAAATAAACACAAATCTCTCTAAACCTGCCTCAAATTTTTCTAATCTCACTAAATCTACCTAAAATCTCTAACCTGTCAAATCTGATCTCGCTCACCAAAACTCAAGCGAGGAGAGGGAGGGAGGGAGAATCAGAGGTCACGGCCAATATTTACAAAATATTGACCTGACCCATTATAAAAAAAAAAAAAAAAAAAAAAAAAAAAAACACATCTAACTTTTGATTGATGAGGCAGGCTAGGAACATCCCACACAGCCCCAAGATGACCCTGCCCTTAGAAGGGCAGCACCATCTTGGCTGTCACTTTTATTGCATTTGTTTTTGGTTTTTTTACACTTTTTTTTAGTCTGCTGGGTCCCTCGAGGCACCCAGAGCACCTGATCACTCAGGTGATCGTTTTTGTACTGAGTGCCACGATACCTCGTGGCACTCAGTACTTCCAGCTGCTACCGGAAGTGATCGCTCGGGGGGAGCGATCACAGATGGACCGGTGGCAGGTAACCATATTGCAAGGATGCCTCGATGGCGAGGCATCCCTGCAATATTCTCAGAGCAGCTGGAAGCGATACCGATCGCTTCCAGCGCTCTGTAGAAGTGCGGGGCACCTTTCCGGTCAAACCGGATGTTGATCGCTCCTGGGGAGCGATCACAAGGGGCCCCGGCACTTCTAACCGCCATTGCACGGATGCCTGGACTCCCAGGCAGCCTGCAATGGCGTTTGAGCTGCTGGAAGCGATCCGATCGCTTCCAGCGCTCAAAAGACCGCAGGACGTACCATGTACATCAGCGGGTCTAAAAGAGACCCACGGCCATGACGTACATGGTACGTGCGGTCACTAAGGGGTTAAAAAATTTCTCTAAGACATTTTCATAGAAGTACATCATTTGATGTTCAGCTGGCTGTTACGCCACATTTATGGGTGGCCTGTGTCTACTTGTATGCGTAAACCTAATATTGAAGGGTCCAGCTTACTACAATGGCTACACCATCTAGGACAGTGGTTCTTAACCTTGGAGGTACTGAACCCCAGTTTCATATGCGCATTCACCGAACCCTTAATTGGAAAACATGATTTTTTCAAATTCAAAACATATGTATAAAATATATACCTAGGTGCACAAAATGAACAAAACAAAACCATGATTTTCACACAAAAACATAATGAATATTTACTGCAAATCAGTGTGACTTCTGCTGTTGTCTTTCAGAGACTAGTTCAGAAATGCGCGGCTTTACCTTGGCAAGTGCCACTCTGTTCCTTTTCTTCGTTTTTATGTCCAGCATCCTCGAAAAGGATTGCTCACAAAAATATGTTGTAACAAACGGTATGAAAATCTCCAGAGCTTTCTTAGCAATAACAGGGTACGTTACCATTTATTGACTGACCACTTTCGTTTTTTGCTCGACCCATTTAGTATGAAGGGATTAAAATATTGAGAAAGAAATCACACGACGTACCAGTTACAATTCGACTACTGGGCGCGCCAAATTCCCTGCAGCACAAATAGGCCAAGGCAGCGATGTTGCGTGATCACCTGCAGCCAATGATGGACAAGCGGGGCGTGTCATCACGAATGAGTCGGGTGTGTGTCTTGACCTCCGAACCCGCGAGACTGACTCACCGAACCCCTGGAGTTCGATCGAACCCAGGTTAAGAACCACTGATCTAGGATCATTTAATAAGCTGCTATGGCATCACCACAACCACCTGTGTTGTGGTATAACTTCAGATATCTTGCAAACCTGGCCCATTATGGCTTCCTGTGAACAGGGATGGAAACCACTGGTCCATGCAATATGCTCTCCACACTAATATTACCATATCCTCTGCACCATGGTCATTTTTTGGCACATCCTCCAGTATTGCTGAATTTTAGGCGCACAGACTCCTAGGATAATAGTGATCAGGTCTAACCCAGTGTTTGGCATTCAGTTGGCAGTCATTGTCATGAGACTCCACACCGTGCTAAAAAGGCACAACTCTCATAGACCTCTGAAAGCTGGTGCTTGACTGCTGAGGATCAGTGACTAGGGATGCACAGATAAACCCCCCTAACACCGAGTAGGAGTACTGATACTTAATGTCATGTGACCGCTTCCCAATAAATAATTTTGGATTTTATTTAAAGTATTTTACCAGGAAGGATAATTGAGATTTCTCTCATTTAAGTATGTTGAAAGCCTGTCCAATTTATGTTAATATTGAAATGTATGGCCAGACAGCCCATTTACCCACTGCACAAACACAAGACTTCAGACACTGGGGCTGCTGGCAGAATGCATTAACATCATTCTTCTTTGGCTGGCCATGGTCCACTGAGCAGCTTCTGGCTTGTGAAGACTGACATGCGCTCGTGAGATCACGTCTGGAGGCTGCCTCGCAGCCATCACCCGTTCGGTGGAACGCAGCCAGCTGGAGGGTAATGTAAAGCCATTAATACAGTCTGCCAGCAGCCTCAGTCCCTTGGATACCAGCAAGCCAGCCCAGTCGGGGCATTTCCACGAGTACTAAGTACTTGTGCAAATGCCAGCATCGGCACCAGCCGATGCAGAAATATTCTGGTGGTTTATACTCCAACCGTACGCTCACGTAGAAAACTTTCCCCATAGAGAATATTAAAAGACACCCAATAGAAAATAAATAATTACCGTATTTTTCGCTCCATAAGACGCACCTGACCATAAGACGCACCTAGTTTTTAGAGGAGGAAAACCGGAAAATAAATATTCTGAATGAAATAGTGTAAAAATGGATATTGCCCCAGCTCGTGGATATGCCTTAGCTCACACATGGATTTGCCCCAGCCAGCTCTCACATGGATTTGCCCCAGCCAGCTCTCACATGGATTTGCCCCATCCAGCTCTCACATGGATTTGCCCCAGCCAGCTCTCACATGGATTTGCCCCATCAGCTCTCACATGGATTTGCCCCAGCCAGCTCTCACATGGATTTGCCCCAGCCAGCTCACACATGGATTTGCCCCAGCCAGCTCACACATGGATTTGCCCCATCAGCTCTCACATGGATTTGCCCCAGCCAGCTCACACATGGATTTGCCACAGCCAGCTCACACATGGATTTGCCCCAGCCAGCTCACACATGGATTTGCCCCATCAGCTCTCACATGGATTTGCCCCAGCCAGCTCTCACATGGATTTGCCCCAGCCAGCTCACACATGGATTTGCCCCAGCCAGCTCACACATGGATTTGCCCCATCAGCTCACACATGGATTTGCCCCAGCCAGCTCACACATGGATTGGCCCCAGCCAGCTCACACATGGATTTGCCCCATCAGCTCTCACATGGATTTGCCCCATCAGCTCTCACATGGATTTGCCCCATCAGCTCTCACATGGATTTGCCCCAGCCAGCTCTCACATGGATTTGCCCCAGCCAGCTCACACATGGATTTGCCCCAGCCAGCTCACACATGGATTTGCCCCATCAGCTCACACATGGATTTGCCCCAGCCAGCTCACACATGGATTTGCCCCAGCCAGCTCACACATGGATTTGCCCCATCAGCTCACACATGGATTTGCCCCATCAGCTCTCACATGGATTTGCCCCATCAGCTCTCACATGGATTTGCCCCAGCCAGCTCTCACATGGATTTGCCCCAGCCAGCTCACACATTGATAATGCCCCAGCTCACATATGGATATGGCCCAGCAGCTCGTGGATGTGCCTCCGCTCACCTGCCGCCGCCGCGTTCGTCTCCCTCTGAGCATGCGTCTGGCGGCAGGAAGCTTGGGCACTCGCCTGGGGGAGCCACGTGACCGCGATCTCGGGAGATCGCGGTCACGTGGCTCCCCCAGGCGAGTGCCCAAGCTTCCTGCCGCCGGACGCATGCTCAGAGGGAGACGAACGCGGCGGCGGCAGGTGAGCGGAGGCACATCCACGAGCTGCTGGGCCATATTCGCTCCATAAGACGCACCCACTTTTCCCCCCACTTTTTGGGGGGAAAAAAGTGCGTCTTATGGAGCGAAAAATACGGTACAATGAAATAAAATATCAAGTGCACCCATGTTTCAATCCTGCATCCACAATGAACCAATTGGGCCTCAAAACCAGGACAGCAACACTGGCCACCCCCCCAAACTCCAAATAGCATGGAAGTCAAAAGAATGAGTTGTCTTTGTTTGCACAATATGCTGACTCACTGACCTTATCCATGTGATTGCTGAAAGGGTTCAGTGCATCTCTGTCCTCCCAACACCAAGTACATCTAGTTGCATACGAACAAAAGGAGAGTGTATACCCAGGAAATACGGAAAACTGCCGTTCACAGCACTCTCCACCACGGTGTGCTATTGAGACAAAGATAAAGGATAGAACGCGCAGTACAATACAACCTTTAAAAATGGTCAAACTCTTTGTGTAGCGAGTCTGATCTTCATAAAAATACATGCAGGCTAAAATAAAAGCATATACAGAAAATCATAGCATAACACTGTAAAGAAATTTAATAAGGTAAAAAGCACAAAAGGGGCCACTCACAAGATTAGTGGCACACAATGAATAAAAAGTGTGCATATAAACATTTTAACCGCTTCATCTAGATAGGGTGTAGTCCCAACGGAGAAGCCTGGCCAAGGTAACCTCCTTAGAGACGTCCAGCTGTCAGATGAAGTAAAAGTCTCACAAACCAGCAGGTAAGAGGACCGGCAGCTTGGACTCATCCAGGATGGACAGTGGATGACCCGGCGGGCGGACGAAAAGATGTAAGCAAGCCAGTCAAGTCAGACGAAAACGTGTCGAACTATTAGCTCCAGTGTCTCTTTTAAAGACCATTTATTGCTTTAATTTCAGGCAAGAGAACAGTTCACCTGTGGAGAACCGGAAGCGGTCAGCACTCTCGGCAGCCTCCAAAGAGCGCTCTGGAAGTGACGCCGCCTCCTATGGGTAACCATTTTGGTGAAGGGCATGCGTATCCCAAACACCGAGAAGTATGGGCAAAGGTATAAACATAGAATACTCAGTCGAAAAATGGCAATAGAGGAACCTGGAGACAAAGAATGCAATGCCAGTACACATATATTTATAAAAAATTATAAGCATTATAGAACCAACATGTTTTGGAAAAGGAACAAACATTTCCCACATAAAGAGGAGTTGAAATCCACACAAGGGTGATTAGACCTTCAATCGTTCCTATAATCCCTGTCAATGTTAAGACCCGGTGGCTTCAATGTGTCCATGTAAAATATCCATTTTGTTTCTGCTCGGGACAAAGCTTTAACAGCATCACCTCCCCTCCAGTTTTGCTTAACTTTTTCAATGCCTAGCCAAATGAATGTAGAGGAGCTAAACCTAGGGCATTTACAGCAGTGTCTAGGTACACTGTGTTTGTCGCTACATTTTCTGATGTTGTAAAAATGCTCATAGATACGTTCTTTCAGTTTTCTCTTGGTTTTCCCAATATATTGGACTCCACAACCACATTGAAGCAGATAAATTCTTTAATGTAATATTCCTTTCCAGTTCTCGTACTTTTAAAACTATCCACTTTCAGCTCTCTACACATTGAGCACACTCTACACTTAAAAAAACCCTTTGGCTTATTCAACAAGGGGTGGATCTTATTATCCATTTCTTTGTGGTTGTTAATAAAGGGTAGGGCACTAGGAGCTAATGTGTTTTTAACTGTGTTGGCTTTTCTGTATATAACACAGGGGAAGGCCGGTAAATGTTTAGACAAAAACTGGTCATGTTGGAGGACGGGCAAACATTTAGAGAGCTTTCTCAATGTCCCTACTTCTACCATTGAATTTAGTTAAAAAAAAGCAAGATCCCACTTGGTTGGATCTTTAGTCGTTCTTGATCTGTCCAAATCTTCAATGTCTTTTAAGCTTTTATCTACCAAGGGTTTGGGGTATTGTTTAGAAAGGAATTTTTGGGAGAGCTCTCTCCTTTGGGTGATGAAATCTTGTGTTTCTGTACAGTTACGAATACGTCCAAACTGATTTTTTTGGTATATTGTCAAGGCACTTTTTAATGGTGGCAACTATTATAGTTTATATAAGAATTCTTGTCTGTGGGTTTGAAAAAGGTCTTCGTGCAAAATTTTTTATTTTTGATTAAATTTTTTGGATTTAAATATCTTTATCAAAAATAAAAAAATTTTGCACGAAGACCTTTTTCAAACCCACAGACAAGAATTATTATATAAACTATAATAGTTGCCACCATTAAAAAGTGCCTTGACAATATACCAAAAAAATCAGTTTGGACGTATTCGTAACTGTACAGAAACACAAGATTATCACCCAAAGGAGAGAGCTCTCCCAAAAATTCCTTTCTAAACAATACCCCAAACCCTTGGTAGATAAAAGCTTAAAAAGACATTGAAGATTTGGACAGATCAACTCTACTTCAGCGCAAGTCAAGAACGACTAAAGATCCAACCAAGTGGGATCTTGCTTTTTTTTAACTAAATTCAAATGGTAGAAATAGGGACATTGAGAAAGCTCTCTAAATTAGGGATGCACCGATACCGATACTAGTATCGGTATCGGGGCCGATATTGCCGTTTGCACGAGTACTTGTTACTCGTGCAAACGGCCCGATACATCCCGCCGATACCGGAAGCCGGCGCTGGGCCGGCTTGCCGGGATCCGCGGGGCTGGGGAAGCTGGCCGCGTGCATGAAAAGCACGCGGCCAGCGTTCCCCTTCGGCGCGCAAAATACTCACCCTTCCTGAAGTTCCGGTCTCTGGGCAGTGATGCGGTCACGTGGCCGCCGGGCGCTCCTGTGACGCGGCCTCTCGGCTGAAGGCAGCGTCACAGATGCGCCCGGCGGCCACGTGACCGCATCACTGCCCAGAGACCGGAACTTCAGGAAGGGTGAGTATTTGGCGCGCCGGAGGGGAACGCTGGCCGCGTGCTTTACATGCACACGGCCAGCTTCCCCAGCGTTCGAGCGGGGGGGGGGGGGGTGTAAATCCATGAGACCTGCGGGTAAATCCATGAAACCTGAGGGCCAATCCATGTGACCTGGGGGCAAATCCATGTGAGCTGCGGTCAATCTCATATAAATTTTTATGAGGTCTGTTCCTATTGGAAAGCGTCACATGACATTAAATAAAAGTATCGGTACTCGTACTCGGTCTTAAAAAAGTGGTATCGGTGCATCCCTACTCTAAATGTTTGCCCGTCCAACATGACCAGTTTTTGTCTAAACATTTACCGGCCTTCCCCTGTGTTATAGTTATATATATATATATATATATATATTATATTACAGAAAAGCCAACACAGTTAAAAACACATTAGCTCCTAGTGCCCTACTCTTTATTAACAACCACAAAGAAATGGATAAGAAGATCCACCCCTTGTTGAATAAGCCAAAGGGTTTTTTTAAGTGTAGAGTGTGCTCAATGTGTAGAGAGCTGAAAGTGGATAGTTTTAAAAGTACGAGAACTGGAAAGGAATATTACATTAAAGAATTTATCTGCTTCAATGTGGTTGTGGAGTCCAATATATTGGGAAAACCAAGAGAAAACTGAAAGAACGTATCTATGAGCATTTTTACAACATCAGAAAATGTAGCGACAAACACAGTGTACCTAGACACTGCTGTAAATGCCCTAGGTTTAGCTCCTCTACATTCATTTGGCTAGGCATTGAAAAAGTTAAGCAAAACTGGAGGGGAGGTGATGCTGTTAAAGCTTTGTCCCGAGCAGAAACAAAATGGATATTTTACATGGACACATTGAAGCCACCGGGTCTTAACATTGACAGGGATTATAGGAACGATTGAAGGTCTAATCACCCTTGTGTGGATTTCAACTCCTCTTTATGTGGGAAATGTTTGTTCCTTTTCCGAAACATGTTGGTTCTATAATTCTTCAATAAATATATGTGTACTGGCATTGCATTCTTTGTCTCCAGGTTCCTCTATTGCCATTTTTCGACTGAGTATTCTATTAGTTTTAAGGTTATGTTAGGTTTTATATGTTTATACCTCTGCCCATACTTCTCGGTGTTTGGGATACGCATGCCCTTCACCAAAATGGTTACCCATTAGGAGGCGGCGTCACTTCCAGAGCGCTCTTTGGAGGCTGCCGAGAGTGCTGACAGCTTCCGGTTCTCCACAGGTGAACTGTTCTCTTGCCCGAAATTAAAGCAATAAATTGTCTTTAAAAGAGACGCTGGAGCTAATAAGTCAGACGACACGTGTCGAACTGACTTGCTTGCTTACATCTTTTCGCCCGCCCGCCGGGTCATCCACTGTCCATCCTGGATGAGTCCAAGCTGCCAGTCCTCTTACCTGCGGGTTTGTGAGACTTTCACTTCATCTGACAGCTGGACGTCTCAAATAAGGAGGTTACCTTGGCCAGGCTTCTTCGTTGGGACTACACCCTAATGACATCGGTTCCGGCTGTGGTGACTATCTAGACGAATTGGTTAAAATGTTTATATGCACACTTTTTATTCATTGTGTGCCACTAATCTTGTGAGTGGCCCCTTTGTTGTGCTTTTTACCTTTTATTAAATTTCTTTAGTGTTATGCTATGATTTTCTGTATATGCTTTTATTTTAGCCTGCATGTACAGGGTGAGCCAGTCAAACCTGCATTTTTGAAAAGGGCGGGAGAGCCGTGAAAGTGGGCGGAGCGAGTTAGCAAGGTTATCATTATGTCCCCCACAACTAAGCATTTCAGTCGTCATGGAGCAGTGGTCTAAACAACAACGTTCATTCGCTGTGAAAGCGTTTTACCAAAGTGGTAGTTATGCAGCCGCTCAGCGTCGTTTCCGGAAGAATTTTCAAATTAATCGAAATAAGCCAGTGCCGTCTGTTAATTCAATCAAATTGTGGGTGACAAACTTTGAAGCAATTGGTGAAACGAGAAGCAGAAGGGGTGGCAGTGCAAGATCAGTGCGAACTCCCGCGAATATTGACCGCGTGAGAGTTGCTGTGGAAAGAAGCCCTCGGAGATCGGCGCGTCGACAGAGTGCTGCGCTTGGCATGGCAAACACGAGCGTCCGAAGAATCTTGAGGTTAGATTTACACCACCCATACAAAATTCAGGTTGTTCAGGCTATGAATGAAAACGATTTCGCAGCTCGACTGCGTTTTTGTCAAACGTTGTTGGACATGTTTGATGAAAACGAGGACCTTGTTCACAACCTGTGGATGAGCGATGAGGCACATTTCCATCTCTCCGGTTTTGTGAATAAACAAAATTTCCGATATTGGAGTGATGAAAACCCTCAACAACTCCAAACACCACTCCATTCAAGCAAGGTAATAGTTTGGTGCGCAATGTCCTCATTGGGAATCATAGGCCCGTATTTTTTTGAAAATGACAGGGAGCAAGCAGTTACTGTGAATGCACAACGCTATTCGGAAATGTTGCATTCGTTCTTCATTCCTCAGCTTCGTCAACATGGAATGAACAATGAAACCTTATTCCAGCAAGACGGTGCCACAAGTCATACAGCCCGTGTGAGCATGAATGTTCTCAACAATGTTTTTCCAAATCGGGTGATATCCCGAAATGGAGCAATTTCTTGGCCTCCCCGATCGCCCGACCTCACAATGTGCGATTTTTTCTTGTGGGGGTACCTGAAGAGTAAAGTCTTTGAACAACGACCTCCAACGCTTGGGGAACTCAAGAGGAGAATCCGGTTGGAAAGCGAGAGAATTCCTCAGTGTATGCTCCGTGATGCGATGGGCTGTTTCAGAAATCGCCTACAATAATGTCTCAACCGGAAGGACACCATCTTACTGGAGTTATTTTTAAACAGTGAATGTTGTTTCTTAAATGCTTTTTAATGTACATTAAGATAGTAACAATAAAATTTTGAAATATCCGTTTATTTTTTACAGTCATTTCAAAAATGCAGGTTTGATTGGCTCACCCTGTATTTTTTATGAAGATCGGACTCGCTACACAAAGAGTTTGACCATTTAAAGGTTGTATTGTACTGCACGTTCTAGCCTTTACATCTAGTTGCATACTATACAGCAGTGTTTCCCAATCCTGTCCTCACAACCCTCTAAAAACAGGCCAAACTTTACAGATCACCTTGGGGGAAATGCAGACTGAATGCTGCAGATATCTGGCAAACCTGGCCTGCCAGCAGGTCCGGAAACCACTGCTATACAAATGAAGAGTAGACTTGGCCCATGACTACTAATGGCTGTTCTTGGTCCTGTGCATAATGAATGCCTTGGTCAGAGAACAAACACAAACAATCCTGAGCATTCCAGATTCTTCTGAATTTGGGAGAATCCAATGTCTGAAAGGAAAAGGATCATGGCAGGAGAGCTGCGATTCCCTTATTGCTGAAGCAGCACGTATACATTCTGGCAGAGCTGTCCGGCCCTTTGAGGAAAAAGCTGCAGAGGCAGTATGTCCGACACTGGGGCAGCACAGGAGGGTAGTGGTGTTGCCGAGCAGAAGGACCCGTCTGCATCAGTGAGGCAAGTCATTCACGAGGCTCTAAAAATTCTGGATTTTGGGAGATACAGAATCCTCATCTAGCTGTAAATATTTACAGTATAAAGAAGCATGAGTGTTTACAAAGAAATGTTTGACTCTAGTACATGGATAGAGCTTAAACAAGGAAACACTACATTGGAATTTACTGTATCAATTCCAGCAGCGACCAGAATAGGAGCGAGGGGACAAAGCTTTTCAGATGAGCTGTTCACTACATAACAGCTGGATACATATACAAGCGGTCTTTCAACTGGGAATGATATTGAATTAGCAAACCGATGCAGAAGGAAAAAAAAATAAAAAATATTCGGCAAGTTTCCAATTATTTGGCAGTCATTGATTAATTTGTGAAATAAATGTTAGGTTATTAGTAGCCTCTGTACATTTGCAGGCCTGGGACTCATGCCAAAAGTGGAGCTGTATTCCAATCCTTGTGCAAACGTAACCAGAGCTGCACAAAACATGGCAGAGCCAATTATAAATCTGGAGTTGTTAAATTTACAAACAACTCTGGTTAGGATTACACCGGGATTGGAATAAAGCCCAGGAGGTGTAGCATTAGATGACAATAGCATATTTAGGCTCATATTGCAACCCAAGGGTACATTTAGCCAGGGCCATTGTAACCAGCAACTCCATCGAATTGAATGGGTCTGGTAAATTTACAGCAGCTTTGGAAAGGATACGACTAGATTAGCAAATCTTTAAAGTAACTCATGAAAAACAGAAGTTGTCTCATCTGATGGGACTTTCCACATTTATCAGTAAAAACATGCAGCAAATATTCAATTATTTTGTTGTGGTTCTCCACTGGCTTGCATTAGTGATTGATAGAAAGTCGTCCTAGAGGACAAACCTCCTGCACACTCCCGGCAGGCAATTCACCAAGAAGTCAGCATGCAAAACCTTGAAGGCAGAATGTGCAGACACAACTCCTGCAACCCTTAGCTGCCATCTGTCACAGACAATGGAATACAGTTCATTAACCAAAAAACGCTGAGTGTAAACTCTAAGAAAAAAAAAGCCACCACACAACAGAATAGGTTTGTGTCTGCTGGGTGGATATTGAGTAGCAGCGAGTCAGGCCGCCCCGCCTACCATGGCACCCGTTGTCTGTTTTGGATAGAGATAATCTACTGCCCATGTCTACGCATACCCTTACCCTCTAGAACGCTTAAATGTGGAGCAGCCCTGATGTCGAAAACATCTGTTGAGTCCCTTAGTTGCTAACCCCTCTACTCATCCTTGAGTTCAGGAGGGAGGAGGCAGGGCCTTCCGATGGGAGAGTTGGGGATTTACATCAATGGGCAGAGTACTCCTTCAGGGTAGGTTTACGTCGTTGGGCTACGTCAGGGAGACCCATGATATTCCGCCAGCGGAGCGCTTTAGGCAGGTGGAAATACAGGGGTCGTTTGAACCCCTGGATCTCCCGATATGTGGCAGTTAGAGGGTCATGTTTGGCGTCATTGGAAAGGCCAGACCAGGTTACCTGTGAAGAAGAAATTTTTTTTTTTTTATAAATTAAATTAATGCAGCACAGCAATTAGAATGTGAATAGTGCTGCACAAACGTAAAAGAGATTAATAATATATATAATATATATATATATATTATATATATTATTAATTACAATAAAAACGTGACTTCAAAAATCAGTTAAACATTGAGCAAAAGACAGTCAAAACGAGCTCAGCACAATTCAACTTTCAGAAGTGGTCCGAACGTGTAAATTGTCCCTGTCCTTTAGGCTGGGGTCAGACAGACAAAGCACCAAGATGAGATTGTGGTTACATTGTATCAGTTTTGACAGATGCTGAGAAAAAGGAGAAAAAAAAATAAAAATAAAAAAAATGCTGTATGCATGGGCTTTTCACGTCAATGTCATTTTGGCGTCCGTTGCAACACGCGTTGCCAGTGCGTGAAAAATTGAACACGTACTCTATTGACTCCTTTGAAAAGCACCGACGGACAGCAAACAGTGCAGTCAGACAGACGCAAAAAGTGCAATCGTCTGGCCCCAGCCCAAGGGGTTAATTTAATATGCATCAATAAAAAAGGGTGTTTTTAAGATCCTAGAGTGCTAGCTCTTGCTCCAGCCTAAAAATCATTGCATGTTCCAACTTCCAAGGACAGGAAGGTAACGGGCTTTTCCCCCAGTGCGACAGCCACTCTCAATAGCAAAAATAATGACGTTAAGGGCACTCTGGTTTTAAAACACGTTCCAACAACATTCTGCGTCCCATTACAAATTTAAACGCTGGAGTTAGCACTCTGCTATGTGAGCATTAAGTGGCCCTAGCGCATTAACCCCCCCCCCATATATATTACATTCCGAACGCTAAAAAGGTAAAAAAATAGATAATCGCACTCGTTTCCGTGAGCTTACTGTACTTTGCGCTCCCTATACTTAACATGGGGGTCACGAGTAATTAGGATTACAAAGTCCTAACGCTAATTACACCCCACTGCAGTTACTGGAAAAAAAAAAATAAGTTAGAAGCTGGTGCTAACTGATACCACTTCCGCAAAAATCCCAAAAAAAAAAAAAAAAAAAAACTCACCTCTCATCCAGTGGCAAGAACGGCAGACCAATCCGACGCCCAGAGCAGAGTGAAACTGGGGGAAAAAGTCCCAAGTCTCCCTCCGTGGCCCTGTAGGATTGCACAAGAGCGTGCAGGTCACATGACCTGGCAGCACACGTCTCCATGGGAGAACCTATGGCTGCCAGGAGGCGATACTGACAGCAGCACATTAGTGCTGGGTTACGGCGCAGGCTGCTGAATCAGCACCTGCAACATGATGCTAAAACGGGGACGATAAAGGGGAAACCTGTAGGTTTTCCAGCTTAATGTCCCGGTTTTAGGCCAACTTCGTAATACTGCCCTCCATGTCTATTACGAATATTCACTTTTTTTTTTTTTTTTTATTATTATTTGTGAAGTATCTAGACCAAAAATAGTCAAAACACGAACAATTCTCCCATTTATCCAACATTCCAAAACAGCTGTATGTGCGCTTCTCAAAGCTCCAGACATTACAGTTACAAGTACTTATGCAGCGCAACAGATTCCATAGCGCTTTAAAAACAGAAGCACAAACAGGTGGCAAAACCAACAGACGGCCCTGCCTGTAGGATAACTCACCATTTAGTAAATATACCCTTATGGTCTTTGACTTTTGTGAAGCTGTAGCCAAATGTGTTGGGGGCGTAATATATAATTACACATATTACTGTGACTTCACATGATCTGTTTTTAGAAAATGTTATTTTTAAATGGTGCAGAAGTAGCAGAACTGGTCTACGTCGCCGGTCTACGTCGCCGAGATGCCGGTCTACGTCGCCGAGATGCCGGTCTACGTCGCCGAGATGCCGGTCTACGTCGCCGAGATGCCGGTCTACGTCGCCGAGATGCCGGTCTACGTCGCCGAGATGCCGGTCTACGTCGCCGAGACGCTGGTCTAGTGTGATAGGAGTTACTGAAATACAAGCAGAGCTGAAGCAGGCATTCTACCATGAGATCATACAGTCACAACGTGGCATTGCTGTGCTTCACACACCCTAACGGGGAAGCTGCAGAAATCAGTTACCGTGCAGTCCTACAGATGATGCGGGCTACATTGCCCATGATCCTCAGCCACCCCGCCAGCAGCGCGTCACAGGAGGGGGGGGGGTGCATAATGCAGTGGACGCGCCCGGTTCCGCTATGTACGCCCCCCCCCCCGCACTTGTTTGGAATCCCCAAAACTTTTCTCCAGTAAGTTTTCCTTCATCTGGCCCCGCCCCCTCGTACCTTGCTGAACACCTCCAAATCGTCTTCATCATCATCATCATCATCGAACCGCAACGTGTCCGGAGACATAGGGAGTGAGGAGAGCAGCGCGCTGTCCAGCGGTGTGATGCAGCCGGGAGAGGCTGAGCTACTCGGCAGCTCAGACTTCGCCTCCATCGCTAGCTCTGCCTGCTGCCCCGGACACTTTGACAGACGGATAGCCCTCTTGGCACCGCCCCTCGCCGCACACCATTGGCTGTTCCGAACGGCTCACTGCGCATGATCGGAAGTTAACGGGTGTGAAGGCTTGTTGCTAGGCGACTAGAGCTCCAGAATTTCCGTAGAGCTGATTTTTGTCCGTGGAAAATATTGCTCAACTACAGTCATGTAAAATGTTCTTAAATGCATTTTGTTGGTCACCGACCTTGGATGATTCAATTTTTTTAACTCAACATGAATTGTTTCCTGGTTGATTTTTTTTTTCACGACCTGGGCAGGGGGTCTAGTTCGGTGGGACTGGGAGCACAGTTTCTGTAAAATCGAAGCAGGGGAAATGACTTTTAATGACTATCAGGGTTATTCAGAGAGAGGTGAAAACCAGGAGAATGACTGAAGAAGTAAAAATTCTATTTCAAAATAGCCAAGCCAGAAAAATTCTCCCATGTATCCCACAAATCATCTATTTGGTCTAGATTGTTCTCTTCTGGCAATTCTCCTGGTTTTCACCGCTCTCTGAATAACCCTGTATATGTTAAAGGGACACTACACCTTAGCTTTTTAAAATGACCAGGCTGTGTAGAATACCCCCCTTCCAGCATTGGTCAGTTTAAAAAGCTGAGTGAAGTGGAGGAGTTTCCTACACCAGTGTCACCAGCAGCCGCCAAGGCAGTCACTAGTGTCTTCAGCTCGTAGAGGGTGCGGACGTCACCCTCTCAGACCACTCGTGATAGCTGGCTCCCCGAAAGAGGCTGCCGCTGTGCAGTTTTTCGCCAGCAGCTCTGATCCATCATTCTGCGCAGTTGCTTCAGAACTTGCCTGGCTTGGCTGAGAAGCTCTGCCAGCCCTGGGTACTTGGTTAGGAAACGCTGTACCACTAGATTTAGGACACATGTGCTAGGCATGGTACATGCGTCAATTTACCCTTGCGTAGGGCGGAGAGAAGGTTGCTGCCATTATCACAGACGATCATCCCCAGCTGAAGCTGGCGTGGTGTTAACCATCTCTGCACCTGGCCCTGCAGAGCTGACAATTTCTGGCCCGGTGTGGCTCCTGTCCCCTAAACAAACCAGCTCAAGCACAGTATGGCTTCTTTTTGCTTGAGCCATTGCATAGATCCTGTCAGGCATCGGTTTAACTGCCACTTTGCCAGAGACAGAGGGAGAGGTGGTGGTGGTGGAGCAGACAGACCTCATACAAGCAGCTTTCTGGAGGCGTGGTGGATGAACAAGCTCCAGCACAGAGCCCCGTCTTGGATCCCTCCCAGCTGCAATTAGAGTTACCCAGTGTGCCGTGAAGGAAAGGTAACGACCTTGTCCATGCTTGCTGGACCACGTGTCTAAAGTCACATGCACCTTGCTGCTGACTGCCTTTCCCAATGACTGGATAACATTGTCTTCTACGTGCTGGTATAGTACTGGAATGGCCTTGCGTGAAAAGTAATGGTGTTTTGGAACCTGCCACTGTGGTACAGCACATTCAGCAAATTCACGGAAGGGAGCAGAGTCCACCAGCTGGAAAGGCTGCAGCTGCAATGCGAGTAATTTTGCTAAACTGGCATTTAGACGCTGTGCTTGGGGATGGTTGGGACTATATTTTTTCTTACGCTGCAGCAGCTGGGGCAACGTAATCTGACTGCGTAAATCTTCAGCTGATGGGATGCTGTCCCATTGTGAGGAAGGACCTGGTACATCCATTAATGTAGCATCATCCCTGTCAGTGGAGGTTGTAGGCAATGACATGGCAGGACATACAGTGGGGGTAGAGACAAATGAGGAGGAGGACCTACGCAAAGTTTTGCGCCAACGGGATGTGTGGCAGGAGGTCATATGTTGCCTCAAGCACGTGGTACCCAAGTGTCCGGTGTCTTTCCCACGCTTAAGCCTCATCTGACATAGATTACAAATAGCAACGGTGGGGTCTGCTGCACATTTCTTAAAGAACTCCCAGCAGACAGCAGAGTTCCTGCGTGTTTGCTTGGAGACAACAGCGCTCTGCACCGGAGCAGCTCTGACATCTGATGCCTTGGACTGGCTAGTGCTATGGTTGGTCATAGAGGATGTTGTGCCTTGTGTTTGCTGTGCCTTCTCCTCCTCCCCCTCCTCCTCACTTGATTCCTCTGTTCGATCTGGCACCCAGGTGGAGTCAGTGACCTCATCATCAATGTCATCTTCACCCCCTATCTCCTCGTCACTGGAGCCAACTTGGCAGTATGCTGCAGCTGCTGGGGCAACATGAGTGCCAGTTATTTGTGTGTCATCACTGGCACCCCCTTCCTCTAGGTTGATTATACTCCCTTCCTCAACCTCAGAGATTGAATCAGAGCACTGCACTTGCTGCGCATCCTCAAGCAGCATGTCACTGTCATTGTAGTCAAACAATTCAGCTGACTCCTCCGTGTGTGATAGCGAGGCTACGGCAGGAGTAGCTGTGGACATGGAGGCTGCATTAGATGCTTTGGCAGCTGAGGTGGACTGTAAAGCACTACAAGCCTGGCTGGCAGAGGACTCGGAGGATGAGGATGGCCTGGTTAGCCAATCCACCAAATCCTCTGTATGTTGCTGCTGCTTAAGAAGATGGCCAGCACCAGTTAGAAAGGACAAGCGTGCCCCTGCAGAGGATGCACCACGTCCATGACGACCAGAGGCACAGCCTCCCGATACAGGGGCTTCTTGCCCTCTTATCTGTGTCTGGGAGCGTCTGCCTGTCCTTTTTGTTCTTTCAGACATGGTGAGTGATATATAGATTAAATATATACAGAACTCTGATTCAACTCTGGTATAAAGATTAAAGATTTACAGAACTCTGGTATAACTCAGTGAGACACCCTGATAGCTGGCAGCCAGTGACAAGACACAGGTTACAATTCCCTCCTATAAATCAGTGTGACCCCCTGATGGGTGGCAGTGAGAAGCCACAGATTACAATTTGCATAAATCTGATAGAAGTATGTGGGACCCCCTGATGGGTGGCAGTGAGAAGCCACAGATTACAAGTCTCAGAAACCTATAAATCAGTGTGACCCCTTGATGGGTGGCAGTGAGAAGACACAAATTAAAAGTCTCAGAAACCTCCTATAAATCAGTGTGACCCCCTGATAGCTGGCAGTGAGGAGACACAAATTACAATTCACATAAATCTGCTAGAAGTATGTGGGACCCCCTGATGGGTGGCAGTGAGAAGCCACAGATTACAAATCTCAGAAACCTCCTATAAATCAGTGTGACCCCCTGATGGGTGGCAGTGAGAAGCCACAGATTACAAATCTCAGAAACCTCCTATTAATCAGTGTGACCCCGTGATGGGTGGCAGTGAGAAGCCACAGATTACAAGTCTCAAAAACCTCCTATAAATCAGTGAGACTCCCTGATGGGTGGCAGTGAGAAGCCACAGATTACAATTCGCATAAATCTGATAGAAGTATGTTGGACCCCCTGATGGGTGGCAGTGAGAAGACACAAATTACAATTTGCATAAATCTGCTAGAAGTATGCGGGACCCCCTGATGGGTGGCAGTGAGAAGCCACAGATTACAAATCTCAGAAACCTCCTATAAATCAGTGAGACCCCCTGATGGGTGGCAGCCAGTGAGAACACACGGATTATAACAATTCCCAAATATTTTGTAGCAATTTGTGACCCCCAAAATACTTGCTGGCAGTGACAAGACACAGATCACCTCAATTCCCAAATGTTTTGTAGAAATTTGTAACCCCAAAAATACTGCGTGGTACTGGCTGTGTGACAAGACACAGATCACCTCAATTCCCAAATGTTTTGTAGAAATTTGTGACCCCCAAAATACTTGCTGGCAGTGACAAGACACAGATCACCTCAATTCCCAAATGTTTTGTAGAAATTTGTGACCCCCAAAATACTTGCTGGCAGTGACAAGACACGCATCACCTCAATTCCCAGATATTTGGTAGAAATGAGACCCCCCCAGATCCCCCCCCAGTAGCGTGGCAGACCGGCAGTAAGAACACACAACAACTATCTCCTATGAAATCTCCTCTCAAATGCATGCAGAAGCGCTGCGTGGAAACCTTATAAAGTGTGCTGTGGGACTTAGCTCTGTGAGCCCATGATTGGGCAAAATTTGCCCAATCAGGACTCTGAGCCGTGATTGGCATAGTGTTGAACCTGTCTTGCACCAGACCTGTGGTCAGGTGCAAGGCTGTAGCCAATTACGAGCTTCAGGCCAGTGGGAAAGTGCATTGTGGTCCATTGTGGTGCATTGTGATCGAACATGTGGCAAACACCCGGAAATGTTCAGAGTTCGCGAACAAAACGAACAGGCTAAGTTCGGTCCGAACTCCGAACCGTCCGAACCGAACAGCTCATCCCTACTTTACAGATCTCCAGGCCAGATCCTGACCACTGCAAGTAGCCACAGGTGCTCCCAATCACTGCCTGTGTTGCTCTACTTAGGAGTGAGCTCCCATCAGGCATTGCTTCAGCATTGCCAAACACTTTAGAGGTTATTCACTAAGCACTGTACTTGCCACCAAATTGCACCGAATGGAGAATTTCACTGTTCAACTTTGTGGCAGTTCGTCTATTCACTAAAGTGTCAATGCGCAAAAAACAGGCAAATTGACAGCGAAATACAGTGCAGTTCGGTGATCTTCAGCAGCAGAGAAATTGACCCATGGAGAAGTACTGGTTCGTCTATTCACAGAACCCCGAAGTGTCAGCGAAATTCTCTGATTTACACTGGTTCAGTTCAACAGGTTTAAACAGGTGAATCCCATAGGTTTAAATATAAAAATGTAATATAATTTTTTAATTTAAAAAAAAACCATTTATTTTCATTTTCAGCAAAAAGCCTTTTTAATTTTTTTTATTTTTGAACACCTTTTTCTATTTTTTGCATTTTTTTAAATGAAATTTATGTTTCTCAAATTTTTTAAAAGGCTTTTTTTTATTCTGTAACAGACCTTTATATTCCTTTTTAAAGGACCTTTATCATTATTTGCAAACAATTAAAGGCATTTGTAGTGGTCTAAACGCCTATTAGGAGAATAGGAGAGTTCCTTCACTTTTGCAGTTCGGTGGAATGCTCCAACACCACTGCATGAAGCTTCGGCAACTCCCTCTTCGGGGCTTTACAGTGACCAATGAATAGCGAATTCACTGTACTATCGGCGGAATGGAATTGCCAAAGTGCACAGAACTGCGCCGAATTGAAGATCACCAAAATTTCTCCAAACTCTTTTCTAAGCCCTGCAAATAGCTTGCTCTTCTCAGTTTCTGGTTGCCCAAATCTCCAGTGTCCCACAGTGTTTGCAGCCTTGCTACCCTCCGAGTATCCAGCATTGCAATACACACCGTGTATCCAGCCTTGCCTCTGCCCCCACACTACTCCAGTGCCCATGTTCTTCCCTTGCCCATCCTTGCCTCTCCCTTAGTCCTGTGTTCTGTGAGTCCTTGTGCCCTCTGTGTTCTATCTGTTTCTGCCTGTGTCCAGCTCTCTTCCTGTCTTGCCCTTTTGTTTCTGTCCTGTTTTGTGTCTCATCTGTCCAGCCCTTTTCCTGCCCCGTGCAGCCCTCCACAGTATACAGCTGCTTTTTCCTTTGTTGGTGTTTGCCTTTTCCCTGTGTTATCAAATAATACCCTCCTTGTTGCCCAGAACCAGCCTGTCTCTAGCAGTGTCACTGCATCATCATCATGGGCTCATACACCGCTGCCTGCACACCCCTGACAGAGAGTGACCAATCTGGTGAACGGCAGCTGGAAAATTCGAAAATCCCGGCTGCTGATAACGCTGGGTGGGGTGGAGAAAACTTCCCCTTCACACTGTGATTTTGCCTGATTTGGGGGGGGGGGGCACTTCTCACATCCTGACCACTTTAAAACTAAAATGATCAGGATGAGTAGAATATTCATTTAATGCAGTATATTTAATGTACATTATTTATGTCCAACATGAACTGGATTTATAATCTTAGGAATGTGTATATAAGATAATGTGGATATTATATTAGCTGAGACTCATGCCCACATGAATTGCGTTTGTACACAATGAAATCTTTCTCATGAAGTATTATCTGTTTTTTAGTCTTGAATTTTTAATGTGAACAATAAAATTTTAGTATTTCTACAAGTGGAGTGGTAGGTTTATTGGAGATTTGCACCATAAGGTGTTCAGGAACATTGTGATGACATATCACCTCATGACGCTCTCCATGAACAGAGCAGTGCTGACCAATTTTTGCAACGCTCGATTTTGGATTCTGTCAAGAGGAGTTACAATTACAATGGGCTGCAGTTGCAACAAAACCTCAGATCATTACTAGGACCGATTTATTTTGGAATCCCTCTGTGTACCGTGCCAACCAACATATGAATACTATCCCAATTCTAGTTTAAGGGATACTCCAGGCACCACGACTTTTTAATGAATTTTTAGTGGTTGAGTATGCCCTATTCCCTTTATGCTGGCAAGTGTCCCAGACAGCTGATTCAGCCTTCAGAATGCAGGTACTCCCTCAAGTCAGAAGATTGTCTATTAGCAAGCGCTGATCAAAATTCTGAGGTTTTGGTCAGCTGTGTATGTTTCCAACCAGACAATGTCACTTAGTACGACCACATTGAGATACCTTAGAAAGGCCGGATGCTGAAATGACCCTCCTGCGCCCTGTCTGCTCACTGACACCCACAGCTCCAGAAGAAGCAGATACGTTTCCATTACATAAAGTGTATGCATTGATTCGAGGAGGGAGAAGTCTGCAGACTCTTACAGGGTTATTCAGAGAGCGGTAAAAAGCAGGAGAATAACTGGAGAATGGAAAATTCTAGGTCAAAATAGCCAATTTGGAAAATGAGATGAATGGGAGAATTTTTCTGGTTTGGCTATTTTGACCTAGAATTTTCCATTCTCCAGCCATTCTCCTACTTTTCACCGCTCTATGAATAACCCTGTTAGATAAGAGCAGCTTGCAGAAGGATGGAAATAAATATTTGATGAAAATTGTAAAACTGCCTGTGTCAGGACCCTTGCCAGATAACACCAGAAAGCCATAGACAGACTCGTGCCGTTTCCAGCAGGCAGCACCTATCCTGTTATGACCTGTGGTTTCCAGTCCAAGTCTAGCAATTTCACATTTTGACTAACCTGCAAGCAGCCACAGGTGCTCCCACGCACAAGCCCTGTGTTTCCCTATATAAGGGCTGAGCTCCCATAATAAGGTGCTACAGCATTGCCAAGCACTTTGTGTAAGCTGCATCTGAAGCCTGTTCCCTAACAACCCTGATTCATGTTCCCAAGCCTCAATCCTCAGCCGTGTTCCTTGAGCCTAAGCTGTGTTCTATAAATCTCAGCCATGTTCTCCAAGCCTCAGTTGTGTTCCCAAGTCTCAGCAGTGTTACCCACTTCAGTTCAGTTCAGTTGCCATATTTGTATTTTCTCATCCAATGAACCCCACTTTAACCCAGTTTAGTTGCATGCTGGTTGTGTCACTGCATTCTGGACTCATACTTACACCCCCTGGTAAACAGCTTGTTTAACATGACGAATTCATTTAGGTAAAATTAAAATCCATTAAACAAGGGGTGACCAAACTTGTCTCGCCAGATGTTTTGGAACTACATTTCCCATGAGACTCTGCCATGTTAGTGACTAGCTGAGTATCAAGGAAGATGTCCGAAACACCTGGGGCACTATCATGTGCCTACAGCTAAAACGGGGACGCCCACGTACAAATCTCTCTGTACCTACATCTCCTCCTTTATTAGGTTCATCCCATCCCGACCACTTCGCTCTGCCAATGATGTGACGTTATCGTCTCCTCGGACCCACGCCCCCAACTCTTGCCTTCAAGACTTCTCACGAGCTCTCCCCTTTCTATGGAACCCTCTCCCCTGCACCATTAGAAGCTGTCTTTTTTTCTTTCCTTCAGTCTGGCTGCGTTCTATTCAGAAACCATGACAGCAGCCCTGTGGGGCTCAACAGGGGGATTACTTCTTTTTTTACCCTAATTTAAGTAATTAATCTGTTTCACATTCCGATAAGTAATAAAAATTAAATATGAATCAACCCGAAATAAGAATTAATAATACAAAGGAAAAAACGTATGGACCTGAAAAACAAACTATCGGCCGACCGAATTTTCAGATCGGTCTGAAATACGAATTGCGATAAAATTTCTAACGACCCAAAACAAAAAAAAATGGAACAAAATTATCTGAAACAAAAAAAACAGAACAAATTATCAGAAATGAAACCAATATTTTGGCCCTGCACATGTCTAGTGATAGGGCCGAATGGGTGACTGAGCATTGTGGGAGATGTAGTTCCCAAAACATCAGGGAGCCAAGGTTGCTGACCCCTGGCCTAGGTGATATGGAATGTAGAGTGAGATGTCACATCCCTGTTCAGAAGTTATTCACTGGTTAGATGGGGAAGCAGAGGTTTGGCTGCACAAAGATCTTATTGTGACTCTCAAGATGAGTATTCTGGATGTAGAATTAAATCAATCTTGCTTTAAAGGATGTTCTGTAAGACCTTGAAACATATCTTGCATTATAAATGATGGCTCTTATAAGATGAATAACATGAGCTATTTAAAGTTTTTATTGAGCAGTGATGGAAGCTTGTGTTTGCAATTTTGTCAATATGAAATATGCAGACATGCAGATCTATATTTACTAGCAGTAGCTAGTGCACTTCTCCTAAGAGCCCAGCCAACAATGAATAAGCCGAGGCAGAACCTGGTGCGTTCATAGAATAACAGAGAGATTTAGAATCTCTCATTAAATTTTTAAAATTAACTGCTAGATTGTTAGAAATCTTAATGTAGGAAGCATTAATGATATGGAAGACAGAAAAGAAGAAGCCAAGCAATGCCCAGTTGCTCGTTATTCAATTCTGCGCCCCAAAAAAAGATTGGGCTCAAAATGCTGCTTAAAACAATTAACAAGGCATAAGAAAATGCTATAATTTCCCTTCATAGCATGATGCAGAGTAGGGTATGATCTGTATCCTCCTTCCTTTGCCGTAAAGTGGAGTGAAAAGAACAGATATGTATTCTTCCACCTGTACTATGTGATTTTGCGAGAACACATATACTAAGTGATCTCACATGGGTCTTTTGTGAATCTCCACCAAGAGAATAATAGCAATAGGGCTAAATTACAATCTTCACGCAAACGTTTGTGCAGGCGCAAAAAAACATTAACGCGTGGAGGAAAACCATTTGCGCCTAATCCCGTATTACATACAGGATTATTCATAGAGAATCGAAAAGTCACCGCACGTTCGGTGACTTTTCGTTCTCTTCAATTCAGTGCCATTTGGTGATCCCATTTCGGCGACCCTGCGGTGTATTCAGCAAGCACCACAGGGCCGCCGTAATGCAGGGAAAAGTCGCCGCAAACCCGCCGAAAACTCACCACAAAACGAGGGCGAACGCACACCGAAACCCGCAAAAACATCTGGATTAACCCACCGAAGACACCGGAGAAACCCGAGCAGGAGCCGATCACAGCGCAGAGCAGCCGCCGGAAAAAGCCAACACCGCAGACGAAGGACGTGAAGAAAAAAAAAAAACGGTACGCTTGAATGTTTGAAAAGTGAAATGCTGTTTGCAAAGAAACTACAGAACGAAAATGTCTGAAATTTACATATGAGGTCCAATGAATGATAATAAAAAGGGCTGTTACAGAAAAATGAAAAAACTATTTAAAAAAGAAACGGAAAAAATATGTTTGCAAAAAATGCCTAAAAGGTCCTAAAAAATCTAAAAATAAAGAGACTTTTTACTGTAGAATATTATAATGAACGGTTTATTAGATATTGAATTCAAACGGGAATATTTTTAACATTGAAGCCTATGGGATTCGCCTGAATAAACCTGCCGAATTAAACCACCGAACAGCAGGGCATTTCGGCAACTTTTCCCTGCTGGTTTTGTTCTCTGAATAGCCGAAGCATTGCTTCTCTATGGGGATTTCACTGCCCTCGAACAGGCAACCGAACAGGCACCATATGTGCAGGATTTGGCAAGTTGCCTGCTCTCTGGATAGCCAAATGGCCAGGAAAGGAATTTCAGCGTTTGGTTACCTTTCTCCAGTAATTCGGAGCTCTTTGAATAACCCTGATAGTCAACGCAACAACCGCGCGTAATCATCTACCGCGGGTGAACCTGCGCAAACCCTGCGTGAGTTTACTGTACTTCGCGCGTCCTATACTTAACATTGTGAGCCTAAATACGAATGTGTGCCGGTACGAGTATGGTATTCCAATCTATTTTGCGTTAATTACCGCATGGCCATTGCGCGCATAATTTTAGCAACTCCTAAAAGATGGTGCTAAGGGCAAATTTGAACAAACCTGGCTAACCCCAAATATCCAAGCCCATAAAAAGGAATGCACCAAAGCACAGTGGCCCATTCAAATCACACCAAACCAACACAATGGATGAAGTTGTGTGTGCATGTATTATTGCTGCAGCATATATGCTCAGATTGACTGTGGCAGACGCAATTTGTTAACGTGAGACAGGTGTGGTTCTTAATTCTGATTTTGCTGAATCACGAAAAAAAGACTGCTCGCACAAAGATTTTTGCGCGAGACGGTACTGCGTGTGCATTTGGGCGCGTCCTGTTTGCGCGCGCAATTGATCGGCGGATGATAAAAACCGCGAGGATTGTAATTCCAGCGGTGATTTGCGCGAGCAAAAGTTTAACGCTTGGCGCAAGGATTTTCGCTTTGCGTGAGGCTTTTTGCGTGAAGAATGTAATATATCCCATACTGTTTGGTGCTGCTGCCGATACTTAAAATTTACAGGGTTATTCAAAGAGAGTTGAATTGGCTCTGAAATTGCACCGAATGGTGAATTTCCCTGTACGGTGCAATTTCGGAACCATTCGACTATTCAAAAAGCTGTCCGTTCGCCAAATATTGGTGAATTGCCAGTGGAATATGGTGATCTTCAGCGGCAGTGAAATCCCCATAGAGGAGTAATGCTTTATTCAGATAACACCGAGCAGCATCGAAATGTCAGTGAAATGCCCTGATTTTCGGTGGTTTCATTTGACAGAGTTAATCAGGCAAATCCCATCGGTTTCAATGTAAAAAATATTCCCCGTTTTTATGAAATATTTATTCAACCGTTTATTCTTTTCACTTACAGAAAAAGTCTTTTTCACTTATTTATTTTTTAGGATTTTCATAGGCATTTTTCTGGATTTTTTCGGCATTTTTTTTTTACATTTTTACTTCTTTTCCCCATAACAGACCTTTTTATTATTATTCATAGGACATTATTTGTTATTGTCATGCATTTTCATGCAGTAGGTTTTTTGCACACAGCTTTTAAAAGGTTTTTTTTTCCTATCCATAAGTTGGCTTGTCAACTTTGTCCGGTGGCTGGTCGACGCTCTGTTCGGTGGGTCATTGGCTTTTTTCGGATCGATTCAGTGTTTTTTTTTCGAATCAATTCTGTGGGTTTTCTGAGGTTTTTCCAATCAATTTGACGGTTTGTCGAATGAGTTCAGCAGCTTGTTCCCTGCACTTCACATTCACCACAGGGTCGGTGAATTCGACTCCCCGAAGAGCGGGGAACGAAAATATTTTCAGTACTCTTTGAATAACCCTGACGTCTTTTGCAATTCACTTTTACTGAATGAGCAAGAATGAGAGCCAGGGTGTAGGACTTCTTGACAGTGGAAGTACTCTGTCTATACCCACACAAACAAAATTCTCCCATTTGAAATGTTCACAACCATTACAGTGGACTGAACAGAATGGTCCTCTTTCTTTTTTAAAATATTATTACTATGTTTCAGTAACTTTACACGCAAGGGCCAGAGAGGTGAGTATAGGGAGGGAGGGGGGGCTTAATGGACCATGACGTACACTGTCCATTGTCCTTAAGGGGAATTTTACCCAGGACGTACTATGTACGTCAGTGGTCTTTATGGGGTTAATCAGGCGAATCCCATAGGTTTCTATGTTAAAAATATTCCCCCTTTTTACTAAATATTTATTAAACCATAAATTTTTTTCATTTGCAGCAAAAAGTTTCTTTATTTACTTTTTTTTAAGATTAGGGGATTTCGGGATTTTTTCAGCAAATTTATTTTAATGACTTTTTTTCTGTAACAGGCTTTTTAATTATTCATAGGACCTTATATATTATTTAAGGGCATTTTAATGCAGTAGTATTTTTGCAAATGCCCGTTAAAAGTTGTGTTGTTTTTTTTTTTACCTCATTCGGTGGCTTGTTGGCTTTTTCCGGCAGCTGGTCAGTGGTCTCTTTGGTGGGTCATTGCCTTTTTTCGGATCGATTTGATGGATTTTTAGTGGATCATTGGGTGTGTTTGGCGTTTTTTCCGGCAGTTTGGCTGTTTCGGCGGGACAGCAGATCAATCTCACCGAAGTGCGGCAAACTGGAGTGCGCCGAAATGTCAGTGACATTTTGGCGCTCTCTGAATGACCCTGATAAAGGCACACGCCTCAAAGAATGATCTCAAACAGGTTCCGCACAGCCACAGTTGGCTACAGATCTTGCAATACAGATGATTGCGAAACAAAAGTATAGACCAATAGTAAACGTTATAAAATTATATTAACCCCTTCTCTATGGAGATCGAGATGTATCGGGCTTTAAAGGCATTATCTGTTGCCCCCTTATCGAAATATCTCAATCGGCTTACCTGCAACCAAAAAGCAAAAGAAATTTGTTTCCTGCAAACACATCTAGTTTGCTTTTGGGCTGCAGAAGGTGCCCCCAAAGTTTTAGCCCTGCTAAAATAGAGCTAAAACTATAAAATCGGCTGATGAAAGCTCTGAAATATCGGGCTTTGAGCAGCCGATGCAGGAGAAAAAAAACCAACATAGACCTGCTGCTCAACCCTCTGTAACTCAGCTGTGCCACCATGGTGCCATCTACTGGCCAAATAGGTTAATAACAGTAATGACTGTGTGTAATTAATGAAATGTGATTTTACAAAAAAAAAACACAGGTTTCTGACAATGTTTTTTTGGAAAATCACTTGGTAGTGAAGGGGATAAATCAATATAAATACATTATAAATGAGAAACTGCAAACTCAAAACTGATACATTTCAAATGTGAGCAAAGGCAAGCCCTTGTGGAGTCTTGTGCATTTACTCATGCCCTATGGAACGCTCAGGCCAGAGCCACACAAGACTAATTAACTCCTTAAGGACGCGCAGATGGCGCCCTTAAGGAGTGGCTTTCGCCGGTGAGGTGTACAGGGACGCCGTTGTGCGGCACTGATTGTGGCCGGTGCGTGTCATTGGCTGCAGGGGGACGGCTTGAGTTCAGGCCATCCCCATGCAGCCAATGACATGCGCCACGAATCGGCACACACAGGTTGCGGGGAGGGGCCAAGATGGCCCCATTGAAGACAGCGGGACGTACATGTACGCCCTGCATCTTCAAAGCCACCAGGATGGCATGGAACGTCTTGAGCGTGAAGGTGTTAAAACATGAATGAATGTAATCAAACACGTAAGGAACTAACATTTTTATAATGATTTTTTTGCACGTTTTTAAGCTTCTTCAATATTTTTTTTATTACTAAGTCTTGCCAAACCTGCTCTCAACTGTGAGTTATATACAGCACCTAAACGATAAGTTAAACCATGTGCAAAATAGTGATGAGCCGAACACCCCCGTGTTCGGTTCGCATTCAAACTCGAACAATTTCAAGAGTTCGAACTCGAACTGAACTCAATGCAAGTCAATGGGACTTAAACGTTCGATTTTTAGAGTGCCCTCCAAGAGGGCATATATGCAAAATATTTGCCATAAAAGGTGTATGGGGGTCCGGGTAGTGCCTTGGGGGACAGGAAACAAGGACAAAAGGTTTTAAAAAATAACGTTTTTAAAGGGACAGTGAGTTTTCCATGATACCAACTGCGTAATATTTCCAGAATTCGGCCATTTCTTACCGCTGTCACCACAAAACAACTCATACACGCCCTGGTAATCTCCCGACTCGACTATTGCAATAATCTCTTATCTGGCCTCCCTCTGTCCCGCCTCTCCCCCCTACAATCCATCCTGAACGCCTCCGCCAGGCTAATTCACCTCACCCGCCGCTCTGTCTCTGCCGCTCCCCTCTGCGAGTCCCTTCACTGGCTCCCCATCCACTGCAGAATTAAGTTCAAAATCCTTATCCTTACCTACAAAACCCTCACTAACTCAGCTCCCCACTACCTGTCCTCACTAATCACCAAATACACCCCAGCCCGCTCCCTAAGGTCAAACAGTGACCTGCGCCTAGCTTCTCCCCGCATCACCTCTTCCCATGATAGACTGCAGGATTTCTCACGCGCAGCCCCCACTCTCTGGAACGCTCTCCCTCGTGCTGTCAGACTTTCCCCTAACTTCTCTTCCTTCAAACGCTCCCTGAAAACATTCCTATTTAGGGAAGCCTACCACCCAACTCACTGACGCAACCATCAATCACTCTCACCTTACAGTCCTCTCCTCCTGTTTCCAACCCCAACCCTCCTAGATTGTGAGTTCCTACGGGAATAGGGCCCTCATCTCCTCCTGTACTGTTTGTCAAATGTTGTTCAATGTATTGTAACCCTGTCTGTACTGTGCTTATTGTACAGCGCTGCGGAATATGCTGGCGCTTTATAAAATAATAATAATAATAATAATAAATAAAGGTTAAGAATAAAAACGAAAAATTCCTTCAAATATCGTGCCTAGGAGGTCCCCATAACCTGCCCGTGAAGTGGCGGATTTGTAGGATGTATAGAAACATTTAAAAACAAAAAAATGACATTTCAAATGACGGTAAATGGTTTTCTTTTAATCTATTCATAAACAACTGCTTGGGGTGGCAGCCTATATGAAAAGAGGATACGTTTTAGGACACGCAGAACAAGTTTAGTGATTTTTTTGGCTAAATTATGGTGAAACTTATGCAGGCTTTGGATGAAAGTAACAATAGGTTCTTTAAAATTGGGCCTTTAGTGTCGGCAACAGTGCCGTCACACCGAAACCCTTCTGTGGTATTGTGGAAGAGTGCAGTGGTGGACCCTGCGGTCCAATATTAAAATGATATGAATCTGGTATATGCGTCAGTGGCAGTGCACACAAATATTTTGCCTTTGGTGGCAGCAAGTGCCTTCACACCGTAACCCCTCTGAGGTATTGTGGAAGAGTGCAGTGGTGGAGGTTTTGGTAATGCAGAAGAGATTCCTGATCTGTTCAGTTACATCAGCAGCTATAACAAAACCGGGTCAGCAATGTTTAGGCACATGTACTGCGCTACTGTATATGGTGAGAATCGGCACACACCAGTAGAAACAGGAAGCAAACAGAACAGGCAGGAAATACACAGAGAGAATAGTCAAATGGCAGGCAAAGTCGGCAACACATCGGGTCCTCAGAACAAGCAGGGTCATTAACAAGTATACAAACTGATTCGGTAAGCTAGCGATGCAGGAATAAAGGCTGAGACACACTGAGCATGTAGCGACGCACAGCGTAGCGAAGCGAAGAGAAGCAAACATTTTGCAGGCTTGACTTCACTCTGGTCCGCCTCACAGCGTGTCTACACTGCATTACGTTTGCTTCTCACCGCACTGGACAGGAATCCACTAACTAACTTAAAATGTACACACAAAACCGTTTTATTTTCACAAAGCACATGTTATATAGGCAAAAAAAAATTCTACTGAATAAAATACATCAAAAATTACTGTTAATTTAATAGGAATAGTATAAATATATATAAAAAAAGGTAACCCCATATCATATATATTATAGGGACAAGGAGCGCTGTGTATAGAGTAGGGATGCATTGATACCACACACAGACATATACATATATATCAACACACAGACCTATATATACGTATATATCAACACGCAGATATATATATATACACCCACCCACAGACCTCAGACCATATATACACATACGCACATAGGGGGTGGCATGTGGACAATCTCAACTAAATGCGCCGCCCCGCCAATTTGACTGATCCCTCCAGAAGAAATGTTGAACCCGACAGAGCAGAGAATATATATATTATTCTCTGCTCTATCGGGTTCAACATTTCTTCTGGAGGGATCAGCCAAATGGGGGGGGGGGGGCAATTAGTTGCCAAAATGTGTGTGTAATACAAGTCTAGATATATATATTTATAAGAATATAGATATATATCTTATATATATATATATATATATATCATACCTGCCCTTACCTTCCCCTATAAATTTGCTAAAAATATACACACAAAAAAAAACCACTGCCTGCCTGCGCAGCCCACATGCCACCCCTCTCTACCTGGCTGAATGTATCTAATATATTTAATTAAATACATTCAGCCATGTAGAGAAAGGAAAAAAGTTTTATTTTATGTTCCCGGGGACATTTAAAAATGTCCTCGGATTTTATTTTTTTTAGAAATGTGTCGCCTTACCTTAGCCTGATGGTCAGTGGGGGCTCCCTGGATCCTGGTTGAGGGGTGGGGTCTGCCATGGCCGCAGGTGCAGTGGCTCCCTCCCTGCGCTGTCTGTCTCTGCCACATGCACCCGGGTGGCTAGCCCGCACAGTCGCAGCTCTGTCATCCGGCGGCCGCATGCTCCTCAAGGGGATCCTTGGGAGGCCCTGGCAGGCTGCCCGCTACAGTGCCTGATTAGAGGGCCGTGTCTGCCTGATGTTTTAGTAACAAGAATGTTTTATCCCATAGGCTTCAATGTTAAAAATATTCACGTTTTAATTCAATATCTAATAAACCGTTACTTATTATATTCTGCAGTAAAGAGTCTCTTTTTTTCTAGATTTTTTAGTATTTATTAAGCATTTTTTATACTTTTTTCAAATTTTTTATTCTTTTCAAACTTTTGGCGAACGTCCCAAAAAGTTCGAAGTTCGCGAACTGTCGAACGGCCAATGTTCGATGCGAACTCCGAACAGGTCGAACTGAACAGCTCATCCCTAGTGCAAATTAATATTTTTTAAATAATAATATTATTATCAATAGCAATATTTAATAATTCCAGTTCAACGGGGGTCGTGGTCGGCGACCAACTGAAGCAGACGTGTTTTGGTGGAGCTCCACATGTCTGCTGCTGTTAGGGACCTTAAGCTGACTTTTTCTGCAGTGCTTTTAGGATGTGAGGACCCACAGTGGCTGGCCACCGGAACCAAGCTCTCTGGAGCCCGTTTTGTCCCTCCTCCGGACCAGAGACACACGCTAGAGCTGTCGATATGAGGCCGGAACGAGGTGCCGGCGACCATTTTGCGGCCTTCCCACCAGCTCTTGCTCTATGTCTGGACTGTCCTGCCACGCTGACCCAGCCTGGACCCATGCTGGATGCGGTGGGGACGGGCGGCCCACGTTTCCCGAACACCTTGGGTGGATCTCAGGCGAGAGCGATGAGTAGGGCTGGAGCTGACCGGCAGGCTGGATCCCCTCCCTCCGTTCGAGGTACCTACGCCTTTCTTTCAGGCCTGGAAGCCTGCTTGCAATTACTGGTGGGAGAGGACACGGATGGCCTGCTTACCAGAGGCGTCTGGTGCCAGGTGATGTCCACACTGCGGACAGGCCAAGAGGAGATGACCCTGAGGACGGAGGTGGTCGAGGCTGCTCCAGTCCGGTGCCCTGCTAAGGCCTGCTCAACTACTGCCGTGGAGAGCTACGTTGAGGGCGGCGTCCAGGCTGAGACAGGGGCACTGGAGTCTGAGACCCCGACGCTCCCCTTGCACTCATGGAATGGAGGCGTGATGGTGCCCCAGGAATTGGCGGCTCCTGCTGGTTCGGCTTGGATGGATGCTTGCCAGAGGCTTTAAATGGCCCCTAAGTCCCCTAAGTCTGCTGCCCAGCCGGTCAGAGCGGTGCAGAGGGAGCCTTGTCCAGCGTAGAGGAAACAGAGGGTTGGCGAGTGACCTGGAGGTGGATAGCCTGGAGCGCTCCCAGCAGAATGATTTGAGACCGATGGGGCCGTTGATCCTGCTTCCTGGAGGGATACGGGCTGATTCAAACCTCCCCCTGATGTATTTTTCTCCCTTCTGACTAGGGATGAGCTGTTCAGTTCGATCTGTTCGGAGTTCGCATCTAACATCGGCCGTTATGATATATAAGATATCTGGGAATTGTTGTACTCTGTGTGTTCTCACTGCCAGCAGCTATTGGGGGGGTCTCACTTCTACAAGATATCTGGGAATTGTTGTAATCTGTGTGTTCTCACTGCCAGCAGCTATGGGGGGGTCTCACTTCTACAAGAGATCTGGGAATTGTTGTAATCTGTGTGTTCTCACTCCCAGCAGCTATTGGGGGGTCTCACTTCTAGCAGATATCTGGGAATTGTAATCTGTGTCTTGTCTTATCACTGCCACCCATCAGGGGGGTCTCACTGTTTTATAGGAGGTTCCTGGGAATTGTAATCGGTGTCTTGTCACTCACTGCCACCCATCAGGGGGTCTCACTGATTTATAGGAGGTTTCTGGGAATTATAATCTGTGTCTTGTCACTGGCTGCCAGCTATCAGGGTGTCTCACTGAGTTATACCAGAGTTCTGGAAATCTTTAATCTAGATAACAGAGTTGAATCAGAGTTCTGCATATCTCCAATTTTTATAACAGAGTTGAATCAGAGTTCTGTATATCTTTAATCTATATATCACTCACCATGTCAGAAAGACCAAAAAGGACAGGCAGACGCTCCCAGACACAGATAAGAGGGCAAGCAGCCTCTGTGTCGGAAAGCTGTGCCCCTGGTCGTCGTGGACGTGGTGCATCCTCTGCAGGGGCACACTTGTCCTTGTTTCTAACTGGTGCTGGCCATCTTAAACAGCAGCAACATACAGAGGATTTGCAGGATTGTCTAACCAGGCCATCCTCATCCTCCGAGTCCTCTGCCAGCCAGGCTTGTAGTGGTTTACAGTGCACCTCAGCTGCCAAAACATCTAATTCAGCCTCCATGTCCACAGCTACTCCTGCCGTAGCCTCACTATCACACACGGAGGAGTCAGCTGAATTGTTTGACTACAGTGACAGTGACATGCTGCTTGAGGATTCGCAGCAACCAGTGCTCTGATTCAAACTCTGAGGTTGAGGAAGGGAGTAAAATCAGCCTAGAGGGAGGGGGTGCCAGTGACACACAAGGAATTGGCACTCATGTTCCCCCAGCAGCTGCAGAATATTGTGAGGTTGGCTCCAGTGACGAGGAGATAGGGGGTGATGACGATGATGAGGTGACTGACTCCACCTGGGTGCCTGAACGAACAGAGGAGTCAAGGGAGGAGGAGGCACAACAAAAACGAGGCAGAACGTCCTCTATGACCAACCGTAGCCAGTCCAAGGCATCGGAAGTCACAGCTGCTCAGGTGCAGAGTGCTGTTGTCTCAAAGCACATGAACAGGAAGTCTGCTGTCTGGGAGTTCTTTAAGAAATGTGCAGCAGACAGCACCGTTGCTATTTGTAATCTATGCCAGATGAGGATCAAGCGTGGGAAAGACATCCCACGCTTGGGTACCACGTGCTTGAGGCGACATATGACCACCTGCCACGCATCCCGTTGGCACAACACTTTGCATAGGTCCTCCTCCTCCTCCTCATCTGTCTCTACCCCCACTATATGTCCTGCCATGTCATTGCCTACAACCTCCACTGACAGGGATGATGCTACAGTAATGGGTGTACCAGGTTCTTCCTCAGAATGTGACAGCATCCCATCAGCTGAAGATTTACGCAGTCAGATTACATTGCCCCAGCTGCTGCAGCGTAAGAACAAATATAGTCCCAACCATCCCCAAGCACAGCGTCTAAATGCCAGCTTAGCAAAATTACTTGCATTACAGCTGCTGCCTTTCCAGCTTCCTTCCGTGAATTTGCCAAAACGCCATTTCTTTTCACGGAAGGCCATTCCAGCATGTGGAAGACAATGTTATCGAGTCATTGGGAGAGGCAGTCAGCAGCAAGGTGCACATGACTTTAGACACGTGGTCCAACAAGCATGGACATGGCCGTTACATTTCCTTCACGCCACACTGGCTAACTCTGATTGCAGCTGGGAGGGATCCAGGATGGGGCTCTGTGCTGGTGCTTGTTCATCCACCACGCCTCCAGAAAGCTGCTTGTATGAGGTCTGTCTGCTCCACCACCTCTTCCTCCTCCTCTTCCTCCTCCTCCTCCTTCTCTGTCTCTGGCGAAGTGGCAGTTAAAATTGACGCGTGGCAGGGGCTAAGCAATGGCTCAAGCAAAAGATGCCATACTGTGCTTGAGCTGGTTTGTTTAGGGGACAGGAGCCACACCGAGCCAGAAATTCTGTCAGCTCTGCAGGGGCAGGTGCAGAGATGGTTAACACCACGCCAGCTTCAGCTGGGAATGGTCATCTGTTATAATGGCAGCAACCTTCTCTCCGCCCTATGCCTGGGTAAGTTGACGCATGTACCATGCCTAGCACACGTCCTAAATCTGGTGGTACAGCTTTTCCTAACCAGGTACCCAGGTCTGGCAGAGCTTCTCAGCCAGGCCAGAAAAGTCTGCAGCCACTTCAGATGGTCATTCTCAGCAAGTGTTCGCCTGGCAGAAATCCAAAGAGATTTCCACCTTCCCACAAACCATCTGATCTGTGACATGCCCACCAGGTGGAACTCGACATAAGCAATGCTGCAGCTCTGCACAAGCAGCAGAGGGCCTGTGTGAGTATGGCACAAGGACAGGTTCAGGTCAACTTGTCAACCCCCGCAGTGGCTGATGATCAAGGATGCATGCACTGTACTGTCACCATTTAAATAGGCAACGAGGATGGTGAGCAGGGACAGTGCATGCATCAGTGACACAATTCCTTTAGTGTTCCTGCTGGAGCACACGCTGCGGGAAATTATAGATGTGGCACTAGAGGCAGAGCAGCGGGAGGAAGAGGAGGCCTTCCCTAGCTCTGAAGGCCCCAGTCTTTACGCAGAGAGCATTCCAGCGGGTCCTCCTCAGATCAGACAGGCGGAGGATGAGGAGGAGGAGGAATATTTAACCCCTTAACGCCACAGGACGTACATTTACGCCCTGCATTAGGCGGGCTTTGACGCCGCAGGACATAAATGTACGTCCTCGGCGTTTACAGCCCCCCTCCGTTAATACTCACCTCCTCCGGTCGCTCCCACGCTGCTCTGACTCCCGCGGAGTCAGATCAGTGTGAATCCCTCCTCCGGCGCAGTGACGTCATCGCGCCGGTGGCGCGATGACGTCAGTTTCAGGCACCCCCCCCCCCGCCGGAGCAGGGGAAGCGCCTGAAGGGGAGGGGGGATCCTTTGGATCCCTCTATCTCCCGATCGCTGGGGACCAGGTGGCTGTGGCCAGCATCACTGGAAGAGTCACAGCCTGACCTTTCCAGCGATGTATGGGGGGTTAACCCCTTAGTTGCCAGGTCGCGACCGGGCACTAATTTGTGCCCGATCGCGGCCTATTTCCGGTGGGGGCCGCCATCTTGGATGGCAGCCCCCACCTCTGGTTCCCCCCCCGGTCAACTGACTCATCGCGCCATGCGCAATGATGTCAGTTAACCGGGGAACCCCCTAGCTGCAAAGGTATTTCCTATGGAAATCCCTTAGAGGAGATAGGGGGGTTCTTTGAACCCATTTATATCCTGATTGGTGGCAGCTAGGGGGTCATGTATGATATTGCTGGAAAGGCCAGAGCATGATATCAAACATGACCATGTTATAAGTAAAATAAAAGTTTAAAAAAAGTAAAAATAAAAACAATAAAAAAATAATAAATTAAATAATAAAAAAATAAATACTTTTTTTTTTTTTTTTTTAATGCAGCACTATTGTTCACATTTCAATTATAATGTGAACAATGATGCTTCACTAATGATTTTTTTTTGGGGGGGTTTAGCTAAAATCACGCAATTTCTCCCCAAAAAAAAATGGGTTCCCCGTTCTAATTCTTTTAACAAATCTACCCCATAGCATATGACCGCAGAGCCTCGGATAATAAAATTTTAAAAAAAAAACACTTTACACACTGTGGAAGATTGAAATTTTATTGAAAATTCAAATTTTTTTACTTTTTTTTACATTTTTTGTTATAGCATTTTGGCAGGGCATGACATATACATATAATAATGATATATTATTAATCTGCCGAGTCTGCCGGAAAGAACGATATATAATTTGTCTGAGTGGTATAATAATACGTGACTTAAAAATGGTCAAAATGAGCTCAGCAAACTTCTACTTCCGAAACAGCGCCGAAGTTGTAAAATTACTCCCGTCCTTAAGGGGTTAAGTAGTGGGGACATTGAAGGTGGGGATTCCTCAAGGTAGGGTTTTGTGTGCCCAGAAACCCAAGGACTAGTACGTGGCTGGGAGGAGGAAGTGCACAATGGGGTCATCCTCATTGACCAGGAAGACTCGGAAGCTAATGCCACCTCCAACCTATGCTGCATGGGCTCTCTTATCCTGCAACGCCTGCTAAAGGACCCCAGGATTCGTGCTATCAAGGAGAGGGATCATTACTGGTTGGCAAGCCTTCTTGATCCACGATACAAGGGTAAAGTTGCAGTGCTCATCCTGCCTGCACAGAGGGAGGACAGGATGAAACAACTTGAGGATGCTTTAAAGCGACACTTGTGTAACACCTTTCCAGGCACTGGTAGGTTACCAAGTGATGACACAGGTGCTTCTGACGCTGCGGATGATCAGAGGAAGAGCGGTGAAGGCCGGGGCCGCTTGATGGATGCCTTTTTTAATCCCCGACCCCCAGGGACGTCAAATGTAGGCACCCAATGCCAGCGTCTTCACCATATGTGCAGGACTACCTAGGGGCAAGGGCAAACCTGGATACCTTTACAGCAGATGATCCACTGGCTTACTGGGTGTTGAGATTGGATCACTGGCCAGAAATTAGCCAATATGCTATGCAGCTAGTAGGTTGCCCTTCATCTAGCGTGCTTTCTGAAAGGACGGGATGACAGCCGCTCTAATTGGTTGAACAATAAAATCCACAGAAACGTGCACTGCATATGAGCGTATCACAGAGCTGCACAGCAATAAAACCCACAGAAATGGGCACTGTGTATGAGCATATAACAGAACTGCACAGCAACAAAACTCACAGTAATGTGCAGTGTGTATGAGCGTATCCCAGAGCTCCAGGGCATTAAAACTCACAGTAATATGCAGTGTGTATCACAGAATCCACAGCAATAAAACTCCCAGCAATGCAATGTTTGGTGTGTGTCAGCGTATCAGAATCCACAGCAATAAAACTCCCAGCAATGCAATGTGCGGTGTGTATGAGTGCATCAGAATTCACAGCAATAAAACTCCCAGCAATGCAATGTGTGGTGTGTGTCAGCGTATCAGAATCCACAGCAATAAAACTCCCAGCAATGCAATGTGCGGTGTGTATGAGTGCATCAGAATCCACTGCAATAAAACTCCCAGCAAACCGAGTGTATATGAGCACACAGCAATTATGCTGTGGAGCCATCTTGTCAGCAGTGGGGTGCCACTGCCAGAGGGTGCACTGTAGCTTTGATTCCCTTCCCGGTGGGTGTTCAGTCCAGAATAGAGTCTGTGTTAATGAAAGGGCGGGCAGTTGCGCTCGTGCGTTTCACGTGGTTCAGCCAGTCATGTGGTACTGAGACTCAGAGAAATGGCAGTGAAATGCCCTGATGTTCGGTGGTTTCAATCAGCAGGTTTATTCAGGCGAACCCCATAGGTTTCAATGTTAAAAATATTCCCGTTTTTATGCAATATCTAATAAATCATTTATTATTTTAAACTGCAGTAAAAAGTCTTTACTTATTGATCTTTTTTTAGTACCCTTTAGTCATTTTTCAGATTTTTTGGGCAAAATCCCCCCCCCCCTTTTTTTTAATAGAACTTTTTATTATCAATCATAGGATCGTATATGTAAATTCCAGACATTTTCGTTCAGTAGTTCTTTTGAAAACAGTAGGCCATGGGTTTGCGGTGGCAGCATTCAGCGGCCGACTCCATGCACTTTGTGGACCCTCCAGTGAATGGTGAATTCACTGTAGGGTGGGGAAATTTTATTCTCCTAAGTGCAGGGAACTACAGAACACCAAAAAGTTGGCGTCATTTCGGTGCTCTGTGAGTAACCCATTTAGTGGTGAAATTTTTTGCTGCCCCCTGGAAAGTGAAAGCCTAGGCCTTGCCTACCCAGGACATACTTGAAAATTAGTGAAATCTCAATGTATCCTTCCTGGTAAAATACTTTGCAAAAGTAAAAAAAAAAAAAAAATTCCTTTTTTTAGGGGTGGGACCACCCAGTGCGGGCCGCCGCCCCCTGGAAAGTGCCGCCCTAGGCCTGGGCCTAGTCGGCCTAGGCCAAAATACACCACTGTGTGACGGCACTGTTGCCGACACTAAAGGCCCAATTTTAAAGCACCTATTGTTACTTTCATCCAAAGCCTGCATAAGTTTCACCATAATTTAGCCCAAAAAAATCACTAAACTTGTCCTGCGTTTCCTAAAACGTCTCTTTTCATACAGGAGAAAAGTTACCAGGAAAGGCTTAATGATCTTAACTAGGGATGAGCCGAACACGCCTGAGTTTGGTTCGTATTCGAACCCGAACTTTCCAAATGTTTAAGGCTGGGGTCAGACTAGCGCACTTTTAACGTGCGTTTAGGCGCACCTAATCTTGGCCGCACTAGCAGCAAATGACACGCAATGACGGTCAATATACGAAGTACGGCCGCACAAAAGTCCGGCCGCGCAACGCAAGTGGAAAATGAACACATTTTTTCGAAAACGCTGAATAGCTAGTACTGACGTACAGAGTGCGCTACGTCCGCATAGCGGCATGTGTGCGTGATTAGGAGACGTCAGACGCTGCTCATGTCCGGCCAACATAACGTCCAGACACCCAAAGTTTCCTGGTTTGGATCCGTAAAAAATCACGCACAAAAATGCGCATCGTATGACCGTTTAAGCGCTTTCCGTGAAAAAACACCTCAATGCGTTCGGACGCACTTTTTGACGTTCGCTGCAAAAAATGCGTTCGTTTGACCATAGCCTAAAATTGGGCCTTTAGCGTCGGCAACAGTGCCGTCACACAGTCTCACCCCTCTGAGGATATGAATCTGATACAGGCGTCAGTGGCAGTGCAGCCAAATATTGTGCCTTTGGTGCCAGGCCAGCAAGTGCCATCATACAGTAACCCCTCTGTGGTATTGTGGAAGAGTGCAGGGGTGGACCATGCTGTCAGGGCCGGTGCTAGACTATTTTGCGCCCTAGGCAAGACCAGCTACTTGCACCCCCCCAAAAAAAAAAAACGACACAATATGAAACTGCTAAATTTCTTTTTACTTAAGAATAAAGTTTGAAAAGCACCAATAGTAAAGGTAAAATAAATATAAATAAACTGTACTAACCATTTTAAATTAACTCTATTAAACAAATTAAAGTTAACTGTATTGAACAAATATAAATTAACGAAAAAAAAAATAAGAGTTGCCACATAAGTTTCAATTTCAGACACCTCAAAATTTCACTTTGCGTGCCTTATCGTTTGCAAATTTTCATCATGCGTATATATATATATTGCCCAGGCCAATCCCCTGGTGGAGATAGGGGGATCATTTGAACCCCGATATCTCCAGGCATCTAGTGGGTCATGGAGGGTGTCAATCGAAAGGCCTGAGCATGGCCTTTCGAATGATACCCAACATGACCAGGTATAAAGTAAAAAAAATAAAAAATAAAATAAAAACATGTATTTTTTTTGTGTGTTATTTTTATTAATGCAGCAATATTGTTCACATTGCATTATAATTCTATTATAATGTGAACGATGATGCACTAATGATTTTTTTCTATGGGGTGCGTTTGCTATAAATCACGTAATTCCCCCCGCAAAATGTAACAAGTTCCCATTTCTAATTTTTGTACAAGCGCACCCCATAGAAAGCATTACCGCAAACGCTCATGTGCTAAAATGTGAAAAAAACAACACTTTACACACTGCAGATGATTAAAAATTCAATTTTTAATATACAGCCAGGACAGGACGTATACATATAATAATGATATATTATGAATCTGCGGAGTCTGCCGGAAAGAACAATATCTAACATGTCGGTCATTTAACAAAATGTGGCTTCAAAATCGCGTTTAAACATGATGAGCGAAAGCGGTAAAAATGAGCTGAGCACACAGTGGTGAAATACAGCATATTAGAAGTTTTAGGAGAGAATTTAACACTTCTCAAATCTCAATCAGAAGCAGACACCCCACCCCCTCAGTATAGTCTACAATGTATCAAATTGATTAGACCAGACTAAAAACACCTGTTATGCCGTTTGAAAAACACAGGTTATTTAGAGTTGAGAATCTTTGAACGTACACATTAATTTTTAATTCAATATCTAATAAATCGTTGCTTATAATATTCTGCAGTAAAGAGTCTCTTTATTTCAAAATTTTTTAGTATTTTGTTTAAGCATTTTCTATACTTTTTTCAAAATTTCTTTTTTTTTGCGAACTCGAACCGGACACACCCAAAATGTTCGAAGTTCGCGAACTTTCGAACGACCAAAGTTCGGTTCGAACTCCGAACTGATCGAACCGAACAGCTCATCCCTAATCTTAACATGTATAGCTTGGAAAAAAGACGAGACAGAGGAGATATGATAGAAACATTTAAATACGTAAACGGAATCCACAAGGTAGAGGAAGGGAGTATATTTAAAAGGAAACAAAGTAGCAAAACAAGAGGACATAGTCTTAGCTTAGAGGGGCAAAGTTTTAAAAGTAACATCAGGAAGCATTATTTTACTGAGAGGGTGGTGGATACATGGAACAGTCTTCCAGTAGAAGTGGTAGAGGCCAAAACAGTGATTGAATTTAAGCAGGCATGGGATAGGCATAAGGCTATCCTAAACAAAAGATAAATCCAGGTAAAGTATCCATGTAATTGGGCAGACTAGATATGCCTAAAGGTTCTTATCTGCCGACATTTTCTATGTTTCTAGGCTGCCGCACCAAGCAGTTTTTTTATGAATAGATTAAAGGAAAACCATTTACCGTCATTTAAAATGTCATTTTTTTTGTTTTTAAATGTTTCTATACAGCCTACAAATCCGCCACTTCACGGGCAGGTTATGGGGACCTCCTAGGCACGATATTTGAAGGAATTTTTCGTTTTCATTCTTAACCTTTTATTTCATGGAAAACTCACTGTTCCTTTAAAAACGATTTCTTTAAAACTTTTTGTCCTTCTTTCCTGTCCCCTAGGGCACTACCCGGACCCCCATACACCTTTTATGGCAAATATCTTGCATATATGCCCTCTTGGAGGGCACTCTAAAAATCGAACTTTCGAGTCCCACTGACTTGCATTGAGTTCCTTTTCGTGTTCGAGTTCGAACTCGAACATTTGAAATTGTTCGAATGTGAATCGAACACGGGGGTGTTCGGCTCATCACTACTTCTGACACAGTTTTGCTGCCTTAGTACCTAGATTGTTTTTCCCTTCTCCCCCCCCCCCGCACTCTTCATTCTGAGACTTTCGGGGTAGTTTTTGAGACTTTATGTTTTGTGCCCCCTGTCTTTCCCTTAATTTTAGTTTCCCCCATCCCCACCCGTGCGTTATTCTGGATGCTTTCAGTGGTCTCTTTTTATTATTATTCTCCTGCTGTGCTTTCTAGATAACTTGATCATATTTTTGATGTCTTATGTGTTCTCCTTAACATGACGTATTATGGCCCTGCGCGGCCATTTTCTTTTACTTTCAGATTACTCGCTTTGGCCCTGCAAGGCCATTTTCTTTGTTTGCCTTTCTGACTTTACTTTACAATAAAAACCTTAAATTAAAAAAAAAAATTACAGTTCACGTACAGTAGCCTGTGTTCCACTCCATCCTGTAATAGGGAGCGGCAATGACTAAGTTTCGTTGCACGCTTTAAAGCAGGAATCTGAAGCTCTGGCCCCCCCAGATGTTTCTGAACAACAACTCCCACTCCCACAATTCTCTAGCCATCCAATGCATTCAAAGAATTCTGGGATTTGTAGGCAATACACATCTGGGGGGCAGGGTTTGAGATCCCTGCTGTAAAGACTTTACTGCTGTGTATTACCAGCTCTCTGATTCATATAAGCCGTAATTTAATACTTGCACTTTAGAAATAATGCTCTTCTTCCTACAGTATGTCATAATCAAGATTCTTCGAAGATGTCAAAGTGTTGTGAACAGCTAAAATACTTGAGGAAGGCCCTAGTGAGTCAAACCATCAATTACTTGTGCTCACAGACTGTGTGTAGTATGAGCAGTTCCTTAACGACACAGACAAATGATTGGTATCTGTCAAGATTTCACCTGCTACGTGTCCTTTACAGTTTGGTGCAGTCCCTCCCAGGGTCATTACCTAGCTGTGGTGCTGTTTCCTCTACACTTGGTAGGCCTGATTGCCCAGTTGCTTCTCTTTTGAACCCTTTATAACCCAAATCTGAGCTTCATCCTGTGCCAGTAGATTGTTTTTGGTCAAACAGCTGGTGATCTATGTGCCATCCAACATGCTTTAAAGTTCAGAGACCCATTCCATTGCAACCCAGAGACCCTTGACCCTCATGAGAACCTTGTATCTTGCTAAACTCTTATGAACCCTGTGACTTGCTACTCTTTGGAGAACCCTTTGCCCCGATGTCTGCTGAAGACTAGTGATGGGCCGAACACCCCCATGTTCGGTTCGCATTCGAACTCGAACATCCGAAAAAGTTCGACCACGAACTCGAACACAATTCGAACATCATGCAAGTCAATGGGGCTCGAACGTTCAAAAAATGAAGGTCCCCTCCAAGTGGGCATATATGCAAATTATTGGCCATAAAAGGTGTATGGGGGACAGGAAACATTGAAAACCCCCCTCCAAAAATAAATGTTTTTAACCTTTCACTGCTGAGCCATTTCACCGCTGTGTGCTGAGCTCATTTTACCACTTTTGCTCATGTTTAAACGCGATGGGAAATGTTTGACCAACAATGAGTGGGAAATGTGTTACCAACAAGGAGTGGGAAATGTTTGACCAAAAATGGGTGGGAAATGTTTGACCAACAAGGATTGGGAACTGTTTGACCAACAATGAGTGGGAAATGTTTATGATTCCCATAGGCTTCAATGTTAAAAATAATCCCGTTTTAATTCAATATCTAATAAACCGTTTATTATTATATTCTGCAGTAAAGAGTCTATTTATTTTTATATATTTTTTTGGATCTCTTAAGCATTTTTTGGAAAACTTTTTTTTCTCGAACTTTCTTCGAACATCCCGAAAAGTTTGAAGTTTGCGAACTTTCGAATAGCCGATGTTCGAATCGAACTTCGAACCGATTCGAACAGGCAGCCCATCCCTACTGAAGACAACTTTCTGTCCTGAAGACCCCTCTGCCTTGTTACCCGGAGGCCTCTCTGCCTTAGTACCCTGAGACCCCTCTACCTATGTGCCCGGAGAACCCTTGCCCTACCTTTCCCCTGAGTACCTGTTTTGTTTGTTTTTTAATTATTTTCCTATTACTGTTTTATGGTACTTTATTCTCTTGTAGATTGATTTGTTTCTCTGAGCACTGGGATCCAGCTTTAAGCCATCTTCTGCTAATATCCTGCTGCTTATCAGTATAAACTCTGACAGCATGTGCTCTGAAATAATTGTGAAGTCTGATTATTTCCCTAGCGATTTTTCATTTTTTTAAATATTCTCTTTTTCCAATAAACAAAGTAAAATTTTATATAAATTATTTAATTTGGAATGGTTGCTTTGGTTCGTTTTAAGATAATTTTTTGAAGGTTTTAACCGATAATCTCATATTCCCTATCCAATTCTAATTTCTCACTGCAATTCTAAATCTAATTTTCTTTTTTTAATAATGGTGATAGTTAATGTCGGAATACATTGTCGTTTTACAGAAGTGAAATTCTAGACAAAGTCCACTAGATGTTGCTGTTGTATCATTTCTTCGTACAGTATCTAACAATGACTAATTTACCTTTGATACATATATGTATATAATTAGGTATTTCATGAAATGAAGTGAGTTTTTAGCATTGCTAATTGGACATTTCTAATGAGCTGGATTTCAGTTAAAGATCACCCAACGCAATCTGACACACTTTCATAACTATAATAATTTTCCACTCACCTCCACCCCTCATTTAACTGTCAAATATTTTTTATCTTTTATGTTTCCTGTCATTTTCAATAGCTTTTTTTATGTTACGTGCAACATTCTCATATAACCACAATTTCTTTTGTCTTTGCAGCATGCTTGTCTCTCACCATAAATTACAAGCTACAAAAAAACTGATTGTAGTATTGTGATTGAGTTAGGTTAATCTTGGCAAAGATTTCAAATGTTACATTAGTCAGAAAAATAATGGAGGTTTGCAAAGAGCCAGACAGGGATGTTGTTTTTTTTGGGGGGTTTTTAAGCCTCCTACTTTTTGCATCTGGGTAGAATATATAGAAAAATAAACAGGGCTATTCAGAAAGAGGTGAAAACCTTGAGAATGACTGGAGATTTGAAAATTCTAGGTCAAAATAGTCAAACCAGAAAAATTCTCCAATTTATCTCACTTTCCAAATTGGCTGTTTGGTCTAGATTGTTCATTCTCCTGCCAATTCTCAAGGTTTTCACCTCTCTCTGAATAACCCTGAACGTTAAAAGAAACAAACATACAGGGTTATTCAGAGAAAGGTGAAACTCTGGAGAACTTTTGGAGAAGTGAAAATTCTAGGTCAAAATAGCTGATTTGGAATTTGAGCTAGATGGGAGATTTTTTCTGCTTTGGCTATTTTGACCTAGAATTTTCACTTCTCCAAACGTTCTCCAGAGTTTCACCGTCCTCTGAATAACTCTGAGTGACTTTTCAGGACCATGTTTTCATCCTCTTCATAATTTCTAGATAAGATACTGAGACCATTTAAGGACACGCTTGCAATATTGTGAGCTGATCGATTTTTATTTTCTAGAGAGTATATTTTCGAGAACCTCTTAAACTTTTATGGTAAGCGTGTTTCAGGTCCCAAGTACAAAAGAAGAACCAAATTGGGCACTCCAGACTCAACTTCCTTTTCAGCAGTTTTACTGGTGGCACATCAACCACCGTTGGTTGAGTGCTCGGTCCAGGTCTACCTTCGTGTTATGAATATCTTGGAGGTGGTCACTCCATGGATTGTGATGACACCTGCCTTACCTTGCCTTTTGTGAGTGCTACTCTACATTGTGAAATTGTATGTGTCATGTCACAAGGCACAGGGTGGCTCAGAAAGGAGTTAGGAATCTCGTGGCAAGGTATGCTGGCTGGTGCAGGAGTAACAGTCCATCAAAGCCATGGAACTAATCATGGACTCTGAGTAAGCAGCAGAGCTGGAGTCAGAAAATAAGCTGCACTTAACATAGTCATGCAGTTAGCATAGTCCAGGAGTGAAGCCAAGATCAGAACCCAGGAGGTAGACTGGAGACAAGGGAAACAGGCAGATATCATTGTGTAGGAGTAAAGCCAGAGGTCAGAAGCCAGTTAATCAGCAAAGTCAGGACAAGCACAAACAAGGGTCATCAATGTAGCTGCAGTATCTAAAAGACAAGCCTAAAGGTCGTATAGAAAGGAAAACAGATCGGGATCAGAAGAGGGAGGTAATTCAGGAGGCTGGAGACATGCCAACTCACCTGAGAGCAAGCTTTCAAAGAACTGAGCACTGAGGGATTGGAGATGTTAGCTTTTATAGTGTTTGCTGGGTGGGGATTCTTCCTTGGTCACCTGGGAGGCACAGATGAATTTTGTTCACAATCTAATGGAAACGCAAGCATCACATTTCCCATTAGAAAGCGCTATTCCATAGTTGGTGCTAATGTGTCTCACTATGTAATCGTTAGCGCTAGCATTAGTAAGTTTAACGTCTGGCATCGATATTCCGATCTAAGCAAGGGTGATTTTGCACCTCGCAGCTTGCGCAACCTTAATGTGGCTTAAGCGTCTCCTATACTTATCGTCTTGGCAAGTGAGGTGTTACAAAGCATCTCGGCAAGTGAGATGTTACAAAGTGCTGGCGCAATTTACCGTCTAACAGCTGGTGCTAAATAATTCTGCAAATGCAAAAATCATTTAGCACGTTCCAGCCCCGCCCTAAAACCTCCATACTCACCTCTCACCCCGGGCTGCGAAAAAGGGTGGACCGATCCGCTGCTTCTTCTCCCTAGGAGCAGAATGAGAATTGGATCAAATAGTTCCTAGTCTCCCTCCTTGATCACTCCGCAGCGCTGTGTGATCTTACGGCCTGGAAGCGCAGACCTCCATGGAGTCCTATGGACTCCAGGTGCTGATACTCGCAGTGGCACGGAAATGCTCCTGCCAGTATCAGGGAGGTTAGCGCTTCTTTCCGGGACGAGGTGCTGAGAGAGCACCTGCCCCGGAATGCTATTAATATGGAGACGGTAAGAGTAAACCTGCAAGCGCACATTATCTTGCTTACCGTCTCCATGTTAGCATCAACAATGGAATAGTCTGGAAAGCAGACTCAGATATACCACACAGGATCTTACAGCAAGTTTCTTTGGGCAAGACACTATCAGGGTTATTCAAAGAGAATCGAAAAGTCACCGCACGTTCGGTGACTTTTCGTTCTCTTCAATTCGGTGTGATTTGGTGATCCCATTTCGGCGACCCTGCGGTGTATTCAGCAAGCACCACAGGGCCGTTGTATTGCAGGAAAAAGCCGCCGAAAACCTGCCGAACACTCATCGCAAAATCCGGCAAATGCCCTCCGAAACCCGCAAAAACATCTGGAATAACCCCGCGGAAGACGCCAGAGAAACCCGAGCAGCCGCCGATCACAGCGCAGAGCAGCAGCCGGAAAAAGCCGACACCGCAGACGAATGGAGTGAAAACAAACAGTATGCTTGAATGTTTGAAAAGTGAAATGCTATTTGCAAACACATTGAGCGAAAATGTCTGAAATTTACATATGAAGTCAAATGAATGATAATAAAAAGGGCTGTTACAGAAAAAAGAAAAAACGTTTAAAAAAAAAATCGGAAATGTTTTTTGCAAAAAAATCCCCAAAAATGCTTAAAAGATCCTAAAAAATCTATAAATAAAGAGACTTTTTACTGCAGAATATTATAATAAATGGTTTATTAGATATTGAGTTAAAACAGAAATAATTTTAACATTGAAGCCTATGGGATTCGTCTGAATAAACCTGTCGAATGAAACCACCGAATGGCAGGGCAATTCGGCAACTTTTCACTGCTGGTTTTTGTTCTCTGAATAGACGAAGCTATGGGGATTTCACTGCCCACGAACAGGCACCGAACAGGCACCGTATGTGCAGGCAATTCGCCAACATTTGGCGAATTGCCTGCTCGCTGAATGGCCCGGAAAGGTAACCGTATGCTGAATTTCAGCGTTCGGTTACCTTTCGCCAGCAATTCGGATCTCTGAATAACTCTGCTAATATCATGGATGCACTTACTTCAAAACACAAGTAAATAATTTGCATAAAGATTGCAAGGTCCCTTGGGAACAGGGTCCCCTGAATCATGTCATGTCATCTAACAGGGTTATCCAAAGAGATCCGAATTGCTTGAGAAAGGTAACCGAACGCTGAAAATCAGCGTTCGGTTACCTTTCCTGGCCATTCGGCTATCCAGAGAGCAGGCAATTCGCCAAATCCTGGCGAATTGCCTGAACATACGGTGCCTGTTCGGTGCCTGTTCGAGGGCAGTGAAATCCCCATGAAAAAGCACTGCTTCGGCTATTCAGAGAACACAAACCAGCAGTGAAAGGTTCCCCTAATTCCCTGCCATTCGGTGGTTTAATTCGGCAAATTTATTCAGGAGAATCCCATAGACTTCAATGTTAAAAATATTCCCGTTTTAATTCAATATCTAATAAACCGTTCATTATAAAATTCTGCAGCAAAGAGTCTCTTATTTATAGATTTTTTAGGATACTTTAAGCATTTTTCTGATTTTTTTATTTTTTTTTTTAAAGGTCCGTTTTTTTTAATTTTTTTTTTCAGTTTACTTATTTTTTTTGTAACAGCCCTCTTTATTATCATTCCCTGGACCTCCTGTGAAAATTTCAGACATTTTCGCTCAGTAGTTTCTTTGCAAACAGCGTTTCTTTTTCCCAGATTCATACAAATGGTTTTTCTAATTTATTCACTGCCTCCTCTACGTCACAGCTGCTTCGGCTCTGTGGATTCGGCTCCTGTTCGGCTCCTGTTCGGCTCCTGTTCGGCTCATGTTCGGCTTTTTCGAAGGTTAATCCAGATGTTTTTGCTTGTTTTCAGCGTGCATTCGGTTAGTTTTCGTCAGGTTTGCGGCAGCTTTTCCCTGCAATTCGGGGACCCTGTGGTGTTTGCTGAATACACCGCAGGGTCACCGAAATGCAATCGGCAAAAGGAACCGAATTGAAGAGAACGAAAAGTCACCGAACGTGCGGTGACTTTTCGAATCTCTTTGGATAACCCTGTAAGTGTGGTGTTCAAATGTATCATCTCCTTGTACACTGATCTTGTAACGCGCTGCAGTATCTGTGGTGCTATATCAATAAAGAATAATAATAGTTATCCTCCAAATGCAATTCAAGGAAGAAATATATGAAAAAGATCAATGGTTAATTTTTGTTTGTGGTTCGAACTTTAGGGGGATTTTTTTTTTCTTCAGGCAGGACATTTTTTGGAAGTTTTGTCGACCTCAGACATTTAAATTGTGTGACATTTCAGCTTGTGCTAAATTTAGATATTTCATTCTATGCTGCTTTGATTCTGGTTGAAAAACACTTTTAACATTGCGAGTCATACTTTTTCTAAACAACCATACTGTAATTAGAGGATAAATTGACATTTTTGCCTTTTTGACTTTTTCACAGATTTTCTCCTTCCTTTATTCTAAAATCCAAAAAAATAAATACAACAACTAAAACGAGAACCCATTTGAAGAATATATTCCACGTGAACACCAAGGATATGTTAATATAGTTGTATATCCTGCTTTCACATGTAACCTTTGAAATAAATTGGAATGTCTTCTCCCCGTGTCCTACCACAACTTCTCACTCACACACAAAGGGAGATCATAAAAAATAATTCTTCAAAGGTCACTCATTCGGCATGCTCTTGTTGCTTACAGCAAAGATTGCACACAACTAATGAAAGGTCAGGGCTTGTGCAATGTGTGGCTATGTGAGCGCGTTTGTGCGCATGTTCGTACTATATCGTATATTGCATATTAATGTGAATTTAAGATGAAAATCATTTTTACTTTTACATGATTACATTTCGGATGTAATAATATATATCCGATCGCATTATCTTCCTGATATGCTAGCATTTTGGGCTGGAAATGGAACTCCTTGGTAGATATTAACATTTTTTTACTTTTAGAAAAGAATAACGGTCATAGTCACCTTTTCGCAGGTCTCTCAGAAAGTTGCAATGTCAATGGATAATGTCATGTGCTTCATCGGCATCAGCAGAATTTATTGCTAAAATACACTTTCTCAACTCCTGGTGAAAATGGAAAGTGAAGTTAATTATTTTTCATATTGAATCAGGAAAGATTCTTTTTTTTTTATAAAATGTATTTCTTTTTTCTTCCTGAGCACCAGTCCTTCGTCAGATAATTAAGGTTTTTTTTTTCTTAAGAAAGTGTTTTACCAGGAAGGATACATTGAGATTTTTCTCGTTTTAAAGTATGTCCTGGGTAGGTTAGCAACTGAGCTTGTATTATCATATTTTTACTATCAGGGTTATTCAAAGAGATCTGAATGGCTGCCGAAAGGGAACTGAACGCTGAAATTCAGCGTTCGGTTGCCTTTCTTGGCCATTCGGCTATCCAGAGAGCAGGCAATTCGCCAAATCCTGGCGAATTGCCTGCACATACGGTGCCTGTTCGGTGCCTGTTTGAGGGCAGTGAATTCCCATAGAGAAGCAATGCTTCGGCTATTCAGAGAGCACAAACCAGCAGTGAAAAGTTGCCGAATTGCCCTGCCATTTGGTGGTTTCATGCAGCAGATTTATTCAGGCGAATCCCATAGGCTTCAATGTTAAAAATATTCCCGTTTAAATTCAATATCTAATAAACTGTTCATTATAATATTCTGCAGTAAAGATTCTCTTTATTTATAGATTTTTTAGGATATTTTAAGCATTTTTCGGGATTTTTAAAAAAAAAAAAAAAAAAGATTTTTTTTATTTTTTTTAACTTTACTTATTTTCCTGTAACAGCCCTTTTTATTATCATTCATTGGACCTCATATGTAAATTTCAGACATTTTCTCTCAGTAGTTTCTTTGCAAACAGCGTTTCACTTTTCAAACATTCAAGCAAACAGTTTTTTTAATTTATTCACTCCATTCGTCTGCGGTGTCGGCTTTTTCCGGCGGCTGTGCTGCGTGTGATCGGCTCCTGCTCGGGTTTTTCCGGCGTTTTCGGCGGGTTAATCCTGATGTTTTTGCGGGTTTTCTGTGTGCGTTCGCCGGGTTTTGCGGTTAGTTTTTGGCTGGTTTGCGGTGACCTTTCCCTGCAATTCGGGGACCCTGTGGTGCATGCTGAATACACCGCAGGGTCGCCGAAATGGGATCGCCAAATCGCACCGAATTGAAGAGAACGAAAAGTCACCGAACGTGCGGTGACTTTTCGATTCTCTTTGTCTCTTTGAATTACCCTGTATATATTTAACGTATCAAGGTATAGAAACTTTGATAGTACAAGCATACAGTAGTTGCTACAGGTTGATTGTTAATTTCTTGCCTTATTAAGTGAAAACAAAGCTTGTATTACACTTGTTCATGCCCAGGTGTCAGACAGCACACAATGGGCATTATTGCGTGCCCTGAGCTAAAACCGGGACTCTAAGGGGAAAAATTAGCGTGTTTCGCCATTATGTGGCTTCCTCAGCTGGTATTAAAATGTCCCTGACTCAATCCCGCTGTTATAATGTCCTGAATTTATTGATCCCAACCGGTTGTAAGCTTGGCGTGCGTGCCGATCCTACTCCTTGTGATCGACGCAAATAACACGAGGCTGGAGCTGCAGCTATAATAACTCCTATGTTGTTCCGACCCGGGTAATCTGCACAAACTAATATATTTATAACAAAAGTCCAAAAAAAAATCAAGACTTCACATTTGCAGGAGAAAATGAAATGGTTTATTGGGATATAACTAGTAAAATATTACAAATATGCAAAACATTTTAATCTTGTTACGTTAAAGATATCTGTTTCTGGATCCCTGATGTATCAATGTGTAGGGTGTAATATATTTACTGCAACAGAACATGTTACAAAAGTGTATTGATATAATTTGCTTAACATATTAACGCCTTCACTACCAAGACTCGATCAGCAAGTATGGTGTTCGACAGGGCCGATGCAAACTAAATTTGTATTGGGGATCCAGAACATGACCCTATTGTTTTAGCATTGTGGGCATGATGCCCAAGGTGATAACACTTTCTAAAACCAGCTGTGAATGCGTCACTTTCACATCTCCCAAGCTGATCCTGCACAGAGACCATTGCTACAGTATCAGTAGTATCCTTTATTTATATAGCACCACATATTCCGCAGCGCTTTACAAGATCAGTGTACAAGGAGTTGATACAATAGAATACCACACATGGATGATGACCTGATTCCGGAGAACCCTGTTCCTAAGGGAACTTACAATCTGAGATGTACAAGTATTTTGTGAGGTAGACGTATCCGTATCGTTAGGTGTCTTGCCCAAGGACACTCGCTGGTGGCGTCTTCTGAGTGGAATCAGGTCGTCTTTCCATGATTGTCGATCAGCGACCTGGTGGTTAGGTTGAACCCACTTCTTGTAAATTCAAGATGTATAGAAGGGATGTGCTGAATGTCATTTTGACTTGCTTCTCCACGGTTGAAGGGTAGTGATGTTACCACTGGAGTCCACAGCCGATATTGGGCCCTATTACATTTTTCGCGCATACGTTTGCGCCGGCGCAAAAACGCATTAACGCAAGGGGCAAAACCCTTTGCGCTGAATGTCGTATTACAATGTCAGCGCAACAAACGCGTGTATACATCTACCGCGGGTGAACTTGCGCGAACGCTGCGCGAGTTTACTGTACGTCGCGCGTCTTATACTTAGCATTGTGATCGCAAATGCGTTTGTGCGCTAGTACGCGGATGGTATTACAATCTATGCACAGGAATTAACGCATAGAGGTTGCACGCATAATTTTAACAACTCCTAAAAGCTGGTGTTAATGGCAAATCTATCAACCTGGCCGAACCCAAATACACCAGCCCAAAAAAAATACACAGCAAAGTATAGTTACACATTCTACACATACCAAAGCAATAAAATGGAGAAGTTGTGTGTGCATTCTTTATTGATGCAGCATATATGCGCAGATTGACTTTGACAGGCGCAAAAACTTAACGTGAGACAATTGGGGTTCTTATTTCTGATTGGCTGAATCGCGTGAAAAAAACAGTCTGCACACTGATTTCTGCGCGCAACGTTGCTGCGCACGCGTTTGTGCGCGTCCGTTCTATGCAGGTTATTGCTCGACAGATGAAAAAATGCACAAGGGTTGTAATTCCAGCGTTTCTTTACGCTCGTTAACGTGTAATGCTGGGCGCACAAATTCACGGGTTGAGCGAGTGGTTTAACGCGAAGATTGTAATAGAGCCCACTGTGTGGTAGGCAAGTATGTACTGTTAGATGTCTCTGCAATCGCAGAGGGTCCGAATCGCGGCCAAAATTCAGTGGGATTTTTTTTTGAATACCCGCAGCTGTTACTATTTAATTAAATTGTTTTTTTAGGTTGTGAGGCCTATAAAAGAAGTGGGGCTTCATTTGCAGTTATGCTCCTGATGAAGTGAGATATCACGAAACGCGTTGAGCAATTGCATTGGCTCAGAAGGATTATCAGACTGTTACCCAAGATCCATCTAGGCGGCCAGTAAAACCGGTGGACTGTTCGTGGACCAATTGGGGGATTAACATCGGGAGGTCTGGGTCTTTGAGACCAAGGTTTATATGCACATTTTGTATGTGCCCTACAGAATGTGAGTTTGTTCTTTGATTTTAAATAAATTTATTTGTGTTTTAAAAATACTACACCATATACCGCCCCTCATTATTTCAGGTCTGTGGTGGATTAAAGGAAGACGGAGAATACAATTGAAAGTGGTCGACAACGTTAAAAAATATGATACAATAAGACGCGCCATCCAATACGTATATCGTTTTTCATTTTTCTATTGGAGGAGACTTGTGGTGATCTCTGTGGATTGGCAGCAGCGAAGGAGGAACTTTACTAACTTTTTGATTTCTGTTAGATGTCTTGCCCAAGAACACTTACTGGATAGGCGATTCGAACCTGGGTCTCCACGGATATAGAGCAGTGATGTTAACTCTACTTCATCCAGCCGGTACAGTAACTCCATTTGGCCAGTAGTTGACAACATTTCTCTGTCAAATAAGCTATTATAGTAGGGAATACATTGGGAATATTCCCTCAAATTTCTTACTGTATAATTAATTAAAATAATTTTCCAAATACCACTGGTCCCTTTTCTGGAAATTTTCTTCCCAGTGATGAGATGAGGCGACATATAAAATAGTTGGCTTTTCGCCGTATATTGCTATTTTGTACATATCCCTAAATAAACATGTACACATGCCTAGCACCATATAGATAATGTAGATCTAACTGATTGACAGTCACCAATGAATATTTAATTAGTATGATTGGTAACTGAAGAGGTGTGATATATATATGATCTCTATGTTTCTAATAAGCACTCTTGAGTAAAGGCTTCCTGCTGGCAGAATCTGACCTAATTGTGTTTAATATTAGGTAACTTTTTTACTTAAACGATCAGTAGATACTAGATGTGCTTCTGATGTAAAATATTTAAAATATCTTGCTTCCAGCTGTTCACAACTGCTGCAGTAGAATGTGTTTGTGATGGTTGCTCCCCTCTAATTGTACATATACAAATTTTTATTTTTAATGCCTTGCTTTGCAGTAACAAGTAGCTTTAGGATGTTTTAGTTAAGTGATAATTTACCACCTTTAGAGAATTGTCCGCCTGGAAATTAATGAGGTTTAATTAAGTTGAAAATAAAGTTCTGTTTTACCAGATACCCATTTGTACACAGCTTATAAATTATAAAATGATAGTAAGTGGGGGGTGCAAAAAATCCAAATCTCCCAAGGATTTGGATTCCTGCTGACTTCCCCGTCACACTCTCATCAGCGCTGAGCAGTGGTGTCAACTGCCCCTAGGGTGACACCAAGTTACCAACCCCACCCGGGTGCCACTGCCCCTAGGGTGACACCAAGTTACCAACCCTAGTAATGCTAGGCCCTGGCCCGGAGTAAATTTAACAATTATTTTTCACTGGAGTGTCACTTACACACACTCCAACTGATCCCCCGGCACCGTCACGGCCTGTCAAATAATTTTCGGCAGATTCCGCCCAAATATATATTTTTCCTGCAGCTGTGGCTCATACACCCCACACATTACTGTGAGTCTTATTGCTCTGGAGCTCTGTGATACACTCATACACACCACTCATTACTGTGAGTTTCATTGCTGTGGAGCTCTGTGATATGCGATAATGTGCAGTGTGTATGAGCGTATCAGAGCTCCACAGCAATGTAATGTGTGTTTGAGTGTATCATGGAGCTCCACAGCAATAAAACTCACAGTAATGTAATGTGTGTATGAGCGTATCACGGAGCTCAAAAGCAATAAAACTCACATTAATGTGTGGTGTGTGTGAGCGTATCATGGAGCTCCACAGCAACAAAACTCACAGTAATGTGCGGTGGGTATGAGCCTGACTGAGTTTTATTTCTGTGAAGTTCTGGGATATGCTCATATCTGTTCTATTGGCACTGCAGGGTGCACCGGGAGGAAATCCCTCTCTAAAGCTCATCCGTTACTTCTTAACCAAAAACCTTTACTATCAGAAGCAACATCCCAACACAAACCAATAATCTCCCCCCTCTGCTAACCTCTGCCACTTCTCCCCGCCACAGAAGAGGAAGTCTGTTCCTTACTGTCCTCCTCATGTCTCTACCTGCCCATTTGACCCCATTTCTTCACATCTAACACCTCCATTTTCCTTCTCCCTTACTCCCACACACATCTTCAACCTATCTCATTCCCATCCACCTTCAAACATGCACAGGATACTCTTTTTTCGAAATACCGTCCTGCTCCGCTGCTTCAGTTTACTTCTAAACTCCTAGAAAAAAATTCCAACCGCCTCTCTCTCTTCCTGTCCTCTAATTCTCTAAAAAATCCCTGCAAACAGGCTTTTGTCTTCAACTCTCAATGGAAACTGCCCTCACAAAGTCACCAATGACCTATTAACCTCTAAAAAACATGGCCACTATCCTTACTTGTTGTCCAGTCTCGATGTACTGTAACACTGTCTATACTGTACCCATTGTTCAGTGCTGCGGAATATGTATAGATAATATATATATATATAGATAAGAAGAATACTAATACTGATACCATTTTTTACAAGTACCGATACTTTTTTCAGGTACTCACCAATACAGAGTACCGATACTTTCATGTAAAGTCGTGTGACCATTTTTCAATAAATAATTTAGGATTTTTCTGAAGGCTGTCCAATTTATGTTGAAATTGAAATGTATGGCCAGACACCCTATTTACCCACTGCACAGCCTGCACACACCCTGACCACACACAGACACCATATATATATGATGCCTGTGAGGAATATTATATATATGTATATATATATATATATACTACCCCACAGGCATCAGATACATGTATACCTGACAGACACAAGATGATTGTGTGTGTGTGTGTGTGTGTGTGTGTGTATGTGTCCATACACGCACACAAACATTCCAGACCTCAGACCAGAGTATGTATGTATGTATTATATATACACGCACTCAAACATTTCGACCGCAAATACAGACATGTGGCAGCTGGCGGAATGCTCTAACGGCATTCCAACAAGCCCCTGCAGTTGGCTGTGTTCCATCGAATGGCCGCCAGCAAAGGTTTAGAGTAGCCACTTGTTGGGAACCCCCCAGCCGTGATCTCACGAGTTCGTGCACAGTTCGAGAGCTCGTGAACTCTGAGATCTCATGAGATCATGTCTGGGGGATTCCCAATGAGCGGCCGCTCTAAACCTTTGCTGGCAGCGCTCGTTGGAACGCGGCCAGCCACAGAAGTCTGTCGTTATGCCGTTAGAGCATTCCGCCAGCTGCCCCAGCCCCTCAGATGCCGGCAAGTCAACTCAGTGCTGGCTTCTGGGTATCGGGGTCGGTATCGGGGGTATTTGCACAAGTACTAAGTACTCGTGCAGATGCCAGTATACTAGTATCGGTATCGGTGCGTCACTAACAAGAGTGCACGGTGCCGACAGAGTTAATTGTTTTTGAAAGATATGCAAAAATGTATTGTTCTGTATGTCTATAACATTTTTATGGTTGGTTGGGTTAAATTTGTGACCGAATTGATATGCTTGTATGATAAATTATAGTAATAGTAATCTGTGTGGATTGTGAATAGGCACCTTTTCAAAGATTAAACCTGGGGTTATACTATTTCTGTTACCCTCCGGGTTGGCCTTCCTTCCAGTCTCAATAATGACACATTTTAGAATATTCTCAGCTCCATGCTTATTAAATAAAGATAACCAAGCAAGAAGTAGTCGGAAGAGACTTTGGCAAGAAGCCCTTCTTGTTAATCTCATTTCTCTCTGCAGCTGGTTAGTGAGCCACTTGTCAAGGGTTTTTTTTTTCCCTATGAAAAATTAGAAAAACAGCCAAAAATAGTTTACATTCACCAGGAATGTCATTTTAAAGAAATCCAGCAGAAGGCAGTGCAGTTCTTCAGGTAAAAATGTTTTGACATTTCCCTGTACTTTTACATCAGTATACATCAAGAATAAAGGGCTGCGCGCCACTAGCACTGATCTGAAAAGTTAAAAAAAAAGCACATGAAAAATCACCAATAAGGTCAAAAACACTGAATTTAACAACATTCCACATGCATAAATGACACAGCGCCTGTCAATTCAATTTAGGCAATTTAATATTTTCAAGTTGGCTTCAATATTGTCAAGATAACGATCAAGGGTTTGTAAGGTCTCAATGGAGGTAACAACGCTCTTTTTTATAAGTTATTTATGTCCGTTATGTTAAAATGCGTGGAAGGAATATAACACTCTCTCTGTATCTACACCCTAAATATATAACGTGAATGTTGTGCAGATCATCCAGTAAGGGAATTTAACCCTTTCAACACAAAGAATACACATTTTTGCTTTGAAAAACATATGTTGGTACACTTTAGCACATTCATAAAACCAGTGGCCAAGTCCTAAAAGCATAAGTGTTGGAACTCACCAAGACTTCTGTCCATTCCAGTCTAAAGAAATATTAGTGGAAGCCATGGCAGCTGCAGCACTTCTTTAAGCATGAGCATGCCATTCTTTTGACAAATACAGAAACATTTTCATTCCCATAAATTTCCAGTGTGTATTAGTAAACCCCTTTAAATATAGACAATTGTTATACAATTGTGTCTAAATATTAAGGTATTTGTCATGCCCCATGGCAGCAGTCATCCTTGAACAACCTCTACCTGCACTGCTCCTCTGCAACCATCCTCTGCACCATCCTCTGAACCAACATTAAACACACAAACAGTTACACCAACCAAACCAAACATAAACACCAACCATGTCACACCACACCTGAATAAAGGGCTAAGCCCCCCAGATCTCCTGTGCCTGAACATTATAGTTTACTCCTGATTGAGTAAGGACATAATTTCTGTTGCTCTGAATTATCAGCGTAACCTATACATCTACATGTTCCTGGTTTACCAGATACCTATATTCTCACCATAACTCCAGATTCCAGCTCCAGTAACCTCCTTCTCTCCATCTGCAATATTCAAGCCTGGTCAGTCTCCATCCACTTACCTTCCTCCACCCTTACCTTCTGTATGAAAGCTGAGAACCCCTATGCTAAAGAGAAATATAACTAGCGATGCACCTTAATGAAAATTTTGGGCCGAAACCGAAAATGGACGCTGAGCGTGGCCGAAAACTGAGACCGAAACCGAAAATCAGTCATCTGAACCTGGACCTGGAGGCCGGCCGAGCCAGGGGCTCACCTGAGCCTGGAGTGATTAGTCGCTAGCCTGGGAGGAAGCCCCCAACCAGCAGCAAAGCTGTCACCGGTCCGGCCATCCGCAGGGTGAAAGGCTTATTATTTTATTAGGGGTTATTATTTCAGAGGATGTAAGGGTAAGTAGTCAATGTAATAGAGCAGCAGGAAATGCTGGCAGAATGCTTGGTTGTGTAGGGAGAGGTATTAGCAGTAGGAAAAGGGAAGTGCTCATGCCACTGTACAGAGCACTGGTGAGACCTCACTTGGAGTACTGTGTGCAGTACTGGAGACCGTATCTCCAGAAGGATATAGACATCTTAGAGAGAGTTCGGAGAAGGGCTACTAAAATGGTGTACGGCTTGAAGGAGAAAAGTTACCAGGAAAGGCTTAATGATCTTAACATGTACAGCTTGGAAAAAAGACGAGACAGAGGAGATATGATAGAAACATTTAAATACGTAAAGGGAATCCACAAGGTAGAGGAAGGGAGTATATTTAAAAGGAAACAAAATAGCAAAACAAGAGGACATAGTCTTAGATTAGAGGGGCAAAGGTTTAAAAGTAACATCAGGAAGCATTATTTTACTGAGAGGGTGGTGGATACATGGAACAGTCTTCCAGTTGAAGTGGTAGAGGCCAAAACAGTAATTGAATTTAAGCAGGCATGGGATAGGCATAAGGCTATCCTAAACAAAAGATAAATCCAGGTAAAGTATCCATGTAATTGGGCAGACTAGATGGGCCGAAAGGTTCTTATCTGCCGACATTTTTCTATGTTTCCATGCTTCTATTCCTGTGCGCGCAATGGGAGCGTGAACGAAGTCTGCAATGGAGACCGCTAGAGGAGCTCGCAGCCGAAATTTGTGAATGTAGGTAATTATGTGAATGCATCACGGTGTCACCCCCAAAATCAGTCATCCAAACCTGGGCCTTGGTGGTCCGGGCAAGCTGGGGGACTCGCCTAGGCCCGGAGGCCGTCCGAGCCTCCGGCCTCGGCCAGGCATCCAGGCCCAGGTTCGGGTGATTGATTTTTTGCAGATTTTTTTTGCATGTGATTGGCTCCTGCTTTGGTGTTTCTGTGGTTTTCGGTGGGTTAATCCAGATGTTTTTGCGGGTTTTCGGCGTGCATTCGCCGGGTTTTGCGGTTAGTTTTCGGCAGGTTTGCCGCGGCGTTTCCCTGCAATTCGGGGACCCTGTGGTGCTTGCTGAATACACCGCATGGTCGCCGAAATGGGATCGCCAAATCGCACCGAATTCAAGAGAACGAAAAGTCACCGAACGTGCGGTGACTTTTCGATTCTCTTTGAATTACCCTGTATGTCTTTGGCCAATGAAACTATACATAGCAACTACAACCCTACACAAATGCCATTACGTTTGATTCAGTGAACTACTAAAAGTTCACAAGATTAAAAATTGTCCATTCTTCATTTTAATTACAGCTCTCCATTAAAATTATTCTTGAACTCGGATGATTTAGTTTATAGAGCGATCATTTTCATAGTAGCAGTGTATTAGTGCTACTAAAGGATTTTTTTCCATCTCTTTTCCCCACAAGACATTGTTTCGCTTCTCAATTAATTTACTTTATAGACAGAATTGGAATAGCGGCAGGGCAGAGGGCACTCAAGGGATGTGGTATCATTTAAGCCTTAGAAAAGGACAGTGAAACATAAATGCATTTATGAGTATAGGGATACGTGATTAACTGAGAATCGCCATAATAATTTATCCTACCTCTTCGTTTCTTAGTAGATTTAATTGCCAATTTCACTTATTTATTACTATGATCTGGAAATAAAAAAATAATAAAAATGAGTGGAATAATACTCTTTTTCTTGATATTGAAAACATACAGCTCTATGTACTGTTTACTACAAGCATGGAAATGTAGGAAATTTGTATATGACTGATGATATTCTGGCCCAACAAGTGCTTTACAACACTCAGCAGTTGTTAGTCATACCACCCACTTTATGAAAACTATGACCTTGCATACAATGGTTTTTGCAGATATTTTAATAGGTTCTCGGTTGTGGGGGCCAATGGGCTAGATTCACTAGATACCCTACTAGATCTAGAAATTAGCTGTGTGATCTCACTGGGATCTACCGGTCTGAAAAGTTAAAATCACCATGGGCTGGATTCTCTAAGCGATGCATATTTATAGAGGAGACCCACAGGGAATCCAGTTGTTTGGTGATTTTAACTTTTTGAGGCTGATAGATCCCCATGAGATCTCGCAGCTCATTTCTAGATCTGGTAGGGAGCGCTAGCTTAGGCTGGCGTCAGACGAGTGCGCTATGTGCGCCCATACTGACGTGCTTACCAGCGTCCATCGCAGCGTTGTGACGCTGCAACAGGGCCGGTCACATGCTTGCGCGCATGCACGAAATGCACTCGCAGCAAGCGTCCGTTATCCAAGCCTCTCCGGCAAAGCGCTATGATGCGCGTTGATGGAGCTGCAAAGCACGGTTCTCCAGAGGAGGATCGCTCTTTGCAGCGCTGAGCGCACTGAGTGTGCTCAGTGAGGTGGCCAGACGGGCGTCGAGTGGAAGCAACGTCCACTCTCACGGATGTTCCTTCCGCTCTCCAAAGATGCTCGTCTTACACTAGCCTAATCTAGACCTAGACATTAGGCACATATGCATGTGTCTCCAGAAAGGATAATGGGTTTATACAAAAAATCTCAGACTAGATTCCAAGCACATGTATAATCTACCCAGAGCTGTATTAAACGTACAAAAACCATGTGACTCTATTTGTGAGCTTCCAAGTCAGTTGTAAACCTATCACGGTAATTGTAAAGAATGCTGGCTCTGTTCACACAACTACTCGCCTTGTCAAAGGCTGCTGTGGCAACCGAGGTATTTTGGCAGCTGCCCACATGAAGCTCCACTTTGGACATCTCTATTGTCCCTGGTTATTATCTTTATTGAGGTGTAAGCTGGTGAAAACGTAACCAGAGCTGTTGTAAACCTACCACAGCCATCAAAGTCTATGGAGTTGTTAACTTTACAAGACCTCTGGTTAAGAGGACATTTTTTATTTTTTTTATTTTGTAACAGACCTTTTTACTATTTTTTAAAGGACCTTTATTTATTATTTGGACACGTTTTATTGATTTATACGCCTATTAGGAAAACAAGAGTCTTCCTTTTTGTTTTCAAAGTTCAGCAGAATTTGGAGCAATTCTGCAGTTATTAGTACACTTTGATGGTTTTCGGCGACTCCATCTTCATTGCACTACGGTGACCATTCGGCGAATAGTGAACTCACTGAAATGTCAGCAAAATCGAATTGCCGAAGTGAGCCAAATTGTGCCAAAGTGAAAAGCACTGAAATTTCAGTACTTTGTGAATAGACCCTTTTGGGTTCAGAACCTTTCATCCCAGTAATATTTCTGTAAAGGATAAACAAATATTTGAAAAATAAAAGTTACCAAATTTACTTTACATCTATCTTTTAACTTAGAAAAACAATTTCTGTGCAATATTTCTATTTTACCATATATTTTATTGTTATTCATCCCACGTTTCAAATAAGTGTTATATTATTCTCTTTCAGCTACAAGCTCTTAATAGTGAAAGGGTCAACAAAAGGTGCTTGATAGCTCAGGCGTACCAGAGAGTAGTTCTGCTCTTTTATGCCTGTGTGCATATTTGTGCGAATTACACAAACAGATCTACTTCAAACTATTTAGTAAAAGAAGAATAAGAGCATTTATTTGGAAATGTAGGTGAAACCAGAAATTAAAAGCCAGCATGGAGGCAATTCTTTTTTTCTCGTTGGGTTGAGAGCTCTGTACTACATTTTAACATGAACTGAACAGGATCTGCCTTTCCATCACTGACATTTAATAATTAAATCAAACAGTATATTCGACAATAGAACATATGCATCAGCTTCTTTCAAATTGCATTTCCTTCCTGTTAGATCCATTAGTGTAAACCAGACTGCCTTCAGAAAACCCCTTATTGCGGCTGACTGTTAGCAAAGTTCCTGAAATGGATAATGCATTGCATATTATGGGCAATTACACAGAACTCCCTTGTGATGGAGTTTTGGAGATTTAAATGAAACAGCTGGAAATTGAAGAGCATAAACTAACAAGGAAATAAAAAATGAAAATGGATAGAAAGTTACAATAAAATACACCAACAACAACAATAAATGTGGCGGTGTACTGAAGCGATTGGGTGCATCCAACGTCTTAAAAAAATGTTTATTCACGTGAGTTTGGTTACAACATTAAGGTGATAGTGATCCGTTAGCTAAATAGAGGTTTGATGATGAATCTAGTCAGCACTTTTTTAAACCACAATACAAGACAGAACAAATCAACATCTATACTGATGTAAATAATAGTATTTTTTCTGTAATTTTAAGGTTATCCTTTTAATTAAATAGCCCTAGCCACAGATTTGTTCAGTACACCATTCACAATTTGATTACCATACCAGAAAATGTATTCCTCCTTCACTACAAAGTATATAGTTGAATTTATTTTTATAATAACTTTTATGTAAAATATGGGATGCAATGTTAACATTAAATATTGGTGTAAATTTGAGATTTTGCACAGAAAGTGATGCTCTGAGATAAAAAAATATCAGGGTTATTCAGAAAAAGGTGAAACTCAGGAGAATGACTGGAGAAGTGAAAATTCTTGGTCAAAATAGCCAAACCAGAAAAATTCTCCCATTTATCTCACTTTCCAAATCGGCTATTTGGTCTAGATTGTTCTCTTCTCCTGACAATTCTCCTGGTTTTCACCTCTCTCTGAATAACCCAGTATCCAAATAAAATTAATTTGCTAATTTTTTCATGTATAGATATATTGTTGGAGTGAAACATTCTGAACTCTAGATGGTGTCCTTTATCTTACACTATTTCAAACGGGGTCTGCATTATTAGCACACAGGCAGAAATTTTCTTTGTCTCAAATACAGTAAATGTGATAAAAATAGATAATAAAAGTGATCAGATCCTGCTTATGGGGATTTATAGTGATTACAGTGAGATTGGTGGCAATGCAGCTTCCGAAAAATACCTGCATAATTTAAAATTCTTATCTGCGTGTGGGATAATGCCAGTATATGAAAATTATAGTAGCAACCTGTATCAGTTTTGTACAGGGTTTTTAAGTAATTATAACCCCTTGGATCGTATTCCTGTATTGCAGTGAGTGACCTCAGAGCTCGCCCTGTATTCTGCTCTCCCTGGTTGTTGCAGAGCAGCAGTAAAGGGTTCAAACCTTTTGTTAGAATGAGGTTTGGATCTGCTATTTGCAGCTTGTTTACAGTAATACAGGAGGACCAAAGAGTGATAAAACAAAGAATTCTGTTTCTCCACAGGAGACACACCACTCTTGCTTCAAAATCTTCATTGCCAAGTGATTTGCCAAAAAAACACTGTCAGAAATCAGTGGATTTTTGGAAAAATCTTTTTTAATTAATTATACAGTAAGAAATGTTTAGGAATATTCCCAGTGTATTTCTTACTGTTATAACCTATTTGCCAGGCAGATATCGTAGAGTTACTGCAGTTAGAACTGCAGCCTGCAGCTCGGTGCATCGGCTGGGGAAAGCTCGAGATATCAGGCTTACCTAGCAGATTTAAAACAGTTTTAGTACCTTTGGAATTGTGCCCACAGGGCCTGCACAGCTGCACAGCTGTAGATCGAGATAACTCAATATTGGGCACCTGATGTTGTCTTTGAAGACCCGAGTCATCTTGATCTCCGGAATGAAGGGGTTAAAAAGATATGCAATACATGTGAAGGAGAACCAGGCCAGAAGATGGTCGCCGCTATGAGCCAGGCGGCCATCTTGTTCAGAATATTGGTTCGCTGGAATATAACTAGGTAGATTTTAGTTGAAACTAGAATGAAGCTTACATAGAATTTTAGGAATGTGTTAGATTAGCAGAGAAGCAATTAAAATTGAGGAAGATCCGGGCTGTTCTTGGCACAGAGGGACAGGATGACAAATGGATACACCAAGGTCACAGAGGCATGCAGCGAGACAAAGAAGAGCGTAGAAAACAGACCAGGTCTTATCTTCAACAAATAAGCAAGCTCTAGGGAGGTGGACATAGGCCGGATTGAGCGAAGCAGCAAATCATCGTCTGTCAAACTAACATGAAGTTTGCCAATTTACGGCCAATGTATGGAATGTCTTTGTAATCGACCAAGGGAGGTACTAACCCACGTGGGGTGGGATAGTGTCACCGGGAGGTGGGTTAATTGGGATGTACCTAATTATGTATTCGGGGTATAAGACCCCTTGTCGGGGGAGTTCGGGGCTCACTCTTTGCGATTCAATCCTGTGTGAGCATTCTGTGTGACGTCACAATAAAGTTTACCTTTCCTGAAGAGACTCGTGTTCAGACAATCCTTGCTCATGTCCGGTCCGGCCTCGTCCCGAGTGAACCTAGCAGATTCCGGTAACACATGTATATGCTAATGATTGTGTTTCAATGTATTTCAATGCAATAAAGAGTTAACTCGATTTTTTTGGGAAATTAGTCAATACCAGAGAATTCTTTCGTAGAACAATGGTATCTAGCATGATGTGCCCAGACATCTTTCAAATGTAATATCTCTGTTTGTTTCTGTTGTACTGATTTATATAGCTTTCATATTGACCTATTACTAGTACATCCGAATACATAAACAAAAAATAAATTCAATATGTAGCAATCAAGAACCTATATGGTTATAGCAACATGGACTCTGTCATGCTGCTTTGCATAAATAGCTCCAGTAAATGACATCAGAATGTATCAGCAATGTGTCCATGGGGAGGGATGCACAAACTGATCTGATTTTCATCTCCACGGCAACTATACTTTGTGCACTATGATGTCATTTACTGGTGATGCTTACAGGTTAGTGGATGCCTGCTGCTCTGACCATATCAGGCTACAGTGCCACACCTCTCAAAATCATCAGCTTCTTATAAACCCTGCTCGTTCTCACATAATAATTAAGTTAATGAACCAAAGCCGCTCACTCATTTGATAACACTTTCTCATTGAACACCTTGTATCTTCCAGACACTGTGTGTGTGTGTGTGTGTCTTTTCTTCACATGAATAATGTAAAACAGCAACTGTGTTGATTGTGTGGAGTAAAATCGCTTTTTGTAAACGAACAGATGATTAAATATTCATATTAATCTGCATAACTTTCTGGAGAGCGAAAAGTATTCAGAACATATAATTGAAACAATATATTTGGCTTTTGCACAATGTCACTTAAAAATGTTTCTCTTTATTAAAAAATATAAGGCGGAGGTTATGGAACAGGTACAGTATTTTCAAAACGCATTGCGCTGTTTAAATAAAATATACTTTAAGCATTTATTAGTTCTTTATATTACTATGTAATATGTACATCTCTGCTTATCCATTTTATATACGTATATTGATTTAAGAAAATGTTTTTAATAATTAGTGTTGTATATGCCCTATGTTTCTGTAATGTTAGTATTTAATGGCATAAAATATTTCTTTCTTCTCTCTGCTTCACAGTCAATGTGTCCGTCTTTATATTAAAGTCTCTGATCCGGTGTAATTAGCACTTAAAATGCCCTCTTTGATATCCTTTGAAAGAGTGACCTACATTCGTCAGAGTGGCAGAAAAGATATTTGTAACCTATGATCTCTATCCACATTTTGTAATGTTGCTCCATTCACAACGAAAGAAGAAACCCAGTTTACCTCCTGCTGCTGTAAATTATACAGCTTTGTGTACTTGCACAAAATCTCAGTAAGAGTTATTTACTATGCAGTGTATCTTCAAGAAATCTTATTAGAAAACGTCCGTGCTACCCTAGAGTGACATCAGAGGAATGGCGGCAAATTGTGACTGCAGCCGTATTGAGGAGTACACCTGTTGCAATGATGGGCAGAATGGAAGGAGGCCTTACTCCACCTTGAAGGGAGCAATCATTGGAGTTCCACTTGCATACCAGCACTGATACAAAGTAATGAAGAAGGCAGGCGGGAACGTGGCCAAATTACGTGAGCTGGTAAAAAAAAAAACATCTCCAGCCCAAGTATCATTGTCATTATGGGCATGATGGTGGAAGTAGAATCTTCACTGTGTGACTATAAACCGGCTGGTTGGAGTAGAGGTGACATCACTTCTGTATAACCGTGGACACCCAGGTTCGAATTCTGGCCAGAGCACCTCTCCAGGAAGTGTCCTTAGGCAAGACACCTAACGGTACATACTTGCCTACCACATAATGGGCCATATTACAAAGTTGGTGATAACTTAACCAGAGCTGTTGTAAACTTACCAGAGCCATCATAGACTATGGAGTTGTTACAGCCGTGGTTAAGCTAGCAACTAATTTTTAATATGGCCCAAAATCGGCTGTGGAGTCCAGTGGTAACATCTCTGTTCATCGACAATGGGGAAGCAAGTCAAATCCCAGTCAGCACATCCCTCAATACAACTCTGGAGAAGCAAGTCTCAACTTTAGGAGAATCGGGTTCAACCTAACCACCAGGTCGCTGCTCTACAATCATGGAAAGAGGACCCGATCCCACTTAGAAGATGCCACCAGCGAGTGTCCTTGGGAAAGACACCTAATGATATGGATGCGCCTACCTCACAAAATACTTGTACATCTCATATATTGTAAGTTCCCTTGGGAACAGGGTCCCCCTGAATCAGGCCGTATCATCTATGCGTGGTATTGTAATGTATCAACACCCTGCATACCGATCTTGTAAAGTGCTGCGGAATATGTGGCGCTCTATAAATAAGGCTAATAATAATATGCATTATCTCTGGCTAGTGAGTTAGAATGCGAATGGGTATAACTTCCAGAAAAATAATGTCCATAGTGGCCACGCTAGACTTTATAGCCCAACAATGACCACAGGAGACAGCATAAATATGTGCATGATCTGAGAATTGTGGTAATCTGTGTGTTCTCACTGCCAGCAACTATTTTGGGGGTCAGTCATTTATACTAAATATCTGGGAATTGTTGTAATTTGTGTGTTCTCACTCCCAGCAACTATTTTGGGGGTCAGTAATTTCTACAAAATATCTGGGAATTGTGGTAATCTGGTAAAACCTCCACCACTGCACTCTTCCACAATACCACAAAAGGGTTACGGTGTTAAGGCACTTGCTGCCACCAAAGGCACAATATTTGTGTGCACTGACGCCTTTACCAGATTCATATCTTTTTAATATAGGACGCAATGGTCCAACCCTGCACTCTTTCACAATACCACAAAGGGGTTACGGTGTGAAGGCACTTGCTGCCACCAAAGGCACAATATTTGGGTGCACTGACGCCTTTACCAGATTCATATATTTTTAATATAGGACCGCATGGTCCAACCCTGCACTCTTCCACAATACCACAAAAGGGTTACGGTGTGAAGGCACTTGCTGCCACCAAAGGCACAATATTTGGGTGCACTTACGCCTTTACCAGATTCATATCATTTTAATATTGGACCACAGGGTCCAACCCTGCCCTCTTCCACAATACTACAGAGGGGTTACTTACGGTGTGAAGGCACTTGCTGCCACCAAAGGCACAATATTTGGGTGCACTGACGTCTGTACCAGATTCATATCATTTTAATATTGGACCACAGGGTCCAACCCTGCACTCTTCCACAATACCACAGAGGGGTTATGGTGTGACGGCACTGTTGCTGACACTAAAGGCCCAAGTTTAAAGCACCTATTGTTACTTTCATCCAAAGCCTGCATAAGTTTCACCATAATTTAGCCACAAAATCACTAAACTGTTCTGTGTGTCCTAAAATGTCTTTTCATACAGGCTGCTGCCCCAAGCAGTTGTTTATGAATAGATTAAAGGAAAACCGTTTAACGTCATTTGAAATGTAATTTTTTTGTTTTTAATTGTTTCTATACATCCGAGAAATCCGCCACTTCACGGGCAGGTTATGGGGACCTCCTAGGCACGATATTTGAAGGATTTTTTTTTTTATTTTTAACCCTTATTTCATGGAAAGCTCACTGTCCCGTTAACCACTTGGCTGCTATGGACGCGCTGAGCGCGTCCAGCCAAGTGGTTCTCCTGTGCTATGGACGCGCTGAGCGTGTCCATGCACAGGAGGCAGCAATCCGTTGGATTCCGGCGGATTGCTGCGCCCCCCCGGTGCGGGCTGACATCTTGGATATCAGCCCAGCACTCGGGACCCCGGCGGAGCAATTAGATGTCATCGCGGCGGCGCGATGACATCTAATTCAGGCGCCCCCCGCATGTGCGGAGGAGGCGCCTGAAAAGGAGGGGGGAGGTCCTTCGGACCTCTCTCCCTCCCGATCGCCGGGGAGCAGGAGGTTAATCTAGGCACCGTTTGGAAGGGCACAGCCTGCCCTTCCAAACGGTGGCTGTCATTAACCCCTGGGGAGCCGGATCGCGAATCGGCGCTGAAATGCGCCGGTTCGTGATCCTTTCCCGGAGCTGGCCAACATCTTGGATGTCGGCCAAGCCTCCGGGAACTCCCCCTGAGGACTGGCGTCATCGTGCATAGCACGATGATGCCAGTCCTGGAGTTAACCCCTAGCTGCCACCAATGGTGGAGATAGGGGGTTCCAATGAACCCCCTATCTCCCGATTCGTGGCAGCTAGGGGTTAATGTTTGATGTCATTGGATCGGCCAGAGCATGGCCTTTCCAACGATATCAAACATGATAAAGAAAACGTTTTTTTTAAAAAAATTAAAATTAAATAAACAAAATATATATTTAAAAAAGTATCTAAAAAAAAAATAAACAAGTTTTTTTGTTGTTTTTGTTTTGATAATGCAGCAACATTGTTCCCATTTCAATTATAATGTGAACAATAATGCTGCACTAACGATTTTTGTATGTGGTGCGTTTGTTAAAAATAGCGACATTTTCCCCAAAAAAAAATGTAACGGGTCCCCATTTCTAATTTTTTGAACAAGCGCACCCCATACAAAATATAACCGCAAACGCTCGCATGTTAAAATGTGAAAAAAAAAACACTTTACACATTAAATTATTGAAAATTCTAATTTTATTGCATTTTTTGTTATAATATACAGACATGACATAACGTATACATATAATAATGACATATTATGAATCTGTGGAGTCTGCCGGAAAGAATGATATATAATATGTCTGGGTCATATATCAAAATATGGCTACAAAACGCGGTTAAACAAGAGGAGCGAAAGCGGTAAAAATTACCTCAGCACAGAGGTGTGAAAAGCCTCAGCAGCGAAAGGGTTAAAAACTTTTTTTAAAAACGTTTTGTCCTTGTTTCCTGTCTCCCAGGGCACTACCCGGACCCCCATACAACTTTTATGGCAAATATCTTGCATATATGGCCTCTTGGAGGGCACTCTAAAAATCAAGCTTTTGAGTCCCATTGACTTGCATCGAGTTCAGTTCGTGTTCGAGTTCGAACTCGAACTTTTGAAATTGTTCGAATGCGAACCGAACATGGGGGTGTTCGGCTGATCACTACTGAATATCTGTAAAAATAGTTTTGCTGCAAAGTTGGTATGATTTCTTTTAATGCACATAGCCCACTTGCTATATAGCTGCATCATCATCATGACTGAGTATACTCGACGTTCAAAAGCACTTGCAGGAGCCAAACATCGAGTAAACTCGATCTGGTCAACTTCTAGACCACTGCAAAGGAATTCTGTTTACTGCATATTAAGTTAGTTTGCAAATGTGCTCCAGAATGTACCCAGATACCTCATCCAAGGTGCTAAAGCTATTTGAACACCTTGCGGTTCTGCTTTTTCCATCAGGGAAAGAAGGAAACCCATTTGTAGAATTGTACAGGTAGCACACATTTTGGACAGCAGAAAGAGCCCTCTGCCTGTCAAATAAAATAACTGCTTCTGAACAGATTCTATGAATGGTACATGACTGCTTAGGCATGGTGCCTACCGACCAGAGGCCTTGCCCCCCCGACCTCATAAATGACACAGACACATTAAATCCGATGGGAAGGCATAGGCCACAGCTTTATTGAATTTTATTCAATCGTTATGTACATTGGCACTGGATCCAGCTGGTTTCCACGAATTCTGACCCAACAGCTTAATGCGGAAGGCAGTTTGTATAAATTCTGACCCAACTACTTAACGCTGAAGGCAGTTGCCACATATAATTCACCACGAACTCGTCATTCTGGGCACCTGAGGCCTGCAGAAATCATCTCCCCAATGCCTCACCTGTAGGCGGCTTATGTATTTCACACCAGCTGGCCAGACCTTCCGCCAGACCTTCCGTAGCTGTGATTTCATCAACCACCATTCCAGGGCGGGCGGGTGGGAATTTCTTTGCTGTTGATCCCAGGATGTCCAGGAGCAAAGAGAACTGCCCCTCCCCTCTCTGAACTTTTATTACCATTAGGTGCCATAAAGTTATCATTGGCCCCAATCGTCACTCAGGTTTTATTTGTTACATACTTGAACGTCCGGCCCATGCCATCAGTCATGTCCCCCCTTCCTGATTGCTCCAGGGGGGGCCCTTTCATTTTTACAATGTTTGCAATGGAAAGTTGTTTTTCATAAACCCACTGGGTCCTGGTAGACAACAGCTTGGTAAGAAGAGGTTAAAGACCTTAAGTACCATCATATCTTCAGCATGATAATGGATTTAGGTGCAAGGACCATGCTTTTGCATTGTGGGTTTTTCTATATATTTACTAAATGGATGTCGCTAATCTGTGTATTTAATTATTATAGATATGCATTGTGCATGAGGTTTGTTCTCGAACATGTAGTAGTCAGAATGATGACTGAAAGGGTTAAATCTTATCTATGTGTTGAGAAGTACAGAGAACTGGGCAGAGGTTTGGGGGGAGGCCTGGCTGGAGGTGCGTATCTCTATTCCAGCTTGAACACAACTCAAGGACATGACTGTTAGCATTGCCAATTAACTTTTGTTTTCTGGATTTTGCATCACTTCTGGGAATCTTATGAATATATAATTATAAGTGCCATGTATGTAATTTCCGCTGTATTATGATCGTTGCCTCCTGTGAGCTGTTCGTCTATGATTTGCTGAAAAGTGCTGTGGTGTGACGCGTAACCTGCACGGTATAAATTCGTTGTTTCCAATTGTAACCCTTCAATAGAATTCTAACCTGCACCTCGTATTGTGAGTTATTTGAGTTCTATTCCCGCGGTATTATTAAACTGGTTGAGACCGTGATTGGAGTCAAGGCTAGATAAGACCATATATATGGCAGTTGAAGAGCGATCACTCGATAAGGTAAAGCAGCGTGTACCCGTTTTTTCAATGACTTTCTGTTTGTTAGTGTGTTATTTTGCGTATACCTTTTTGAGTTACATTTTAGAAGAGGGGGTGGGGGTCTATTAATTATATATTTCAGTATGCAACTATGATGAATTTGCATTTGCAAGTGAGAAATATGACAGTTTGATAATATGCGTGTTATTTTTTTATATATATATATTTCTTGTGCTGTGTAATGTCAGTATTTCACCATATTCTGGCTCAGTGCCTTTCAGATTTGTCATTGCGTGGCATGCTAATAAGGGACAAAATATATCAAGGCACATCAGCAGTCTTTAAGGATATGTATTATCATTTATAAGTCAAGTATAAAGATGTTAAGCCTGCGTCTTTAGATTCTAACCAATAATACATCTCTCCTTTTCACCATTGCTCCTTTACACCCACATTTTGTCACGGTTTGGATGTTTACACCCCTCATTCTGCATTTGCACAGGACCAGTCCTAACATAGTCCTTTCCTCTCACTAGCATCTGTGTGTTTTAGTAGGACTTATCTTTATAGACAAACACACACAAGGGGTTATTCAGAGAGCTTCGAAATGACAGCAACATTTCGGTGCTCTCTCACTTCGGTGCGCTTCGGCGATTTCAGTTGCCGACTCTACAGTGAATTCAACATTCACTGCAGGTCACCAAAGTGTGCCGAATGGGATCTGCCAAATGCCACCGATCAGCCTGTTGAACAGACTGCCGACTGCCTCCAAAGACAGCCGAACGACTCCGAACTGACTGCCGCACCCCACCGATCAGCCGCTGAAAAAAGCTGATCAGCCACCGAAACGCCACCAAACTGTGAAAAAAAAAATGGAACTCTGCTATTTTAAAAAAGTTGTTTAAAACAATAAAAAGCATGAAAATGCATTGAAATAATTAAAATGATCCTATAAAACTGAAAATAATAAACGGTTGAATAAAAATATGATAAAAAGGGCAATATTTTGTAACATTTGTTTGAACCTGTCGAACTGAATCACCGAATGTCTGGGTATTATGCCAACATTTTGGTGCACTTTGGCGTTCTGAATAGATTAACCATTACTTCTCTATGGGACAATTACACTGCCACTGAAGGTCGCTGATCTGCTGCGAACTGCATCGTATTTCACTGGCACTTCGCCAATATTTGGCATATTGATAGCTAGCTATCTGAATAACCGAACTGCCACGAAATTGCACCATTTGGTGGAATTCGGTGGCAAGTTGGGCTCTTTTTGAATAACCCTTACATACAGTCTAAATGCACTGTGATGTCATTACAGTGAATTTAGAGCTTTTATGCCTTATCTGACGTGCAGGAGGCTCTGCAGGCGTATTGTAGCAATGCAATTAGGACTGCAACTATTCTCTGAAGGAGAATCTGAAGTCTCAGCACTTCAAAGAATTCTAGTACATTGGCCATCATGGCCGAACTTTGAACTTAAGGGATATATTCTGGAGCCCAGTTGAAAAATGAATTTAATTTGCAAACAATTCAATTAATGTGCATACCTCCAGTATAAGACCACCTAGAGTTAACTCAGTCTTAACCTTAAGGTGCTTTTGAAAATCGAGTTCATTTGACCGTCAAAGGGGTTAAATTAATTCCCAACTTTGACATATAGAGCCTATTCACTTAAAATTTTTGTGATATCAAAAACCTAATAGGAAAAACAGGATTAATAAATAAGGTTTACTTTCTGAGTTTACATAAAAACATCTTAAATAGATCATTATTCTTAACAATTCTTTAGAAGACAGCGATATCTAGAAAGCCTGTGGGTTTACATTGTGTTTTTTTTATTTCATAAACACATTTCATGATGTTTTTATAATTTAATCAACATTCATTAACAACTAGGAACCCCAAGGAAATGTTTGACAAGTCAAAAACCTTCAACATTGGTCTGACTGTGCAAGTGGAATGCATGGGGGACAGCTTGCTATTCTCCATGGCTAAAGGGACTGTGTTGTAGTTATCACATTATCAACCAAAGTGTAAATTTACAAAATATAGAATAAATAAAATATACATAACCTGCAACTGTTATTAAGTCAAAAGAATAATTTATAGACATATTACCTAGTCATGTACTGTTGGGCTGTTTACCAGTCTAATTAAAATATTATGTGTAATAATCAGGTAACTTCTGCTGCTGACAGCTGTCTCGTCACCTGCGTATGACACTAATTGGCAAAGAAAACTGGTAACATTCAGTCAACAGATACCCCTTTCACCACCAAGTGCTTTTTAAAAAAAAATGAATTACATATATATATATATATATATATATATATATATATATATCATAACATTTATTTGAAACATAGGATGTGTAGTTAACACTTAATGACTTCACTCCTGACATGGAGATAACTTGTATCTTCAAAGGCGCCATTAGCTGCCCAATATCTGGTCATCTCGATCTGCAGCTGTGCAGGTATAAAGCAAGTGAAACTAGAGGGATTATTCAGAGAGCACCGAAATGTTGCCAAATGTCGCGTTTCCCTGCACTTCGAGGAATCAAAGTTCCCCACCATACGGTGAATTCAGCATTCACTGCAGGGTCCCTGAAGCACAGGGAAAACCCGCTGAACACCTGCTGAACACCTGTCGAACACCCGCCGAAAACTCACTGAACACACCCGGAAATTTCACCAAAAACCCACCGGAACCGCCACTAAAAACACACCGAACACATTGGAGAAACTCCCGACGAGCCGCCGATCATAGCGCAGAACAGTCACTGGAAAAAGCCGACAACCGGGGTAAAAAAAAACCCAATACGCTTAAAAGTTTCAAAATTCAAACGCTGTTTGCAAAAAAGCTAATGAACAAAAATGTCTGGAATTTACATATAAGATCCAATGAATGATAATAAAAAGGTCTGTTACATGAAAAAAGAAAAAAACGCTTTAAAAAGTAAAAACGTAAAATAAATTTTGCCGAAAAATGCTTAAAAGATCCTAAAAAAAATCAATAAACAAAGAGACTTTTTACTGCACATTAAAAGAATAAGGGCCAAATTACATACTTGGCGCTAAAGTTAGCACTCACCTGCCCAAGTATTTAACGCATATTTAAATCCAACCGCTAGATAGCGTTTGGTATCTTGTGCTTTGCAGCACGAGGTTACTGTACTTCGCGCGTCCTATACAAAGTGTTAATTAGCGTTAGGATTACAAAGTCCTAACGCTGATTAACGTCCGACTGCGGTTAACAAACAGTTAACCAGAGCCAGGACTTGGTGCTAACGGATGCCGCTTCTGCAGAATCCATTAGCACCATCCAGAAACCAACCAAAAAATTTGATACACTCAGGTCCAGAAATATTGGGACATCGACACAATTCTAACATCTTTGACTCTATACACCACCACAATGGAGTTGGAATGAAACAAACACAATGTGCTTTAACTGCAGACTGTCAGCTTTAATTTGAGGGTATGTACATCCAACTCAGGTGAACGGTGTAGGACCTACAGCAGTTTGCAGATGTGCCTCCCACTTGTTAAGGGACCAAAAGTAATGGGACAATTGGCTTCTCAGATGTTCCATGGCCAGGTGTGTGATATTCCCTCATTACCCTAATTACAATGTGCAGATAAAAGGCCCAGAGTTAATTTCAAGTGTGCTATTTGCATTTGGAATCTGTTGCTGTAAACTCTCAAGATGAGATCCAAAGAGCCTTCACTATCAGTGAAGCAAGCTATCATTAGGCTGAAGAGACAAAACAAACCCATCAGAGAGATAGCAAGAACATTAGACGTGGCCAAAACAACTGTTTGGAAAATTCTCAAAAAGAAGGAGCGCACCGGTGAGCTCAGCAACACCACAAGACCTGGGAGACCACGGAAAACAACTGTGGTGGATGAATGAAGAATTCTTTCCCTGGTGAAGAAAACACCCTTCACAACAATTGGCCAGATCAAGAACACTCTCCAGGAGGTAGGTGTATGTGTGTCAAAGTCAACAATCAAGAGAAGACTTCACCAGAGTAAATACAGAGGGTTCACCACAAGATGTAAACCATTGGTGAGCCTCAAAAACAGGAAGGCCAGATTAGAGTTTGCCAAACAACACCTAACAAAGCCTTCACAGTTCTGGAACAAGATCCTATGGACAGATGAGACCAAGATCAACTTGGACCAGAGTGATGGGAAGAGAAGAGTATGGAGAAGGAAAGGAACTGCTCATGATCCTAAGCATACCACCTCATCAGTGAAGTGTAGTGTCATGGCGTGGGCATGTACGTATGACTGCCAATGGAACTGGTTCTCTTGTATTTATTGATGATGTGACTGCTGGCAAAAGCAGCAGGATGAATTCTGAAGTGTTTCGGGCAATATTATCTGCTCACATTCAGCCAAATGCTGCAGAACTCATTGGACGGCGCTTCACAGTGCAGATGGACAAAGACTCAAAGCATACTGCAAAAGCAACCAAAGAGTTTTTGAAGGGACAGAAGTGGAATGTTATGCAATGGCCAAGTCAATCACCTGACCTGAATCCCATTGAGCATGCATTTCACTTGCTGAAGACAAAACTGAAGGGAAAATGCCCCAAGAACAAGCAGGAACTGAAGACAGTTGCAGTAGAGGCCTGGCAGAGCATCACCAGGGATGAAACCCAGCGTCTGGTGATGTCTATGCGTTTCAGACTTCAGGCTGTGATTGACTGCAAAGGATTTGCAACCAAGTATTAACAAGGGAAAGTTTGATTTATGATTATTATTCTGTCCCATTACTTTTGGTCCCTTAACAGGTGGGAGGCACATCTGCAAACTGCTGTAAGTCCTACACCGTTCACCTGAGTTGGATGTACATACCCTCAAATTAAAGCTGACAGTCTGCAGTTAAAGCACATTGTGTTTGTTTCATTCCAACTCCATTGTGGTGGTGTATAGAGCCAAAGATGTTAGAATTGTGTCGATGTCCCAATATTTCTGGACCTGACTGTATACTCACCTCCTGTCCCACAGCGAGGACTGCGGCTCTGTCCGCCTCCTCAGTCTGGCGGGAGCAGGGAAAGACTTGGGGAAAAGTCCCCCCCCCAGTCTCCCCCTGCGTGTCTCTATGCTGACCGGCCGGATCTCGCAAGGCAAGATCCGGCTGGTCATCTGACTTCGGGGGTCTGCTTCAATGGAGTCCTATGGACTCCATTGAGAGGATGCACGCAGCTGCGCTTAGTGCTGCCACGCGCATCCCGGGGTTTAGCACCCACAAACAATGCAGGCAGCTTTTTTAACGCCTGCATTGTAATCTAGCGCTAAACCGCAGGCGTTAGGGGGAAAACTGCGGGTGCAGTTTTTCCTCCCTAGCGCCCTCGTTTTAGCGCTAGGATCGTAATTTAGCCCTAAATGGTTTTTTTGATATGGAATGAAAATGGGAATATATTTTACATTGAAGCAGATGTTCATGCGAATAAACCTGCCAAATGAAAACACCGAACAGCAGGACAATGCAGCAACGTTTCACTGCTGTTCGGTGTCTCTGAATAAAATAACCATTGCTTCTCTATGGGGGATTTCACTGCCTTCGAACAGGCACCGTACTTGCTGAAAATTTTCTGAATAGCCAAATGGCCCCGAAATGTCAACGTACGGGGAAATTCCCTGTTCGGTGACATTTTGGGGCCAGATCGGCTCTTTCTGAATAACCCTGTAGTTTTCTGCAAACAGGTTTCCTTTGCAGTTAGGCTCCAGAATGTGCCCAAAACATTTTCTGCACCTTCGTCATGACACCTGGCATGTTAAAACATTTTGACATGATGGGAATTTGTGTCTCATACACAGATTCTCAGCTAGTCCAGCTTGGAGTCTGAGGCTGCAATAACTCCTTTTGGCTAGTGTTACGGATCCTGGGTAGCCCAAGCTCTGTACCATCTGTCTGAGTGCCCCTTTCCGCTGTACACAGGAGATTTTCCACACACAGTAAACGACATGTACTATGTAGATGTTTCTCATTCAAAATCCAAATGGAGAATGCTTTATTTTCACTTTAGACACACAAAGGTAAAACACAGTTGAGACTCAACCCCCTCCCATACATTACAGATAACATCAAGAGTCTCCAGTCAGAGAATAGAAAGAGCCATCCAACACAATGGAGTGTTTACACATGCATCTTATCTAAACAGTGCTAGGACTAGAGGGAAACCAAGGAGTCTTCTTACAGAGAGGGGGGTAGCCACAGAGGAGTACAATAGAAAGACAGAGGACAGCTAATACAGAGATGTACACTATACAGAGGGAAGGTACAAAGAAACAATACGCTACGATAACCACATAAGGGAATATTAATATAACACAGACATGAGGTAATAGGGCACACAGAACAACCACTCTACCTTATATACAGAGACAATAAACTATAAGGCAAAATAAATGTAAAATAAACTTTGAAGTGACGGTTTCGTCACAGCCAGCAAATGGTGAAATCTGCATGTCAAATAGGTTATTACAATAAGAAATAAATTGGGAATATCCCAAATATGTTTTACTGTACACTTGATTAAAAGTGTTTTTGCGGGGGCGTGGCCGGCTGTTCACAGGAGTGGACGTGTTTTGCTGGAGCTCCTCGCGTCTGCTCCTTTTAAGAGACCTTTAGCTAACTTTTATGTGCCTATTTTTTGCTGAACCTGGGTCTGAGTTGCTGGCCACCGGTTCTGAATTGTCCGGAGGCCGTTTAGTCCCCCCCTTCGGACGAGAGACAACCCTGGTCGCTGTAGCTGGGTGGCTATCCCGAGAAGACGGCAGCCATCTTGAGGCCTAACCCCTGTGAAGAGCCTAGTGACCACGCGGTGCTGGCCGCATTCCCCGGACCCAGGTCAGTGCAGCAGAATATGGAGATGGAGGGCCCCCATCTCCTGGCCGCCTTGGATTACAGGTCTATGGGGGTGGCAGACGGACCCGTGGGTCGAAGATGTGCTAAACCCCCTCCCCTCACCAGTGATGCGGGGGCCGCTATGTGCGGCCTGGATGCCTGCTTGCTTATCCTAGATGGGGAGGATCCGGATGCCCAGCTCACTAGAGGGGTCTGGCGCAGACTGCAGGCCGTGCTACGGGGCTTCCGAACACCGAGGACACACCTGACGACTGAGGTAGAGGCGGACATGTCCTCGTGCCTTACAGCAATATGTCCTGTTGATACTGCAGCTGAGGAGAGAGGCGGCGAGGACGGCGGCCAGCATGTGGCCTCGGTTCGGAGGATCCGTGCCCCCAGAGCGAATCCGACTTACTGCACTGGAAGTGGGACTGCGCTCGCTGCACCCCGGATGGCAGTGGCATTGGTGCCCCCTCGACGTGCGGAGATGGACGGTTTCATCCGGCTGGCGGCCAGGAAGACGCGGAAGCGCAAGCGGCTATACCGAACAGTTTTCCGAAGGAGATCTGGCGGCGGAGTTCGAGGTTCGACCCGGGCCCTGCGGGGACTTTTCCCCCGAATGCTGGTTGGGACAGCGCGGAGGTGCACAGTGCCATACCATGTGGTCCTGCTCCGGAATCCTGGCAGTGGAGGTCGAGGAGCGATTGGGGCCTGGCAGGGCCTGGATGGTGTATTCGATGGCGACGGACTGATGACAGTCGGATGCCGCAGCATGCTAAGAGAGAAGATGCTGAGGCGCAATGTACACTTTGCCTTATGGGTGGACACAGTGTCCCTTACCCCTCTGCTGGCTGCAGAACTTGAGTCGGGTAGAGCCGTAACACCTGGATTACCTTGCGGGATGCTGCCTGCTATGGCCCCACTTCCGTTTATAGACACGGGCTGAGGTACCTCGCCTCATGTCCTGGACTGCAACTCTCCCTCATTTTTGATCTCGGCTTTGATACCCCCCCGATGACTTATATTTTCTGAGGACGCTTGTTTTAAGAGGACCTATGCCTTTTGGAGTTCTTTTTGGACTACTACTGATACCATCAGACATGTTATTGTTTTCAACACGCTCCCAGGCCTGCTGCGTAATATTCCCATATGTATGTCCCCTTGACCACTCCATCCCCCCCCCGTTTCCCCCCCCCTTTCCCCTTGTTTTCACACGCCACCTGGTGCTGCAGACGCCCCTTCCCCCCCTTTTTTTTCTATTTTATTACTTTTTCTTTTGGCGCTTGGGTCAACTCTGGGTGTGCCATTGTGGTGGCCACCATGGCTCTGCCCACCATACCTGGCCCCAGAGTTTCCCGGCCTTGTGACCTGCACATTTCCATGGCCTCCTACTTTAGGAGAGAGCCAGGAAAGTCACATTTATGGCCTTTGCCACCTCCCTCCCCTTTTTTTTTTTCCCTCCTCCCCTGGAGCACTTTTTGGTATGTCTCCCCCCCCCCACTTTCCTATTTGAATATTGTTTTACTGCTTGCTGAATACTTGTATGTTGATTCTATGGTATTGCTTTCATTTCTTTCACCTAGCTGATTGTACCGCTGACTTTCTTTCAAAATAAAAATTTTGAATAATAAAAAAAAAAAAGTGTTTTTGCAAACCACTACTGGTTCCTGACAGGGTTTTTCTGTGGGTTAAATGTAGGATGAAATAGCAAATTTGCCCATGGGTGTTGATTTTTTTTAGGTAGGTAATAATTAAAGCAAACCCTTCATTATCAAGCATTGTACCTTTTATATTAAGTTTTGTATATTAGGGATGCCTGAATTTATGGTATATCTGCAGTGACTTCGCTTAGGCTAATGTCAGACGAACGCGGTCTGAGCGCAATCTGCGTGCGTGCATAACGGATGTGCGTACTGACGGAAGATACTATAGACACCACACGTATATTGTGAAAATGGGGGGGAAACCCTCCTATGGAATCTGTGTATCTGCTCAGGTTGTGCTGCTGCCTAAATGAGGGTTTGGGGTGATGCTTTGCTAAATCACCCCCGGTTTGAGTAATGTATAGAAAGGATACCCTCTGTTAGGCGCTGCTCCCTAGTGCTCTGAGTGTAAAGCACTATCCTAAACTTGTAAGTTAACAGAGTGTCCTAGTGTCGACACTTGCAGATGAATGTACAATTGTGACAAAAAATTGGAATTTCTCTGAGAGAAAATATACAAAGGACAACATGGACGTATAAGAGAGTCATCTCTCTCATAAGGTTACATCACTAGACTACCACATATTCATTGGTGCACTAAGGCCGGAGGCACACTAGGCGTTAACTTTTGCGCACTAACGCGCGATACCGGCGTGCGTCACTGCATATAGTTAACGCCGATAGAGCAGAACACATGCTTACCACGCTCTGCGCATAACGCGCGCTGAGGGACGTCCGTCATGGAAACACCTTGCTTGTGCGCTAGGATGGACGCGACGTTGGCGCGTCAAATACACTGCGCATGCGAACAACGCACAACGGCCGCGTGAGAACGTCAAATGAGTGCACCTGCGCACTAGCAGCTGTGACAGAGGGAGAGAAGTGTGAAAAAGGCTGTGGTTGTTCTTGCTTGCTGTTTCTTGCCTGTTTCCTGCTGCTTGCCTGCTGTTTCTTGCCTGTTGTTGGTTCCCCCCACACTTTATAACATGGATGTGGAGCTACTCATTGCAGCTGTGCAAGAGCACCCCGTGTTGTGGGACACCGCACACGTGGACTATAAAGATAAGAATAAAAAGGCAAAGGCATGGAGTATCGTTTGCAAGGCGGCTTTCCCAGACTTTGAGACCTCGACGGACCCCGAAAAAAGGATTAAAAGTATGTACCTTTTAATATTTTTTTATTTGTTTAACAGAAGTGGGGGAAAAATTAACTTACAATGACTATATACAACAATTTACAAGTATTTAACAACAACATGTTCTGTAAGAATGTACAAACAGTGAGAACAAAGTTTGACATTTTAAATTCTCCCAAGCTGCCATTGCACTTGTCCGCTGGCAGTACAGAAATAGTTTGCTAAGGCATCTCTGAACCGATTGAGGCTTCTATTAACAGGGCAACGATCTGTGTCATCATGGTCTTCCAAACCCAAAATACTGAGGGAGTCACTAAAATTGTACCCATCGCGGTCACGTATAAAATTATGTAAAACACAACAGCATTTTACTATATCCACAGCAAAATCGACATTCACATCTAATGGCCTATGTAGAATTCGCCATTTGTTGGATAGAATGCCAAAGGAGCACTCCACATACCTTCTGGCTCGTGACAGGCGATAATTAAATATTCTTTTTTTTCACTTAGTTGTCTCCCTCCGTATGGTCGCAATAAATTGGTTGATAACGCAAAAGCTTCATCCCCCATGAAAGCAAAAGGGACAGCAATGTCTGTACCTGGCAACATCTTTGGCTTGGGAATATTTAAGCTATTGCTCCGTATTTGTTGCCAGAGTGTTGAATTCTGAAATACTGTTGAATCAGAGTCTTTTCCATATGATCCAATTTCAACATATGTGAATCTATAGTTGGCATCAGCAACTGCCGGGAGTGCGATTGGAAAAAAATGTTTATAGTTCATGTATTGAGACCTACTCAATTCTGGCTTCACAACACGGATATGTTTCCCGTCCACTGCCCCAAGACAGTTAGGGAAATTGGCTCTATCTTGGAACCCCTCCACTATATCGGCCCATGTACTTTCATTTGGTGTAGGGATGCATTTCTCCTTCAGGGTGTCCCAAATCGTTTGGCACACTTTTCGCACCACCTTGCCCGCTGTTGTTCGTCCAATCCTAAAATTGAAGTGAAGATCTTGCAGACTGCAGCCACAGGCAAGATACCTGTAAGAAAAAATTAGATGTTTTTGGTTATGAGTACTTCCAATTAACATTCATTATGTCATTATTTTTTGCTTTCTAGTACAAGAAGTCATGTCAAAATGGCAAACTGTGCGGGACAACTATGTCCGCAACCAGAAAAAAATTGACGAATGTGGACGGTTCGGCTCAGGGGCCAAGAGGATGCGTTCCTATATATTTGCTGAGCAGCTCTCTTTTTTAAAGAAAAATCTAGTGCCGAGACAAACTGTGAACAGCATAGATGCGACACCATCCTGCTCACAGGACCCAGGGGCCACCCCACCAACACTGAACCTGTCAATAAATACAGAGGCAACGGAAGGAGACTTGGAGGATCTGGTGGAAGGAGCAGAGGATCTGGGCCATGGTGCGGAGGCTCTCGTTGAAGGAGCGGAGGATCTGGTTGAAGGAGCGGCGGCTGTGGTGGAAGGAGCGGAGGCTGCTGCACCTCCGACCGCATCTTCCAGGCGCCAAAGGGGAACTAGTTTGGAGCAGGCGATTCTAAGATTTATGGAGGTACAAATGCGTCCAGAACAAGCAAATAGGGAAGATGACGATCATGTTGCTTTCTTCAACTACATACTGCCTCTGGTGCGTCAGATGACGCGGAATCAAAACATTTATTTTAGGATGCAAACCATGCACAATATATATAGTATTTTGAACCCCCAACTCCCACCCTTGTTCTATGCTGCAGGACATCAGCAGCCGCCGCCCGTCCCGTATGCTGCAGGATATCAGCAGCCGCCGCCCGTCCCGTATGCTGCAGGATATCAGCAGCCGCCGCCCGTCCCGTATGCTGCAGGATATCAGCAGCCGTCGCCCGTCCCATATGCTGCAGGAAATCAGCAGCCACCGCCCATCCCGTATGCTGCAGGAGATCAGCAGCTGCCACCCATCCCGTATGCTGCAGGACATCAGCAGCCGCCACCCGTACCGTATGACGAGGATGTGCTGGAGTATAGAGATTTATAAATTTACATTTTATTGTTAATTTTTCTGAAAAAAAAGTTTTGAAATCTTATTTCTAGTTGTATAAAAAAACATTTCTTTTGCCTTTTAAAAAAAATTATAAAAAGTTTAGGCATCAAATTTTGTTGTTGGATTCATAAGTTATTTAAGACTGAATCAAACATTTCCCACTCCTTGTTGGTGATAAAACATTTCCCACTCCTTGTTGGTGATAAAACATTTCCCACTCCTTGTTGGTGATAAAACATTTCCCACTCCTTGTTGGTCAAACATTTTCTTTACCGTAAGGTGATGACCAGCATCTCTTCTGGTGATATGGTGCCCTGCATTTTTGTGTCCATCTTGGTCAGTGGCTTCTTTACACTGGCCAGCAGTTCATCGAAGGAGACTATGGACATCCGGAGGTAATTAAAAAATTTCACCGGATCTCCCTCTCTTCACGGCTTGTACAGCGTATGGAAATGTCCATGAGTGTCTCTCAAGGAGTTTATGGGATGAACCCACCACTTCCTTTACTTCTTTAGTTTCTGCGAATACGCATATGCCAAAAGAGTAAACAGAACTGCATCTGTCCCATCCATCTCGCAACAAACACCTCACCACAACACGCTTATTTTTTCTTTCAACACATAATTGTTTTCAACTTTATTAAAATTTATTTTATGCCAGCCCAGCTTTTTTTTCCCCAGCTCAAAAATACATGTTTTACGACGTGCGTCAGAATTAACGCATCGTCTGGCGTCTACCATCTTTTCCATCATTTTTAACGCACGGGTGCGTCGTTTAAAAGTTAACGCCTAGTGTGCCCCCGGCCTAAGGAGTATCCTCGATCCTTCATCCAGTTTGTTATACCCCAGATCGTATAAATTTAGAGACCTATATTGGGTGTAGCCACAAATAAATTGTGCTTTACAACACCAACTACTGCATTCTGCTACAAGAGGGCACTACACCCTGTGGCGTCACTAGAACCTCTATTGCTAAATATTGGTCATGTGTTTTAAACGACCATTATTGTCGTATGTGAATGAATTACACAACCTGTTCACTGATACCAATTTTTTGTCACAATTGTACATTCATCTGCAAGTGTCGACGCTAGGACACTCTGTTAACTTACAAGTTTAGGATAGTGCTTTACACTCAGAGTACTAGGGAACAGCGCCTAACAGAGGGTATCCTTTCTATATAGACACCACACGGTCTGGTTTTTTTTGACGGATGTAGAAAAAAAAGGGAATATGGGAAACAAAATTAATTAAAATTAAAATACAGGTACAGTCAGCCAGACCATAAAAACTTCTGAACGTCAGCATGATGGACGTCGCAAATGCGCTGCACTACGCGGACGCGGCGCACTCTGGGTGTCTGTCGTAGCGCTTTTACGTCAAGGCCTAAATGGCGTCCATTGCCAACTGCGTGGTGTGTGCGCACTTCGGTGCACACGTACTTTGTGTGTTGATCTCTATTGATCACAAATCAATGCTAGGACGGACGTTAAACTGTGCGGCGACACGGACTTGATGACTGCATTCGTCTAACGCTAGCCTAACTCGCGGATGACTTTTTTCTGGCCATCGACATTCTTCTCGTTCGATGTCCAAAATTGATCTCTAGTGGTTTGCCTGTATTTGCTCACAAGGGGTTTGTCCCGCCCCATCACAACCTCATCGACCTTTAGTGATCCCTGTCCACCGATCACTTTGGACCTCACCCACTTGTGCTACCTGTAAGTCAGATTTTCTCATGTTAAATGGGAAACACATTTAGACGATGCGCTACGCGCCATATACTAAGACGATTTTTCTTTTTACGGTGAAAATACCAGGAATACAAAACCGCATCTTGAATTTAAATGAGGGGCTTTGTATTTATCCGCGGGAAAATCTGTGCTGTGAATTTATACCATGAAGGAGGATTCAATTGTAATCTAATTACCATCAGCATTTATTTGTAGTCTAAAGGTAGTGATATGTGTGATTGCCTGCAAGAGAAGGATTTCAGAAATAGATCTGTAAAACACATATTTTCCCGTTTCCTTACTTCCTGTGCTTTGAATATATTTGATCCTTGTATATTATATGTTCTTCAAAAAGCAAACAAACAAAAGCAGACAACTAACAAAAAAAAAAGCAATTTTTATTTTAACGTCTTGAGATTCAATACATGAATGGCCTGTATGCTTGAGGGAATTAATCATTTCGCCGGCGTTTGTTTATATTTAGACTTTGCTTAAAAGAAAATATAATGTAATAGTAGTATGATTTCATACACATGCCAATTTGCATACAAATCGAGATTTGTGTCTCTTGTATTTTTTGATTATATTTACCATGTGGATGAAATTGCAATTTTCATTTCCCCAGCTCTCCTTAATGCGTCTCTATTTAGATTTACTTTACTGCGCGTGAATATAACTTTACGTTATATGATCTATGAATATTTGGAGCTAGAAACAAGCGGCACGTGAAACCTGGTCGAGCAATACAAACAAGGAACTTTAATGGGAAAGTAAAATACAGGTAGAACTGTGTTCCACCCCCCCCCCCGATAGAGGATTTAACCCCGTCATTACCAGTGATTTTCCATAAAACCACTGTCAGGAGCCATTGTTTGTTTGGGGAAAATCACTTTTCATGACTTATACATTAGATAATGTCTGTGAATTTTCCCAATGTATTTCGTACTGTAACATACCAGTGCACAAACAGTTAAGCACACCACGTGACACACTTACCTGAATAAAGGACTGTGCTCCGCTCCAATCCAATCCACGCTTCATCATTGATACTCAAACCTCAGAGTGAAATGCTGTGCTCTGCTACTCTGAAACCCGAGCCTTACCCTGAACCATATTCAACTACCTGTTCCTATATACCACCAGCTTCCTTCTGCCAAGCACTCGCCATACCTTCTGGTTCCTGCACCAGCAACCACCTTTCCCATCATCTGCAGTATCCAGCCTGGTTAGACTCAATCTACTCAAACACCTCCACCCATACCTATCTGTGTGTGCAGATCACTGCAACTTGGGCCCATATTACCCTCACCCCAGTGCCACCTCGGTACCATCCCTGACACATGCTCAAAATTCTATGTATCCAAAAAAAGGGACCGATTTATAGTTAACCTAAAATGGCGATTAACCGCTTCACTACCGAGGTCTAGATATATCGGGCTTCATAGTTACCATCCAGTGCCTCAACATCACGTTATCTTGATCTGTTGATTGTAGCCCAAAAGCAAATGAAATTCATTTGCTGCAAACACATTGCATTAGCTTTTGGGCTGCAGAAGGTGCCTCTAAAGTTTTAGTCCTGCCGGTATAATGACTAAAGCACTAAAACTGTAAAATCAGCTTTTGAATGCTCTGACATATCGGGCTTTCAGCAGCCGATGCAGGGGAAAATAAATCAAGCTGCAGCTGTAATTGCTGTAGCTCAGTTTGGCAGTAGATGTCGCTATTTACTGGCTAAATAGGTTATTTACTGTAAGAACAATTTTTTACTGTATATTTAATTAAAAATGAATTTACAAAAAACACTGGTTTTTGACAATGTTTTTTTGGAAAATCACTTGGTAGCGAAGGGGTTAAAAGCCCACCTGCCCACATCAAGGCATCTCTCACTGGGAAAAGCAAACCAAAGTAAAGCTAAATGTGTGCAAAAATATATCTGCAAAACAAATAAAAATACAACGAAGTGCCTCGTTGACAGCATATTAAGTATTAAAAAAAAAACCTGTAAGGAAACAGAAAGATAGAATATATTATCACTTTGTAGAGACATTTATTCGAGATGCTATCTCTTTAAGAGGGCACTTCATTGTACAGTACTTTTATATTTTTATATGACCCTTAAAACTCTAATTGGAAAGCTTTTTAATATCTTCCGTTATTATTATAATTATTTTACCCGCTTCCAGCAATTAGCTTTATTTACACGAGACATCTAGTGTATAACTGCTGCAAGAACTTACAAGAACACCGGTGGTCGTCATCATCCATAATCGGAACCTTCATAGGACCAAGATGTTGTCCATCCCTTGCTGCTTGTTACTCTGTAGAGCTACATTTCACACTTGTATTCTTCTCATTCCCCTTTGCTGATTTCCTGGTGACAGACTTCTTATGTATTCCTGATTGCAAAAAAAATATTCTGCTGTCACCAACTTTTGCTACCTCTATAGACTGAGAAATTGTACTGCGTGCAACCACAATACAGATCAGAATACTACACTAACTGCATTGACCTTGAGTCCTCGCTCGCCGTGCCGGTGTGCTATCCTTAGGGACCGCACTTTTATCATTCCCTGTGCTGCGATTCACTACCTCAGAGGTCTGTCTCCATCGCAGTCTCTTTGAGTAGTGTGTTACTGTACAGGTGTGTGTTGCCTGAGTTTCAGGTTTCTAAGGCAAGAGGATCTTAGAAACGTGTGTAGAAAAGCAAGTATGTGAAAATAAATTAAACAAGTCCTTGTGCTATAAGTAATATAGTTAAAAGGAGATTTATTGGGATTTATTCTCAGAAAAAGCATTAAATGGTTAAGAACTGATTTTAAATTATATATATTTTTCGGGGTAAACAGACCATTTGTGCCTAGTAGCATATATACATTATTTATTTAAAATAGTTAAGGCTGCTAATTTCCCTTTACCTAGCCAGGCAGAAGAGAGAGATACAGGCACTCCAGCTTGTTTTCGTGGTAAGTTTATTGGGCTTGCATCAAACAAAGTCAACATTTCGACTCTAAGGCTAGGGTCAGACGAACGCATTTTTCACGTGCGTTTAGCCGCACGAAATCACGGCCGTGCTAGCAGCAAATGACATCCAATGCCGGGGAACATACGACGAACGGCCGCACGAAAGTTCGTCCGTGCAACGCAAGTGGCCAACGAACACATTTTTTCGAGAACGTCAAACCGCTACTACTGACGTACAGAGTGCGCTGCGGCCGCATAGCGGCGTGTTTGCGTGATTGGGAGACGTCAGACGCTGCACACGTCCGGCCTACATAACGTCCAGATGCAAAAGGGTTTTATTGATGATCCGTACAAAATCACGTACGAAAATGCGCATCGTATGACCGCTATCGCGTATTCCGTGACAAAATACATCCATTCGTTCGAACGCACTTTTTCAGGACAACGTGAAAAATGCGTTCGTCTGACCCTAGCCTTAGACGAGTCTTTTTCAGGTTTTATAAAAGAGACTTGAAATATACTAATCTTAGGGCCCTATTACATTCTTCACTCAAAATCGCACGCGCAACGTATGAATTTTTGCGCAAAGTGTTAACCGCTAACGCGCGTAAATCAACCCTGGTATCACAATCCTCGCACATTTTTCATCTGTCAAAAAATAACGCGCATAAAACGGACGCGCAAAAACGCAGAAATCAGTGTGCGGACTGTTTTTTCACGCGATTCAGCCAATCAGAATTAAGAACCACAATTCTCTCCTGTCAAAGTCAATCTGCGCATATATGCTGCAGCAATAATAAAAACTCGCACAACTTCTCAATTTTTTTGTTTGGGTATGTGTAGAATGTGTAACTATAGTTTGCTGCGTATTTTTTTTTGGGCTGGTGTATTTGGGTTCGGCCAGGTTGATAGAATTTGCCATTAACACCAGCTTTTAGGAGTTGCTAAAATTATGCGCGCAAAGGCTGTGCGTTAGAAACTGCGCAAAGATTGTAATACCATCTGCGTACCAGCGCACAAACGCATTTGCGCTCACAATGTTAAGTATAGGATGCTTGAAGTACAATAAGCTTGTGCAGTGTTCGCGCAGGTTCACCTGCAGTAGAAGTATACGCACGTTTGTTGCGCTGACTTTGTAATACGACGTTATGCGCAAAGGGTTTTGCCCCTTGCGTTAATGCGTTTTTGCGTGCGCGCAAATGTTTGCGTGAAGATTTTAATAGGGCCCATAGAGTGGAAATGTCATCTTTGTTTGATACAAGCCCAATAAATTTGAGCTGAATATAAGCTGGAGTGTCCGTATCGGCTTCTGTCTGGATAAGTATGCTCCGAGTTGGCCTTTTCTAATGCTTGTTGCATTCACATTTAGGCTGGCTGTCCACTGGGTCCGTAGTCGGACGACCAATTTGGCCGCCGACTACAGACATCTTTTTTGAACGATCTTTGTCATCCACTGGAGTTGACTATGGATGACTCAGATTGACCAATGGACAGACCATCAAATGCAACCGAATGCTGCCGAAGACCACCGGCCTGAAGAAAAAAATAACACCACCAAACGATGCCGGAGAGCGCCCAATTGAAAAAAAAAATGCAACTCCGCTATTCTTCTAATATGTGTTTATAAACAAAAAAAAACGATCCATTTAAAATGTGCCTAAATAATAAAAAGATCGGTTAAAAAATTTTTTTAAGGTTCTGTTACAGGATTTTTTTAAAAAAAAAGCCTTTTTAAAAAGTTTGAAAAGAAAATTGCGAAAAAAATTACCAAAAATACAAAAAAGATGTTCGGAAAAATAAATAAATAAAAAAGACTTTCTGCTGAAAATGAAAAGAATAAACAGTTTAATAAAAAAAAAATTAAAACAAAAATATTATTTTACATGGAATCCAAGGGGATTCACCTGTTTTACCTGTTGAACTGAACCACCGAAAATCAGGGCATTTTTTTCATGTTTGCTGTACCAGGTAGTTCGTCTTCATCTGACAAATCCCACTCAAATGGGAAGGATCGCTAGTCTGATGTAGTCGCACAAAGTCGTCTGAAGTCGTCTGATGGAAGTCGGAGACAGTGGAACAGGGTTGATTCTCCTCTGTGTTGTGGGATTAGTCGGACGACTACGACGACTTGTTGGTCGCACAAATACGTACCCAGTGGACTACCAGTTTTATGGTATGTATTGAGGTTTGTTGCCCCCTAGCAGGGTTATTCAGAGAAAGTTGAAAAGTAGGAGAATGGCAGCAGAAGAGAACAATCTAGACCAAATAGCCAATTTGGAAAGTGAGATAAATGGGAGAATTTTTCTAGTTTGGCTATTTTGACCTAGATTTTTCACTTCTCCAGCCATTCTCCTGGTTTTCACCTCTCTCTGAATAACCCCGTATGTGTGTTTGTTTGAAGATTTTCACTGTGCAACTTTGCTCCAGCTCTCGTTGTTTTCGTTATCCCTCCAATAAGGCTTGTCGACTCCAAATTCAGAAATCAGCTCAGAAGCTCTGTTGAAACTACGCAATGTTTTTTATTTTTAATTTTTATTTCTTTATCTTTCTTTATAGTATTTTGATTTGCTTTTTCAGTGTCGGTACAAAGGTTTTGCACTGCAACGTCTTACTTTTTGAGCATGCGTCCTCGCTCTTTTTCTTATGCTGTAACCTTATGACGGTATGGTGGAATTTATTGATGGCGTACGAAATGTTGCTGACCGAACCCTTTGAAATCCTTCGATGCCGCACGTCTCTACAGCATTGAAAAACTATATATTGGAAAATAAAAGAACAAAACACTTCCTTGCTTCCTTTTGGGCATACTGTCTCCATGTTACGTCTCACGGCTATATGATATCTTTTATGGTTGGATTTTGAATCATTTGACTTATTGAAGAAACGTGTTACATCCGCTGCAATGAGGACAAGCAAACTGTGCTTAACGCGTGTAAGTTAATTAGTCTCCAAGGACAAGCTACCAGTAAATAATACTTGAGACTATTCCAGTAATAGGCTGTACTCAGTGCTTTATTTTCAGTTTAGATGTAGCTATACTTCTGTTATGACTTTTTTATTAGTAATGGTAATATTGTGAGCTGTAAAGCTGACACGCGCATACTGCTTTTATGAGGACAAATAGTGTTATTTTGATCATGACCTCATTACATCTTGCACAGTATGGTTCCATTTTGGGTATTCATCAGATCACTTGGCATTTTTATTTGTTACACTGTATTTTTGTTTTAGATATTATCAATGTTTTTTTATCCTATAAAACTGCATTGTCTCTACGCACTTACTACCTATCTGTACTAAGTCACTGTTCCATGCATCGCAGGGTTAAGGCTGGGGTCAGACCAGCGCACTTTTAACGTGCGTTCTGGCGCACATAATTACGGCCGCACTAGCAGCAGATGACGGGCAATGACGGCCAATATACGATGTACGGCCACACAAAAGTCCGGCCGTGCAACGCAAGTGGAATTTGAACGCATTTTTTTGAGAACGCTGAACTGCTAGTACTGACGTACTGAGTGCGCAGCTGCGGCATAGCGGCGTGTTTGCGTGATTAGGAGATGTCAGACGCTGCTAATGTCCAGCCTACATAACGTCCAGACGCAAAAAGAGTTTTATTGACGATCCGTACAAAATCACGCCCGAAAATGCGCGTCGTCTGACCGTGTTTTGCGCATTCCGTGAAAAAATACGTTGATGCGTTCGGACGCACTTTTTCACGTTCGCGGGAAAAATGCTTTCGTCTGACCCTAGCCTTAATATAGTCACTTGTATATACGCAGGCATTTCTTTTTTACTTTTAAAAATACAATAAGTCCAGTAACCTTTCTTACTTTCTTATTTGAGGTCGTTGTTTTGTAAAACATTTTACGTATCTGAATTATCAAAAACATGGAGGGTTATTCAAAGAGAATCGAAAAGCCACAGCACGTTCGGTGACTTTTCGTTCTCTTCAATTCGGAACGATTTGGCGATCCCATTTCGGCGACCCTGCAGTGTGTTAAGCAAGCACCACAGGGCCGCCGTAATGCAGGGAAAAGTCGCCGCAAACCCGCCGAAAACTCACCGCAAAACGAGGGCGAACGCACACGAAACCCGTAAAAACATCTGGATTAATCCGTCGAAGACGCCGGAGAAACCCGAGCAGGAGCCGATCACAGCGCAGAGCAGTCGCCGGAAAAACCCGACACCGCAGACGAATGGAGTGAAAAAACCAAAAAACAGTTCGCTCAAATGTTTGAAAAGTGAAACGCTGTTTGCAAAGAAACTACTGAGTGAAAATGTCTGAAATTTACATATGAGGTCCAATGAATGATAATAAAAAGGGCTGTTACAGAAAAAAGAACAAACGTTTAAAAAAAAAGAGAAAAAAATAAAATCGGCAACAAAATCCTGAAAAATGCTTAATATATCCCCAAAAATCTATAAGTAAAGAGACTTTTTACTGCAGATTATTATAACAAACGGTTTATTAGATATTGAATTAAAACTGGAATTTTTTTAACATTGAAGCCTATGGGATTCGCCTGAATAAATCTGCCGCATGAAGCAACCGAATGGCAGGGCAATTCGTCAACTTTTCACTGCTGGGTTTTGTTCTCTGAATAGACGAAGCTATGGGGATTTCACTGCCCTCGAACAGGCACCGAACAGGCACCATATGTGCAGGCAATTCGCCAACATTTGGCGAACTGCCTGCTCTCTGGATAGCCGAATAGCCAAGAAAGGAAACCGAACGCCGATTTTCAGCGTTCAGTTACCTTTCGGCTGCCATTCGGATCTCTTTGAATAACCCTGATGGTTTCACTCCTTAACCCCTTCACTACCAAGTTGGTTTCCATATAGCCAGTGTCAGGACCCTGTGGGCTTACAGAAAACACATTTGCAGTAGACATACATTGAAAATGGATCTGTAAATCATAAAAGCACATTTTTATACTGTATGCGCTATTTGACAGGCAGATAGTGCCATCTGCTGGCTAAAAAGTGCTACTACATCTCTATAGTACAGTCTGGGCTCCATTTTTACGTAAAGAAAGAAATGGATTCTAAGCTGTTCTGGCACCTCGGTTGCTATGTAAAATGAATTGCTAAATGAATTGTTTGCCATAAATGAAATTTCTTTGCATTGCACCAACAGGTGCTTCGATGATCAAGTATACTCAATCTTGGTAGTGAAGGGGTTATGTTCCATTGGTGGAACCAAACAGGGTAACAGGAAGATCCCAATAATGTGACCACTGGTCGTCTAATTAGGTTCTTTGGTGTCTAATGGTGTAAGGGGCGAATGGAATCATTAAAGAAAACTACAACTGCCATATGCAGGGAAGAAAAAACACTTATACATTAATAATAAAATCAAGCTCACAGTCTCTGCCTATATTATACTGTGTTCTCAGCTGACTATCAGGTCTATTCAAAGAAAGGTGAAACTCAGGAGAATGACTGGAGAAGTGCAAAGTCTAGGTCAAAATAGCCAAACCAGAAAAATTCTCCCATTTATTTCACTTTCCAAATCGGCTATTTGGTCTAGATTTTTCTCTTCTCCTGACAATTCTCCTGATTTTCACATTTCTTTAAATAGACCTGTATGTTTCCCCTGTAAGGGTGGGGGATAACATTTTCATAAGAAGTATCAGCCTATGTATATGCACTTAGGATGAAAAAACCTAAACTATAGTTTCCAACCCCCTTTCTTGTCCTCCATCCTTGACTTAACTGGGGAAATGGAATTCACCATTTATGGAACATTTTAATGGAACACTCTACCCTTAAAAATAAATATATAACTGTATATGGGTAGAATTATATAAATGTATGTATGTGAAAGTATAATTGAACTGAGTTTTTCATTTGGTTCAGGCAATAGTCAAGATCATGAAAGTAAATACAACGTATGAGAACCTGAAATGATTAGTGAACATTACAGTTGTCTGAAATTACTCAATAAATGGAGCCACTAAATAGAAGAGACTCAAAAGTGAAAATGTATAAGGCAAGGTTTGATGTTTCCCATTCTATAGTCTTGAAAAGGTCTGGGACCTCAGAGTTAACAAATTCAGAAGACCAACTGACATCACTAAAGCATTTTTAACGTGTATTTAGGCGCGCTTAATCACGGCCGCAGTAGCAGCAAATGACGGGCAATGACAGCCAATATACGAAGTACGGCCGCACGAAAGTCCGGCCATGCAACGCAAGTGGAAAATGAAATCATTTTTTCGAGAACGCAGATCCGCTAGTACTGACGTACAGAGTGCGCTGCGGCGGCATAGCAGCATGTGTGCGTGATTAGGAGATGTCAGACGCTGCTAATGTCCAACCTACATAACGTCCAGACGCAAAATGTGTTTTATTATGATCCGTACAAAATCACGCACGAAAATGCGCGCCGTCTGACCGTTTTCACGCATTCCGTGAAAAAATACGTCAATGCGTTCGGACGCACTTTTTGACGGTCGCTGCGAATAATGCGTTCATTTGACCCTAGCCTTAAGGGTGTAGTTATTAATTGTTGGAGGTTGCAAAGGCCAAATCTCCTTCTGGGAGTGTAGATGTGAGTCTAAACCATAACATTTTATGGAAAATACTAAAAAAGTGGTATAAGGACCCAACGTTTACTATAAAGCCTCAAAAAAAAATCAATCAGGGTGTAGTAGTGAATGGATACCAAGGAACCTCAAAGCAGACAAATGAACATTAAGAATAGCCAGGTCAAAAAGACAAAACAAAAATAAATAAGTAAAAATATTTAATAAATCATTTTACAGTTGCAAAACCCGTAGAGATTAGGCTCTGTATTGGTCTTGTTGTACAATCAAGAGATCCCCCGTTACTGAGGCATCATGAGAGGAATACGGAGGAGCACAATAGTGATAGTAATGCTGTACAGATACTATAGTAGCAGTAGGAAACAGGCCTTCGTGGGTCTGTGGGTATAGTAAAGAGTGAAAAGGAAATAATTTAGAAATAAAGGCTACTTTGTATCCCAATGTTGCTTGTGTCACATCTCCACATAAACACATAGTAGAAAAGACTGCACTTGATACAATGTCTGTGAGCGCTCAGCAGACTTAAAAAGTGCCAGATCTAACTGTGCCTTGCCCTATGTCTCGGGGGGACCTGATTGTCAGGAAATCAGTTATGTTGCATAGCTCTAGCTCTACGCGTTTCGCTGTATGCCAGCTTCATCAGGAGCATTCATTGAGCAGCAAGCTGCATAGCTGAAAATTTGAGCGAAAACAGCTTGCTGCTCAGGGAATGCTCTTGATGCCGCTGGCATGCAGCGAAACGCGTAGGAAACCTGCATGACAGTTTACATACACTTTTACGTATTTTATAAAGTTGAAATTTGATGAAATGAGATGGTGTATTGAATTGCGAAATTGTTTATATTTCTTCCTCATCAGCTGAACTTTTATAAACTATAACAATAATCTCTCTAAAATTGCCTTATTTATTTTAAAGTTTGTAAACTCATCACTGGTGCGGTGCTTTTTGATTACAAATGAAAATCTATTTAAAAAAAAACAAACAAAACGAAACCGAGATCAGCTCCTGTGCTTTACTGAACTCTCCACTCAAAAAAGTCAATTTCTTGGATTTAAAGACCAGATCCATAATGTGAAGCTTTAAAGTAACTGGTTTGTTTTAAGATAAACTGTGAAGGTCAGTTGTAAATAATTAAACACGTCTTTAACTTCATCATGTGTAATGTTTATTAAATACAGTACAGATTTTTTAACTGCCAATTATCAGCAAAATCAATGTTATTTTCAGAGCCTCCATAAACTCAAAGCCTATGTGAATGAACAACATGTAAAGTCATTCCTGGTTTGTTTTGCTCATTTAAATTATTTATGGAGCTGAACAAAGAATTATAATACAATGACTTGATAAATCTAGAGTTTATTATTCTCATTTTCAGTATGCTGTACGGCAGTCCACATTTAACACTTTGTGTGTGGTTCATAGACGATAACTACAATGAGAAGATTCCAATAAACATCATATACTATGTTTAGATCATTTATTACAAAAATCCAAAAAACGTCTTGGAATTGTCCCTCACACAGTTAGGGAAAAAACAGATTTCCTAATTTCCTATTGATAATATATCATTATTATATGTGTATGGCATATCCTGCCAGAATGCTATAACAAAAAATGTAAAAAAATAAATAAACATTTCCATAAAAATTTCAATCTACGTGTAAAATATTGTTTTTTACGTTTTATCATCCAAGCTTTTGTGGTTATATATCCTATGGGGTACATGTTAAAAAAAAAATAGGAATGGGAACCCGTTACTGTATTTCTTTTAGCTTTATTTGACGGGTTTATCGACTGCATTCAGTAGGTTTATCGGCGGCGTTCAGCGGATCCTGTGCGGCGCACTTCGGGGACCCTGTGGTGAATGCTGAATTCACCGCAGGGTCGGCGATCTGAACTCACCGAAGTGCGCAAGCGAGAGCGCACTAGAATTTCAGTGATGTCTGAATTACCCTTATAGTGTTAGGCTACTGTTTCTGTTGGCTTTATAATTAGGGGTAAGGTTGCTGTTATGGTTAGGGTTACTGTAAGGCTAGGGGCAGACGAACGTATTTTTCACGTGCGTTTAGCCGCACGAAATCACGGCCGTGCTAGCAGCAAATGACGTCCAATGCCGGGGAACATACGACGAACGGCCGCACGAAAGTTCGTCCGTGGAACGCAAGTGGCCAACGAACGCATTTTTTCGAGAACGTCAAACCGCTACTACTGCCGTACAGAGTGCGCTGCGGCCGCATAGCGGCGTGTTTGCGTGATTGGGAGACGTCAGACGCTGCACACGTCCGGCCAACATAACGTCCAGACGCAAAAAGGGTTTTATTGATGATCCGTACAAAATCACGGATGAAAATGCGCATCGTATGACCGCTATCGCGTATTCCGTGAAAAAATACGTCCATTCGTTCGAACGCACTTTTTCACGGACAACGTGAAAAATACGTTCGTCTGACCCTAGCCTTAGGGTTAGAGTTAAGCTTATTATTTCTGCTTGTTTTAAGGCTAGGGTCAAACGAAGGCATTATTCGCAGCGACCGTCAAAAAGTGCGTCCAAACGCATTGACGTATTTTTTCACGGAATGCGCGAAAACGTTCATACGATGCACATTTTTGTGCGTGATTTTTTTTACGGATCGTCAATAAAACACTTTTTGCGTCTGGACGTTATGTTAGACGGACATGAGCAGCATCTGACTTATCCTAGTCACGCACACACGCCGCTATGCCGCCGCAGCGCACTCTGTACGTCAGTACTAGCGGTTCTGCGTTCTCGAAAAAATGCGTTCATTTTCCACTTGCGTTGCGAGGCTGGACTTTCGTGTGGCCGTACTTCATATATTGGCCGTCATTGTCCGTCATTGCTGCTACTGCGGCCGTGATTAAGTGCACATAAACGCACGTTAAAAATGCGTTAGTCTGACCCCAGCCTTAGAGTAGGGGCAGTGCCAATGACGTGCGCAGCCCATTTCATTAGGGTGCGCACTCATGGAATGTTTATTAATTGCATATGCTTTTGTACAGAACAGTTATTTTTAGTTAGGAATAACCAATGTTTATGCAGACATACAGTCAATGTCCTTGCAATTTATCATGAACCAGATAAGGAACATCCAAAATATTTATGTAGGGGGTCAAAGATGAACCCTTCATCTAACATTAGGGTTTGCTTGGGCACACCCAGCACACCATGTGCGCACACCTATGGGCAGTGCTATTTTTAAAGTTAGGGTTACTATTTCTGCTTGTTTTAAGATTATGGTTAGATTTACTGTTAGGGTTAGGTTACTGTATCTGTTGGTTTTATGATTAGGGCTAAGGTTACTGTTACGGCTAGAGGTAAGGCTACTATTTCTGCTTGTTTTATGATTAGGGTAATGTTACTTTGAGGGCTAATGGTTACTATTTCTGGTTGTTCTACAATTAAGGTTAGGGCTAGGGTTAAAGAATGTGCATTGCACAGTGAGTGTAATTGTTTCCAGTCATCTGAACTGATCCAATCACATTCTGGTCGCTTCATATCGATTTGTAAAATTAATTTTGGGAAGCTACTTGGCTCTGCGGCTCAATGATTCCGAATTCAGATGAAATCGCCAAATTTGCCAGCATTCCGCCGACTTTGTATTTGGTTCTAATATATTTGCACAAGTCATTTGCCGATTATTTTCAAACATCTACAAATTGAAACTCACAGACACTGATATTCTAATATTGACAGAATTATACACAGATTCATAAACATCCTGGTCGTCTAACGTGCTTGTGAAAATAAGAAACATCTGTTTGTCGGTCTGCCCCTCCACAGACGCACCTCATTTCTGGTGATGGTGTGGAGCGTCCGGTTACTGTGAGGAGGCAGCATATGGAGAGAGAGCTGGCTGCCTTTTTTCCCTATAGTGTCTTTGGATATCTTCTGCTGCCAGTTTGTGCGGGCACTCACCATAGTGCACCCCAGTGGCATTTTTCACTTTTAGTTTATTTATTTATTTATTTATAAAGGATTTTACCAGGAAGGATACATTGAGATTTCTCTCGTTTTCAAGTATGTCCTGGGTTCAAGAACATTGAGTGGTTACAGAAATGCAAAAGTAGTAAAATGCAAGAAATTAACACAAAACAAATATACGGATTAACAGAAAATAAATATGTAGGAAATATAGTCATTATGTTACATGTTTACAGGTGCATTCCGTATTGAGGTATGTTAATAGGGAACTCTTAAGGGACTTTAGACTGGGGGAAGATTTGACGGTGTCTGGGAGGTTATTCCATAATTGTGGTGCTCTGTAGGAAAATGAGGATCGAGACACTTGCTTTTTGTATTGTGGTATTGCAAGTAAGGTGCTGATCCAATATGCCTATACGTTGCAGTAAGCAGTGCGCCAGGCTGCCAATGCAGCACATAGTAATTACCAAAAGTGCCACTGTCTCAGCATGGGGTCTTTTGGGCCACAGCATTTAATGGTTAAGGTGCAGTAGGAGCTAGAAACGCAGCAGCTAAGTAGATGACTTATAGGAGATATGATATATGGCAACCCTCTGCACCCAACACACACTGCCCAGTAGTCATTCGCCCCATTGTTGCCCAGAGCAACCTGCGCTTGTCTGTATTTGATATGCACCATATATAACATTTTTTACTTCTGCTTTGATGGAATCTACTCCCACTTATAAATATCATAAGAGATACCTAGAAGTGGTATAATTGAAATTCATTGTCTCTGCCAAGATTCTGCCATCTCACACATTTTAATCTGTCTTCGCTCTTTGCATACATTTGACTTGGATAGTCCTTGGTTTAGGTTTATGCAGGTTGTCAGATGACGGCTAGTTTCATTAGCGAGAAACTTGCTATATATTCTATGTTTTAAAGGGAGTGTAACGCAGAGACTGAATATGCAAATTGTATTATATTTCAAAATGAGCTTACCCTATAGGGGGTCCTATTCCATTCCTATTGCTGACATGGACACGGTAAGCAGGAAAACCTTGCAGATTTTCCTTTACCAGCTCCATGTTATTGTCATATTCCGGGATTGGTGCTATCTCAGCACCTCGTACGGAACCTCCCTGATACTCAGAGTACCACATCCCCGGCATGGCGAGTATCAGCTCCTGGAGTCCATAGCACTTCATAAAGGGTGGTGCTTCCCGGCCGCGAACCCTGTGCAACCTCGCTCCCGCGCAATGCTGCAGAGTTATCGTGGAGGGAGACTAGGAACAATTTTTTCCCAGTTTCAATCTGTTCGCGGCCAGAAGGAGCAGCGGATCGGGCCACTCTTTTCTCTGTGGGAGGAGAGCTCAGTTTGGTATTTAATAGGGTAGGGGGGATTAGAGCGTGTTAAATTATTTTGCATTTGCAGAATCATTAAGGCTGGGGTCAGACTAACGCATTTTTAACGTGCGTTTAGGCGCACTTAATCACGGCCGCAGTAGCAGCAAATGACGGCCACTATACGAAGTACGGCTGCTAGGGATGTGCGTTTCGGGTTTCGGAATTTCGGAATTTTCACGAAATTTCCCGATTCGTGTTTTCGGATGCGGCCGAATTTCCGAAGATTTTTAGATCCGAAAATGTCAGATCCGAAATGTTTTCCGAGCCGAAACGAAATATTTTCGGATTTTTCGAATGGACTTGAAATGTGTCAAACGAGGAGAACAGATGTTCCGAAAAACGAAAATTTTCTGAAAAACGAAAATTTTTCAAAATCACAAAAAGTCGATACAAAAACCGAGCACAGTGACACGAAAATACGAAAAATGGTCGATATTCCGAAAAAAAAATGTACCCGAAAAACGGGCCGAACCGAATCGAATCGAAACCGAAATCGGTCGAAACGAGCCGAATCAAAAAGTTTAAAAATCCGAAAAATCGAACCGAATCGAACCGAAAAAAAAATCGGTGCACAAGCCTAACGGCTGCACGAAAGTCCGGCCGCGCAACGCAAGTGGAAAATGACCGCATTTTTTTGAGAACGCAGAACCGCTAGTACTGACGTACAGAGTGCGCTGCGTCCGCTATCGGCGTGTGTGCGTGATTAGGAGACGTCAGACGCTGCTAATGTCCAGCCTACATAACGTCCAGTCGCAAAAAGTGTTTTATTGACGATCCGTAAAAAAATCACGCACGAAAATGCGCATCGTATGACTGTTTTCACTCATTCCGTGAAAAAATACGTCAATGCGTTCGGACGCACTTTTTGACGGTCGCTGCGAATAATGCGTTCGTTTGACCCTAGCCTTAGCACCAGCTTTTGTGAGTTGTCAAAATTTTGGCTTGCGCGTCCCGACGGTAAATTGTGCCAGCACTTTGCAATACCTCACTTGCCAAAATGCTAAAAATAGATTGCGCTCCTCATGATAAGTATAGGAGATGCTTAAGTACTGTAAGCTGATGCAAGATGTGAGGCGCAAAACATTTTCACCTGACTGTAGCATAGAAATCAAGAATATCGCTGGTCCTAGCGATTACATTTCGAGATGCTACATTTGCACCTAGTATGGAATAGAGCCCAGGACATTTTAGTCGTGAGAAAGCATGCATAATTGACAGTGGGCCGAATTACAATCTTCGCGCAAACGTTTGCGCCGGCGCAAAAAAACATTAACGCGAGGGGTAAAACCCTTTGCGTTGAACGTCGTATTACAATGTCAGCGCAACAAACATGCGTAATTGTCTACTGCAGGTGAACCTGCGCGAACGTTGCGCAAGCGTACTGTACTGCGCGTCCTACACTTAACATTGTGAGCGCAAATGCTTTTGTGCGCTGGTACGCGGATGCTATTACGATCTATGCGCAGGATTTAACGCACAGCCTTTGCGCGCATAATTTTAGCGACTCCTAAGGCTGGGGTCAGACGAACGCAGTGCGAACGCACGTGCAGCCGCACTTTATCACGGCCGTAGTAGCAGCAAATGACAGCCAATGACGGGCAATATACGAAGTACGGCCGCACGAAAGTGCGGCCGCGCAAAGCAAGCGGCAAACAAACGCATTTTTTCTAGAACGTGATACCGCTAGTACTGAGTGCGCTGCATCCGCTAGCGGCGTGCGTGCGTGATTAGGAGACGTCAGACGCTGCTAATGTCCGGCCAACATAACGTCCAGACGCAAAAAGGGTCTTATTGATGATCCGTGCGAAATCACGGACGAAAATGTGCATCATATGACCGCTATCGCGTATTCCGTGAAAAAATACGTCCATTCGTTCGAACGCACTTTTTCATAGACAACTTGAAAAATACGTTCGTCTGACCCTAGCCTAAAAGCTGGTGTTAATGGCAAATTCTATCAACCTGGCCGAAACCAAATACACCAGCCCAAAAAAATAATACGCAGCAAAGTATAGTTACACATTCTACACATACCAAAGCAATAAAATGGAGAAGTTGTGCGTGCATTTATTATTGCTGCAGCATATATGCTCAGATTGACTTTGACACTAGGCGCATAAACTTAACTTGAGATAATTGTGGTTCTTAATTCTGATTGGCTGAATCGCGTGAAACAAACAGTCCGCACACTGATTTCTGCGCGCAACGTTACTGCGCAAGCATTTGTGCGTGTCTGTTTTACGCGTGTTATTGCTCGACGGATGAAAAAATGCACGAGGATTGTAATTCCAGCAGTGATTTACACGTGTTAACGTTTAACGCTTGGTGCACAAATTCACGCATTGCGCGTGCGTTTTTGTGTGAAGAATGTAATTTGGCCCAGTGTCAATGCAAAGTAATAAAGTGGGTATACAGGGGAATATGGTTGCTACAAGTCTTGCCTGTAAATTTGTATGAGCAGAACCCCCCCCCCCGCTCATTTCTGTGGATTTCAGCCTTTCTTATGTTTTCTATATCCATACTGAAACACTGTGAAATATGTTAGCTGCATACATTAATTTAAATTATACAGTGATTTCTACAGACATTATTCAGCTGTAGAATCAAATGAGCAGAATGCAAACACATGTTAAAACTGTTAAAAGAACATAAAAATGTATATCAAATTGAGAACAATTACACATCACCATGTGTTTCTTTTTCAATGCAATGATCGAAACAATTATCTCAATATTTATTTGTTATTCTACAACAATTCTTGCAGTTATTTGTTTGTTCATTTTTGTTTTGATAAGTAAGAAAACGTTGAGAACGTGCAACACTATAAATGATTTCCAGATGTGCTTGCTAGTCTCATCTAGCTGTCTGTGTGTCTATCTGCGTCAAACAAAAGCTGTCACAATGTACATATAAACTAAACAATGGACATCCTACAATTTAAATAAATGATTCTATTTATTACTATACTATAGTGTGCTGAAGGAGTTAATTACACACACTTGTACAGAATGATTTAACCCACCAGGTCGATTCAAGAGAAACCTATAAATTACAATACTCCCAAACTCTTCAGCAGGGCCAGTGCAAGCATTTTTGTCAACTCAGGCGAAGGTACGTCTTGGTTCCCCCCCCATCCATACCACGCCATGCCAATCAGCAAAGAGATGCATAATATTCTCTATCAGGAGTGTTTGGTGTCCTCACGCATTGCCAATCTATGCTGTGCCTAGTGCCCCTCTTGTGCCACAAGGCCAATCTACGCTGTGCCCCTCCTTTGGCAATGTGGCATAGGAGGGGCACCAGGCACCGCATAGAATTGCAATGTGGCACAGTAGAGGCACCAGGCACAACATAAGTTGGCACTGCAATCTATACTGCACCTGGTGCCCCTCCTGTGCCACAGTGCCAATCTGCGACTGCTGGTGCCCCCTGGTCCTGCTGTATCAATATACCCACATATTTCATACTGCCTGCCACTGTCAGTGTTTCCCTGCGACCCTGCTACCTACCACTCTCACTCGGTGGCTGTGGTCCACTGTCCGACTCCAGGTCTCCAGCAGCAGACCGGCAGCAGGGTCCTCGTCCTCTAATGCATTTCACCACCCCCCTAATTCATTTCACTCCTGCTTAATTAATTTCCCCTTAATTAATTTCACCCCCCTTAACTTCATTTCTTACCCCCCTCCCTTCCTGAGGGCCAGACCATGTGATTCCCTCTCCCGTGGCCCTTTTCCCTGACCTCAACGCGTGGCGAGTAGTTGAATGAGGGGACGGGGATTATCCCCATTTCCCTCACCCGCTGAAGCACGCCGAATCCTCCTTCACGCTGCACTCAGAAGCTGAACAGCGTAGCGTGAAGGAAGATGTTTTAAAGTGTTTAAATTCACCCCCACTGCTGTGGCATACTGAAGGCTGGACGTTCTCTACCCCTGGTGTAAGGGCTAGCGAGTGGAGGTCTTACTGTTGCGCCCTGTGACGTCATCATCATTGGCAGGGTGGGGAGGTTGACTTGCCGCCATCTTGGTGTCACGGATCCCCCTGATACTAGAGTGGTGGTCCCTATACGCAGGACTCTCTCTACCCTTCCGATCCTTAGAGTGGTCGGCACGACTAGACAGACATAGGATGATACACAAGACCTTAGAACAATTAGCTCTTCCCAAGACCCTAACAACACAAGGGGTAGTCTGATGTGTGCTTAGGGTGCCACACAGACTGACCTCAATACCAGAATTAGAAAAGTTAACGCCAATACCAGGGGTTACGCACAGAATGGTTCGTTCGCCAATACCAAGGATCATACACAGAGTGGTTCGTTCGCCAATGCCAGGGGTCATACACAGAATCGTTAGTTTGCCAATGCCAGGGGTCATACACAGAATCGTTAGTTTGCCAATGCCAGGGGTCATACACAGAATCGTAGTTTGCCAATGCCAAGGGTCATACACAGAATCGTAGTTTGCCAATGCCAGGGGTCATACACAGAATCGTAGTTTGCCAATGCCAAGGGTCATACACAGAATCGATAATAGCCAAATATATTCAAGAGCTCTGCGGGAAGTAACTACCACGTCAGGGCACCGGCGTCTCTGTGAGTCTGGGCTTTAAACCCGGCGGGTCCGCGTCTCGCCGCCAGGCCCCGCCCCCGGCATCTCACGTGTGCGGAAGCGTCCGCAATATCACTCGGCGCCTGGCCAGCGAGCAGCGAGGAAGCTGCTGCCAGGCGCCGGGGGGGGCGGGGGCCACCGTGACAGAACCCCCCCTCTACGGGCGGCCACTGGACGACCCCCAGGAGCGCGGGGATGAGCCACGTAGAAGGCCTTCACCAACCGAGGCGCATGGACCTCAGCAGCCGGGAGCCAAGAACGATCCTCCGGCCCGTAGCCCACCCAGTCGACCAGATACTGCAAAGTGCCCCTTGAGACCCTGGCGTCCAAAATGGCCCGGACTTCAAACTCTTCCTCACCCTCCACTGAGATAGGAGGAGGTGGGATATGGGCCCTGGTGTACCGATTACATAAGAGAGGTTTTAAGAGGCTCACGTGGAACACGTTGTGTATCCGGATATGGGGAGGTAATGCCAAAGCATAGGAGACGGGGTTGAGTCGTCGTAAAACCTTGTAAGGGCCTATGAATCTAGGTGCCAACTTCATGGAAGGCACTAGGAGCTTAATATTCCGCGAGGAAAGCCATACCCTGTCCCCAACCTGATATACGGGGGCCTGCCTCCTGTGTCTGTCAGCCTTGATTTTCTGGATGGCACTACTTTTCTTGAGTGCCTCCTTGACTTTCCCCAGGTGTCCTTCAAGGACGCCAAATGGTCATCCAAAGCAGGTATCGTGGTATCCGAAAATGTAGTCGGTAACATAGGAGGGTCGAAACCATAAACGGTGAAGAAAGGGGAATGTCCTGTGGATTCGCTCACCGCGCTGTTCAAAGCATACTCAGCCCATGGTAGCAGGTCTGACCAGTTATCTTGCTGTTCTGAGATAAAGCACCTGAGATACTTTTCTACATTCTGATTTGCACGTTCTGCTGCTCCGTTGGTCTGGGGGTGATAGGCCGAAGAGAAAGACAAGTCTATCCCCACATTCTTACAAAACCCTTTCCAAAACCTGGAGACGAATTGGGTACCCCTATCGGAGACAATCCCAAGAGGAATACCATGTATGCGGACCACGTGGTTAATGAATATGGGCACCAGTTCGGCTGCCGACGGTAGCTTACGAAGAGGAACATAGTGACCCATCTTGGAGAACCGATCGATGATCGTAAGTATAACTGTGTTCCCTCTAGAATCGGGTAACTCCACTATGAAGTCCATAGCTAGGTGCGACCATGGTCGTTCTGGGATAGGCAGAGGTTGGAGCAAACCAATGGGTGCTGTCTTGGGATTTTTATGTCTTGCGCAAACCTCGCACACAGCTATGTAATCCTTAACATCTCGGCGCAACGTGGGCCACAAAAGATTTTATTAATACTGGACACCGTTTTGGTGATTCCCATATGCCGGACGTTTTATTATCATGGTAAAGGTTAATATTTCTTCTCTTTCACATTCAGGTACAAAGAGTTTCGCGGGAGGTTTCCCTTCAGGAGCCGTGCCCTGCACGGTTTGTAACCTTTGCAACAAGGGAGACGAGACATTGATTGTGGTAGAGGCTATAATCCTTTCTTGGGGTACAATGGGATGCTGATCTTGGACGTTAAATTCGTAGGACTCATGTTGTCTAGATAAAGCATCTGCCTTAACATTTCTGGACCCAGGTCTATAGGTCAGTACGTAATTAAAGCTTGAAAGAAACAACGACCATCTTGCTTGTCGGGAATTTAACCGTTTAGCATCTCCAATGTATGTGAGATTTTTATGATCGGTTATGATAAGGATGGGGTCACTAGACCCTTCCAGTAGGTATCTCCATTCTGCCAAGGCTGATATGACTGCTAACAACTCTCTGTTTCCTATGTCATAGTTCCTCTCTGCCGGGGAGAGTTTCCGGGAATAGAAGCCGCATGGATGCAATGGTTTGTCGGGTGCCTCCCTCTGGGACAAGACTGCACCAAGACCTATCTCGGAGGCATCAACTTCCACTTGGAACGGCAGAGCCGGATCCGGATGTCTGAGTACGGGGCCGTAGTAAACGCTTGTTTGAGTGCTTCAAAGGCTTGACTGGCTTGGGGTGTCCATTTCTGATTACCCACCCCTTTCCTAGTCATGGCCGTGAGGGGAGATACCAAAACCGAAAACTCTTTAATGAACCTCCTATAATAGTTTGTGAATCCTAGAAACCTTTGGATGGCTTTAAGTCCTTGGGGTAGAGGCCAGTCTAGGATTGCTGTAAGTTTCTTAGGGTCCATCTGGAACCCTCCGGTGTTATTATGTAGCCAAGGAAATGTACTGTCCTTATGTCAAATAAACATTTCTCTAATTTACAATACAATCCAGCCTCCAACATTTTTTCAGTACTATTTTCACGTGGACATGATGGGTTATGATATCGGGCGAGTATATCAGGATGTCATCAAGATATACTATGACAAATACTTGCAGGAATTCTCGTAAGGTATCATTAATGAGGTCTTGAAAAACAGCCGGCGCATTGCATAGGCCAAAAGGCATCACCAGGTACTCATAATGCCCACTTCTAGTATTAAAAGCCGTTTTCCATTCGTGTCCCTCTTTAACCCTTACGAGGTTGTAAGCCCCGCGTAAATCAAGTTTGGTATAAATATTGGCCCCCTTTAGGCGATCGAACAGTTCTGTGATAAGTGGTATGGGATAGGCGTTCCTTATGGTAATCCTGTTCAAACCTCTATAATCTATACAAGGCCGCAGGTCTCCCTCTTTTTTCGATACAAAAAGAAACCTGCCCCTGCTGGAGAAGAGGACCGTCTGATGAAACCTCGTTCCAGGTTCTCCCTTATGTACTCCTCCATAACGTCATTTTCTTTTTGGGACAAGGGGTATACATGTCCCCTAGGAGGCATAGTACCAGGGAGTAAATTTATAGCACAGTCGTACGGGCGGTGCGGCGGTAGGACCTCAGTCCTGGACTTAGAGAAGACCTCTTTCAATCCCAAATATTGTTCAGGCACCTCTGTAGACAAGGGAGGGGCTGTGGCAACGTTGAGGTTAGCGATTACGTTGACCCTGCCCAGACAGTGCGATTGACAACGAGGACTCCAGTATTTTATGTCTCTTTGGACCCAATCAATAACCGGGTTGTGTTCTGCCAACCACGGAAACCCAAGCACGACAGGACAAGAAGGGGACTCAATGATTTGGAAACATATGTATTCGTGGTGCAATACTCCTGTTTTCATACATACAGAAACAGTGTCGTGGGTGATATGGGGGCAGGATAGAGGGTTACCATCTATAGCTTCCACCATAAGAGGTCTGTCCTTGAGGACCAGAGGTATGAGACATTTAGCAGCAAACTGTTTATCCATAAAATTGCCTGAGGCCCCAGAATCTAAGAAGGCCTCAGTCTTAATGTGAACCTTGTCCCAGGTCAATGATATTGGTACCAGGATCCTGGACTTTTTTTTTTCGTTGTTTACGAAAGAGGCATAAAGAGATCCTATAACCTGGGTATTGGCTGGTCTCTGGCTTGCTCGGCCACTCTCACCCCTGCTCCCCCTAGGTCTCTGAGGACATTGAAGGCGGAAGTGGTCTGCCCCGCGCAATAGAAGCAGAGTCCCTTCTCCCTTCTGTGAGCTCTCTCTGCCTCCGATATACCAGTCTTTCCTATCTGCATAGGCTCAACAACAGGTAGATCTGATTTAACGTTTTCCTGGTTACCGGAAGTAACGGTAGTTCTGGATGATAAGGGTAAAGGAGGCAAGAGCCTTCTAGGTCTATCCCTGGGGTGTCTCCTTTCCCTAATTTGATCATCCATAGCGACAGAAGTCGATCAAATGATCAAGAGTCTCTGGCAATCTTAGAGGAGCCAACTCGAACATAAACGCGTCGTTCAGCCCTTCAGTAAAGGCCAAGGTTAGGACATCGTTCGGCCAAGGACCTCTGAAGTCAAGGTCTTAAATTCTATTGCGTATTCCGCAACCCTCCTATTACCTTGTTTAATATGAAATAATGACCTCCCTGCATTGGTAGCCCTTCTAGAGGGGTCAAAGGTGCGTTTAAGCTCTGAAGTAAAACCCTCATAATCGTATATGATGGGTTTTTTGTTCTCCCACAAGGGAGTAGCCCACAATAAAGCCTTCTCCGTTAAATGACTAATTAGATAGCCCACCTTAGCTTTATCTGACATACATGAGCCTGGGTTGTTCTCGAACAATATCTCCAGTTGGGTCAGAAAGCCCCGGCACAAGTTTGGTGTCCCATCATAGCGTACGGGTGCTTTCATACTGAGCCTGCATCCCTCAGGAGAGGCCGGACTGATCCTAGGCACTACTGGGTCTGGAGGACTTGCAGTCCCAGAACTAGATCGGTTTAACAGGGTCTGCAGGGCAAGAGCAATCTGGTCCATCCTATGGTCCTGCTCTTCTTGTCTGGCTGCAATACGAGTCAACTGATTAGAGAGGTCTGCGGGATCCATTGGCCCTGACGTAATGTCACGGATCCCCCTGATACTAGAGTGGTGGTCCCTATACGCAGGACTCTCTCTACCCTTCCGATCCTTAGAGTGGTCGGCACGACTAGACAGACATAGGATGATACACAAGACCTTAGAACAATTAGCTCTTCCCAAGACCCTAACAACACAAGGGGTAGTCTGATGTGTGCTTAGGGTGCCACACAGACTGACCTCAATACCAGAATTAGAAGAGTTAACGCCAATACCAGGGTTACGCACAGAATGGTTCGTTCGCCAATACCAAGGATCATACACAGAGTGGTTCGTTCGCCAATGCCAGGGGTCATAACAGAATCGTTAGTTGCCAATGCCAGGGGTCATACACAGAATCGTTAGTTTGCCAATGCCAGGGGTCATACACAGAATCGTAGTTTGCCAATGCCAAGGGTCATACACAGAATCGTAGTTTGCCAATGCCAAGGGTCATACACAGAATCGTAGTTTGCCAATGCCAAGGGTCATACACAGAATCGATAATAGCCAAAATATATTCAAGAGCTCTGCGGGAAGTAACTACCACGTCAGGGCACCGGCGTCTCTGTGAGTCTGGGCTTTAAACCCGGCGGGTCCGCGTCTCGCCGCCAGGCCCCGCCCCCCGGCATCTCACGTGTGCGGAAGCGTCCGCAATATCACTCGGCGCCTGGCCAGCGAGCAGCGAGGAAGCTGCTGCCAGGCGCCGGGGGGGCGCGGGGGCCACCGTGACACTTGGTGGAGACCAAGATAAAGGCAAACTCTGCCTCTCTCTTGGTCTCCACAAAGATGGTGGCAAGCCGGGGCAGACCAACAACTAATTGGGCCCCCGGGCAATAAGAGATCCTGGGGCCCCTTGTGTCATGTCCACAAAAAGTCAAACCCCCAAAAAAACAAAAAAACATGCACATAACCGACATGCACATTGTTGTGTTAAATAATTAATTTATTCAAACTATTTTCTAAAGAATGAGTTAAAAAATCCACTTGGGCCCAGCAGCGAATGGGGGAATCCATTGTGCCTCCTCCAGACTTACAGATGGCGACCACTCTGTTGCAGCAACCATCACCTAGTCATTGCAGGTAACGCTGCGCCGCGGCACAGAAGGTCCTTGTTGCAAATGTGGGAAACTGCCGATCACTTTTCAGTTTTATAAGATGCTGTACATTACTGATACACTTGTACACACTGCATATTACAGAGCTCCACAGCAATGAAACTCATAGTAATGTGCGGTGTGTATGAATGTATCACAGAGCTCCACGGCAATAAAACTCCCAGTAATGTGCGGTGTGTATGAGTGTATCACAGAGCTCCACAGCAATAAAACTCCCAGTAATGTACAGTGTGTATGAGCGTAACACAGAGCTCCCCAGCAATAAAACTCACAGTAATGTGCGGTGTGTATGTATCACAGAGCTCCACAGCAATAAAACTCACAGAAATGTGTGGTGTGTATGAGCGTATCACAGAGCTCCACATCTCCCCCAGTAAATTTCCCCCCAGTTCATTTAATTTCTCTCCAGCCCACTTCAGCCCCCCGCAGTTAATTTCTCCTCCCAGCCCAGCCCATTTCAGCCCCTTCAGTACATTTACACACACACACACACACACACCACCCCTGCTCACACACACCACCCCTGCTCATACACATGCTCTCATACACATGCTCACACACACCACCCCTGCTCATACACATGCTCACACACACCACCCCTGCTCATACACATGCTCACATGCACATCACCCCTGCTCACACACACACCACCCCTGCTCACACACGCACCAACCATGCTCACACACACACCACTCCTGCTCACACACATGCTCAAACACACCACCCCTGCTCACACACATCACCCCTGCTCACACAAACGCTCACACACACATCACCCCTGCTCACACACACATGCTTACACACACATCACCCCTGCTCACACACTCACACATCACCCTTGCTCACACACACACGCTCACCCACACATCACCCCTGCTCACACATACGCTCACACACACATCACCCCTGCTCACACACACACACACGCTTACACACACACCACCCCTGCTCACACACACACACGCTCACACACACCACCCCTGCTCACACACACACACACACACACAGATTAAAAGAATAAATGGTTTATTAGATATTGAATAGAAACAGGAATATTTTTAACATTGAAACCTATGGGATTCGCCTGATTAAACCTGCCAAATGAAACCACTGAACATCAGGGCATTTCTCTGACATTTCTCTGCTGTTCGGTGTCTCTGAACAGATTAACCATTGCTTCTCTTTGGGGGATTTCACTGCCGTCGAACAGGCACCATATTTGCTGGCAATTAGCCAAAATTTGGCAAACTGCCTGCTCTCTGAATTAGCCAAATGGCCCCCAAATTTCACTGGTACTGGGAAATTCACTGTTCATTGCCATTTCAAGGCCAGTTCGGCTCTCTCTGAATAATCCCTATAATGGGCCCTATTACACTCTTAACGAAAACGTTAACGATCACATGGGCGAGCATTAACTTTTTTCCCGCAGTATTTCCCGCATATTACAATCCAAACACAAACGGGTCAAAAAACCCGTTTGCATTTGGTACCTTGCGCTCCTCTGTGTGAGGTTACTGTACTTTGTGCTCCTTTGTTTAACATGGGGAGCGCAAAGTGTTAATCAGCGTTAAGATTACAAAGTCCCAGTGCGGATTAACGCCTGGCTGTGGTCAGCGAAAGTTAACCTGAGCCAGGACTTGGTGTTAATGGATTCTGCTTCTGCAGAATCCGTTAACACCAGGCTTAAAAAATAAAAAACAAATCAGATACTCACCTTCTGTCCCGCGGCGAGGACCGCAGCTCTGTTCGCCTCCTCCGTCCGGCGGGAGCAGGGAAAGACTGGGGGAAAAAGTCCCCCCAGTCTCTCCCTGTGTATCACTACGCCGACTGGCCGGATCTCGCAAGGCAAGATCCGGCTGGTCACGTGACCGGCAGGGAGGAACTCAATGCAGTCCTATGGACTCCAGCGAGTGGATGCTCTCGGCTGCGCTCAGCGCTGCCGCGAGCATCCCGGAATTTTATGCTCGGAAACAATGCAGGCAGCATTTTTTGTGCCTGCATTGTAATCCAGTATTAAAACGCGGGCGCAACGAGGAAAACTGCGGGCACAGTTTTTCCTCCCTTGCGCCCAAGTTTTAACGCGAAGAGCGTAATAGAGCCTGATGTATATGTTAATTTCCAGAATGCATAAAAAAAAAAACTGTTCCTGGTTGTTGTTTTTTTTGTTAAATTACATTTTAACAAAAGGTGTAAGTATTTATATTTTTTACTTTAAAAGTGTATATGGTCGCTAATGCAGCATTTGCAAACGCAGGATTGGCCGGTAGTCTACAAGTAAATGTGTATGTATCACTGAGCTGTAGCCTCTAAGGAGCTCTAATGATAGCTGTAGACAACTGCAAAACTACAAACATCATGCAATTACTGTCTTCAGACACCTATATGCTGTTCTTAGAACATCAGTATCTTCTTGATAGTTACATTTGTACATGGTTTTCACCTTTTTCTAATGGGTTGTTACTATTTAGCACATTCCAGATAAGCTGTGAAATTTATAAATTTGTTTAATATAATTGATTTAGGTGTTATTGCAATTCTGTGTCAATTAGAATAAGTGGAGAACATATTGCTACCAACACTGCCGTATAATTTATACTCTTGGGTCAGCTTTTAATATATCTCAATCTCGTATTTTTGTCCTTTATGATTTGTGACAATAGCTCAAAAGCACCTGCGCTTACAATAAAATCCATGTAATGATTGACGGCGTTCATTAAGAATTATCGTTTGCTTGAGAGCTTCTGTAAAAATTCAGAAAATACATAAAAAGTGTGAGCTTGTGGGTTATTTTTCTGAAGGTCAGGGTGGGGTTACTGGAAAGTTAAATTGAGCATAAACTCTGGAAATATTTTGGGACTTATTAACTATTTTTTCGCTTTATCTACTGTGGAAAAATAAGCTAAGCAGTTAAACAAAATATGATTGAAAAATGTTTTAGCGAGTTCTAAAAGCTGGTGCTAAATGATTCTGCTTTTGAAGAAAACTTAGCACTCCCTAAAACCCCCCAATAAATCCAAACTCACCTCTCATCCCACGGCGAGGACAGTGGCCTGATCCGCCGCTTGTTCTGGCCGCGAGCAGAGTGAGACTGGGGACAAATAGTCCCCAGTCTCCCTCTGTGATCACTCTGCAGTGCTGCAGCAAGAGCAAGAACGCGTAGGCCTCACAGCCTGGCAGCGCAACCCCCTGAGGAGTCCTATGGACTTCAGGAAGTGATACTCGCAGCTTTGCGGACGTGCTACCACGAGTATCACCAAGAGTAGCACGTCGTTCAGGAGTGAGGTGCTGAAGTAGCACCTGCTACAGAATCTAGTGCTAAAATGGGGATACTACTGGGTAGTCAAGATTGTAATCAAGCCCATAGTGTTTCACAGAAGCAACACAAAGGAATTTCGCTTATTGCAAATTAAATCGGTTTGCATTTGAACTCCAACAAATGCCCCTAACGGTTTAGCACTGTGAGTAAGATGCTTGTAGTGGCAACACTTTTTAAAACCAGCTGGAGATGTGTTTTAGTGACATCTCCCCAACTGATCCTGCACAGAGTCCACAACTGCAGTAACACTTTTAGGCCAGCAGATGGCGACGTCTGCCTGCCAAATAGGTTATTACATTGGGAATATTCCCACAAATGTCTTACAATATAATTAATCAAAATGGTTTTCCAAGAAAAGCATCGGTTTCTGACAGTGGTTTTCTGGAAAATCCCTTGGTATTGAGTGGGTTAAATAGTCTGGAATCAAAGATACTTTTCATTGTGTTCAATATTTTCCTGTACTCATATCGGAAACAGATTCTCAACAGTCTCTGGAATTAAAAGTGCTCACAGAACACTCCTTAGCTTTAATTATTGTGTATTTTTTTTTCTAGTTTGTCTCTTGTGGTTTAATTTGCAGAGCTATTATCCATGCCGTGAATTATTAAAGAAACATTATCAATGCAAAGTGGATGAGTTCTTAGTGCTACATGGCTGCCTGCTGTTAGCTGATAACATGAACAAATCTTATATCATGGCTTATATATGTCTTTAACTCTACTACAAAAAAAATAAATATATATATATATATATATATACTGATCTGTGTAGAACATGTCAGCATATGAATGCATGCACACACATGAGTCTAAATGATAGGCAATCACCAGAGAGAAGTCCACATGTATCAACAGCTATTGATTGGTGTCAGTATACAAAACATGCAAAGTGCACAAAATAATAGGCAATACGTTGTCTAAAGAGATGCTTTCAAAGTGATCTTGTTTGGATTCTGCATCCTAAAGCCGCGTTGTTTAATGAGATTTTGCGCTGAGATGTTAGTGTTGTATGTGTCTTTTGCTGTGTTTCGTATTTGCTTCATACTAATTGAAATGATAGAGAAACCCTCAAAAAATGTAATTCTTTATTTATTTTTCAATACTTTATTTCTTACACAAGGTCCAATCCAAAATAGCATGAATGAAATATGAAATACTATGATGACAAGGATAATGAGCAGCAATTGAATGACATTTAGGATACAGAGTACATGTAGGGCCATATTATATTCTCTGCGCAAACGCGCTCGCACAGCGCAATTTTTTTGCGCGCATTGTCCAGCGTTATCGCGTGAAAATGAATGTGATATTCGGATCCGAACGCATTTTCTCATCCGTCAAAAAATAACGTTAGTAAAAAAACGCGCAAAAGGAAGTGTAATACACGCGCAGTAACATTGCGCATGTGAATCAGTGCGCAGAAAGTTTTTTTACGGGATTCAGCCAATCAGATTTAAGAACCTTAATTTACATCAATTCACCTTAATTGACTCACTAATGTTTTTGCGCCTGTCAAAATAAATCTGAGTATACATGCTGCAGCAATAAAAAAAATATGCACAAATTCACAATTTTATTGTTTGGGTATGTGTAGAATGTGTAACTATACTTTGCTGTATTTTTTTTTTAGGCTGGTGTATTTTGTTTCGGCCAGAATGTTCAGATTTGCCGTTACCACCAGCTTTTCAAAGACGTTAAAATTATGCGCGCAAACGTCGTTCGTAGGAAGATGCGCATCTATTGAAATACCATCCGCATAACGCATTTGCGCTCATAATGTTAAGTATAGGACGCGCACAGTTCATCACGTTTGCGGAAGTCCATCCGCGTTAAACGTTTGCGCGAACGTTGAAATACGACGTTCTGCGAAAATGGTTTTGTCCTCGTGCAAATGCGCATTTGCGTGCGCGCAAAACTGATGCCGAGGAATGCAATATGGCCCATAGTGCAGTTTAGGCACAGACCGTCTTCTGCACATTTCTTAATCAAACACATATTGTAGAACAAATGAAAAGCAGGAAAATGCATTGAACCAAGTGGCAGAAATGCAACACGGAATAAACTGTGCAAAATGTACTCATACATTCAACGAGAGTCTATCTGGCCCCGAACTGTATCCGAACAGTGACATTTCCAGGCTATTCGGCCATCCAGTTCCTCCACCCTAATTTCTCTAGATTGTAAGCTCCTCTGACCTAGTGCTCTCTGCACATCTTGGCCCCTATTACATTTCGTTTGCGCGTAAAAATGCGCATTTGCGCAAGTGGCAAAACCCTTTGCGCAGAATGTCGTATTACAACGTTCGCGCAAACGATGCGCGTTATCATTTAACGCGGATGGACCTGCACGAGCGTGATGAACTGTGCGCGTCCTATACTTAACATTGTGAGCGCAAATTCGTTCGTGCGCTGGTATGCGATGGTATTACAATCGATGCGCATCTTTTTACGAACTACGTTTGTGCGCATAATTTTAATGTCTTTTAAAAGCTGGTGGTAACGGCAAATCTGAACGTTCTGGCCGAAACGAAAAACACCAGCACAAAAAAAAACCACAGCACAGTATAGTTACACATTCTACACATACCCAAACAATAAAATTGTGAATTCGTGCATATTTTTTTTATTGCTGCAGCATTAATACTCAGATTTACTTTGACAGGCGCAAAAACTTAAGTGAGTCAATTAAGGTAAATTGATGTCAATTAAGGTTCTTAATTCTGATTGGCTGAATCGGGCGAAAAAAACAGTTTGCACAGTGATTTACGTGCGCTACCTTACTGCGCGCGTATTACTCTTAGTTTTGCGCGTCGTTTTTACGAACGTTATTTTCGGACTGATGAGAAAATCCGTTCGGATTGGAATACTCCTTTAAGTTTCGCGCGATAACGCCGGACGATGCGCACAAAAAGATTTGCGCTGCGCAAACGAAATTGCGCGAAGAATGTAATAGGGGCCCTTGTTTCTTCTCCTGTGTTTGTATAATTTCCTCTCGTTCCTATTGGTTATTGTAAAGTGCTGCAGAAACCATTGTCCCTATATAAATGATAATAGTAATTCATAATTCATTTATTATCCTATACTATAATAGAGTAAGGCTTGGCGTGTCCGTCGCCAAGCCTTACACTGTGCATGCGCGCGCAACCAGCGGCGGTTGGCTGCGCGCGCATGCAACCGTCGCGGCACGAGCCGGCTGTGCGCTTGCCGCGGCAGTTACAAGATGCACACAGCAGCCGGCTGCCGCGCGCATCCAACCCCTGAGCGGCGAAGTGAAAGTTTCCCTGCTTCCGCTCTTTAAAGAACCCAAGCTGCGGTCACGTGGGAGTCCCATGTGACCGCGGCTTGGGTCCTTCAACGAGCGGAAGCGGGGAAACTTTCACTTCGCCGCTCGGGAAGGTAAGTATGCCGGAGCTCATGGGGCGGCTGTCCGAATGCCGATAGAGCATTCGAACAGCCGCCCCATGTCTGGTCTGGGGTCTGAGCTGGGGAGCAATATCCATGTGCTGGGGCAGTATCCACGTGCTGGGGCAGTATCCACGTGCAGGGGCAGTATCCACGTGCTGGGGCAGTATCCACGTGCAGGGGCAGTATCCACGTGCTGGGGCAGTATCCACGTGCTGGGGCAGTATCCACGTGCTGGGGCAGTATCCACGTGCAGGGGCAGTATCCACGTGCTGGGGCAGTATCCACTTGCTGGGGCAGTATCCACGTGCTGGGGCAGTATCCACGTGCAGGGGCAGTATCCACGTGCTGGGGCAGTATCCACGTGCAGGGGCAGTATCCACGTGCAGGGGCAGTATCCACGTGCTGGGGCAGTATCCACGTGCAGGGGCAGTATCCACGTGCTGGGGCAGTATCCACGTGCTGGGGCAGTATCCACGTGCAGGGGCAGTATCCACGTGCTGGGGCAGTATATCCACAATAGACTGCCCTCTGGGCAGGCTTTCCACCTTGTTCATAATAATAAAACATAAGCTGTAGAGTGGATTTTTGTTGTGGAACATTTGTATTCCTGTGGAACTATAGAGAGGATATATCCTGAAAAGGCTAGACTTGATGGACATGATTTGTACAACCATCCCCAATATACCACTCAATGGGTTACACAGATTGCCTATTATTTTATTTACAATGGTAATGTAAAAATAGAATCTTTTTTTATCATATTGTCAAGAATTATGAGTCATATATTTGTATCTTGTAAAGTGTTACATGCCTCTCCAGTATTAAACATCTGTTCTATAACAACAGGTTTGATTCCACCTATTGGGCTACAAATTAAATGCTTTCTAAACGTAAACTGGCATGTCAATCAATTATAGCTTTAAATAATGTTGTTATATAATAATTATTAAATAGAATTATTTTTCCTTCCACAACGAGCTGGGCAAAATGTACATTTGATGCTATGCTCGGGAAGGCTCTAAACCATATGTGCTTAATGTAAACATAAAAAGGGGGGAGATTAGGAGGAGATTATATGTGCTGTGAGAGCTAAGCGAATAGGTGCTCAGGGTATTTGCATCTGGTACTGGATACATTCAACAAATGTTGATAAATAATTTGTTTTTAGTAGACTGACACTAGTGAAGTCGACCTTTCTAGTGCAAATACGTAAGAGGACCAGCACACCACTCTTGAGACATGGAAAACAGGTGCACCAAGCCTCAGAGTGTCCAACTCCCACAACACACAGGGCTAAATTACAATATTCCCCACGCTAAAACGGGGTCGGTAGGGAGAAAAAATTGCGCCTGCAGTTTTCCCCCTACTGTCCCCCATTTTAGCGTGGAATTACAATGCAGGCGCTTAAAAAGCTGCCTGCATTGTTAGCCCGTGCTACGGCCCCGCAACGCTGAGCGCAGCCGCAAGCATCCACTCAATTGAGTCCATAGGACGCCATTAAGCCAGACGCCGGCGGTCACATGACCTGCCGGATCTCGCCTCGCGAGAACCGGCCGGTCAGCATAGTGATACGCAGGGAGTGAATGGGGGGACTTTTTCCCCCAGTCTTTCCCTGCTCCCGCCGGATGGAGGAGGCGGTTGGAGCCGCGGTCCTCGCCGCGGGACAGGAGGTGAGTATATGCTTCTGTTTTTTTTTATTTTTAGACTGGTGTTAACGGATTGTGCAGAAGCGGAATCCGTTAACACCAAGTCCTGGCTCTTGTTAACTTTCCGCTAACCACAGCCGGATGTTAATCAGCGCTAGGACTTTATAATCCAGCGCTGATTAACACTTTGTGCTCCCCATGTAAGTATAGGGAGCGCAAAGTACAGTAACCTCACGCTGAAAAGCGCAAGGTACCAAACGCAAATGGGTTACTTAACCCATTTGCGTTTGGACGCTTGGATTGTAATATGCGATAGACACTGCAGCTAACGTTAATGTTCACACAGGTGAGTGTTAACGTTAGCATTTAGGCTGGGGTCAGACGAGCGTAGTGTTCACGTCCGTGATTGCGCCTAAAAGTACGTCCGTGATAGCATGACAGAAAGCACATCAGAGCCCGTTACACAAAGTACGTCCGCACTGGACTGCGGACGCACCACGGCCGCGGCAAACGGACGCAAGGCAGGCAAGAACGTACAACCACTAGAACGGCCGCACAAAGTGCGCTGCGTCCGCAACGTCTGCATAGCTTTGTGTGTGAGTGATGGAACGTGGTCAGACGGACTGCATTTATACGTCCAGCATTTTTCATGGACAAAATGGTTTTGCTTTTTAATTTATTTTTCCTCCTACATCCGTCAAAATATATGTCAGTGAAAAAAACGGACTGTGTGGCCACTACTGTGTCTTCTGTACTGACGTACGTCCGTCTGCACGGACGTACAGTCCGTAGAAATCACGCTCGTCTGACCCTAGCCTAAGAGTGTAATGTGGCCCACAGACCGTGAAGCAAAAAGGAGCAGACACTCTGGCTTCCACCAACGGCAGATTTTGTGGAAAAATCTGGCAACATTTTGGCCCTATGTGAGCCTTTCTCAAGTCTTGAAAAAGTTGAAATGTTAAAAAATCTTTTCAATAAATCTGCCGTTGCTGGAAAATATACAGGTCTATTCACTAAAAGGTGAAACCCAGGAGAATTGGCAGGAGAAGAGAACAATATTCTAGACCAAATAACCGAACGTGAGATAAATGGGAACATTTTTCTGGTTTGGCTGTTTTGACCTAGAATTTTTACTTCTCCTGCCAATTCTCCTAAGTTTCACCTTTAGTGAATAGACCTGTGAGTGCCAGGTCCTTTTATGCTCATGGACTATCAGGTCTACTCACTAAAGGTGAAACTCAGGAGAATTGGCAGAAGTGGTGAAAATTCTAGGTCAAAATAGCCAAACCAGAAAAATGATCCCATTTATCTCACTTTCCAAATTGGCTGTTTGGTCTAGATTGTACTCTTCTCCTGATTCTCACCTTTATTGAATAGACCTGTATGTGTCTGGTCTTTTTTTTTTTTTTACTTTTCTAGCTCAATGAAATCCAATGAAAATAAGCAGCAGTAGACATCCGCACCTATAGGCTAGGGTCAGACGAACGCATTTTTCACAATGTCCGTGAAAAAGTGCGTTCGAACAAATGGACGTATTTTTTCACGGAATACGCGATAGCGATCATACGATGCGCATTTTCGTCCGTGATTTTGTACGGATCATCAATAAAACCCTTTTGCATCTGGACGATATGTTGGCCGGACGTGTGCAGCGTCTGACGTCTCCCAATCACGCAAACATGCCGCTATGCGGCCGCAGCGCACTCTGTATATCAGTAGTAGCGGTTTGACGTTCTCGAAAAAATGCGTTCGTTTGCCACTTGCGTTGCACGGACGAACTTTCGTGCGGCCGTTCGTAGTATGTTCCCCGGCATTGGACGTCATTTGCTGCTAGCACGGCCGTGATTTCGTGCGGCGTAGGCTAGGGTCAGAGTGGGGCAGTCGGAACGCGCGTGCAGGCGCACTAAATCACGGCGGCAGTAGCAGCACATAACGGCCAATGACGGCCAATATACGCAGTACGATTGGAGGAAAAAATTGGGTTTACCTAGTGGCGCAGTAGTTTAATAGTTAGGTTTAAGTATAGCTCAGATGATGTAATGTCTGAGTATGTATTCATGTACAAGGTGCAAAAAACAGACACAGAGGTTACAAAGTATTGGTACAATAGCCTTGATGTGAAACCAGGGCTATAATAACAGTGCAGTATAATAAAGTGCAAGTGCGACAGTACATAAGGGAGACAGGGTACCAGCAGTGGCGTAGCGTGGGTTGTCAGCGCCCGGGGCAGCAAAGAATTGTGCGCCCCCCCCAACCTGTGGACGTTATCGATATTGCCCCAGCTCACACATGGATTTGCCCCCAGCTCACACATGGATTTGCCCCCCAGCTCACACATGGATTTGCCCCCCAGCTCATGGATTTGCCCCCCAGCTCATGGATTTGCCCCAGCTCATGGATTTTCCCCCCAGCTCATGGATTTGCCCCCAGCTCATGGATTTGCCAAGCTCATGGATTTGCCCCCCAGCTCACTCATGGATTTGCCCCCAGCTCACTCATGGATTTGCCCCATCTCATGGATTTGCCCCCCAGCTCACTCATGGATTTGCCCCAGCTCATGGATTTACCCCAAGCTCATGGATTTGCCCCCCAGCTCACTCATGGATTTGCCCCAGCTCACACATGGATTTGCCCCCAGCTCATGGATTTGCCCCAGCTCATAGATTTGCCAGCTCATGGATTTGCCCCAGCTCACACATGGATTTGCCCCATCTCATGGATTTGCCCCCCATCTCATGGATTTGCCCCCAGCTCTCTCATGGATTTGCCCCCAGCTCTCTCATGGATTTGCCCCAGCTCTCTCATGGATTTGCCCATCTATGGATTTGCCCCATCTCATGGATTTGCCCCCAGCTCTCTCATGGATTTGCCCCCTCTCATGGATTTGCCCCCGCTCATGGATTTGCCCCCAGCCCTTACCTGGATATTGCCCCAGGCCCCAGCTCCGGCGGGGGGTTGAGGGGACCGGGACCCAGATGCCGGGCAGCGCGGGAGCGCCTGCCCGGTCTTTAACAGTCCGTCCTGTTAGGTGATGCCGCGCAGCCGGTCACGTGTCCGGCCAATCAGGTGGTACAGAGACTCCGTACCACCTGATTAGCCGGACCACGTGACCGGCTGCGCACCGCCGCGCAGCCGCATCACCTAACAGGACAGACTGTTAAAGACCGGGCAGGCCTCCCGCGCTGCCCGGCATCTGCGTCCCCTCAACCCCCGGCCAGTTTTAGGGGCGCCCCTAACAAAACTGCGCCCGGGCCACGGCCCCCCAGCCCCCCCCACGCTACGCCACTGGGTACCAGGGCTATTGTTGGAAGTCCAGGCAAAAAGTCATCTGTCGGTAAAAGACGTGAAGGTTTCTTTGATGGGTCCGGTGGCCTAAGTGGATGGGTATTGCATCAAAATGTGCTCAGAAATGTTATCAGTCTTTACCCTATCCACAGCTGTATTACGTTCGTTGGGATGTCTGTTCTCCTAATGTTCTTGATGGACTCCGCAGTGGGGAATAAAATGAGAGAGGGGGGAAAAAAATAGTATAATACCCTCTATAAGCGGGGTGTAGTAAGTTTAGAAAAATGCGCACTTACAAGATCCAGAGCTTTTGAATCCAGGCTCTGGAGTGGAACGCCTTGGCCTAGAATTAGGGTGGTCACTGCCCTTCTTTCCGTGATCTTCTAATTCAACCTTGGGTGGGGGGACATGGAAGCAGAAAAGAGAGACAGCGCTCTCATAGCATGACACCAGTTATAGAAACGTGCATATAGGGGAGATAAGAATCACACTCACCAATACAGGAGCCTTAAGGTCCAGGCTCAACTGTTTCGCTTGTGGTGCTCCTTAACGGTGAGCTCCTGAACCTCTTTAGCTGCTCACACTGCTTTCTCTGCATCCAGGTCACTGGTGGGGTATCTGCGTTGTTATAAAGTGATTTCGCCGAAATAGAGACTGATAAAGGTGTAAAAAGAGCTCAAATAGTCTCATATGAGGTTGAAAAATATTTATTAGTTTGTGCAAATAATACAATGTGCAATAGAATAAAAATGGTGATAAAAGTAGTAATAAAAATAGGTATTGTTAAAATGGGGGGGTCGAGACGCGTTTCGGTGCAGCAAGCACCTTCCTCAGTCGATGTGTGTGCAAAATGGGGGGATTTAGGGCCTTCCTGGGGTCCCATATTTATTAGGAGAGTCTGTGTTGTGGAAGGAGACGATTTGCTGGTGACTTCCGGGTGTGTCTGGCGTTTTGTGTCACATGCTGCCGCTGACGTCATCGTTCGGCGCCGCGGCCATTTTGGATTTGCGTTCCACCGTTACATTTTGCGTTCCACTTCATGTTACTTTTACTTTAACGACGACTTTTTCCTACAACTCAACGGTACCGCAATGGGAACTCGATTTGCTCCATCATACGCTAACCTTTTTATGGCCCATTGGGAGGAATCCTTTTTATCTCTATATCCCGAGAATCTAGTATGTTACAAGAGATACATTGACGATATTTTTTTAATCTGGAAGGGAGGGGAAAACCTTCTACGTGAATTTTTAGCAACACTGGACCAGAACAGCAGAGGAATTAAACTAACAACAATCTGGAGCAATACCCACATCAACTTTTTAGATCTGAATATCCACATTCAAGATAACAGAATAAAAACAGAAACATTTTTTAAGACTGTGGACGTGAATAGTTTTATCGAGAAAACGAGCTGCCACTTACCCCAATGGCTAGACGGAGTACCAAAAGGACAGTTCTCACGCATTAGAAGAAACTGCACAGACCTAGAAGCTTACGACAAACAGTCAATCAAACTGAAAGGAGACTTTATCGAAAAAGGATATAATGAGGACGTACTAGAGGAGACCAGATCTGGAATAAGAAGCCTACAACAAGAAGACCTACTGAAGAAAAAACGAACAAGCGAAGCTATAGGTTTCAGTTCCAATGTTCCCTTCATTTTCACCTACAACGCACAGAACAGAGCGGTCCGGAAGACGATACGAAAATACTGGCCGATCCTGCGGAGAGACCCTATACTGAAAGACCTCCTACCAGAGAATCCAAGAATAATCTACCGTGGTGTGAATAACCTAAAGATGAAACTGACGAACAAGCATACACAGAAGAACACTACACGATCCAATCATTTCAACATCCAGAAAGGCTTTCACCAATGTGGCAACTGCCTGAACTGCAGGAACACACGAAGCAAGAAGCATATTATTACCACAGTAGACGGAACCACGGGACCTATACAAATCAAAGATGTCATCACTTGCTTCACGAAAAACGTGATTTACCTACTCACATGCCCATGCGGCCTGAAGTACATAGGCAGAACTACCAGACCACTTAACGTTCGCATACAGGAACACATCAGAAATATTAGGAACGGACTTGAAAACCACAGCGTCCCCCTACATTTTAAACTCAAACACGCACAGAATCCAGAAGGCTTGAAATTTGTCGGGTTAAAGAAGATAGAAGCACCATGGAGGGGCGGCAATTTTGAAAAAATAATTGGACAAGCAGAAATGAATTTCATTTTCAAATTGGACACTATGCAGCCCCAGGGTCTAAACGCTGACTTCGAACTCTGCCATTTCCTCAATTAACCCACCACCACTCCATCACTACAAGCGACCCTCCGGATCATATGTTTAGACGTGGGCCAACTGACCCCATTAACACTTTTTATCTCCTTCCTGTATACAATTTTATACACCCTTTTTTTACACATGCTCCTGACCCATCAGCTCTTTTTACTATCAACTAGACCCTTTTTTCTCCGTTTTAACTCTATACCCTTGTAATGTGGGATTGTACATATAATTTTAACTTAGATTCAGGTTGTATACTTACTAGCCCAATTTTAACCATCCCATTGCACCAATAGCACCTTATATTTCAGCAAGATACTAGTCTCCTGAGAGGGGACTATGCATTCCCCCCCCCCTTTTATGATTTTCAATATTGCCCACCCTAGCAGGGACATGTCTTTTAGACTAAGACCCTATGAACGCTATTATTATATATTTTAAATCACCTTATTTTATTTTATTTATCCGTCTAATTTATTAATGTGGGATTGTACTCCAGCACCTTATAAACCGATATAATGTACTAGCCTTCCCATAGGGGACTATGTATCCCCCCCCCTTCGGTTTATGGTTTTTATTTATTTTTTATTTATTATTTTTTAATTTTAAATTTCAACATGGCCAGCCCCCTTTTCCACTAGCTGATATATGGCAATCAGCTACTTGTACCTATCTTGGCCAAATCCATTGGCACATGCCAGTTGAGCCCCCTTTGGGTTATTGTTTGACACTCCACAGATGGTTTTTTGTCCCCAATACTACATATACGTCGAATTGGCCACACTGGGAGTCCTATTCACTCTGAGATATACTCAGCGCCGAATAACATGAAGTGGAACGCAAAATGTAACGGTGGAACGCAAATCCAAAATGGCCGCGGCGCCGAACGATGACGTCAGCGGCAGCACGTGACCACAACGCCAGACACACCCGGAAGTCACCAGCGAATCGTCTCCTTCCACAACACAGACTCTCCTAATAAATATGGGACCCCAGGAAGGCCCTAAATCCCCCATTTTGCACACACATCGACTGAGGAAGGTGCTTGCTGCACCGAAACGCGTCTCGACCCCCCCATTTTAACAATACCTATTTTTATTACTACTTTTATCACCATTTATTCTATTGCACATTGTATTATTTGCACAAACTAATAAATATTTTTCAACCCTCATATGAGACTATTTTGAGCTCTTTTTACACCTTTATCAGTCTCTATTTCGGCGAAATCACTTTATAACAACGCAGATACCCCACCAGTGACCTGGATGCAGAGAAAGCAGTGTGAGCAGCTAAAGAGGTTCAGGAGCTCACCGTTAAGGAGCACCACAAGCGAAACAGTTGAGCCTGGACCTTAAGGCTCCTGTATTGGTGAGTGTGATTCTTATCTCCCCTATATGCACGTTTCTATAACTGGTGTCATGCTATGAGAGCGCTGTCTCTCTTTTCTGCTTCCATGTCCCCCCACCCAAGGTTGAATTAGAAGATCACGGAAAGAAGGGCAGTGACCACCCTAATTCTAGGCACAAGGCGTTCCACTCCAGAGCCTGGATTCAAAAGGCTCTGGATCTTGTAAGTGCGCATTTTTCTAAACTTACTACACCCCGCTTATAGAGGGTATTATACTATTTTTTTTTTTTTTCCCCCCTCTCTCATTTTATTCCCCACTGCGGAGTCCATCAAGAACATTAGGAGAACAGACATCCCCAACGAACGTAATACAGCTGTGGATAGGGTAAAGACTGATAACATTTCTGAGCACATTTTGATGCAATACCCATCCACTTAGGCACCGGACCCATCAAAGAAACCCTTCACGTCTTTTACCGACAGATGACTTTTTGCCTGGACTTCCAACAATAGCCCTGGTACCCTGTCTCCCTTATGTACTGTCGCACTTGCACTTTATTATACTGCACTGTTATTATAGCCCTGGTTTCACATCAAGGCTATTGTACCAATACTTTGTAACCTCTGTGTCTGTTTTTTGCACCTTGTACATGAATACATACTCAGACATTACATCATCTGAGCTATACTTAAACCTAACTATTAAACTACTGCGCCACTAGGTAAACCCAATTTTTTCCTCCAATCTTACTGCACAACTTCTCGAGAGCCTGTGTAATACCATAGCTGGCTGCAACCCCTTAAATACTACACACCTCTAAACACGAGCGCCTCCACCAAACCCCTACACGTCCTAATATACGCAGTACGTGCGTACAAAAGTGCGCCGACACCACGCAACCGGCAAATGAACGCATTTTTCTCAGAACGTGAAACCGCTGCTACAGACGTACAGAGTGCGCTGCGGCCGCATGGCAGCGTGTGTGCGTGATTAGGAGACGTCAGACGCTGCTAGTGTGCGGCCTACATAACGTTCAAACAGCCGGATTTCCCTAGAATTGCGTTGGTGAGTACCTGCGACTGTGCGACTGTGGTCGTCTGACCACTTAAGCGTATTCCGTGAAAAAATGCGTGTGCACGCATCGACGTACATTTTGACGGTGGCCGCAGAAAATGCGCTCATCTGTCCCTAGCCTAAACGTACGTTAAAACTGCTTTCGTCTGACCTTAGCCATAATCAATGCCAGGTTAGTACCTCACTTTTTAAACCTTTGGCAAACAACCAAACAGATATTACAAATATAAGGGTTATCATGTATCAGGGTTATTCAGAGAAAGGTGAAACTCAGGAGAACTTTTGGAGAAGTTAAAATTCTAGGTCAAAATAGCTGATTTGGAAAGTGAGATAAATGGGCGAATTTTTCTGGTTTGGCTATTTTGACGTAGAATGTTCACTTCTCCAAAAGTTCTCCAGAGTTTCATCCTGATAGTCACGGTTATTCAGAAAAAGTTGAAAACCAGGAGAATTGGCACTTCTCAGGTCATTGTCATGAGTTTCACCTTTCTTTGAATAGGACCTGTGTATGTTTTTTCATACAGGGTTATTCAAAGAGAACCGAATGGCTGGAGAAAGGTAACCGAACGCTGAAAATCAGCATTCGGTTACCTTTCCTGGCCATTCGGCTATTCAGAGAGCAGGCAATTCACCAAATCCTGGCGAATTGCCTGCACATACGGTGCCTGTTCGGTGCCTGTTCGAGGGCAGTGAAAATCCCATAGAGAAGCAATACTTCGGCTATTCAGCGAACACAAACCAGCAGTGAAAGGTTCCCCTAATGCCCTGCCATTCGGTGGTTTCATTCGACAGGTTTATTCAGGAGAATCCCATAGGCTTCAATGTTAAAAATATTCCCATTTTAATTCAATATCTATTAAACCGTTCATTATAAAATTCTGCAGTAAAGAGTCTCTTTATTTATAGATTTTTTCGGATACTTTAAGCATTTTTCGGTATTTTATTTTTTTTTTAAAAAGTCAGATTTTTCTTCTTTTTTTTTACGTTTACTTATTTTTTCTGTAACAGCCCTTTTTATTATCATTCATTGGACCTCATATGTAAATTTCAGACATTTTCACTAAGTAGTTTCTTTGCAAACAGTGTTTCACTTTTCAATCATTCAAGCAAACTGTTTTGCTAATTTATTCACTGCCTTCTTCTGCGGTGTCGGCTTTTTCCGGAGGCTTCACTGCGTGTGATCGGCTCCTGCTCGGGTTTTTATGGCATCTTCGGCGGGTTAATCCAGATGTTTTTGCGGGTTTTCGGCATGCATTCGCTGGGTTTTCGCCAGGTTTAAGGCGGGTTTTCGGCAGCTTTTCCCTGCACTTCGACAGCCCTGTGGTGCTTGCTGAATACACCGCAGGGCAGCCGAAATGGGAAAGCCGATTTGCACCGAATTGTAGAGAACGAAAAGTCACCGAACGTGCAGTGACTTTCCGAATCTCTTTGAATATCCCTGATAGTAATATTTCTCCATTCTTAGATAGCAGCATATGATACAACGTTGCTTTTTGCTGCTGTACATTCCACAGCTGACATGATATTGTGCACCTGCTGAACCTACTGTGAAGAGAATAGAATTTAAGAAACATTCTATAAAAACAATAAATACACCTCCCTACATTATATCCATTAAATAATTGGGCAGATGCTGCCGGCATTTGCTGTTAGGAGTGAGATGTTTTTTTTTGCCTGGAACTATTCTGGTCTGTTCTTCTAAATGTTTGTGTTGAGAGGAAGAAGAAAACCCTGACAGCTAAGGGAATATCACACGAGCACCGAGGTACACTTAGTTCACAGCTTATAATGAAGCATTGGCCTGTCTAATTGCAGCACTGGGCTATATAACCATTTATTATTCTAACGATGACAAGTGCATGTGTTTCAGTGTTATCCAGCATCGAACAGGTGAAACCAAACCCTATATATTTCCTACCTCTCAGAGATGTGACCTTTTAAAAAATACAAAGAATGACATTTGTTCTTTATCACTAAGTTGACGTCTGGGTCTTGTCCATGATATTTGTCAGTAGAATCACTTTGTTAAATAATAGGACTTTCATTCTCCTTGTTCTTTTCATTTTTTTCCCCAGGATCTCTTTTTTTTTTTGAGGGGGCGATACTTCTACTATAAACATGTAGGGCACCATTACATTTAGGGCTGCAACTAACGATTATTCTCATAATTGATTAGTTGGCCGATTATTATTTTGATTAGTCGATTCATCGGATAGAAAAAAAAATTGTTTACTTAAAAGGAATTTTATGTAAAAAAAATTAACCACAACCCCTCCCCTTTTTTTCATAAGCAATTTGCGTAGTGTACGTAACTTTCGTACGTACATATACGCAAATTGCATATCTTGTGTACTTTCACACAAGGTATGCGAGTGCTTGGTCAGAGGGATGGGTTGATGCTGCTTGCACAGCTTAAGCCCATGTTTGCTTTCTCAAATGAACACGGCTGCAAACACGTGGTCCTAGATGATGATGTCAGCATGAAATCAGGTTTAATAATCTAAAGAGGTCAGGGTGCATAGAGTGTCCCTTTTAAATAATTTTGTGAACAAACTGAGTGGGAGGAAGGACTGGAGGTGGAAGGGGGTGACTTTGCTCAAGTGACTTGACCTGAGTGTGAGCGGGAGTGGGTATAGACAAAAGACCGGATCTGAGTGTGGAAGCAAGTTTGGGGAAAGGACAAGAACAAAAGGGAGGGAATGGCAATTCCCGATCAGAGAGGGTGTGGCAGAGTGGGTGGGGTGGTGGCACAGGACTCCAGCTTCAAGTAAGGATAAAACAAAGGCATACAGCTCATTCACCCAGTTCCAGTATCCTATTGTTTGTGTTATAGTTCTGCTACTGTTGTAAACGGAATAAAAACAAACCGGTTGTGTCTGACATAACCCCAGAACTAAATCATACCTAGTAAAGCAGCAGCGCGTCTTCTCCAATCTGCTCCGAAGCTGAGGCTATTTAAGTTTAACTCAGTCTGACTCTAAACAGTGTGTGCTGAACACAGGACGATTAATCAACACCGATTAATCATCGATTAGTTGCCAATTAATCGATTAGTTGTTTCAGCGCTAATTACATTCATCGCGCTAAAACGGGAACGCAAAGGAGAAAAACCCGTACCTGCAGGTTTTTCCATTGCGTCACTGTTTTAGTGTGATATTACGATGCAGGCGCTATAAAAGCTGCCTGCATTGTAATAGGGAGCTAAGCCCCGGGATGCGCGTGGCACTGCTAAGCTCTGCCGCGAGCATCCACTCGATGGAGTCCTTAGGACTCCATTGAGGCAGACGCTGCCGTCACATGACCTGCCGGATCTTGCCTCGCGAGACCCAGCAGGTCGGCGTAGTGATCTGCAGAGAGAGACTGGGAGACATTTTCCCCCAGTCTCTCCCTGCTCCTGGCAGACAGAGGAGGCGGTTGGAGCCGTGGTCCTCACCACGGGACTAGAGGAGTGTATCTGATTTTTTTGGGGGGGGTTTCCGGCTGGTGCTGACAGATTCTGCAGCAGTGGAATCCGTTAGCACAGGTCCTGGTGTGGTTAACTTTCATGTAACCGCAGCCGGACAGTAATTAGCGTTAGTATATTGTAATCCTAACACTAATTAACACTTTGCTCTCCCCATGTTAAGCATAGGGAGCGCAAAGTACAGTAACCTCGCGCTGAAAAGCGCAAGATACCAATCACTAATGAGTTTTTTAACCCATTAGCGTTTGGATTGTAATGGTGCACCCGTGCTAGGGCCACCAGGGCTAACGTTAACGCTCACTCGGGTGAACGCTAACGTTAGCGATAGAAATGTAATGGAGCCCGTAAATGTGTGTGTGTGTGTTGTCTTTTTTTATTTGCAACAATCCGAATTATCCTAAAATCAAACCCATACAGTCCATTTACTACTGAACATCCCAGTAGATATACCTAGAATGATAGAACACAAAACGAAATGAAGCAATGTAAAATAAGCTATGCCGAGATAAATTACACTTTTTTTTTTTAGTATGCAATGAATAAAGAAATTACACTTACGGGAACACAAACAGCAATTATAATATATGTATTTTTGTAAAGCTTATGTTACAGAAGGAAAAAAAAATCCATTGTGCGTTTGTATTTTTAGCAACTTCCCCTAGCAATAAAAGTAAATTGTACAATATATCTCAATTACATCTCTCACTTGGTGAATAATTGTAATGGGAAGTTATAATGCTATACGCAAGCATCATAGTGATCATAAGAGATTTGTCTACGGTGAGACAAGGAGAGAGAGAGATAAAGAAATAACCAGTTTGCTTCTTGAGTTTCCACAGGGAGCCTCCGTGATGAAATGGTCACAGCGTGAAACTTCCCCCTGATTTAATCCCTGACAGTTAGCTATCTGTGAAATAATATTGCTCACAGTTTATATGATTCACTATGTCTGCGTAGAATGTATTATTGCGCTTGCCTTAAGGGCAAATAGCCCTGCTGGAGTTGCATTAGCATATATTTTAATTTACTTTCCTGAAGGCTAAGGAGTAGTCTATGGAAGACGCTCCCTCTTCAAAATGATGTTATTAGTAAATCTGAACATCTCAGTTCATTAGAAGAGCTCTGCAAACTATAACGAACGTCGTAGAATGTGGGACGTTCGTTATTTGGATCTGAAACTGACTCCTCCTGAAATATTAAACGCAGCTTCTGTTTGTTTGTTTTTTCATCTCTGTGTTTATTTTCTTCATTTAACACTAAGAATCCTGTCAAAACACACACAGTTACATTCTGCACCTATCAAACTCTGTAGAAAAACAGTTAAAGTGTCAGAGGGCTTGTTTGTTGGATCTTAGTTTAGAATGTTTACTTCATTGCTATATCAAGGATTTCCTCATATAAAAATTTGGTTTAAGTAACAAATTCCACCAAGAACGTCTCCTCTAAAAGACCGATGGCCATTGCATGCACTGTCAACAATGGCTATCTGTCTTTAGAGCAGCAGACGTTTTGACTTGCAACTAAACGATGGTTAATACAGTTGTATTATAGACAAATAACTCAGTAAAGACAGGTGGCAAAATCCCATTAAATTAGAAATATGAGGCAATAAGCAGAACATACAGACTCTGAATGGAAACCAGGACGGAGAACCACCTGGGGCTTATTATTGACAGATCCTAACTGGACTGAGATAACAACCAAAAGTTTTACTCTTAATAACCTAAAACTTCTAATGAAGAAAATACCTTAAAGTGTGATTATATATATATATATATATATATATATATATACAACAAAACAGGAGGAGAGCACACCAAACATATTAATTAAACACAAAAGAAACCACAACAGCAGCTAAATTCATTTAATCATAGAGATTATCCAGATTTAACCCTTCAAATGCTTACAAACATTTCTTAACCCCTTCAAAAACACTGTAGGTCTTAACTCTTGCAATAATTCAATACTGAGCTCTGTTGAACAATGGTGGAAGTTTAGTTTGCAATAGATGGCCATGGATTGCGTAAACCTGCCAACAGCGACAATGTATTCCACCCCTGGCAGGTCCTATCATACTAACCTAATGACTGCTCTTATGGGATAAACTTACTGTGGACCCAGTCCTTTCTGAAGCTCCCTGCAGATCAAGGTTTAAATAGAACTTGCGGGTGTGCTGCCCCTCTCGTGTATTTTATATATATATATATATATATACACTATATTGCCAAAAGTATTCGCTCACCCATCCAAATAATCAGAATCAGGTGTTCCAATAACTTCCATGGCCACAGGTGTATAAAATCAAGCACCTATGCATGCAGACTGTTTTTACATGATGAAGCCGAATTATTCGGCGAAACGCGTTTTAGCAGCACATATGTGTGCTTTTTATTTTTATTTTATGTATTGATAAAATTTTGGAATAAATCCTTTTTGAAACCCGTCGGAAGGTGGAATTTGCACATTTTCTTTTTTTCACCAATGATCTGATCGGGACGGTGGAGGACTTGCAAGAGGGCAAAGGGTTGCCACATAAAATTCCCTGCAAACGGATACCCCCTCAGAGCCAGGACACGGGCTCTGAATTTAGTAAGTACCCCCTAGGGGACGATTAGGGGCTTTGAGTGTTTTGTACTGCGCAATGGTCCTTTCCCTTTTATATTCCATAGAAAGCTCAAGAGTCCTGCTGAGCTGAATAAAGAAGAGAACACTTTCTCTCAAAAACTTGAGGGGCCATAAAAGAAGGACTTGCGAACTTTTAAATACCAATATTTTCTTGATTAAAAGACGACTAAGGAACTACAAATCCCCCTATGAGGGTTGGATTAAACAATTCACTTGTGGTCAAAAATTAGGTTATGTATAGTAACATATCCGCTGATTAATATACTATGTGCGCCTAAAGGCTATCTTTTCTCTTGTTTTTACAAATATTTGTGAAAGAATGGGTCGCTCTCAGGAGCTCAGAGCTCAGTGAATTACAGCATGGAACTGTGATAGGATGCCACCTGTGCAACAAATCCGGTCGTGAAATTTCCTTGCACCTAAATATTCCACAGTCAACTGTCAGCTGTATTATAAAAACGTGGAAGTGTTTGGGAATGACAGCAACTCAGCCACGAAGTGGTAGGCCACGTAAACTGACGGAGCGGGGTCAGCGGATGCTGAGGCGCATAGTGCGAAGAGGTCACCAACTTTCTGCAGAGTCAATTGCTACAAACCTCCAATCTTCATGTGGCCTTCAGATTAGCTCAAGAACAGTGCGCAGAGAGCTTCATGGAATGGGTTTCCATGGCCGAGCAGCTGCATCCAAGCCATACATCACCAAGTGCAATGCAAAGCGTCGGATGCAGTGGTGTAAAGCACGCCGCCACTGGACTCTAGAGCAGTGGAGACGCGTTCTCTGGAGTGACGAATCACGCTTCTCCATCTGGCAATCTGATGGAAGAGTCTGGGTTGACGGTTGCCAGAAGAACGGTACTTGTCTGACTGCATTGTGCCAAGTGTAAAGTTTGGTGGGGGGGGATTATGGTGTGGGGTTGTTTTTCAAAAGCCGGGCTTGGCCCCTTAGTTCCAGTGAAAGGAACTCTGAATGCTTCAGCATACCAATACATTTTGGACAATTCCATGCTCCCAACTTTGTGGGAACAGTTTGGAGCTGGCCCCTTCCTCTTCCAACATGACTATGCACCAGTGCACAAAGCAAGGTCAATAAAGACATGGATGACAGAGTCTGGTGTGGATGAACTTGACTGGCCTGTACAGAGTCCTGACCTCAACCCGATAGAACACCTATAGGATGAATTAGAGTGGAGACTGAGAGCCAGGCCTTCTCGTCCAACATCAGTGTGTGACCTCACAAATGCGCTTCTGGAAGAATGATCAAAAATTCACATAAACACACTCCTAATCCTTGTGGACAGCCTTCCCATAAGAGTCGAAGCTGTTATAGCTGCAAAGGGTGGACCAACGTCATATTGAACCCTATGGATTAGGAATGGGATGTCACTTAAGTTCATATGCGAGTCAAGGCAGGTGAGCGAATACTTTTGGCAATATAGTGTATATATACAGTAGTGTATATATAAAATAAAGTTTATAGTTGCAGAAAACATCTACATATCCCAGCAATTCAGAGAACTGCTTATAGAGCTCATGTGCTACATTCCCCATATGCAGCAAAGAACTCTGGGTAGGACATGCAAATGAAGTCCCCAACTTCTCACTGTTTTTGCATCTAGGGTCTATAATAACACAGAACCCTCCTTGCCAGTGCTATGCTATACTACAGGGCTCAAAATTTCCACTCGCCTACTCGCAATTGGCGAGTGGAAATTAAGTGAGGGCGAGTGGAAATGCACACGCAGGCAGCACAATAAATTATTTTGTGCTGTGTATTCCGGCAGTGCCACTGCGCAGCCCCCTCTTCCTCAGGCTGCACGGTGGCAGGGAACAGCTGCCTAACCTAACCCAGCTTGTCTCGGTCACTGGCAGGGGGGTGGAAAGGAGCTTCCCTGCCTCCTCGCTCTGCTCACACTGGGGTCTGATGACTGGGTATACATGTATCTGGGGTCTGATGTCTGGATATTAATGTTATTTTGTGTAACTTTGTTAAAGGTTTTATTTAGAATAGTGTAATATCATAAGATAATTTAAGGGTGTGTGTTTAGGGGCAGAGGTAAGGGCTGGGTAGGGGTTAGGTGGAGCAACTGGTGGCGAGTAACTCTTATGGCCCGGTTAGTAGCTTGGGACTTGAAATTTTGAGCCCTGCTATACAAGATGGCATTTTTTTAGCAAAGGTCAGTTTATGCCACCAGTCACAGCCACTCCTGTACAGCAGTTTTGGGGTTATTATGCCCTCATCAGAAGAAGATAGACTGTAACTAGTTGCAATTTGATGCTTTACCCCTAGGGCAGATCAATAAGCATTTAAGTATATAAATATATATATATATATATAGCGCAAAAGTCTTAGGCCACCATTAGATTTGTTGTTTTGCAATGGTATATTGACCACATAATTATTTCTCAGTCTTTTATTGGAATACAGTCAGAAAATACAGACAAGTTCTATGCAGTATGAAAGGCTATGGTGGTATTCAAGCTGTTATAAAGACATTTTAAGAATAAGAAGTCAAGGACAAAGAAAAACCTGAATGTCCAAGAGAACTTTGAAAGTGTGATGAAAAGTTTCTCAGAGTTTCTTCTTTGAGAGACCGGAAGAAGTCCAGCAATGACCGGGCTCAGCATCTGGCAGCTTCATCGGGATGCCAAGACGATCCTTCTACAGTAACACTGTAACACAACGTGACTGCAGGTAATGCTGCCATCACACAGATTTAAATAGGAGAGCTTCCCTTGTGACTTTCAAAAGTGTCTCACACTTCAAAAGTGTCTTCAGCAGGCCAAAATACAAAAATTGGGAGAGTTGGGAGGTTAGAAAATTTCCTATCGTTATTATATTTTTTTGTAGAAAAATGTCTTTAATATATTTTGTTAAGGTAGATTTTTTTCTATTATTGCGGTATTGATCAAAAACTTCTCAATATATATATATTTTTTTAACAAAACATGTTTTAAATGAATAACTGTGCCAGTTCCACTCTTTTTTTCGTTGTTCTTTCCAGCGTTAGTTATGGTTGTTTTCATTTGGTCTTCGTCCAATTAGTCTGATTTGTTTCTCTGATATTTGGATTGTAATGCCCTGCGTTGGTGTTAATGTCATCTTTGTTGGTCTATTTTTGAAGATGAGGAATTTCAACTTGAAAGTTTGTGTCCCTATGCCATTTTATTATCTTTTTTTAACTTTTGTTTAAAAATCCTAATAATGTCTTCTTTCTGATTGTTATTGGAATATTTCAGGTAAACATTTCTGATTCTTTAACCCTTTCGCTGCTGAGGCTTTTCCCGCCCCTGTGCTGAGGTCATTTTTTACCTGTTTTGCGCATCATGTTTAAACGTGTTTTGAAGGCTTATTTTAGTATATGACATCGACATATTATATATCGTTCTTTCCGTCAGACTCGGTAGATTCATAATATGTCATTATTATATGTATACGTTATGTCATGTTTGTATATTATAACAAAAAATGCAATAAAATATGTATTTTCAATAATTTACAGCGTGTAAAGTGTTTTTTTCCACATTTTAACATGCGAGCAATTGCGGTTATATTTTGTATGGGGTGCGCTTGTTAAAAAAATTAGAGATGGGGTCTCGTTACATTTTTTTTTTGGGGAAAATGACACCATTTTTAACAAACGCACCGCATACAAAAATCGTTAATGCAGCATCATTGTTCACATTATAATTGAAATGGGAACAATATTGCTGCATTAACAAAACAAAAAAAAAAAAAAAAAAGTGTTTATTTATTTTTTTTTTTTTTATTTTTTTAATTTTTTTTATTTTTATTTTTCTTTTTTTTTTTTTTTTACAATTTTTTTTACTTTCATGTTTGGTATCGTTGGAACGGCCATGCTCTGGCCGATCCAACGATATCAAAATTTAACCCCTAACTGCCACGGATCGGGAGATAGGGAGTTCATTGGAACTCCCTATCTCCACACTTCGTGGCAGTTAGGGGTTAATGCTAGGACTGGTGTCATCGTGCTGCGCACGATGACGCCAGTCCTCTGGGGGAGTTCCCGGAAGCTTGGCCGACATCCAAGATGTCGGCCAGCTCCCGGGAAGGATCGCAAATCGGCGCTTTTCAGCGCCGATTTGCGATCCAGCTCCCCAGGGGTTAATGCCAGGCATCATTTGGAAGGGCAGGCTGTGCCCTTCCAAATGATGCCTGGGTTAAGCCCCTGTGAGCCGCCGATCGGGAGGGAGAGAGGTCCGAAGGACCTCCCCCCCCTCCCTTTCAGGCGCCTCCTCCGCACATGCGGGGGGGGCGCCTGAATTATGTGTCATCGCGGGGGCGCGATGACACATAATAATGGCGGCCACTGCTCCGGATGCCGGGCTGACATCCAGGATGTCAGCCCGCACCGGAGGGGCCAGCGATCGGCCGGAACCCGGCCGAACGCTGACCCCAATGCGAGGACGCGCTCAGCGCGTCCTCCGCATACCAGCGGGAATGCTGAGGACGCGCTGAGCGCGTCCTTAGCATTCAAGTGGTTAAAGAGATACCATGCAAACAAAGAAACACGTGACCACCGCCGTAGTACAAATAAATAAATACGGTGATAGTCTGTGCCACTGGCGCCACCCGGTGGTAATGGCAAATAAACAAACTCAATACAATCAAAAAAAATACAATGCAAGTAAAATAGTGCAAATAGGAAAAGACAATCTAGGATAAAACAAAGTAATGTGACATTTACAGTCTTATCATGTATATTCCAGGTTGTAAAAGTCTTAATGATTGTGAAAGTCTTAATAATCAGTGCAGGGAAGAATAAAAATAAAAGTCATACAGTATCTCGTATTTGTGGTGTCAGCTGCCTCTCCAGACCACTTGGTGGTATATCCCTTTTCCACCTTGTAAGTCAGTATAAAAGAAAGATGTGCTGGAGCTGGCGCTTCTTGTCTTATTAGTGGTTCCTTCTGCTGCACCCCGTGGCTCAGAAGCGTGGTTTCCTTACAGGGTTACCAACCTCCGTGTCCCTCAAAATATAAAATGGCTCACATAGAGCAATATTGTATGAAATGGAGTGCAAACAAAGGAGAAGAATGTCGTACTCACATTTGCTGGTGTCTTATCGATCAGACACCAGATTTGTTGGCAGCCGGTGACTTCAGACGGTGCACCGGATCACCTATGTTAGGATAGGTGATCCGGTGCACCGTCTGAAGTCACTGGCTGCCTACAAAGCTGGTGTCTGATACTGTATACTGCATCCCCCCCTCGCCACTCCCTCAGCCTCTAACAGCTTTTCTCCCCCTTCAAAAAAAAAAGGACATAACATAGCACCACAGCAATAAAACTCCCAGTAATGTGCAGTGTGTATGACCGTATCACAGAATCCACAGCAATAAAACTCACAGTAATGTGCGGTGTGTATGAACGTATCACAGAATCCACAGCAATAAATCTCACAGTAACAGGCTGTATATGATAGCCTTTGGGTCTGGGTCTGGGCCTGGTCCCTGGGTCTGGTTTGGCCCTGGGCCTTGGGGTCTGTGCTCTGGGTCTTGGGGTCTGGGCTGGTCCCTGGGGTCTGGGCTCTGGTCCCTGGGACCGGGCCTTGGGGTCTGGTCCCTGGGGTCTGGGCCCTGAGTCTGGCCTGGGGTCTGGTCCCTGGGGTCTAGGCCCTGAGTCTGGCCCAGGGTCTGGGCCTTGGGCTCTGGTCCCTGGGTCTGGGCCTTGGGGGTCTGGTCCCTGGGGCTGGGCCTTGGGGCCTGGTCCCTGGGGGCTGGTCCCTGGGTCTAGGCTGGGTCTGGGGTCTGGCCTGGGTCCTGGGTCTGGGCCTTGGGGTCTGGTCCTTGGGGTCTGGGCCCTGGGACTGGGCCCTGGGTCTTGGGGTCTGGGCCCTGGGTCTGGGACCGGGCCTTGGAGTCTGGGCATTGGGGTCTCGGCCCTGGGTCTGGGCCTTGGGGTCTGGGCCCTGGGGTCTGGGCCCTGGATCTAGACTGGGCCCTGGCTCACCACTCACTTCAATCTTCTTTCCTTTTATCTTCTGCTCTTCTCTCCTATCTTCTTGTCTTCTTTTCTTCTCTTCTATCTTCTTTTCTATCTTCTCTTCTTCTTTTCTTCTTGTCTTCAGCCCGGGCCCTCCGTCTCAGGCGCGCAGCTTCACTGAGGGGAGGGGCGGAGCCAAAGCAACGTGATTGGGAGGCCCCCACACGCTGCTTGGCCCCGCCCAGCCAGCCAGTGAAGCTGCCAGGAGCCGGAGGAGACACAGTGTCTCCTCCGGCTCCTGCAGCAGAGACATAGCTCTGGATTCGGACTCATTGAGTCCGATACCGGAGCTGTAAAAGGGCGACGCCGCTGCTGACGGGGGCCCGGGACCCCCCCGGGCCCTTTACGGCATCATGGGGCGTAATGCCCTGATGGCGGCCCTGGCTCTACCCATCGAGCTGTTACAAAGCTGTGACGGACACAGGGAAGAGCGGTCACACAGTCGCACTCAGTGCACTCATGTGACCGCAGCCTAAGGCCTCACTATCTCTAGTGCCACCTCTGCCCAAATGCTTGTATCAGTGACTTCCTTCTGTTGCATTAATTCAGGGACATTATCCTTCAAGATCTACAATTTAACATACACATATCTAATTTATTTATGTTCTCTTTTTTTTTTCCCTCTCTTTAGAAGGTGCTCCCAGAAACTCTATTTACGATACTTCTTTTAGCTATATAACACCAGCCATCTCCAAACAGATTATATGACACTTTACATTTAGTAAAGATAACAAAACACAATTTTTGTGTATTTTTTTGTTTTTGGAATAGGGGAATCACAGATTTCCCCATCTATTTTACCACGTTAAGAGTTGCCAAATAAAAAATAAAAAATAAAACACACTGGGATCTTTATTCATTACTCTCACTGCATTCAAAATTGCTCTCATTTAAGTAAAAACCTCTTTAACTGTTATATTCTTAGAATAATAAAAAAAAAAATAATTGCATATTTCGCCCTGGTTTAGATATGTCATAAAGTACCTCTCCGTAAGGTCCTCTGCCAGCGTGTCATATTTCAGATTACAGTTTTCTGTTAATTAAATCTGAAATTGTCCACCACTTTACAGTATTAAAATAACCCTATGCTGACATGTTTATGGTAGAAAATTCTAAGAATACACACCAGAATATCAGGAGTTATAGCTGAAACAAAGCGCATCTTATTTTCTTGGTACTAAATCTATATCGAGCACATTATGTTTTATTGCATGTGCGTGTAATTATTCACAGGACTGTATAAAACATGCAACGTATAATAAACTGAATAATTAATACAATAATTTGCTCTCACCTAAAATGACACAATATTAAATCAACATTAAAATAAAGAATTACGTTTATTGTCGAGATTCAAAGCTCAGAGGTAGCCTTGTAGTCATGGAGCACGGAGTGTGTCCTCGGTGTGCTCTCGGGGATGGATGACACCGATAATAACTGGGTAGAACCAATCAGTCCACATGGCTACAGCTAATTGCCAATTATCTCCAACAGCGTATATTTACTGAGAGAGCCATATATTTCATTCTCTGGTACCATCAGTCACTAATTTTTGTGTCTCGATAATCTGAGAGCTGTGTATAATGGTACTAAGCTATTGTTCTGCCATTGAAATGTGGTTATAAATGCGAATATTAGGATTTAATTTAGTTATATACAGATGTAGTGAAGAAACCTCAGCCAACGTCCTGTGTATCCAGACCCGGTTATGCCATGGTTCTAAATCCATGATTCCATTCTACTGGAAGTCTGTGCGAAAACAGTCAATATTCTTAATTATCGGCTTCTCTGTTATGTTATTGCCAGCGCTAATGCTTTCCCACTTCTTTTTTTTCCTAGTAATCATTTTTTTAAAATATATAGTGACAGTTTTATTAGGTGATAGACCACCATTTTGTCAGCAGGCGGATGGAGAAAGCCATTTTCCCCTATAGGGTTAATTCTCAGCTGTCTACTGACTTAGACTACCCTGCCGTTATGGGAACTTGGGTTCTCTGAGAAAACAGTCTTTTTGTTGGGAGCAGCAGAGGAGGAGACAAGCTCTGAAGTTGCAAAGGGACGTACCAACTCTTTATTTTTTTTTCTTTACTGGTAAGCGGCTTAGCTGCCCAGTATTATAAGTGAGTGGAGAACACATGTTCAGCTAGTCTCCGAATAAGGAGTAGGATTTTGACTCATGTTTGTTTTATTTGCTTGTTTATTTGGAAAATCTGCCTGTACTGTGGCTGCATAATAAAGCAAAGCCTTGAACACTGAATGGCGTGTCCAGTGGCTAAATGACTATATACATATATATCGTAAGGTTGCACTCAATCTAAACAAGCAACACTAGTGGGTGTATCTTCAGCAAATAATTAAATCTATAGAAAAGAACTCTCCCTCCGTGTCAGAAATCATATTCCGCCAATCATCCTATTTCAAAGATTCAAAATTTTAAACAATATTCAATTACCTGAGTGAATAAATGATGAAATTTAGTTCACAAAATATGGTCACATTTTGCTTAAGCCTGTCACAGCGTCAATGTATCCCATCGTTGACATTCTATTTTCAATTTATAAGAAGCTCATTAAATATGCGCAAGGAAACAATTTTGCAATTTCATGCATAGGTCGATCAAGAAACAAAACATTGTTTTGAATATATACATATAATTTTTTATTTATTCGGTGTTTAATTGCAGTAAAAGGTACAAGGATACAGAACTACTATTAGGATTAAATACCAACAAACCAGGATTATGTAAAACTTCCAACCATTTCTGAAGACAAGAATGGAATATGATTTAGTTTTGAAAGCAATTTGGTTCAATTTTGGTAAAAATATACATTTTTGCATAATCTGAAGCTGAAATCTATGGGCAGTATTACAAAGTTGGTGTTAACTTATCCAGAGGTGTTGTAAACTTACAGAAAAGATGGCGTCACACCTGTACTCACCAGAGCGGCTGCAACAGCCAGGAGAACCAACCCAGGTCATGTATAAAACATAACAAGAAGAAAAAGATGTCATCTGCGCTCGTTTGTATACATTTCCATGTGCAACAAAACACTGTCAGAGGTATTAGTTTGCCTAAATGGCCATTGAAGCGTAAGCTCACTCGCCGCGACAAGGCACCTCTCGGTAGAGTGAGTCCTAACCAATGTACCAAAAGCTGCTCCTCTGAGCAACTACATGCCCCTCCTGCTGCTTTTCAGCTAAGGAGAGGCATAAAAATGGTGGGTTTTATTTATACACGCACCAAGCACTTCTCATTTGTTATGTTTTATACATGAACTGGGTTATTACTCCTGGCTGTTGCAGCCGCTCTGGTGAGTACAGGCGCAACGCCATTTTTTTCTGTATGTATGTATATTATGCTGTAACACCAGTTAGTCATTTTTGCTGCTGTTCCTTTTTCCATGTTTTTGTTTTCAACCCCAAATGGGAAGTGCTTGGTGCGTGTATAAATAAAACCCACCATTTTTCTGCCTCTCCTTAGCTGAAAAGCAGCAGGAGGGCATGCAGTTGCTCAGTGGAGCAGCTTTTGGTACATTGGTTAGGCTAGGGTCAGAGTGGGGCAGTCGGAACGCGCGTGCAGACGCACTAAATCACGGCGGCAGTAGCAGCACATAACGGCCAATGACGGCCAATATACGCAGTACGTGCGTACGAAAGTGCGCCGACACCACGCAACCGGCAAATGAACGCATTTTTATCAGAACGTGAAACCGCTGCTACTGACGTACAAAGTGCGCTGCGGCCGCATAGCAGCGTGTGTGCGTGATTAGGAGATGTCAGACGCTGCTAGTGTGCGGCCAACATAACGTTCAAACAGCCGGATTTCCCTAGACTTCTTTTCACCCCATCGTCATGAAATACGTCCAGAATTGCGCATCGTCTGACCACTTAAGCGTATTCCGTGAAAAAATGCGTGCGCACGCATCGACGTACATTTTGACGGTGGCTGCAGAAAATGCGCTCATCTGTCCCTAGCCTCTGGACTCACTCTACCGAAAGTTGCCTTGATGGGGCAAGTGAGCTTAAGCTTCAATGGCCATTTAACCTCCCTGGCGGTATTCCCGAGTGTGACTCGGGGTTAAATTTCACTACCACGAACGGTAACCCCGAGCCACACTCGGGCTGGATGCATACTCACCTCCTCCTGGCTCCCTCGCTGTCCCTGCAGTGTGATCGCGGCGAGCTGCTTCCTGGATGGCTCCCGGAGAGTCACATGATACAGGGCGGCTGGACGCAGCAAACTTCATTCATAATACTCACTGAATACAAATGGAAAAGTTTATGAACGGCCACTAGGTGGCAGTACAGGATAAGAAATAGACCATACATCGTCTCACCCTTGTTCTCAGACAGATTTCAGTGTTTTTTGTTGTATTTTATTGTACATCATTTATTTGCATTATTTTGGATAATTATTTTTGGGATAATAAATTATTATGTCGTCTTTCAAACTTTATAGGACTCAGTGTATTTACTATTTTTTTTAAATTAATTAATTTATTTATTTATAAAGGATTTTACCAGTAAGGACTCTTGATTTCACGGATTTCAGTGCGTGATTAATAATTATTACAGGCTAACTATGTACAAAAACCCGTTTCCTTTAAAAAAAATTGAGACGCTTTTAGACACAAAATTTTGAAAAAATTAGACCGTCAGGGAGGTTAAGCAAACTAAAACCTCTGACAGTGTTTTGTTGCACTTGGAAATATATAGAAACGAGCGCAGATGACAGCTGTTGTAAAGCTACCGGAGCCATTATAGGGCAGTATTACAATGTTGGTGCTAACTTAACCAGAGCTCTTGTAAATTTAAAACCTCCATAGGCTATAATGGCTCTGGGAAGTTTACAACAGCTCTGGTTAAGTTAGCACCAACTATGTAAAACGGCCCATAATCTATGGAGTTGCTAGGTTTGCAACCGCTCTGGTTAGTTTAGCACCAGCTTTGTAATACTGCCCTATGTGTATATATTTGCATCCATAATGGTCACTTAGGGCTTGGTTTATTTGAGCTTAATCCCAAATATCTGCCAAATTTACAATGAGAGTTATGCCATTTTGCAGTCCGGCATATTTAATTAATGGTTTACCAAGGTATTAGTTCCCTTTATTTAATTTTGGCTTAATTATTAGCATTCACACCTATACTGGATAATGGAAATATAGGCTTTAGCCATTTTTTTTTCATTTTTAAAGCTACGCTGATAGCAGATAATAAATAAAATGCTGAAAGTGGTTGATAAATAACTTTTCAGGCAGGGAACGAGAACCTCACCAAAACCCTCAATTCTAAATAGGATTTTGACATAGGCTTTCTCAGAATCCTTAAGCAATATGATGCTTACTATGGAGGTGCAATGTATGTTAATGATGGCATCATATCATTACTAATATCATAGCAATAATTCATGCATCATTAACCCCTAAGGCTAGGGTCAGACGAGCGCATTCTGTGCGGACTGTGCGTCCGTGCACAACAAACGTACTTTCTGACTGACGACAAGGTAGTGCCCACAAAGTCCGTTTTAGTGACTGACGTTTCTGTTGACTGATGTAGAAGGAAAAAAAAATTAATATGAAAAACATTTTGTCCGTCAAAATGCTGTATGCCAAAAATGCAGTCCGTCTGACTACGTTCCATCACTCACACACAAAGCTATGCGGACGTTGCGGACGCAGCGCACTCTGTGCGTCCGTTCTAGCGGATTTACGTTCCTGCCTAACCTGCTCCGTTTGCCGCGTCCGTTATGCGTCCGCAGTTCCGTGGGGACGTACTTTGTGTGTGGGGCTCCATTGGTCATAATTATATGCTATAATGGACGTACAAATGTGCGGCAACACGGACGCGATCAGTGCGCTCGTCTGACCCGAGCCTAAACCGCTACAGAGAATATTATGCTGTCCTCCTAGCAGAAAGGCCTATACACCACATAGCATGCTCTACGGGTTTCTGGCACTCCAATGGTTTGCCTACCTTACTAGCAGCCAGTTGCCATCTTTGGCTGCAGCAGGACTGCCCCCTACAGCCAATGACGTTGACCATTCCTCCATAGGTAAGCCACCCTATGGTGTTTAAGCCCATCTTCCTCCTAGCTTTCATGACCCACACTCTGACCCCCTGGCAGCCTTATTCCAGTGCTGCACATCCATGGAAAAGGTGCTCAAGTTAATAAGCCCTGGTATTCCACGTGAAAACACACAGACCACATGACCATTTAGCAATGACTAACTCCAATAAAGGGCCATGTCCCCATTCAGCCAGTGCCTCATCATTGATGCTTATGAACTGAAGGTGTAAAGACCTATGTGTTTCTGCTCCTGTGAATCCCTCTGCTCTCCCGGCATACTCATCTGGACCCACGTACATCTCAAGATCCACTCAATCTCCACACCAGTCTCGTGCCTCCAGATTCCTGTTTTGGTTAGTGTGCTACTACATTTCCCACTATCCACACCAATATCCCAGTCAGGCTTCTGTGTCCTGCTCCAGAGCCCTCCAGTCTGTTGGTCCTATTCCACCATTTCTTGTGTATCCCAGTACAACACCGCACATTGGACTCCTAATTCCCACAACCCGGTGCCAACCCGGTACAGACTCTGACACTATCAGACCAAATTAAGTCTTAAGTCACTCAAGAGCTCCCTATTAACATACCTCAATACGGAATGCACCTATAAACATGTAACATAGTGACTATTTCCTACATATTTATTTTCTGTTAATCTGTATATTTGTGTTTTTTAATATCTTGCAATTTATTCCTTTGTATTTCTGTAACGCCTGTAACATTTCAATGTTCTTGAACCCAGGACATACTTGAAAATGAGAGAAATCTAAATGTATCCTTCCTGGTAAAATAATTTATAAATAAATATATAAATAAATAAATAAAAACAAAGAGAATATACCAAAATAGTTAAGAAAATACATTATTCCGTTATGTTGTTGTATCGTTCATCAACACGTTGCTTTTGGCTTTTTATCAACACGTGATCATGTTTCATTTTCCGTTTATGGTTAATTGAATCACCCGATAACTCAATTTAAAAAAAAAAAATCGCTACTTACCGATATATTGTCTTTTCGATAAAAGTAGATTGAAATCGAGACCTTAGTTAAGAATTGTCGTTTTTGTCCTCTTCACAGAAATATGTACACTCTGCGGGCATTACAGAATAAAGCATTATAGGAAAGTATGCAACTTGCCCACCTTTCTTGATAATTAAACCTTTATCTCTGTAGAAAAGGTATTCTGAGAGAATTCTGGCCGACGGGCTGCATGATAAACATAAAAAGGTTGTGTCTATATAATAAAAAAGTAGCAACGGTACCTGTTTATACTACAATAAAATGCTTGCATTTTCACAATTAGAATGCAGCTATGGTCACTTGTTTCTCATACAGAACTAATGATGTAGTGTAGGCTGCTGTACAATCCTTTATCTGACTCAGATTGTGTGTAAATCTGTCATTTTCTTTGTGTTTTCTAGAGATTCCACTGTTTCTTCCCCGCATGTTAAACAGAAGGACAAGGTTCTGTCTCCTAGCGTGCTTTGGCTATATATGCGACTTGCTTCTTGGAAATGCATAAAGAATTCTTAAGCATTCCAAAGAATTCTTCTGTACGCCCAACCACCAGCTGTACATCTCTTCTCCCGATCAACGCCTCCAACCGCACAAAGCAAAACAGTAGAATTAACAAGGCATCTCTACATTGTTGGTATTAATAGAACTTAACTCTTAAACAGACTTCCTAAACACGCTGCTTAATGCTAATTAGAAAAGAGAGAGTGTCAAAGCAGCATTAAAGGGATATTCTAGCCTTTTTTAAAAAAGTATTCCAGAATCAATTTGTCATCTTGAGTTGTTGTCGGCACGAGAACTTAACTGGTTAGTGAATCGAATGTGTTTAGGTCAGGAGGGAAAAGCCTGGAGAGTCTTCCTTTGAATATGAATAACCACTCACAATGGAAAGGAAATAAGCAATATGTGTAAATCAGAAAAATGCTTGGTTTGATAGGCTTAATTGATATAGGTGAAAATATAAAAGTATTAGAACGTCCTTTTTAGAGGCTACGTACTTATTTGATTATATATAAGTTTATACAAAGGACTTTTAAGTTTGTTTTTTTAAAGTTGGTCTTTTTGTCAGTTTAAGATGACTACTTGAAGCTGATCATTATTATTATTATTATTATTATTATTCTTTATTTATAAAGCGCCAGCATATTCCCAGCGCTGTACAATAAGCACAGTATAGACAGGGTTACAATACATTGAACAACATTTGACAAACAGTACAGGAGGAGATGAGGGCCCGATTCCCGTAGGAACTCACAATCTAGAAGGGTTGGGGTTGGAAACAGGAGGAGAGGACTGTAAGGTGAGAGTGATTGACGGTTGCGTCAGTGAGTTGGGTGGTAGGCTTCCCTAAATAGGAATGTTTTAAGGGAGCGTTTGAAGGAAGAGAAGTTAGGGGAAAGTCTGACAGTACGAGTGATAGCCTTCCAGAGAGTGGGGGCTGCGCGTGAGAAATCCTGCAGTCTATCATGGGAAGAGGTGATGCGGGGAGAAGCTAGGCGCAGGTCACTGTTTGACCTTGGGGAGCGGGCTGGGGTGTATTTGGTGATTAGTGAGGACAGGTAGTGGGGAGCTGAGTTAGTGAGGGTTTTGTAGGTAAGGATAAGGATTTTGAACTTAATTCTGCAGTGGATGGGGAGCCAGTGAAGGGACTCGCAGAGGGGAGCGGCAGAGACAGAGCGGCGGGTGAGGTGAATTAGCCTGGCGGAGGCGTTCAGGATGGATTGTAGGGGGGAGAGGCGGGACAGAGGGAGGCCAGATAAGAGATTATTGCAATAGTCGAGTCGGGAGATTACCAGGGCGTGTACGAGTTGTTTTGTGGTGACAGCGGTAAGAAATGGCCGAATTCATACCATTGATGTGTTTAACAAGATGAGCACCGTAAAACATTTTTACACTTTCTAGTGTATATGAGAAAGCTAACAGTGATCACAAGAGTCATTAACAGCACAACTCTTGACTATGTAATATGCTTTATCAACTAGTTTCTAAACAATTTCTATTAGAATTTAATTACCAAGAAGGAAACGGGGATATATAAATATATAGTATCTCACAGAAGTGATTACACCCCACACAGTTTTGTAAATATTTTGGGCCCTATTACACTCCTAACGCAAACGTTAACGCTCACATGCGTGAGCATTAACGTTTGCCGTGGTATTTACCGCATATTACAATCCAAACGCAAACGGGTTAAAAAAACCATTTGCGTTTGGTTACTTGCACTTTTCAGCGCGAGGTTACTGTACTTTGCACTCCCTATACCTGTACTTAACATGGGGAGCGCAAAGTGTTAATCAGCGCTGGTTTACAAAGTCCCAGCGCTTATTAACGCCTGGCTGTGGTCAGCGAAAAGTTAACCAGAGCCAGGACTTGGTGTTAACGGATTCCGCTTCTGCAAAATCCGTTAACACCAGGCAAAAAAAATAAAAAACAAATCCTATACTCACCTCCTGTCCCACGGCGAGGACTGCGACTCTGTCTACCTCCTCTGGCTGGCGGGAGCAGGGAAATAGTCCCCCCATTCTGTCCCTGTGTATCACTACGCCGACTGACCGGATCTCGCGAGGTGAGATCCGGGTGGTCACATGACCGGCAGTCCTATGGACTCCATCGAGTGGATGCTCACGGCTGCGCTCAGCGCTGCCGCGAGCATTCCGGAATTTTATGTACAGAAACAATGCAGGCAGCATTTTTTGCGCCTGCATTGTCATCCAGCGTTAAAACGCGGGCGCAAGGAGGAAAACTGCGTTCGCAGTTTTTCCTCCCTTGCGCCCACGTTTTAACGCGAAGAGTGTAATAGAGCCCTTTATCTTTTCATGTGACAACACTGAAGAAATGACATTTTGCCACAATGTACTGTGACATAGTGAAGCAGAGCATGATCCCCTTACCTCAGAGACTGGCCCGCAGGGCAGTATTCCAACATGATAACGGCACGAAACATACCTCCAAGAAGACCACTGCCGTGCTAAAGATGCTGAAGGTAAAGGTGATGGACTGGCCAAGCATGTCTCCGGACCTTAACCGTACAGAAGGTAGAGGAGCGCAAGGTCTTTAACACCCACCAGCTCCGTGATGTTGTCATGGAGGAGTAGAAGAGGACTCCAGTGGCAACCTGTGAAGCTCTGGTGAACTCCATACCCAAGAGGGTTAAGGCAGTGCTGGAAAATAATGGTGGCCACACAAAATATTGACACTTTGACACAAAATATTGACACAAGATATTGACGCGTTTCGCATAAAATACTTCATCAACTGATGAAGCTATTTATGCAAAAAGCATTTTGGTATACTGTATATTTTATTACTAATACAATTTGCCTTATTTTACTCCTATCCCGGGTCCTGGATGCTTATATTCACCGAGGAGATGGCTGAGGCTGATAGGTGATCCTGTGCGCCTTCTGAAGTCACCGACTGCCTACAAATCTGGTGTCTGATTGATAAGACATCAACAATTGTGTGTTTGACATTCTCCTCATATTTTTGCACTCCATTTTATATAATATTGCGCTATGTGAGTCATTTTATATTTTGAGGGACAAGGAGGATGGTAACCCTGTGAGGGAACCACGCTTATGAGCCACGGGGTGCAGCATATGGCTATGTTCAAGCTGTTGTCCTATGAGATACCTGTCACTCAAGCTGTTGTCTTTTTGTCATCTCAGTTCTCCTGTTAGATTCTCCTTCATGTTCCTGTCCTTTGATTGTGTAAATACAGTACTCTCCAACACTGTAGCATTTTTTTACAATTCAATTGACTCTTTCTTACTCTATCATAACTATTGATTGAACCGATTGTGGGAATGAAAAGAACACATCAAAACATCCGTATCGGATAAAGGATTGCAGCTATAATTCATATTGGTTTTGAAGTAGAAATACTTTATCTTTTATTTTTCTTTAAATTCAATATTTGTATACTATATTACTGCGGGATGCTCAGAAGATAAAGAAGTGGCCAATAATCGTAAGTGTTCGAAAAGTAATGGCAGATTGTGTTACCACTATGTTACTCTATGTGCTTGTGCGTGGGCGTATGTGCGAGTGCAGACTGCAGAGCGCTAAGAAAAAAAATAACTACAGAGATAATGCAGATTGCTATTAACTGTTTATTGCCACATAGGAACACTCTAACAACAGTAAAACATTTGTGTATCCAGAATAATAAACTGTAAATTTGTTTCTGATTTTCTACAGTTTTGAGTGTAAAACATGTTGTTAACCAGTTCGATGCCAAGCTATTTTGACGACTAAAGAAATATTATCCCCCTGGAAATCATACTGTTGAACATCAAGTTTCTCCTTATTATAAGCAATTTAGTATCACATAAGATACTGACAAAATGTTATTTATTTACTGAATGGAAACTTTTACTTACTAATAATTGATAATTTGCAGTTTTTAAAGACTCAACCTTATTCCAGTGGTGGGCTGTTAAAATGAATGAGTAATTAATAAGTAAAACGGCTCCACTGGTTAATGTTACAAGCGCCAGTCTTATTCCAAGGTGTAGCATGAGGTTACTATACATATACGATTCCTTTTTTTCCCTAAGGAAGCTCTAATGCTCCGTCAGCTGGAGAATACAGAGCGATTCCAAGGAGCAGACTGTAAAAATAAATAAATAACATAATAAAAACAAAACAGGATGTTTTTTTCATCTTACTGATGAAAATGAAAGAAACTGACCAAACAGTTGTTTATTGTCTGAATGTTGTTTATTGTCATCTAACTAATAAATTCCATTTTCACAAACAGGGTTATTCAAAGAGAATCGAAAAGCCATCGCAGGTTCGGTAACTTTTCGTTCTCTTCAATTCGGTACTATTTGGCGATCCCATTTCGGCCACCCTGCGGTGTATTCAGCAAGCACTACAGGGCCGCCGAAATGCAGGGAAAAGTTGCCGCAAACCCGCCGAAAACTCACCGCAAAACGAGGGCGAACGCACACCGAAGCCTGCAAAAACATCTGGGTTAACCCGCCGAAAACGGCGGAAAACCCCAAGCAGGAGCCGATCACACGCAGCGCAGCCATCGGAAAAAGACGACACCGCAGACGAAGGAGGTGAATAAAAATAATAAACAACAGTCCGCTTTTGGCTAGGGTCAGACAAACGCATTTTCGCGTTGTCTGTGAAAAAGTGCGTTCGAACGAATGGACGCATTTTTTCACGGAGTACGCGACAGCGGTCATACGATGCGCCTTTTCGTCCGTGGTTTTGTACGGATCATCAATAAAACACTTTTTGTGTCTGGACGTTATGTTGGCCGGACATTAGCAGCATCTGACGTCTCCCAATCACGCACACACGCCTCTAGCGGACGCAGCGCACTCTGTACGTCCGTACTAGAGGTTTGACGTTCTAGAAAAAATGCGTTCGTTTGCCACTTGCGTTGCGCGGACGAACTTTCGTGCGGCCGTACTTCGTGTGTTCCCCGGCATTGGACGTCATTTGCTGCTAGCACGGCCGTGATTTCGTGCGTCTAAACGCACGTTAAGACTGCTTTCGTCTGACCCTAGCCTAAATGTTTGAAAAGTGAAAGACTATTTGCAAAAATACTACTTAGCGAAAATGTCTGAAATTTTGATTTGAGGTGCAATGAATGATAATAAAAAGGGCTGTTACAGAAAAAAGTAAAAATTATTTAAATTTAAAAAAAAAAAAAAAGCGGTAAAATTTTTGGGCAAAAAAAATCCCGAAAAATGCTTAAAGTATACAAACAAAATATAAGAACAAAGAGACTTTTAACAGAAGAATATTATAATGAATAGTTTATTACAGGGGTTAAAATTTCCACTCGCCTTCTCGCAATTTGCGAGTAGAATTTGGCAGGGGGCGAGTGAAAATTGGTCTGTAATCCCTTTCAGGTGCTAGTGTCGGCTCCTTGCTGACACCAGCACTAATCAGGGCTTTTTACCTGCTGGCTAGTCATTGTCTGCTGGAGGAGGGATTCATATCCTTTCCTTTCAGGCTTTGAAAATAAATACTGTGTCTGCCCTCTGCCTCATGCGGGTCCTCCATGATGCTGTCCAGTGGCCCCCCATTGATGATGTCACAACAGAGACCATGTGACATCTCATCTCTTCCTGTACTCCCCGGCAGTTGTACAGCTTGTCAGGCAGGTCACACGTCACAGAGTGGAATCTGGATGGAAGACAAGAACAACAGGCAATGGTGCCTCCTCAAGGCAGCATGTTGGAAAGTGCCTGTGCACGAAACAATCTCCACCTGAGGTATGATCACCTAACAAATTACTTTATTTGCCAAACAAGAAACAGATTTTCTTAATATAAACCCCAGAAAAAAATACTTTCTTATTGCCCTTTATTTTGTGTGATGTGTGCTGTTTAAATTGGCAGTGGGAGCCAGGAAGGAGTTAAATGTAAAAATGTGTGCAGCCCATTGTTTGCAATGTAGTGCTCCCTCACCTCAACTGTGATCAGGTGATTCCACTTAAACAGAAACTAGGCAGGAAATCACAGAGCTGTCTGGTCCACTGGCCCCTCTGTCACTCCTCCAAGAAGAGAGGACTTTCTGCCACTATCTGTAGATCCACAAACTCCTCACATTCCCTGATCACAGCTGAGGGGGGGCTCAGGGAGGAATGCATGGGAAGTAATCAGCTCCTCTAAATTTTGCAGTTCACTCCTTCCTGGCTCTCCTTGCCATTTTAAACAGTGCACAAATCACAAATGCATCCACACACTGCACAGGGTTATTCAGAGAGTGGTGAAAAGCAGGAGAATGGCTGGAGAACTGAAAATTCTACGTTAAAATAGCCAAACCAGAAAAATTCTCCAATTTCTCGCACTTTCAGAATTGGCTATTTTGACCTAGAATTTTCAGTTCTCCAGTAATTCTGCTTTTCACCACTCTCCGAATAACCCTGTGACTCGACTTCTATACAGCCCTTCTTGGTCCCCAAATCAACCATACCCTCACAGCACCCACAAATTCATACAGCCCCCATTATATAAATGCAGCCCTCATGTCACACATTATTACACAGTATTACTGTGAGTTTTAATAGTGTGGAGCTGTGTGATAAGCATGGGTGTGTATTGTGGGAATAGTTTGGGGGGTGTTCTGGCACATGTGGGAACCTCTCATATGTGGGGACCGGCGCACTTCCGGTGACGTTTCAGCCGCTCACATCAAGGAACCACCAGCAATGCGCACACGTACCGCCGATTCGTCGGAGACGCGCTCGCTCCGATTAGCAGCCATCTTGGAAAACCAGGCGACCGGCGCACCGCATTGACGCCATCAAAACCCGACGCCACACTGTATCCTATTGCGCATGCGCGCGCGGACCTCGGAGACTCACGCCGCACGCGTATGCGCTTGCACAGACTGAAAATACACGACGCCCTCATGCGCATGCGCATCCTGGCCCGGCATACCATCAAACAACCATGGCACTGCTGGGTACAGGGTATGTTGTGCTTCAGCCATGACACTGCTGGGTACAGGGCATGCTGTGCTTCAGCCATGACACTGCTGGGTACAGGGCATGTTGTGCTACAGCCATGGCACTGCTGGGTGCAGGCCAGGTATGCTGTGCTTCAGCCATGGCACTGCTGGGTACAGGGCATGCTGTGCTTCAGCCATGACACTGCTGGGTACAGGGCATGCTGTGCTTCAGCCATGACACTGCTGGGTACAGGGCATGCTGTGCTTCAGCCATGACACTGCTGGGTACAGGGCATGCTGTGCTTCAGCCATGACACTGCTGGGTACAGGGCATGCTGTGCTTCAGCCATGACACTGCTGGGTACAGGGCATGCTGTGCTTCAGCCATGACACTGCTGGGTACAGGGCATGTTGTGCTACAGCCATGACACTGCTGGCTACAGGGCATGTTGTGCTACAGCCATGACACTGCTGGGTACTGGGCATGTTGTGCTACAGCCATGACACTGCTGGCTACAGGGCATGTTGTGCTGGGTACATGCCTTGGCTGTAGCACAACATGCCCTGTACCCATGAGTGTCATGGCTGTAGCACAGCATGCCCTGTACCCAGCAGTGTCATGGCTGAAGCACAACATACCCTGTACCCAGTAGTGTCATGGCTGAAGCACAGCATGCCCTGTACCCAGCAGTGCCATGGTTGTTTGATGGTATGCCAGGCCAGGATGCGCATGAGGGCGTCGTGTATTTTCTGTCTGTGCGAGCGCGTACGCATGCGGCGCGTGTCTGACGGCTCGGAGGTCCGCGCACGCATGCGCAATAGGATACAGTGTGGCGTCGGGTTTCGATGACGTCAATGCGGTGCGCCAGTCGCCTGGTTTTCCAAGATGGTTGCTAATCGGAGCGAGCGCGTCTCCGACGAATCGGCGGTACGCATGCGCATTGCTGGTGGTTCCTTGATGTGAGCGGCTGAAACGTCACCGGAAGTGCGCCGGTCCCCACATATGAGAGGTTCCCACATGTGCCAGAACAGGGGCAGCAGCATATCATCTTTGGACCCAGGCAACACAATGTCATGGTCTGGCCCTGGCTGTATACATTGGCTGCACGCTGCCCTGCACCCTCCATATATTAGTTCTGCCATAGAAAATAATGTAACACCGGCATCGCTAGCCTGCATCACACGTTCAGCGCAAGGGTGTACAGGGCATAGAATGGTCTCATTCTACACCCCCTGCACCTCACCACACACGCACAGGCAGGCGCAGGAGCCCTTGCACTGCCTTACATCCAGGGCTGAGTGATGTAGAGAGCCCTGGACCATATGAAAAGCCCTGCAGGGCTATCTGTAATGTTTAAATGATCACCATCGGTTCTGGATTGGTGACAGGTTAATCGGAATCAGAGAGGGTCTCTAATACAGACCCCCTCTGTATAATACCCGTCATCGGGATTTACTGAAACAAACACCCCTTCAGTGCCATATATATTTTACATAGAGCAGTGACTATCCCTGCAAGGAAAATGTGCAGTATGGGACTGGGTTAGGTAGGTTAACTGACGGCGAGTAACATAGAAGACCTGGCTAGTAGCTCAGGACCTGAAATTTTGAGCCCTGGTTTATTGGATATTGAATTAAACCGGGAATATTTTTAACATTGAAGCCTATGGGATTCGCCTGAATAAACCTGCCGAATGAAACCACCGTTTGGCAGGGCATTTCAGGAACTGAATTTCAGCGTTCGGTTACCTTTCTCCAGCAATTCGGATCTCTTTGAATAACCCTGAAACTGTTCCGTAAGACGCACAAATCAAGTCATTTGATGTTCAGTTAAGTACCACTTAATACCAAATGGTTTCATGACCAAGAGGTTGCTGAGCGAAAGCAAGTTAACTATACACTATACAAACGGTATTTGCTCAAAGTATTTCGCGACCTGCAGGGCAGGTCTACAATCAGGGATAATGTGTTGCGTTTGGTACATGGACTTGGCGTCCAGCCGGTAACTGGCGTCCAGCCGGTTGGTGGGTTTATCAACCTGCAGGGCAGAACCACTCACGAAAACCATATAATATGCTTTGTACTTAAACCAGAGATTTGACAAGCAACCTGAAGTATGGATAGATTTCACCACCTGGAGGCCAGCCTCACGGACTGGGATCCTACGGAATGAGCTGCACTTAGAGTAGTTTATAGATTTTGCAACCTTACAACAGATCTCATGCGGTACAAACTATACATATACTCCGTGAACATAGCATACAACCAGTACACATATATGGGGAAATCGTAAGAATTGTCAGTAGGCAGTCCGGGTCAGTCAACAAAAGCAAGGTCCTCGTACTAGCAGAGATTCGGCAACAATACAAAGCGTAACACTGAGACAAACGTGAACAGCTGGCGATGCGGGAAAATAACTCCACGTCAGGGTGACGAGCAGATCCTCGTGCCCTGCATTTAACGCCGGTGGCTCTGTGTCACCATGCCAAGCCCCACCCCCTGAGACACTGCTCTGCCAGCTCTAGCTCATGGCACCCGGCCAGCCAGCGATGCCGCCGGGCACCCAGACCCACCAGGCGCTGTGGGGGCCGAAGATGTGACAGTTTGGCTGCAAATTGGCTCCAGGATACGTCTATAAAGGTGCAAAGAATCAGGCATAATGGCCAATGTACTGTAACACAGGAAATGCTCACTGAAATCCTGAATTTGCAGAATCTCCTATTGGAGATTCCTGTCAGTGCTGGGACTGACCAGGAAAGGGAGCCCTCTGCTTGTCAAATACTGCATACAGTCTGTAAATATCACTGTAATAACAATACAGTGCATTTGCCCTGTTTGTATACGTGCACTTGCGCATGCGTAGTTATGTGTGTATGAATGTATATGTAAAGATTTGCATACGACTGTGTTGGCATGTGTGTGCTGGTCATATGGTTAAGCGACAATGTTAAGTGAATTGCCATAAAACCATTTGTTCTTGCAAGTGGTTTTATGGAAAACCACTTGTTAATCAAGGGGTTAAGAGTATGGAAACATTTTGCCAAAATCTGGCACTGTGTTCTTTCAACAATGACTATATACAGTAGTTGGTACTCTCTGTGCTTTTTTTGTGCACTCTAGAGCCCAACAATTGCTCATCCAGCAAACATAAAAGAAACAGCAAACCCGCAGCTCTCCAGTTGTTTATGTCTTCAATTCCCTGAACCTCTTAATGCAATAGATAGCCAGGGAAATATGGGGGTTGTAGTTCAGAAACATCGGGAGGGCTGGTGTTTGACAGCCATGATCTACAATTTGGGTACCACTTTGGGCCACCGTTGAGCTCTGTGGGATCCACAGACATAAAATCATCTTGGAGCTACAATACACTCGTGCAGCTGGCGACTGACTTAACTTGGGTAAGTACTCAATAATCAAACCCCATGTGAGTTGTGGTACGGTGCCAGTCCTTGCTTACTTTTTGCAAAGGGCAAGTTGTGCCACTGTAAATGGTTAGAATAATTGCTTGGTTTTTAAATGTTCAACTACTGTTTGCAAACAAGTTTTTGTTTTCCGAACCTGTATTTTTCTAAAATGATTATGATCCACAAAGCGCAAACCATTTATACACTGTAAACATTTCAACCTTAAAAATAAGAAAAGTCAAAGGATTTTTCTTTCTGTGTTCAATGTCATATTCAGTTTTTTGAGCAAACAGAACAATCAAAATATTTTCCGTCAATTAATGTAAAAAAAAAAAAAAAAAATACTGCAGTCAATGTGACACGCGGAACATAATATAAAAAGATAATATAAAAATAAATCCAATTGAAGATTATTTCCAGTTTATGAGGTTTGAGAAAATACTGACAGATTCATAAACACATTCTGGTCCTATTGGCCTTTCAAGTAATTAAAATGCGTTAACTCAAAGCAAGTGCTTAGTATCTGAATTCTTATTTGCAATTATTTCTTGGTTCTTAAACCAAAGATAAAATAATTTAATTTTAATTTGAATGTAAGTCATATTAGATCGGTATGTAGCCCAGAAGGACTTAATTGCCATTTTGAGCCCCTCTGTAAAACATAGTTCATTATTTTACTTTTCACAAGCGCAGAACACTGTTTTAGAACTACTTGTCTTAGGCTAATCAGCTGTGAATAATTTACATTTCAGCCCTAAATGTCAACACCAGTGAATATGTCTTCTCTCAACACTTGCAATGTCTAATCAACTTGTTACGTTCACTCATTATGAAAATAATGTGTCAAAATGTAATAGTTGCAGATATTTTTCTTCTGCTTAAAATGGCAACAGACTTTAGGAAAATGGATATATTTCATTGGATCGGATTAAAATATACTTCGGAATGGTTAGCAATTCTTTTAAAGCAGGCACTTGTGATTGAAATGCCTCTGCGCAGAAACGGCAAAGCACTTTTGCGGAATTTATCAACACGTTTCGTTGATGTAAACAGTTATTTTAACTGCAGACCATAATGGTTATATAAACCCACTTACTATATTGTTCTGCTGACATATAATTTGCATGCCTTCCAAAGTAAAATGAACTAATTATATATATATATATATATTTTTTTTTTTTAGAAAAGTGTGACATGAAATTGGAAAATGAAACCAGATTGTGTCATCCTTTTGCGTTCTATTTTAGATTCACAACATTCTAGTGTTTAAGTTCTCCTCTACAAGAACGCACTGAAATGACACAAAATACATATTTTTAAACATATAAAAAGCAGTTAGAAAAGAAAATGAGATATACCAAAGATATATGTTGCATAATATTTGAAAAAACTGAAATGGTATCATTTATTCAGCAAGAGGTCGAGCTTGCCACCGAACTCCACTGATGTCAGGGAAATGCCCTGTAATGCCCAGTGGTTCAGTTCGACAGGTTTAAATAGGCTTTTTTGTTATTCAGCTGCTTATACTTTTCATTTACAGAAAACCATCATATTACTTATTTTTTTGGAACAACTTTTAGTATTTTTTATATATTTTTTTTAGATAAAATATTTTTTAACCCTTTCGCTGCTGAGGCATTTCACACCTCTGTGCTGAGGTCATTTTTACCGCTTTCACTCATCCTGTTTAACCGCGTTTTGAAGCCTTATTTTAATATATCACCCAGACATATTATATATCGTTCTTTCTGGCAGACTCGGCAGATTCAGAATATGTCATTATTATATGTATACGTCATGTCCTGTCTGTATATTATAACAAAAAATGCAATAAAATTAGAATTTTCAATAATTTACAATGTGTAAATTGTTTTTTTTTCACATTTTAACCCTTTCGCTGCTGAGGCATTTCCTGCCTGTGTGCTGAGCTCATTTTTACCATTTTGTGCTCATCATGTTTAAATGCGATTTGAAGTCAAGTTTTATTATTTGACCCAGACAAATTATATATCCTTTTTTTCCAGCAGACTCCACAGATTCAAAATATATCATTATTATGTGTATAAGTAAAGATTTAAAAAAAAAGGGGGAAAAAAAGTAAAATTTTGTTAAGATTCAGAAGAACAACATTGCATATTTTTTTCTATCTACACTTTATGACCAGAACTATTGTGGTTATATATTGATACATTAGGTGCCTTTTTAAAAATGGTGTAATGGAGAATATTTCATGTTTTTTTTGTACAAAAATATGCGGTTTTCTAAAAATCTAAAAAATCTGCTTTTTTCTTATGTCATGACTCATTGTATGTAATACATAAAATTAGTATATCTAAACCAATTGAAATGGAAAAGCTATATATTTTCTGAAACTAGACAAAATTCCGCAAAAAAAGAGACCTTTATGACACATTTTTAAATTTATTTTGTTATTCATAACTTTATTCAAAAAACATCATATTTAATGTAAAAAAAAAAATCATAATAGGTCAAGATTTATATTGCATAATTTCATATTAATTTTTGGGGTAAAATATTTTTGTTTTGCTTAACTATATAAATATATCCCTCCTATAAAATAATAGATCCAATTTGATTGCATAGATCAAGTTTAGGCAGCGTTGGAGGTGCTAATTTGCACCGTGTGCAAAATAAATTTAGAGAAGCTTTTTATGCCGGTTTTTGAAAGGAGGCATACCTGCAATTAAATGGCTCTAGCTCAACAGGGATCTAAAATATGCCAAATAAAGTATATATCCGGACAAAGTAGACTTCCAGATGAATCAAACGTGGGGTTACTTATTATTCTATCATAAATATTGAGCCATTGTATAGTGACTCAAAATGCTGCACAAACACACAACAAGCCCGCCACACATTTTACATTCACTCAATCAGTTGGATTGGCACATGAGGCATCCATGTGAGCAGTAACGCCACGTCAAGGCCCCAACCAGGTTACTGACCATTCACACATCTTTCACATCTGTTTCACTCACTGAATCACACACCTTTCATGCATGAAGCTAGTAAAAGTGGAGTGAGTGACGTTAAGGGGGCAAAGAAGGGAAAAGTGCAGAAACACGGAAGGGGAGAAGAGAAAGATAATGAGGATTAGAGGGGGTGGAATAGAGACACCCCCCCATTCACATCTGTTTCACTCACTGAATCACACACCATTCATGAAAGAAGATAGGTAAGGGAAGTGGGTGAAGGGAAGGGGCAAAGAAAAGGGCAGAGACAAAGAAGTTGAAGACACACCATTAACACCGCAGTTAAATCTGTCTTCAGAGGCTTCTTTCTACATCTGACGTACGGAGGACATCAGATTGTTGGGGATGGAGCAACCTATTTTATTGTATGTGGGGTGAATTACATTATAACTGGGGGTGGGTAGTAAACTGTAGGTGGGTATTGAACCGGAGTGGGTAGTGAAACGTGGTGGGTATTGAACCGGAGTGGGTAGTGAAACGTGGTGGGTAGTTTTTTTATTAAGGCTTGAATTAACACTGCTATAAAATAATGGGGCTGGTTTTGGTTTGTTTTTTTATTTGGGAAAATTTAGAGGAATAGCACTATCCAGGAATAAATGCCAGCATGATCCGGGCAAGCTCTGTCCAGATTACACTGCACTGTGTCCATCAGAATGTCATCAAGATCTGCAAAGATCTTAACGGTGCTATAGCCAGATTTATCAAGAAGCACAAACAGTGGCATACCTCAACCTGAAATCTGTTTATTCTCAGCCGAGAAACAATTCGGTCCCGGTATGCCACTAGTAATGTGTCACTGTATGATAAATCTTGAAGCAATCAGGCACACAAAGACCTGGTTTGGAGGGGCAGTCAGGGCAGTGAAGGCGGCTTTCCTTACATCGCCCTTGGCGCGCGCAAACCCGACACCTTTTACATGGGGTCACTCTTTTTTCAGTTGGTGGAATGTAGCCAGGAAAGTGGCGGTCACGCAACCTAATTACATCTTCCACCTCTTCAACAATGGGAGCATTCTCTTCTGGACAGAGAAGGGACTCGATAACAGATTCCTGAAATTTTAGGAATGTTATCCGTCGGGCATGAGTGGCCTGATACAAGATGAATGCGTTAAGCATTGACATCTGTATCAGATGGACTGCCAGCTTTTTGTACCATACATATGCCTTGCGAGAAGCGAGATATGGTACAAGCATCTGGTCAGACTTGTCCACTCCCCCCATGTATCGATTATAATCCTGTACACATAGGGGTTTCATGATCGGGGAATCTCTCCATCTGACGTGAACTGCAGATGTGCATTCATTATGTATTGTTGTAAGCAAATGCACATCCTTTTTGTCTGTGTCTTTCACAGCCAGCAGTTCACCGCAGCGCAAGGCAGATGTTTCTGCTCTCTTTTGCTTCCCAAACTGTTTTGTTGGAAAGCCTTTCCTATTCGAACGGATCGTGCCACAGGCTCCAGTACCATTGCTGTACAAAAATTTGTACAGCGGCATACCCGTGTAAAAGTTATCTGTATAAATACAGTAACCTTTACCGAATAGTGGATAAGCGAGGTCCCACACTATTTTTTCAGTGGTGGAGAGGGCGGGGGGCAGTCAGGAGGGGCCAGGTGCGAGTCCTTGCCAGTGTATACACGAAAGCGATACATGTATCCACTGGAGCTTTCGCACAGTTTATAAAGTTTTATCCCATACCGAGCTCGCTTCGAAGGGAGGTACTGCTTGAAAACAAGACGTCCCTTGTAAAGCAGCAAGGACTCGTCGACTGACAAGTTTTGGCCTGGAGTGTATAACTCTTCAAATCTTGCCATCAGATGGTCAAGAAGTGGCCGCAACTTGTACAGTCGGTCGTGATCTGGGTGGTCACGGGGCAAAGCCTTTGCATTATCATTATAATGCAAATACCGCAGGAGCAATAAATATCTGTCCCTGCTCATAGTAGCAGGGAAGATAGGGGTGGTTTGGGCACTCTTTTTTGACCAGTATGAGGCTATGTTGGGTTTTTGCACAATCCCCATCTGCAGAGTGAGGCCCCAGAACTTCCTCATCTCTGGCAAACTGGTTGGGGTCCATTTACGCGCCCTCGCACTTGGCAACAATTCTGCCCCTAGACCTTGAAAATATTGTTCGGCATACAGATTGCTCTGCTGAACAATAAATTCGAAGAACCCATCATCTATATATAGTTGAAAAAAGTTGATGGGTTCAAAATTAGTGGTGTCCACTAGTATACCAGGATTGCCAGAAAATTGTGGCAATTCTGGCTGGACCATATTAGGGGAGGTCCAGTCAGATCCTGGTTCAGGCATCACCACAGCCTGTGTTGCAGATACCCCTGCAATAGGCCGTTGGGCCGGTGCAGGATCAGGTAGTGCAACTACAGACCGTGCGGTCCCTGCACTACCACGGGAGCACCCTGGTAACTCCGTGCGGCCACGCCGTGGCTCATCACGTAGTTCTTCGTCGCTGGAACCGTCACTATCTGATGATGCTCCAGGGACAAAGTCACTGCCTGAATCTTCAAAAGATTCATCAGCGCTGGGATCAGAGTCTGACATCATAAGGACGTCAGCTGCTTCCTCAGCACTTAGAAATCTTTTAGCCATAATTTGCTTTCTGAAAATGTATTTTCAAAAGAAAATTACACCGTTTGATAGTGTATATATATTATATATATATATATATATATACAGTTGTGTTCAAAATTATTCAACCACCACTGAAATTGAGTGTTTTGGCCAGTTTGACATTGATTTTGATCATTCAGTCATCTTGCTTACAATTAAATCAAAGAGGCACGTGTAGGTCAGACAAATATAACATAACATTTATAATGAAATAACCACAAATGTCTTTTCTGTGCTCACATCATTATCAGTTTTATTCAACCCCCAAGTGACATTCAATCTTAGTACTTAGTACAACATCCTTTTACAGTTATAACAGCTTTTAAACGTGACGCATAGCTTGACACAAGTGTCTTGCAGCGATCTACGGGTATCTTCGCCCATTCGTCATGGGCAAAAGCCTCCAGTTCAGTCACATGTTTAGGCTTACGCACTGCAACTGCTTTCTTTAAGTCCCACCAGAGGTTCTCAATCGGATTTAAGTCAGGTGACTGCGATGGCCACTCCAAAATGTTCCAGCCTTTAATCTGCAACCATGCTCTAGTGGACTTGGAGGTATGCTTGGGATCATTGTCCTGTTGAACGGTCCAACGTCTCCCAAGCCTCAGGTTTGTGACAGACTGCATCACATTGTCATCCAATATCTCCTGGTACTGAAGAGAATTCATGGTACCTTGCACACGCTGAAACTTCCCTGTACCTGCAGAAGCAAAACAGCCCCAAAGCATGATTGACCCCCGCCATGCTTCACAGTAGGCAAGGTGTTCTTTTCTTCATAGGCCTTGTTCTTCCTCCTCCAAACATAGCGTTGATGCATGGGCCCAAACAGTTCTAATTTTGTTTCATCAGTCCACAGAACACTATCCCAAAACTTCTGTGGTTTGTCCACATGACTTTTGGCATACTGCAGTCGACTCTTCTTATTCTTTGGAGACAGCAAGGGGGTGCACCTGGGAGTTCTGGCATGGAGGCCTTCATTACGCAGTGTGCGCCGTATTGTCTGAGCTGAAACTTCAGTACCCACATCTGACAAATCTTTTCTCAGTTCCTCAGCAGTCACACGGGGACTTTTCTCCACTCTACGCTTCAGGTAGTGCACAGCAGTCGAAGTCAGCATCTTCTTTCTGCCACGACCAGGTAGCGTTTCAACAGTGCCCTTTGCCTTGAATTTGCGAATGATGCTTCCTATGGTCTCTCTTGGTATGTTTAACATCTTTGCAATCTTCTTATAGCCATTGCCCTTCCTGTGAAGAGTAATCACCTCTTCTCTTGTCTTCCTGGACCATTCTCTTGACTTCACCATGTTTGTAACCACACCAGTAAATGTCTAGAAGGAGCTGAGTATCACAGTCATTTTAAAGCTGCCTAATTGGTGCTTATTATGCTTTATTGCTGCTCCGTGACATCCACAGGTGTTTTCAATACCTGATTGAAAACACTTGAATGAACCTCTGTTCTTCAGAGTGGTAGTCTTTAAGGGGTTGAATAATTGTGTAAATGAAGAATTCACAAAAGAAACATTTACTACTGTATTACAAAACCAATTGATGTCATTTTAGTTGCATATGGTTCTTTAAAAAGTCCTTGTAGGATTTCATTCTGAATACAATTACAAATGTACACTAAATTCCCTAAAACCCTTTACAGCATTGGGGGTTGAATAATTTTGAACACAACTGTATATATATATATGCACGTGTGTGTGCGTATATAATATATATATATATATATATATATATGCGTGTGCGTGCGTGCGCGCGTGTGTAAATATGTATATATATGTGTGTGCATATATGTGTGTGTATGATATATATATATATGTGTGTATTAGCAATTTATCACCTATTTTATGGAGACAGCCTCTGCGACACTAACACCTCGCAATCCACATGCAGACTGAGGATAGAAATGTAAAATTATCAAGATTTGAAAAATTCATCCCCTGTGATTGGCTGGAGGGTCAATCGCTAGGTTACGGGGTCATTTTAGGGTTATATTTGTATCCTCAGTGGCCATGTTGGAGGTGGCAGTGACAATTGCGACAGCTAAGTGATCATTGTTACTACAGTGATCACATAGCTGTAACAATAAAATGTGAAATAAAATAATAAAAAGGGGATTGTAATTTTATTAAATGTGGGGTTTGGGGGCCTCTGGGCAGTTTTGATTTTTTTTACTACCCTTAGAGACCCTGTGTGTGGTGTTTTTTTTTAATTTTTTTTTTCCATTTTATACTATAATGAGGCACACCGTTGGAAAGCTCAGGCTCTGGGCTTTCCATCGGTGCCTCATTTATCTCTGCAGCCCTTACCAATGAGGAGATAGAGAGGTCCTAAGGACCTCGCCCCCCTCCTCCTAAGGGCTGTCTATGCGGCCGCTGAAAGTGACGTCATCACGCCAGGCGTGATGACATCACCGCAACTCCCATGATCCCACAGTGAGGGCCGACATCCCGGATGTCGGTTCCTCACTGTTTGCCGCCGGGGATCTCCGCCGCACCACCGCTTCGCTGCCGGGAGGACGGACGCGCTGAGCGCGTCCTCCGCACAGCAGCGGGAACTTCCTGGACGCGCTCAGCGCGTCCGTAGCAGCGAAGTGGTTAACATGCGAGCATTTGCAGTTATATTTTCTATGGGGTGCACTTGTTAAAAAAATTAGAAATCGGGACTCGTTACATTTTTTTTTGGGGAAAATTTCGCTATTTTTAACAAACGCACCGCATACAAAAATTGTTAGTGCAGCATCATTGTTCACATTATAATTGAAATGGGAACAATATTGCTGCATTAACAAAAAAAAGAAAAACTTGTTTATTTTCTTTTTATAATTTTTTTAAAATATTTTTTTTTAACTTTTGACATGGTCATGTTTGGTAGTGTTGGAAAGGCCATGCTCTGGCCGATCCAACGATATCAAACATTATTGGTTCATTGGACATCCAAGATGTCGGCCAGCTCCGGGAGAGGATCACGATCCGGCGCTTTTCGGCGCCGAATTGTGATCTGGCTCGCCAGGGGTTAATGTCAGCCACCGTTTGGAAGGGCAGGTTGTGCCCTTCCAAACGGTGCCTGCCTTAACCCTGTGGCCCCCGGCGATCGGGAGGGAGAGAGGTCCGAAGGACCTCACCCCCCTTTCAGGCGCCTCCTCCGCACATGCGGGGGGGAGCCTGAATTAGATGTCATCGCGCCGCCGCGAGGACATCTAATGTCCCCGTCGGGGTCCCGGAGTGCTGGGCTGACATCCAATCCCGGCCGATTGCTGCCTCCTGTGCTAGGATGCACTCAGCGCGTCAGTAGCACAGGAGAACCACTCGGCTGGACGCGCTGAGCATGTCCATAGCAGCCAAGTGGTTAATAGATGTTTTTCCTTATTTTTTATTCTGTAACAGACCTTTTATTTATTATTTAAACATTTTGTAATGCATTTTTATTGGTTTAAACACTTATTAAAAGAATAGCATAGTTCCTTATTTTTTTTACAGTACGGCAGTCAGTTCGGCGCACTTCGGGGACCTGAATAGTGAATTCATCAGTGTCAGCAAAATGGAATCGCAGAAGTGCACCAAGGTGGGTCAAACTAGAAAACACCAAAATTTCAGTGCTGTCTTACTGGCTAAGCTGGAATACAGCCTCTTGTGTCTGTTTTGGGTTGTCATTGTAGAATGAATTTGGTCCACTTTCCACTTCATCTATTAAAACCCAATAGGGGTTATTCACAGAGCACGGAAATGTCGCCGACATTTTGGTTCTCTGTCGTTCTCCGCACTTCGGGGAATCAAATTTCCCCACCCTGCGGTGAAATCTGCATTCTCCGCAGAGCCCCTGGAGTGCGGGGAAAAGCCGCTGCAAAGCTGCTGAAAAAAAAAAAGAAAGCCGGATCATTTCGGCGAGTCTGCACCGTTTTTCTTTTTTTAAATGTCATCCTATAAACCTTCACAAACACGCTGGACAACCGCCCCAGAGGGCTGCCAAATGCAGCCGACGAGCTGATGCAAACAGCGCTGACCAGCCGCAGAAGAAAGCCGACGAGCCACCGGACAGGTAAAAAAAAAAAGAATGAAAGCGTCAAAATTGAAACGCTGTTTGCAAAAAATCTACTGAACGAAAATGTATGGAATTTACATATAAGATCCTATGAATGATAATAAAAAGGTCTGTTACAGAAAAAAGAAAACGCTTTTAAAAAGAGAAGGGGGAAAAAATTGCCGAAAAATACCTAAGGCTGATGTCAGACGAACACAGTCTGAGTGCACTCTGCGTGCGTGCATAGCAAACGTACGTACTGATGGAAGATACTGTATACACCAAACAGTCCGTGTTTTTTTTTTTTTTTTTTTTTACGGATGTAGAAAAAAAAGGGAACTATGGAAACAAAATTAATAAAGATTAAAAGACAGGAACAGTCAACCAGACCAAAAAACCTCTGAGCGTAAACGTGATGGACGTTGCAAATGCACACAGGCCGCTACGCGGACGCGGCGAACTCTGGGCGTCCGTCGAAGCGCTTTTACGTCGAGGACTAAATGGAGTCCGTTGCCACCTGCGTGGTGCGTGTGCACTTCGGTGCGCACGTACTTTGTGTGTGGGTCTCTATTGATCACAAATCAATGCGAAGACGGACGCTAAACTGTGCGACGACACAGACGTGATGACTGCGTTCGTCTGACGCTAGCCTTAAAGATCCTAAAAAATCTATAGAGTCTTCTTGCTGTAGAATAAAAGAATAACCTGTTTATTAGATATTGAATAAAAACCGGAATATTTTTAACATTGAAACCTATGAGATTCGCCTGAATAAACCTGCTGAATGAAAGCACCGAACAGCAGGGAACTTCTCTGACATTTCTCTGCTATTCAGTGTTCTCTGAATAGATTAACCATTGCTTCTTTATGGGGATTTCACTGCCGTCTAACAGGCACTTCGCCAGAATTGTGCCAACTGCCCACTTTTTGAATGGCCAGGAAATGGCACTGTACAGGGAAATTCACTGTTCGGTGCCATTTCGGGGTCAGATCGGCTTTTTGTTAATAACCCTGTATTTCTCAAATCTATCTCTCTTATGGATTAGTTGAAACTAGAATATACCCACCGTCTCCTAAAAAACACAGTAATGAGGCTGGCAATGTAGCCGCATTAGCATTACTGACAGCAGACACTATTTGGTACGGGGATTTTATACATTGCTGGAATATCACGCAATGTTTCCAAGTCCTGAAACATCCTAATGTTTGCAAATTTATTTGTATGAAAACCGGAATGTGTAATGCAGGTAGAAAGCAGAGTATTATTTTTTTTCCTCATTTATTATTGATAATTTACATGAACCATGAACCTATCGCTATCTTGTCAGTCACAGCAAAATCTGTCAGCTCTGCTTTCGATTATTAAAATGGGATGTACTACCTTGTTAGAGGAAAATAACAATACTTTAACATCCATACAAATGTCATATTCAATTAAGTAACTTAACTCAATAAACATACTTAGTATCAACCCTTCAGAAGCATGGTGGAACAAGTTTTTTGTACTATCAAAATTGGAGGGAAGGCATTAAAGGGAAAATAATCAGGCAGACTATGAAAACGACGGAAATGAAGCAGAGGAGTGACTTGAATGATGTCATGGTCGAATCGTGGGTACCTTGGCAGTCCTTCAGAGTGCAGAATCTGGAGTGGTGACTGTGTGTGATGAGCTTGGCAGTCCTATGTAAATATAGCTCTATCTATTTATCTTTCTAAAACCTTCCATGGTTTTGTATGTTACATGAAGAGGGCGGACCATCCTTATTGGTAAGCACCCCTCTGTCATGAATCATGCCATTGCTGCCCCGGCAAGAGGCGGTACCGCACCCTCCTGACTGAGCCGGACAGCATCCTTCCTGCAATGCCACCTTCAGGCAAATTCTGGCTGTGTGCTCACACCAGGGGCTCTGTATAACGAGGTCTGCGTTTCCCTTTATAAGGATGGAGCACCCATGGTGCATTGCACCATCATCTAACTTACCTGGTAGCCTTTTCCCCTGAAGCCTGCACCCTTCCTATGCTCCTTTTGGATTACTTGTGTACTGAACCTTGCTTGGACTTTTGACTACGTTTGCCAGCCGCATGCCATGACCCATTGCATGGACTGTACCACAATTATCGCCTACCACTGAATCAAGTCTCCAGTGACCCTGCTTCCACATCTCGTGTCTTACGTAAGACTCCTGCTGTGTTTCCCCCACTGTCTTGTTCCTCCCTGCAATACCTCCTCAGTTTCCTCAATTCCTGCCCCGTCCATCACCTATGGCCATACTGCTGTCTGTATATACTAAACCACCATTATACCTTATCCACGTGGCTCAGCTTGTTATTCACTGCACATTGGGTTCATACCCTCTTCCCCTCTATCATGGTCGTGACACCCTCGCTGCTACAGTGTCAGGTCCTGGAGGCCCTGACCCACTGGCGCCCCCTTTCTAAGCCACATCCTGCATGCCTATACAGGTTCCAGGACTTAGTATCAAGACTTTGCACATTCCTGGACTCTGACGTTCTGGCCCTGGAACCTCACCTGCCCTTCATCCTCCCTAATCATTGCAGCATATAAGGAAGTCACACCCTCTACCCTGGACTTCCTCATTGAAGTCCCAGACTGAATCTCATTGCAGAGCTGATCCCAGAAACGCCTGATCCAAAGCCTTTCCATATCCTGATTATTTACCCTTCCAGCCGGTAACCCCACTGTGCATCCTGATCCCCCCCTATCTTGAACCCCTGGCTACCAGACCTCATTTATCTTGGACTTTGACCACTCTGATTGCTGCCTTGCCTAGACCCCCTGCTTTGCACACAACCATTCTCTTGCCTGCCCCCTGCCTGATACCGTTGTTTCCATACTACTGTGTTTATGTATATATGTTTATTCATTGCTTATCCCATGTACTGTTAAGTTCCCTTTGTGTCTCCTTCTGCTCACTTCTCCTGTATCTTTAGTCTCCTCTTGCTAGCCCTCATTTCCTCTGCTTTCTAACTGCTCATCTTTAGTTCTCCTTAAACCTCCCTTCCCACTACTCTCAGCCATCCCTTTGGCCTCAACCTCCTTTTCCTACATCTCCTCTCCTCATAGCTATTCCCCATTTGTGTCCAGTCTCCCCTAGTGTCCTTTTCTGATCTCTTGTATCTTTATGTCCTGGTGTTTATTATCTAATAAACTCTTTGTCATACAACCTGCCTCACTGCATCATGGGCTCACTACCGCACCTGCTGCATTGATCAGTCTGAACCCTGACATACAGGGGCTCCACTGCAGGACTCTACTTGAGCCTCGATTCCTTGAATTGCAGGGAGCCCCATGAAAATATCTCTTAGACGTAAGTGGGTTTATCACATAATGGAAGTCAATGAGTGTGCATAGTTTAGGACCTGGTAAAGAAGGGGTACATTGACGTTCTTAGCATCCGCGTGTGTTATCTATCAATCAATCAATATTGAAAAAGGCAAAAAGTTGTCCCCCCTCCCATGGTCATATATCTTAATTCTACGGGAAGTCACTGGGTAGATGTTTAAATGAATGAATTGGATAGAGGAGCACTGTGAACAGGGTGCGCATTTGGGGCGAACGTAGAGGAGCATTATTTCTTATTGAGTAGGTTTTGAGTGCTGGGTTGATCAATTCTTCAACTTGACCTGGTGCAAAGGATCAACACCCTAATGTCAGTAGCTGGTGAGGGAATCCAAGGATATCCATGGACATGCAGGACATGACCCACCAACCATGGCTGCAGGGCATTCTAGAATTACTGTGAGTCCATGATTCCTCAGTCAGTGACCAACTCATCAGGGGAAGGACAGTTGCACCCTTTTACTACTGAGATCGAGATAGTTTGGCCTACTGTATAATTAATTAAAATGACTTTACAAAAAAAACACTGGTTTCTGACTGTTTTTTTGCAAATCACTTGGTAATGGAGGGGTTAACGGATAAACTGGCATTTTTTATATTTTTTACCCATTGTTCATTTTGCTGGTTTTATCTCACTTTGCAAGAAATTGAAAGAAGCCCCTGATTGCAATCTCTTCATAAAAGTAGAATATTATTATTTTATTATTATTAATTTATTTATTAAGCGCCAACACATTCCGCAGCGTTGTGTAATGGGTAAAGAGAGTACAATTCTGCAATACATAAAGGAGACAGGTAAGTTTTGCTGCCAGCAGATACAGGAGGACATGAGGGTCCTATTCCCGTTGGAATTTACAATTTAGATGGGTGAGGGTGTGAGAATCAGGAGGGGGGCTGCAGTGATGAGTTAATGCAGGGAGAGGTGAGGAGCGTTTTTGGGTCGGTCGGATGTCTTGTTACGAGTCGGGTGGTAGGCTTCCCTAAACAGAAGGGTCTTTAGGGAGCGTTTAAATGAAGCCAGATTTGGGGACAGTCTGATATTGCGAGGAAGTGCGTTCCATAGGGTCGGCGCCGCACGAGAAAAGTCCTGCAGTTTGACATGTGAAGAGGTAATGCTGGAAGATGCCAGGCGCAGGTCAATGTTGGGACGGGCTGGGATGTCTTTGGTTATTAGTGAGGACAGGTAGTGAGGGGCGGCGTTAGATGAGAGAAGTTAAATGATTCTGAAGAGTAAGCACTGGGAGAATTGTAGGTAGTTTTAAAAAGTTTTAAATAGAGTTCATGCATTTATTGAATATGCCATATTTATTACAAATAATGTATTTTTTGTATTTTTATTCCTTCGTGTTCTCACATTGGGATCTAACTCGGTTCTCTTTTAGCTGATACTGTATAATGCAGAACACCAAACTGAAACATCTGACAAAATACTGCTAGTAAAACTTAAATGGTAAAAAAAAAAATCATGTACAATAAAATGCTAGCTTATTTATTCCTACGTTTCCCATGGAAATATGTCTCGGAGACGTTTAATGAGGCTTTCAAAACAAGTCAAAGAGAAATAAGAATAAATGTATTTCCAGTAGCATAAAGTTAAGAAACCTGTTCCTTCTAGGCTCATTAATGAAGGCGCCAACGAACCCCCCTCCCCCTAGCCGTTGAAGAAAATATAGAAATAAGCTTTGGAATGGAACAGACCAACAAATAACAAACAAAAAGTGAAAGTTCATCTTACTGTACATTGTAGCACAGCCTGTTGATAGCATTCCTGAAAATATTTTGACACATAAAAGCGTCATTGGTACAAGATGTGAATTTCTGGTTACATTTCTCATCTCATTGTGGCTAGGGATGAGCTGTTCGGTTCGATCAGTTCGGAGTTCGATTCGAACTTTGGCCGTTCGCAAGTTCGCGAACTTCGAACTTTTTGTCGTGTTCGAAAAAAAATAAAATTGAAAAAATATAAAAAATGCTTAAAACATAGACTCTTTACTGCAGAATATTATAAACAACGGTTTATTAGATATTGAATTAAAAAATAATGTCTACGTGCATAGATTCTCACCTCTAAATGACCTGTGTTCTCAAACGCCATAAACAGGTGTTAATTAGTGTTTGGAAATAACATGTGCTTTTAATTAGTCTAATGAATTTGATACATTGTCTGTAGACTGAGGGTGTCTGGAGGTGTCTCCTGAACATGTATCAAACAACACCTGTGCTTCTGAGAAGTGTTCATTTCTCTACTAGGGATGAGCCGAACACCCCCGAGTTCGGTTCGAACTCGAACTTTTCAAATGTTCGAACTCGAACTCGAACTCAATGCAAGTCAATGGGACTCAAAATTCGATTTTTAGAATGACCTCCAAGAGGGCATATATGCTAGATATTTTCCATAAAAGGTGTATGGGGGTCCAGGTAGTGCCCTGGGGGACCGGAAACAAGGACAAAGAGTTAAAAAAAATGTTTTTAAAGGGACAGTGAGTTTTCCATGAAATAAGGGTTAAAAATAAAAACGCAAAATTCCTTCAAATATCGTGCCTAGGAGGTCCCCATAACCTGCTCGTGAAGTGGCGGAGTTCTAGGATGTATAGTAACATTTAAAAACAATGTCCGGGTCCGGGTAGTGCCCTGGGGGACAGGAAACAAGGACAAAAAGTTTTAAAAAAGACATTTTTAACCCCTTCACTGCTGACGACGTGTGGGACACATCCTCAGTTACTCCTGCTGTATGCTGAGGAGGACGTGTCCCACACAATATCAGCTTTGCGGGACCCCCGGCGGAGATATTCACCTCTCCGTATGGGGTCCCGCGGCGTTCTGACTTCAGTGTCCTCCCAACGAAAATGACGCGATGACGTCATTACCAGGCGACCCCGGCAATGCCGGGAGATTGCCTGGAAGGGAGGGGGGGGGTCCGTTTGGATCCCTCTCCCTCCCGATCAGGAGGTCCCACAAAAAAAGCCAGGCACCGCTTAAAAGGGGAGAGTCTCCCCTTTTAATCGGTGCCTGGCTTTAACCTCTTAGGCACCGTGTCGCACTTCGGCATAGCGTGATGACGTCAGATAGCCGGGAACACCTAGCTGCCTGGAATCCCCTGGTGGAGATAGGGGGTTAATTTGAACCCCGATATCTCCAGAACCGTGACAGCTAGGGGGTCATGGAGGGTGTCAATCGAAAAGGCCTGAGCATGGCCTTTCGAATGATACCCAACATGACCAGGTATAAAGTAAAAAAAAAAACCATGTATTTTTTTGTGTGTTATTTTTATTTTATTTTATTTTTATTTATAAAAGGATTTTACCAGGAAGGATACATTGAGATTTCTCTTGTTTTCAAGTATGTCCTGGGTTCGAGAACATTGAGTGGTTACAGAAATACAAAATAGTAAAATGCAAGAAATTAACACAAGACCAAATATACAGATTAACAGAAAAATAAATATGGAGGAAATAAAGTAATTATTAATGCAGCAATATTGTTCACATTTCAATTATAATGTGAACAATGATGCTGCACTAATGATTTTTTTCTATGGGGTGCGTTTTTTCTAAAAATCACGTAATTCCCCCCACAAAATGTAACAAGTCCCCATTTCTAATTTTTGTACAAGCGCACCCTATAGAAAACATAACCACAGACGACCATGTGCTAAAATGTAAAAAAAAAACACTTTACACACTGCAGATGATTAAAAATTCAATTTTTATTGCATTTTTTGTCATATACAGGCAGGACATGATGTATACATATAAAAATGATACATTATGAATCTGCGGAGTCTGCGGGAAAGAACTATATCTAATATGTCTGGGTCATTTAATAAAATGTGGCTTCAAATTGCGTTTAAACATGATGAGCGAAAGCGGTAGAAATTAGCTCAGCACACAGCGGTGAAATGCAGGGTTAAGGGGTTAAACAGCATATCAGGAAGATTTAGTAGAGAATAGGGATGAGCTGTTCGGTTCGATCAGTTCGGAGTTCGATTCGAACTTTGGCCGATCGCAAGTTCGCGAACTTCGAACTTTTTAAGTGTTCGGTTCGAGTTCGCAAAAAAATAAAGGCTCAGGCCTTTCTATTGACACCCTCCATGACCTCCTAGCTGCCACGGTTCTGGAGATATCGGGGTTCATATGAACCCCCTATCTCCACCAGGGGATTCCGGCAGCTAGGGGTTCCCCGGCTATCTGACGTCATCATGCTATGCGTGAGGACGTCAGGCAGTGAGGGGGGACCCGGGGGTGGAGCCGCACATCCAAGATGGCGGCCCCCACCGGAGCTAGGCCGCACTTCGGTGCCGCAAGGCATCTCTATACACAGCCCCGTCAGCATCTCTAAACACAGCCTCACAGCATCTGTATACACAGCATCTCTATACACAACCCCATCAGCATCTCTATACACAAACAGCATCTCTATACACAACCCCATCAGCATCTCTATACACAGCCTCACAGCATCTCTATACACAACCTCACAGCATCTCTATACACAACCCCATCAGCATCTCTATACACAGAAACTCTATACACAATCCCGTCAGCATCTATATACACAAACAACATCTCTATACACAACCCCATCAGCATCTCTATAAACAGCCTCACAGCATCTATGTACACAACCTCACAGCACCTCTATACACAACCCCATCAGCATCTCTATACACAGCCTCACAGCATCTCTATACACAGCCTCACAGCATCTCTATACACAACCCCATCAGCATCTCTAAACACAACATCACAGTATCTCTATACACAGCCTCACAGCATCTCTATACACAACCTCACAGCATCTCTATACACAACCCCATCAGCATCTCTATACACAGCATCTCTATACACAACCCCATCAGCATCTCTAAACACAACATCACAGTATCTCTATACACAGCCTCACAGCATCTCTATACACAACCTCACAGCATCTCTATACACAACCCCATCAGCATCTCTATACACAGCATCTCTATACACAACCCCATCAGCATCTCTATACACAGCATCTCTATACACAGCCTCACAGCATCTCTATACACAACCCCATCAGCATCTCTATACACAGCATCTCTATACACAACCCCATCAGCATCTCTATACACAGCATCTCTATACACAGCCTCACAGCATCTCTATACACAGCCTCACAGCATCTCTATACACAACCCCATCAGCATCTCTATACACAACCCCATCAGCATCTCTATACACAACCCCATCAGCATCTCTATACACAACCCCATCAGCATCTCTATACACAACCCCATCAGCATCTCTATACACACAGCATCTCTATACACAACCCCATCAGCATCTCAATACACAGCCTCACAGCATCTCAATACACAGCCTCACAGCATCTCTATACACAACCTCACAGCATCTCTATACACAACCCCATCAGCATCTCTATACACAAACAGCATCTCTATACACAACCCCATCAGCATCTCTATACACAACCCCATCAGCATCTCTATACACAACCTCACAGCATCTCTATACACAGCCCCATCAGCATCTCTATACACAGCCTCACAGCATCTCTATACACAACCTCACAGCATCTCTATACACAACCCCATCAGCATCTCTATACACAGCCCCATCAGCATCTCTATACACAGCCTCACAGCATCTCTATACACAGCCTCACAGCATCTCTATACACAACCTCACAGCATCTCTATACACAACCTCTCAGCATCTCTATACACAACCCCATCAGCATCTCTATACACAACCTCTCAGCATCTCTATACACAACCCCATCAGCATCTCTATACACAACCCCATCAGCATCTCTATACACAACCTCACAGCATCTCTGTGAACCCTCAAATGAACCCCCTATCTCCAACAGGGGATTCCGGGCAGCTAGGGGTTCCCCGGCTATCGGACGTCATCACGCTATGCGTGAGGACGTCAGGCAGTGAGGGGGGGACCCGGGGGTGGAGCCGCCATCCAAGATGGCGAAGTGCGACACGGTGTCTAAGAGGTTAAAGCCAGGCACCGCTTAAAAGGGGAGACTCTCCCCTTTTAAGCGGTGCCTGGCTTTTTTTTGTGGGACCTCCTGATCGGGAGGGAGAGGGATCCAAACGGATCCCCCCCTCCCTTCCAGGCAATCTCCCGGCATTGCCGGGGGTCGCCTGGAAATAACGTCATCGCGCATGGCGCGATTACGTCATTTACGTTGGGAGGAGCTTGACTTCAGCGTCTGACGCTGAAGTCAGAACACTGCGGGACCCCGGACAGAGAGGTGAATATCTCCGCCGGGGGTCCCGCAAAGCTGATGACATGTGGGACACGTCCTCCTCAGCATACAGCGGGAGTAACTGAGGATGTGTCCCACACATCGTCAGCAGTGAAGGGGTTAAAAACGTATTTTTTTAAAACTTTTTGTCCTTGTTTCTTGTCCCCCAGGGCTCTACCCGGACCCCCATACACCTTTTATCTAACATATATGTGCTCTTGGAGGGCACTCTAAACATCGAATTTTGAGTCCCATTGACTTGTATTGAGTTTGTGTTCGAATTCGAACTTTTGAAAAGTTCGAGTTTGAATGCGAACTGAACTCGGGGGGTGTTCGGCTCATCCCTAATTGTGGCATACATTTGTGTTGCAGTGTAGGAAATCAATCCTGTAGAAAATACAAGGTGATACCAATTTATTTGCAATGAAGCATCCTGTTGAATAAAAAAGTTTCCAGGTATACCCACCCGAGTATGGCAGAATGCCCACTAGTTTCCTTTTACCATTTCTTTCTTGTAAAGCAGGGCTGTTTAAATGGTAGAATTCATGATGTCAGAATTGCAATCCACATGAGGTTTTCACAGACTTGAGGCCAATAAAGCATCATGGAAATTGAATTTCTTCAACATCTGGCGATCTACAGAACTTTTTGGACACCTGTGTTTTCATTAGTAGTGTCACCATTAGGTCTACCCTTTAGGCTCACTGTCTTGGAGTCCTCTTTGATCTTTTCTTCACTCCTAGAGCACCTAACCAATCTTGTTATTTTCAGCTACAGTAAAAGACATTGCACGCATCCGCCACTTTCTAAGCCAGGACGCTACTAAAATGCTCACCCAAGCTCCTGTGATCTCCCACCTCGACTACTGTAACCCTCTTCCCATTGGCCTTAAATGATCCCATACTATCCCTCTACAGTCTCTAATGAATGTCTTGGCCAGCCTCCTCTACCTCAGTTGTTCTCAACCCTGTCCTCAAGTACCCCTAACAGGCCAGATTTGCTGGATATGTGAAGCACCGCACAGGTGATATGATTTGCTGCTGAGGAATTGCAGGATTCAGTCTGCATTTCCCCAAGGTGATCTTTAAAACCTGACCTGTTAGTGTCAAGTTCGCTGTATCGCTCACAATCGATAACCATATTGTGGATCCTTTTGGACCCTAAAACCTTCAATCCTTGAGTGGTCGGGACCTCTAATCCTATAGCTCCCAGCCAGGGAGAACAGACACACCAGAAACAGAGTACACGCTTGGCATATTAGCAGCAGGTCTCAGAACAGAACATGCACTCAGGCAGCAAGGGTTAAGGGTTAATCTTAACAGCAGCTAAGGAGTAACCTGGATCAGGCTTATGCAAGTAGTTCATACACAAGGATTCAGAAATGGCGTGGTCAGGTAAACAATCCGAGTTGGCAACAGACAGGGTCCTCATACAATCAGGGTCAGCGTTATGCAGGGTCAGTATACTCTCTGGGTCAGCGTTATGCAGGGTCAGTATACTCTCTGGGTCAGCGTTATGCAGGGTCAGTATACACTCTGAGTCTGTTCTGGGTAAAGCATACATACAGGCTTGGTCAGAGGGAAAATGGTCAAGAAGGCAGTCCGAGTCAGCAACAATCAGGTTCCTCATACAGTCCAGGTCAGCAATGTAGCAATGAAACAATGAATCAGTGACTTGAGTAAACGATACACCAGTGATGCGGGAAACAAACTCCATGTCAATGCGACGAGTCCATTCGGGCGCCCTGTCTATAAAGGCTCCGCATTATCATGCCATGCCCCGCCCCCTCATTAGGCGCATAAACGCAAGAATCAGCATGGACACTGGGCACCCCGCCAGCCAGCGATGCCGCCTTCTGAGACCCCCAGGCGCCGAGGGTGTGATAGTTAGGGGTACTTGAGGACAGGGTTGAGAACCACTGCTCTCTCATATTTCATGCCTCTTACACCTCCTTCCTTTGTCAGCCTCTGCACAGGCTCAGGTTCATATATAAGGCAATTTAAATTACTGGTCCCCGAGTACAAATCTCTCCATAACTGTGCCTCTGCCTTCATCCTCTCCCTTATTACCAGGTATGTACCATCCCAGTCACTTTGCTCTGCGAATGGCCTGTTCTTGTCATTTCCTTGTACCCACACCCCTCTCTCTCACCTTCAGGACTTTTCACGAGCTGCCCCCTATCTATGGATCTCCCTTTGAACATTCGATTTTCCCTATGCCTCTAGTCTTTTAACACATCTCTAAAACCACATTACTTTTCTCTCCATAATCCCCTTATAGCACATGTCCTGATCTATTGTCCACAAAGCCCCATGCATCCTATTGGTTCTCACCTCTGTATCATCATCTTTTAATGTAAACTGTTGTGCAGGGTTCTCTTCTCCTATTATTCTTCATGTGTCAACTTGTTTATTTTGCCCTTCCCATTGTACAGTGTTGCGGAATATATTGGCACTTTATAAATAAGTGTCATTGTAATTATAGAGCATCAACACATTTTATTAGTATAAAATATTTCCATTACACACTGTTACTCTGCAGTGACGTTTCCTTCTAACCCTTTTGATGATGTTTGACTTTTGTTCTTCTTTGCCGACGCATTTCATAGATAGATGTGATAGAAAATACCAGATGGCAGTTTCATCTGTTTGGAAAAAGAACATATCAAAGTATTAATTATAACATGACTCTTATGTAACGGTTAATAATTAGATGGATCACTAAGATTGTCTGTTTTAGTTTTAAGTACAGAAGGCCAGGCGGACAGGTGAATAATAAGTTCATATAAGAGAATTCTCTGTTTCACAGAGTATATCTTGAAACCTAAAGGAAAAAAAAGTCCTAAAACACATTGAATTGGTGAAGAGCGACGAACTCTCTTGGCTTTGCTTTGTTGAATTTTTTTTTATTTCACACTTCATCAGGTTATGTGACTCTGACTTAAAGGCAATCTGCAGGGAATACATGGAATGGTTAGACATTGTACATTGTGTGTGATTTGACCTCGTAGGCTTGATGGCATTGCGATCAGTACAAACTCTGAAAGATTTGTGTTCATGATCAACTGCCAGAATTTCTCAGACAAACTTATTGCTCCTGTGAGGGCTTGATTCTCAAGGAGTAAAAAAAACTGCCAGAAAAGTGATGGAAGTAAACAAAATATCTGTCATAATCTTGTTGGCGTATAGCAGGTATGATACGGCTGCTCTGGCTTTTGTCCAATTTGTCTCATATGAGACTATATAATTAAACAAAATAAATTATAATGTCCCCAAAATTCCAATAAAATTACCAAGGCTAGTGAGGCATGAACCACGTCATAAGGTACATCTGCTCCTGAAACCACTGGAAAATTTGTTAATTGACCCAATC